>CAWUFW010005009.1:711998-1423997 GCA_963921515.1 Calotriton arnoldi | reverse complement strand
GTCGGTACGTTTTCCGGCCCGAATCGGAGTCGACCCCTTACTGTTTGAAGTGTTGTATAAATACTTTACACATTGCCTTTAAAGTTAAGCCTGACTGCTCTGTGCGAAGCAACCAGAGGTAATGTTTTGAATTTTCCTGCCTCTTATCCTGACTAGGATTGTGGTTGCTGCTAGCCTAGGGTTCATACCCCAGTCAACCACCAACCAAATTTCTAAGAGTTAAAACCACAGCAGTGCAATTAGTAAAAGTGTGACTCATAGGTTTGTGTAACATGCAGGTATGAATGTAACAGTGTCTGAGCAATGTGTTCAGCTGGTTAAATGTGAGATCACCCAGTATACAGCAGCTCAGCTTCTTTGTAGAACACCACCATGTGACCACGCTTCCTCATTGCTCCTGATGCAGATTCACTCACTTCAACTTGAAAAGCAAATACAATTTAAAGTTATATGTATGACTAGGCAGCAGTCATTCTCAAACCAAAATCACATTGGCACATCCACTCAGTAGACTTTTTTCCTCGTCCTTAAACAAAATTCAGTGCCCTTCTTCATAAAATTCCATTTTAGAGGTTGCTCCTTCTCTCTAATGTTCTAAATTGCACTCCGACATACAAAGGGTGATGGAAGGGATGCCTGCAGGCATCCTAACCCCAGCAATCACCCACCAGTCAGTGCTGACTCATCGTGCTCCTCATTGGGCATATGAACAGTCCATCCTGACCTGCCAGGGAAGGCTTTCACTAGAAGGGAGGAGAGGCAACACCAGACTGGTTCAGTCTTGTTAGGCCTCATCAGTGCGGTATGGCTTAGTTCCTGTTGCACAATGAGCAACTGTACACATCTGGACATATCCTTGGTGATGGATGCCGGGCTAACTTTGCTTCACTTCTTCCTTTTGCACTGTGAGAAAAAACGTAACATTTTGCACTTCCTATTGTAAAACAGCACATCTCATTATAGCGACATGAAATCTATTATCGATGTGTGCTTTGGAAATAGTTAGATTTGTTGGTCAAACCCATACAAGCAACCCAGAAAATCAAAAGTGCCCTTTTATTCAAACTGCATTTTTAATCTTTAGTTTTTAGGTTCGAGCCTACGAGACACTATTGTTTACAAAAAGGGCTTGGAGCCTGCCTATTGCTTACCATTTGTTGGCTCCAATGTCCCTCTTCTTTGCAGCCTCCTTCATTGGCCCGTCCAGGTCAAATGTCACTTCGCTACTTTCTATGGAGCAGGGATCAAGTACAAATTGATTCAAATTAATCAGTGCCCGTCCTCTGCTTTTCTTTCCCCCGACCACTGCCTGCTGCTCCCCCCATAGCTTTTTTCTGCTCGCTTTTTTAATCAACTATTCCTCAAAGCTGTCAGTCGGCGTTGCTATATCTGTGTATGGAGGAATGCTCTGTTTACTTGGTTGCTTGCCGAAGATTTGAAATTTGTGAAACCTGCTGAGCTGCTTTCTCAGGCCAAGGGTGCAAGAGGGCCTATGAAATGCCTTATTTAAAACATACTGCAAAAGCTGGTATAAGATCAAGAGAGCTGAGCCTGGTTCATTAAATGCTCATTCATGGAATTAATTGTTGTCTAAAAACTGGTAGTGCAGCAAAGTCTTACTTGCAAGGGTCAATAGATCAACTGAGCCTACATGATCTCTGAGAGGCCTCAGGGACATACAACAGCTTCAAACAGCTTGTCAACAAAACTGTCAAAAGGGTTTCCTAAGCAGAGGACAAAGCAGTGCTTTCGAGAAGGGCGCACAGAAGGTTCACTCTGCACAGCTAACCTAGGGCAGCTCCACAATCGGTAAACATCATTTACAACGCATTTTTTACAACGCATGCTATTGCAACGCATTGACGATTAAAACGCATGCTTTTTCAACACATATGGTAGGTTTAAGGTACGTTTTCTACTTACTATTCTGTTTAATGTTGTTTTATTAGTTTATCATTAATTGTTTAAGATGTACCTTTATTAATATTTGAGTATTAAATGAAGATAATGATGTACTGAATTAATACTCGAGTATTAATTATAGTATTTTTTAAAGTATCCTAGAGCATAATTTAGAGTATTTATAAAAGTACTGATTTGAGAACTGGGTGTTGGTGAGGTGTCAGGCGCTCATATAGTAATTACATAAGTGTGTTGTGAAACAAGGTTTAGGTGCATTCAATGATGGGAAGATACACCCCACTCCCCTAGTACCATCCTAAGATTGGTAAACAGCGATTTATAGGTTTGAAGCACACCTCATTCAAATCAGTTAAAGTTTTGTACAGAAACAATCAGAATTGATAATAAGCAGATGGTCTGTTGTCTTGTCTTCAAGTTTTGTATTTTATTTTATCTTCTTCTTTTAGCCTTAGCCAACACCTGTTTCGTCGTTACTGGGAGGTATCCCTACGACTTCATCATAGGTCTTTTTTTAGGGGTCCAGTAGTTAGACCTCCTGTCTAGGTTACAGCATAGGAGGTCAGGTTTTCCGGTTCTCCTAGGTGTATTAGATCAAATAGAGAGTAGCCACTGGATAAATTGATTTGTAATCAAGGAACAGTATTCCCTCCAATGATGCTGCCAATATGTATGTCTCAATCTTATAATGAGATTGTTGGCAAAGTGTTATACTGCCAACTATGTCAGGGCTCGGATTACAGAAATCACTGGTGCCGCGAGTGTGCGGATCCGTGTGATGGCTGCGAGTACTCGTGGATGATAATTTTAAATTTTAAATAAATTAGCGTTTTTTTTAAAAAGTTTGAATATTTGACGAATTTTGTTTTTAAAAGATGAGGAATATTTTAGTGAAAAAGGAGGAAGTTAAACCAGCTAATATATTGTGAAATGTAAAAGTAATACATGGGTTTCATTTACTGTTTTTTTAATAAAATAAAAATAAAAATTATAAGTAAATGTAAAATGTAATATTGTTAAAACATTTAAAGAAAAAAGGTCAAAAAACATTTTAAGTGCCCTGGTTGTAAAGCTAAAAATTAATAAAAGTTAAATCATATTTTAACAAATTAAAGTATGGACAAAACTGGATGAATTGGCAAAATAGCCATGTATTAAAGTACTATATTTAAAAAAAAAAAATTCTTGTAATAAATAGCAAGTATTTAAATGTATAACATTACAAATTTGGAAAAGTCTTGTAGAGTTGAAATAGTAATTGTAATAAAAATGGTTTAAAAAATTAAAAAGGTTGACTCTCTCTTTTATTTTGAATATTTTATTTTATTGTAAAAATTATTCAATGGTAAAATAATTATAGAAAAAAGGAAACTGAGTTTATTTTTAGAGTGCATTTAAAAAAAAAAAAAGAGAATTTTAATAAATATTTCAGACTATAAAATGTTTTTTGAATTACAAATCTAAACACAGGACAAATGTTAATGTTTTTGAGGAATAATGTTTATAATTTACAAAACGAAGAATCATCTTTAAAATGTATAACAAAGTAATAAAATGTTGCTTAATTTATATTTGACATTTTTATTAAATAAACAATGGCATACATCTATCAAAACATTTAAAATGATTATTTTTTATAACTTTCCCACGTTTTCCCATTGATTTCAATTGGGGAAATTGTCCTTTTTTACTTTTTACAGTTGCCGGTGACGTATGCGTTTGGGTGTTTCTTTCTTCAGTCAGTGGAGCGTCGCAAGCAAGTACGGATGGAAGGAATAGCTGCGGTCGGGTAAGTCACACTTAATATATGGGGTCATAGTTTATTTTTTACACGGTTGTTTTTTTTTTTTTTAAACCTCAAAGAAGCCCTTTTTTGGAAATAGTCATGGTGTAAAAATAACTATTATTTTGTGTTTTTACTTTTGAATATGCATTGCACACTTTAACTTTATTCCCGAAACGCATGTATGGATCGACGAGCACGTGCATTTTTGGAATCTATGGATGGCATGGTTAACCAGAAAGTTCTCTAATGTGAATTTGGATTTGTTTATGGAAGAATTGTTTTGGGTTAACAATAGTTTTTGAAACATTTCAAGTATATTTTGGGGATTTTTACCCTTTGTGTAATCAACATCGAAGATTACAGGATTGCTGCGTTGGATTTTTTGTTGTGTTTTTTGCCAGTCTTTAAAAAAATGTCGGGATTTTTTTGGGGAAGCATTTTTTTAGGCTGCACAGAATATTTTGCACAGTTATGTGCTGAAAAAAATGGCTAAGCCAATCTGTGTTTTTTTTGGAGAGATATGCACGGGCTGGTGATTGGATTTTGGTTTAATGCGAAGCATCTGGGATCTTTGTTCAGCTTTGACTCTTGCATGACTATGGATTTATAGTGAAGAACATGAGTCGAAGAAAGAAAACATCTGAAGGTAGGAACCCGTTTTTCAGTTGTATTTAATTTTAGAAAGCACAAAACAGCCAAGTAACATAGATTAGGTGTAATAGAGGGTTAGAAGTGTTGGATGTGGGAGACGCGCGAGCGCGCGATTCAAGATGGCCGCCGCGTGAGAGACTTCACGCTAATTAAGCCCGTTTTTAGGGTTTAAACGACAAATTCCAGTCAGGAAGGGCATTCTGGTGGAGGTCGCTGCATTCATAAACAACTTACCTTTGTAGTGGAGCTTTTGTCGACGATTCTGCGCAGCGGAAGTGGGTTTTTTCATCGCCTGGTTCCTGCTCCTTGCACTGCTTTCAGGTACAGCCAGACTTTCTGTCAAGGGGGCGGAGTGAACTTTTAGGAAAGGGCCTGGCTTGGGCCTAGCCACTCCCCCAACCCATTTTAGCTGCTGCACCAGTCATTTCCTGGTTATTTCCACAGCTTTGGCTTTTTCATACACTATTTTACTTCTGCAAGTCTCATTTTGTCTCTTTATACTCAAAATGGAAAATAAAAGTGCTATTAATAATAAAAGGAGGCAGCACATTTCTCCTCTTCCTGCTAAATCTAAAGTAGTGGAGTCTTCTGAATCCTCACTATCTTTAATATTGGAGGAAATTCAGGCACTTAGGGGCCGATTCCGATCTCGGCCGGTAGGGCTCCGAATCGGATTCGGCTTTACCCGATCCGATTCGGAGCCCTGGTTCCCGACCGATTCGTACATGCGTCCGGGCGAGCGAGTACGATGCGACCGCTCGCGAAATCGCCGACCGGCTCGTTCGCGGGACTCAACCGCTCCGACCGACTCGCTCGGACACGACTCGCACCGCGCAATGGAGACGTTCCCCGGCCGGGTAAGTACGATGCGCGCCGCGAGCAGTCCGACCGACTCGCGCCGTCCGGCTCGAAAGAGCAGTCGGAGCCGCACTTTGGGGGTCCGTGTCGGACCCCCCTGTACGCGTAGCCGCGTGAGTCGCACACAGGGGGGACCCATGGGTCCCCCCTACCTGTGCATGTACGGCGCAACCCGCGTCGACGCGTACCCGCCGTAGGGGGCACCCTTGTTCGCCTCGCACCCATTGAGTCAATGGGAGCCCGCGTACGCGTTGTACGATCGTTTCCCATTGACTTCAATGGGAGTCCGACCGACTCGAGTCCGATAACATGCGAACGCATCGTACTCGTTCGGTCGGACTGCTAGGGTCCGATTCGGTCGGAAATCTCTCCGGGTCCGGCTCGGTCGGAGAGATTTCCGGCCCGAATCGGAATCGGCCCCACAGTGTCAATACAGACACTATTGCTTCTGAAGTTAAACATGTGCGCAAAGAAATGGCCAGTCTGTCAATGAAAATATCGGATAATTCCATCAAAATACAGGATAATAAGGTAAAAATTGACACATTTTCTCCACTTGTGGCAAAAATTTCACCTATGTGCTCAACATTATTGGACATGGAAAATCGTAACAGACAATATAATCTACGCATATTTAATTTGCCAAAAGATGTTGAGGGAAATAACTGTAGATTATATTTGGAGAATTTATTGCCTGGTCTTTTGCAAATTAAATTCTCAGAAACGTTTGAAATTGATAAGGCTCACAGGATTCCCTCACATAGGAACCCTCTACACACAAAACCGCCACAAATGATTTTTAAAGTTCTTCGACACAACCATTTGGTTTTAATCAGAAAAGCAGCTAGAGAAATACCTTCATTGATGGTAAATGGAAATAAAATATTTATTCATCAGGACTTCGCCAAAGAAACTGTCTCAATTCACAAAGAATTCACTGCTCTTCGTCCTCAACTACGAAGTCTATGCTACAAATATGGTCTTTTTGATCCGTCGACGATGCGCATTTGGAAGGATAACTTTTCAAAATCTTTTCAACGTCCAGAAGATTTGAGACATTTTTTGGTTCATCAGTCACAGCTCTCAATGGATACCAATGACTCTGCTGCATGATTTTTTACCAGTTATGATTTTTACCAGTTATGTCCTTTCTGACACAGTACTGAAATTTCTTTGTGAAGGGCTCCAGCGGTTCCGGTCATGCTTGTAAAGCGTGTGTGCGTTTCACATTTCATATTTATGTCTTTTGTTTGTCGTTTTTTCCATCTTTTTTCATTTTTCCTTTCCCTTTTCCTTATTTGGAGCTACCTTTTTCTCATTATCTTGATCTTCTTTTATCGTCCTCTTTTGATCTCTTTTTCTCCTTTTTTCTATTATGGCTAATACACATAATTTTAAAGTAGTTTCATTAAATGTTAAAGGATTGCGCCATCCAGTTAAACGTACAAAAATTCTAGATTATCTAAGTAGTTGCAAAGCGGATGTTTCTTTTATGCAAGAAACTCATATAGATGATAACATTTTAGAGTATATGAAGAAGAAATGGGTAGATGTTATTGTTTCTTCCCCTGTTAATGGTAAGAAAAATGGTGTAGCTATTTTGTTTGCAAAAAAACTTCACTGTCAAATTTTGAGTAAAATTTCTGATAAGGATGGTAGATACATTCTCGTTAAAATTAAAGTTCATGACTCAGTTCTATTTTTATTAAATGTTTATGGTCCTACTGCAGATGACCCAGTTTTTTGGACTAATCTTACAACAGAGGTTCTTAAGGTCGGTAATGCCCCTTTAATTGTTGGAGGTGATTTTAATGTTATCTCTGACCCTTTATTAGATAGATTATCTCTTACTAAGTTTCATCCTTCTAAAGTTTATTATGCTTTCAAATCATTTATTCAAGCCACTAAGTTAGTTGATATTTGGAGATTACATTTTCCTACAGAAAAATGTTTTACATTCTTCTCAAATCCTCACAATTCCCACTCTAGAATTGATTGTTTATTGGTTTCTAGGCAACTAATTGGTTCAATAACTACTCCTACTATTGGTAACATTGACATCTCAAATCATGCTATGATTTCTTTGGTTTTGAATTTGGAATCAACTTTTACTAAACAATCTAGATGGCGTATGAACACTGGTATAATTTTAAATGAGTATAACAAGCCTAAACTTTTAACCGCCATTCAAGAATATTTTATACTCAACCCTGAAGGTTCTACTTCTATGATTAATAGATGGGATGCTTTTAAAGCTTATATTAGGGGTGTAACTATATCTATTATGGCCCACGAAAATAAAACCTTTCATGCAAATGCAAAAAATCTTCAAAAACAGATTGCGAAATTTTTATTACATCCAACAACCCTCAATATAAATTTAAGCTACAAAAATTGCGTTATGAATTTAATTCAATCCTTAGTAAAAGAGCAGGTATCCAAATCTCTAATGCTAAAGCCAGATTTAGTTTTAATACCAATAGATCTGGAAGGCTATTAGCTAATTATTTACGTATAAAAAAGGATAAAACTCAAATCAATTCAATTCATAGTGCCCATGGTAAAATTGCTCTCTCTCACAATGAAATCGTTAATGAATTTTTGAATTTCTATTCTGACTTCTTTAATCGACTCCTTTTTAAATTCCTGTGAGTTACCCAAGATTCCACAATCAGATAAAATTGGACTTGATGCACCTATTACCAAAGATGAAATCTTATCAGCTATAAAATCCCCTTAAAAAGAACAAATCTCCTGGTCCTGATGGGATTCCAGCGGAATTCTACAAAGATTTTCAGTCATACCTTTTACCTTTTTTACACCAACTATTTTCGTTTTTCGGTTCTACAGGAACTACCTCTGGTTCTTTTACAGAAGCGTTAATTATAGTACTTCCGAAACCAGATAAAGATCCCACTCTTGTGTCTAATTATCACCCTATATCCTTAATTAATCAAGATTGTAAATTATATGCTAAAATACTTGCTACTAGATTGGGCCCCATATTAGATTCTATTATACACCCGGATCAATCTGGTTTTATGAAGAATAGATATTCTGCTCATAATACAAGAACTTTGCTACATATTATTGATCAAAGTCCTACTTTAACGTTACCATCTGGAATTTTAGCCTTGGATGCTGAGAAAGCATTCGATAAAATCCATTGGCAATTTTTATTTCATACGTTGTCCTCATTTAATTTTGGAGATACTTTTATACGCATGATTTCAGCTCTATATTTTGCCCCTACTGCTCGTTTATTTATTAATGGACAAGTCTCAAATCAATTTTCGCTTTTTAGAGGTACAAGACAAGGATGTCCTCTTTCTCCTCTTTTATTTTTAATTGGCATTGAACCTTTTCTTACCTCTATAAGAAAATGTGACAATATTAAAGGAATTAATATTAAGGATGTTATGGTTAAAACTCTTGCTTATGCGGATGATGTGCTTTTATTTGTTAGTGACCCTATATCTTCGTTCCCCTCATTAATGGATATTATAACAAATTATTCTACAGTTTCGGGCTACACTTTAAATACCAACAAAACTGAATTTTTTCCCCTAAATGTTTATTGCACTCACGATGTGCTTCCCATGCGTGAAATTATTTGGCAAAAGAATAAGTTAAAATATCTTGGAATTTTATTTTCCTCATCCATAAAATCAACAATAAATTTAAACTGTGATTTCATCCTAAATTACATTAAAAATAAAACGTCTAAATGGGCATCATTACATCTTTCATGGTGGAGCAGAATAGACTCTATCAAAATGACTATTGCTCCCAAAATCTTTTATACCCTTGCCATGATCCCTACTCAATTTCCATTAAAGTTTTATAATGAGGTTGATAAATTTTTGTCAAAGTTTTTATGGAACAACAAATCTCCTCGTATTAGTTATAAAAAGTTAAAAGTGTCTAAACGTAATGCTGGTTTCGGTATCCCAGACTTCTTTCTTTATCATAAAGCTTTTATTTTAAAACAAAGTTCATTATGGTTTAACCACTCCTTTTTAAATAATCCTCCTGCATGGCTATGTATTGAGAAATCTATAGTAAGTCCATTTCCATTACCTACTTTAGTGTCTATGCATAACAATGCTACATTTTTTCAAAAATTAGTTATTATTAAATCTACTAAAATGTTATTTAATGATCTTGACTTAATTTTTCTCTTTCCCATGAATAATACTGATGAGTTATCACTGTGGTATAGTAATGTCATTAAATTAAACAGGAATATTAGTTTTTGGTTTTCATGGATTAGAGCTGGTATTTTTTATCTTAAAGATGTTTATTCCAATAATACCTTTATTGCTTTTGAAACGTTGCAAGCAAGATTTGGTTTACTTAAATCTGACCTTATTAAGTATCAATATTTGTGCAATTCAATCTTAGATTCCTTTCCCAATGCTATTCCGTCTAATGTTACAGCAGATTTATCAATTTACATTCAAACAGTCTCTAGATCGTCTCATGGGGTTTCCATTCTATATAAAAATTATCAGATACTGTAGGTAGCAATTTAGAGATGATTTCATCTTTTTGGAACAATGAACTTTTGCTTTCTTTATCTATTGACACATGGAAGGATATTTGGCTTAGTAGTATATCTGGTTGGCTGCCTGTTTCGATCTACCAAACCAACTCTTATATCCTATACAATTGTTTATGGACTCCATCACGTTTATTTAAGGCTAAACTTCTTCCCTCAGCAGATTGTTGGCATTGTAAATTACATCCAGGTACATTACAACATATGCTTTTTGACTGTCCTATGGTTTTTAAATTTTGGTCTGAAGTTTGGGTTATCATACAAAAGATTTTAAAACTCCATATTGATGTTTCCTATCAATTAATAATATGTAAATCTGCTATTATTTCACAAAACTTACATGATTTAGAAAGCAAACTTTTTAATTTCCTAATCTCAGCAGCTATAAAATCTATCACTTTTTGTTGGAAAGATGTTTCTATATTATCTGTTAATGCCTGGTGGTCGTGGGTTATCTTTACTAGAAGAGGTGCTCAATTATCCATGAATGGGATTTCACATAATTCGCTCGCTTATCAATCTTTTTGGTTACCTGTTGATGTATATTTATCCTCTTAATGATGTATTTATACCTTTAATTTTGATTTTAACTCAAATAGGTTATACGTATGATAAAATATAGTAGCTCTGTGTAAATCTTATGCATTAATTGTTATATTTGTCCCCTCCGCCCCTTCCTTCCTTCTCCCCTTTATGTATCTTTTCAATATGTAATATCTCAATACCTATTGTAATTTTTAAATAATTTTGATCAATTTGTGAATTGTTATTAGGTATTTTGTTGCTTAATAATAACATTTTATGTAATGTCTTTATTAGTTGTCTATAAACAAAATTAAATAAAATATTTTGAACTCGAGAAGTGTTGGATGTGTGCAATATTGTCTAGGTAGTCTGCAGCCACATCAACGAAAATTGTTGAATCTGTCCCAATAGTCTCTTAGACATTTCTTTAGTTCTTTTAGAAGTTCGTGGGTTCAGACTACCAGACAATGATTGCGCAATTCTCATTTCTTGGAAACTTTGCTTCTTTCTCAAAATTTCCCAAAAATTATAAAAGGGTGTGATTTACCAATTGATTTATTGAAGGAGTTGTGCCATCCCTCTATGGCATTATTGGTCTTTGCTCCACCCTCTAAGCAGGTTGTGTAACAGTTCCAAAATTTGACAGGAAAACTCAGATTCCTCCTGCGACCCGACCTGCTTAGATGGCCAATCCAAGGGTCCTCGAAGTAATTTCGAAGGCGGCCCAATTTATCCTCATTTGCTACAATTTTTTTAAAATTAAAATTGAAGTTTAGTGTCAGATATGTAATCCACAACTAAGGATGATTTTTTAATTTTGCGTCAATAGGCCTGAGAAAAGTGAAAAAAACATCCTTGAATTTGGGTGTCCGGGTAGGTTTTGCTAATGGTGTCAATTATTACTTTCCTAGGACTTTTGTTTTGAGTTTTAATTTTACAACTGATAATAGTTCAGTGTACGTTGAGGATTGCTTATCAGGGAGTAAACTATACACTAAGGGAACTACTGTGTGGTTAATATAGGCATGGATAGTGTATATTTGGGAAAATGGATGGGGCGTGGATCTAAACGTCCCATCCATCATCCAAATATCACTACTCTCCAATTTTAAAAGGTTACGGGTGTGGTAAATATTAGTACTATTTTTAGAGGGTTTTTGTTGTCGTACAATGGAAAGCTTTCATTAGTAACAGTGAGTGTTAATTCAGGAGGCAAGTTAATATCTGTGTACGTTTGGGGAGTTACACGTTGAGGTTTACTTGCCTGTTTTTTACGTTGGATAATTCTTCTTAAATTTGGAATTGTAGGCAAAGAACTAGCTACATCCATAGGAATGTGTTGTGACACCTCCCTCAAAACTGCGCCACAGGGGTAATTGGAGGTGCATGCAAGCTGTTTCATCTGATTGTTTTTGTCTCTAACCTCAATCTCCATTGCAGAGCTGGAACACCTTAGCTTAAGGGCTTTAAACGGCAGATCAGTAGAAGACAATCCCCCAGTAACTACGCACAGTTCACTCAGAACAAGCACAATTTTGGACTACACCTTCGTCTCTGTATGTCTATTTCATCGAATCGCATCATTTTGCTTGGGCAACAAAGGCGACAGTGATAACCGGCCGCAGGAAATAAAGTTAAGAACCATAATTCCAGCATTTGAACGCTGCCGGGCTTCGTATGGATTAGATGTTACCATCAATTTAAAAAGAATAAAATTCAAGATTGCCACTGACAGCAAGATGCTGGATATTGCAAAGTAGCACTTTATTGCCAGAGCAGGAGAAGGGGAAGTCGAGAAATGGCTACATTTTCTAATAACGATGGAAGTTTATGCATCAAAATTAAACCTCCAAACCAGCAAAGATTCAGTGGCACAAAACCCTTATTACACACTGCAAAGCAAGAAATCAAGCTCACTAAAAAACACATCTACCAATCATTAAGACATCTCCGGCACAAGCCCAACGACAAAACCCAATTGGAACTACTACGGAGTAACAGGGCAGACTTGAAAAAACTAAAAAGAAATGTCAATAGAGACATGGAGGTGGAATTCTGGGTTAGATTGTTCGCTGATGTCAAACACAACAACAGTGCCAGATTCTGGAACACCATAAAAGAACTCATTCATTACAATCACGACGGCGTCTCCTCGAACATCGCAGAGGAAGATTGGGTAAAATACTTAAAATCCCACTTCCAAACTAGCACGGAACTTAGGGAACAGGACCTAAATGCTCAAAAAGAACCAGATTGCCAATTGACAATTAAGGACGGTGCTGGAAGAAACTTCAACAACTCTGAGAAAACAAGGGGCGGCACACCAACGGAGATTCTCCAGAGCTCTCAGGTAACAGCTATTAAAAGGAAGATGGGCAAGGGGAGAAGGGAAGGTGCTCCTGGTCCAAATGGAATTCCACCAGCATTATACAAACAGGATGCAATATTCTGGGCTGAAGCTTTGGAACCACTGTTCAGAGAAATAAGGATGCTAAACATTCTACCTAGCTCCTGGAAAGGATCGATCATTTCTCCAATCCATAAATCCGGTGGAAAGTCAGTACCACAAAATTATCGCCTAGTAGCTTTACTAGACAATGAGGCAAAATATTTCGCTGGCACATTACTAGAAGACCTCCAGGCATGGGCCACAGAAAAATCTGCAATACCCCTACAGCAGACTGGGTTCGTAAAATCAGTTGGAACATTAACCAACATCCTAAGTATGGCAATGCTCACGGATAAGGCTGAGGCTTCGCGGTCACCCCTATACCTATGCTTCATTGACTATAAGGCCGCCTTTGACCACGTTAACCGCTCCAAATTATGGTCTAAACTACACAAATGGGGGCTGCCACAGCCCTTACTAAACCTGCTGACAAACTTACATACAGACACATGGTTGCAGGTGAAGTTGGCCAATGGATCTTCCCTGTCAAGACGTATACCCACGGATAAAGGTTTGAAACAGGGCTGCGTCTTGGCAACGACTCTGTTTAACCTTTACATAGCTGACTTAGTACCACTCTTGATCAGCTGTAATTCACATGCCCCAAAACTAGCAGACATTCTGATACCTTGCCTCCTGTATGCAGACGACATAGTCCTGATCAGTAAAACAAAAAGTAGGGCTACAACATCTTTTAAACGTAACATGGGACTTTTCCAAAGCAAATGACTTAACGATCAATCTGGATAAAACGAGAACTATGATCATCAGGAAAAAAAGGAGACAAACCGGAGCCTGGTTCTGGGGAGAAACAAAAATCGAGGACACAGCGGAATACAAATACCTGGGAGTGAAGCTGGACGCAGGGATACGCTTTTTGGCACAGAAGAATAGCATCAGGCACAAAGGCCTAATACTGGCTACCACGCTAAAAACATTAAACTCAAAACTGACGGGACCCTCGATCTTTTCCTTGATTGAGGTTGCCCGGGCTAAACTACTGCCAACAATCACCTATGGCAGCGAAGTCCAGAAAGGCAGAGACGCCAAAACACTTGATGCCACAGTAACAACAGTAAACAGGGTCATTTTTGGGCTGCCCGAATACACCTCACCTGCGCAAATCAGGCTTGAATTTGGCATTCAAAAACAAACTGTTGCCAGACAAGGGGCCTTCATCATTGCGTGGGAGAAAATGCAAAAAGCTCTGCATGGTACACTCAACGAACAACTATGGAAGGAGTTACAACAACACGCCAAATCACCTGCCGCAGAATATCTCTATAGCAGCTTAAAAACGATGGGGCTATGCCAGCTTTGGGAAACACCAACAACTACCACCACTTTTAAAAAACTAGTGTGGAAGACAGTGAAACATCTTTCCTTGCTGGAGGACAAAGCTGCATTGGCAAAAAGGGCCCACGGCTGGATGACTCTGAAGTCATATACAAAGCTGGCCAGTCAAGCCTACTTCAATCTGGGCTACAGCAAAAAAACAAAAATTGCTTTCATGAAGTACAGACGGGGGCTGCTACCCTGCACACAACACCTCCCACCCTGGCTAAGAGAGAAAGCGGGTCCTTTGTGCCGGTTATGTGGATCAGCTCCTGAAAATCTGCTGTGTTCCTGTAAAAACTCCTCAAGGAACGGAAACAACTGTTGAAGCGACATTTTAACCAGTGGGGGATCCGTACCAGGAGGCAAGCTCTGCTGGCATGCCTCGCACCCGATGATCCACAACTCAACTGCTGCTTAGTGAAGTACCTGAGACTGTGTGAAAGTAAAATGCCGGGAAACGTTGATCTAAGGAAACCAGGTGGCAAATATATGAACGCTGATCTAAGGAAAGCAGGTGGCAACTATATGAGCGATTCCCTAAGGCACAGCGAAGAGATTCTCCCCATTTAAAAGAACTTCATTTCGGATGCACGAGGCGGTCGGACTCCATAGCAGTTGAGAACACGTCGCATGGAGCCGATGGTACTTCAAATCAGGGGTCAACTGCCAAGGTCAGAAGGCCTTCAAACAGGGGGAGAGAAATCTGCTGACGGCCTGGAATGCTGCCTGCAGTACGCGGATGGAAAACAAACTTCTTAATTGTAAAGCTGTTTAACCAGGAACAATTTTTTTAGAAATTTTTTAACATAACATCCAGGAAGGAATGTGTAGTATATGTATTTACTTCGCTTTTTGAATATGTTGGCTTTTTGCAACGGTTTTAATTAACTATGCAAATAAAATTTATACCTTATACCATTGCAGAGGCAGTGTGGTTCTGTTCTGTGGTCCTTTTGACGGTGTCCCCCAGAGTCACTGCTCTGCCTGTGCAATGGAATGAGTAATATTGCACACACCTCCAATGACACTTGGGCTCAGTTAGTCTCTCCTTACAATAAAGGTAGCCAGCGTGTTTTAGGAGTCTATTCCCTCTTGCAAATGTTACATACATTGCTTCTCTCTTTGTTGTCATAGTTAAAATGTCTGAAAAAGAGGGGAGAACAAAGTTTAATAAAGTTTTCTTTTTTGAATAACAATGTTTATCCTGTAGAGGCAATGTGGTTATTTTTTTTTTAAAGTTTAGTTTGTATTATAATTTATACTTTCTTTTGCTCTAAAGAAAAAAATGTTTAGAACCTGCAAAAAAATATGGCTTGCTCACCTTTGGATGACTGTGACTTTAGCAAAAAAAGTTTTGCACTGGTGTTTGGTTTATTATTTATTCATCAGCACTTCCTTTTTGCTTAAAATGTTTGTAGATTTCTGTTAAAAGAAAAATACATTCTGTTATTTTGTTAGTCATTTATGTCTCACCTTAGTACTGTTTCTTTGAATGCTTCTTCTGCCTTTTTGATGATGTTTAGGTTGTCTTCTAGCAGTTTTTTACTGTTTTTGATTTCTATCTTTTGTCTGAAGTTGGGTAGGTCTAAAAGAAAAGTGCATTTTAAATGGTTGAACAGAAAATGTAATTTTATTTTCTGAAAAAAAGATTAGTGTTGTTTCCGCATATTATGTATTATATCTATTTTACCTGGTTTAGCTTTTCGGATTGATGAACCAGTGTTGTAGTTGAGCAAAGATTTTTTGATTTAGTTGTTTGGTTTTTTCGGATTATGGATGATGTTGATTTAAGCTGTGAAATACATTAACAAAACGGTGTTACGGTTTAACATTGTTAGTTTGCATTTAAGAAGGCAACCTGCTTCATGTAGAATCGCATATTGCATTTTTGCCCTCCTCATTTTTGAAACCCCTCAACTGTCCAGCACTTTTCCTGATGCTAACACCCTTTGGAATTACAATAGCATTATGACCCCCAGCCACTGTCCAGCACTTCCCATGCTGCAAACACACTTTGGAGTTACAATAGCTATTTTGTCCTCCTTCACTACCAGGCACTTTCCCTGCTGCAAACACTCTTTGGAGTTAGAATAGCTTTTTTGACCTCCTTCAATGTCAAGCACTTTCCCAGCTGCACACACCCTTTGGAATTAGATTTGCTTTTTCGCTTTCCTTCACTGCCCAGCACATTCCCTGCTGCAAACACCCTTTGGAGTTAGAATAGCTTTTTTGAACCTCCTTCACTGTCAATAACTTTCCCTGCTGCAAACACCCTTTGGAGTTAGAATAGTTTTTGCCCCCCCTCCACTGTCCAGCACATTCCCTGCTGCAAACACCCTTTGGAGCTAGAATAGCTTTTTGGGCCCCCTCCACTGTCCATTACATTCCCTGCTGCAAACACACGTTGAAGTTAGATTAGCTTTTTGGCCCCATCCACTGTCCAGCACTTTCCCTGCTGCAAACACCCTTTGGAGTTAGAATAGCTTTTTTGCCCTACTTCACTGTCCAGAACCTTTCCTGCTGCAAACACCGTTTGGAGTTAGAATAGCTTTTTTGCCCTCCTTCACTGTCAAGGACCTTCCCTGCTGCAAACACCCTTTGGAGTTAGAATAGTTTTTGCCCCCCCTCCACTGTCCAGCACATTCCCTGCTGCAAACTCCCTTTGGAGTTACAATAGCTTTTTGGGCCCCATCCACTGTCCAGAACTTTCCCTGCTCCAAACACCCTTTGGAGTTAGAATAGCTTTTTTGCCCTCCTTCACTGTCAAGCACTTTCCCTGCTGCAAACACCCTTTGGAGTTAGAATAGCTTTTTTGCCCTCCTTCACTGTCAAGCACATTCCCTGCTGCAAACACCCTTTGGAGCAAAATTAGCTTTTTTGCTCTCCCTCACTGTCAAGCACTTTTCATGCTGCAAACACCCTTTGGAGTTAGAATAGCATTTTGGAGCCCCTGCACTGTCCAGCACTTTCCCTGCACCAAACATCCTTTACAGTTAGAATAGCTTTTTTGCACCCCTTCACTGTCCAGCACTTTCTCTGATGCAAACACATGAAGGAGTTTGAATTGTACTAATGATCACCAACAATAGGCAACATTTTCTCTATGGTAAACCCCATTTGGATCTACAAAATTTATTTTTCACTCCAGCACTAACCAGGACTTTCACTGTGGTACAAATCACATGGTTTTTGACTTGTTAATTTGCTTACAAACACTCCCAAGCTACTTTATTTCGCTCTATAGCTATTTGAGAAACAATAGTAATTTTAAACAACTGCAGTGACAAGCAGTTTATATGTGCTCTTTTATATAAAAAAAAGATGTGAATTTAATGGATGTGGTTTACTTTGCTTTTTGTTTTAACAACAGTGATTTTATTAATAAAGTTACAATTGTTCATGTTTTTTTCCCTTTCTTTACCTGTGAGATGCTTTGTTACTGATGTTCAGTTGTTTTTAGGCTTCTTTATGAAGTTGTTGATTTCACCTGTGGAAAAAAATAACATGGTCTGGCTACGTTTTTTTTAAATTACAAAAAGTAGAACTGTTACTAAAAATACATTCTTTTTTGATCTTTATTTCAGTCCATCTATTTCCTTTTGCCAATCACGTGCGTAATGCTGTAAAGCGATTTAACACCCTGTTACTTTACAGAACTTTTCTATTCTTTTAACCTTTAGTTTTCGGCTATACTCCACTGTTCTGTCTTTTTCCTATCAATATCCATTTTGCAATAAATTACAGGTATTTATTCCCCCTTACCCCTTCAATTCACCGTCGCAGTTTTTCTCCACTTAATTTTTCAGAACATATTTTGTTATTTAAATTTTAAATGGGTTAATAATTATTTTTGCAGTCTTTTCCTTTTGAAGATAAAAACAAATTGCATTTGATTTACTAATGTTTGTCTCATTAAAAAATTATGAGGTAGACCCTATTTTAAAATTCTTTTAAAAGGAGAAATCTAAATATATTATATTCCGTTTCAGAGTTTAAAAGAAAACTTCTGTCTACTTTAAAAATCACTTAATTCACAAAGCTGTTATTTTTTGTCACTGGCTGTGTCTGTTTTTTTCACAATCTGTAATTAATTTAAAAACGTTTTATTACTAGTACAACATTACATTTGCCACAATAAGCAGCGTTAAAGCTTTTTATGGGCTTTCAATCAGTTTACTCTGCGACTTGCAGCTGCATGTTGTCACTGTGGATGTTACTGCACAACTGAATTCAAAATGGTGGATGGCGGAATTTATACGTTTTTGTGTGTGAAACTAATTTTTAAAATAAAATATGTTTTGTAATCGTTTTTACAGCGCGTTTTAAACACTGACAGAATATATATTTTTAAACGTCATTGAAAAAAAAGGTTTATTATGTTCAGTTTCGGAATGGTAGCCATTTTGTGTACATAGTTGCTCTGGTAGTGTAATCGAAACACTATTGTTTCTACGAGGCGTATTTGCAGGCTGATTATAGCACATACTACATTGTTTTGTTCGTTTACATTATGTGTTGGCTAAATATGATTTTTTTCAATTAATAATAATTGATTTACTGTTACGTAAAGCATGGAAAATGTCTAATATTAGTACTGGACTATTAAGCATTATATCTGATACAATAAAAAACACGAGTACTAAAATAATGTACCCCTCTTTAAATTTTCTCCCCCAGCCAAAGCCCCTATATCCCTAGCATCCCGTCCCAGTCGTTAGGTTAGAATAATTCTAGCCTTTTCTTGATGCTTCCCGTAGTATTAAAATTTATACTCAAGTATTTATTTATTTTAAACCCGTTTTAATTTACCACCCCAACCAAAACCCCTATTTCCCTAGCATCCCGACACCCTGTGGTTAGGTTACAATAATTCTAGCCTTTTCTTTAATGCTTTCCGTAGTATTAATATTAATACTAGAGTATATATTTTTTAAAACACTGTTTTAATTTACTTCCCCACCAAAACCCCCATTTCCCTCGCATCCCGTGCCAGTAGAAAGGTTACAAAAATTAAAGGGATGCGTTGTAAAAGTATGTGTTGTGAACATATGCGTTATAAAGGTGAGTTTAATAGTACTCTATTACTATGCGTTGTATAATCTTGCATTGTAAAAACAAGCGTTGAAATGGCTTTTGCGTTGTAAAAAATTAGTTGTAAGAGTAGGCGTTATAATGGTTTGCGTTGTAACGTCATATATTCTCCACAATCTTACCTAGGTGCAGGGTTTACCAAAACAACTAAAGAAAAATATCTTCTGAACCGACTTGGCATCCTCCCATCCCTGTTTCATTTACCTCCATGGAAATGCCCACAGACAACCTTCAGTTGCCGCCTGTGTGGGGCAGCAAAAGAGGACATGATACATCTGCTGTGCATATGTGAAAAACATGTATATGAATGCAGACTACTGCTAAAGCGCCTCTTTAGCCAAGGGAATAAGAACATGCAGGGAGGCAGTGAAAGCATGCTTTGCTGGCGGAGACGTTCAGTTAGCCTTCTGCCTTGTGCGATTAATGAGCATTGCTGAAAGGAAGCTAAATACCAGCAACACTTCAATTATTTGCTAATTTTCACATTCATCTGGAACTTATAAACTGCTTGGTTCTGCACAACGGTCCTTGCCATCTATAGTAAGAGTCTAAACGCTGCTAACTTTGCACATTGGTTTTTACAGCCTATACAGAATCTTATGGCCTTACGGTCTCTTATTCTCAACAATGTTGGCTGCTAAAAGCAGGTTCTACTTCTGATAAATCATTTTTAACTGTTTTCGCTCTTGTTATTTGCAGAATTAGTTTATACACTGCTGACTTTGCACATCAGCTTGTTGCCCATACTGAATTTCATGGTCTTATGGTGCCTTCATTTTAACAATTTTAGTTGCTAAAAGCAGATTTTGCCTTTGACAAACTATTTCTTATCGTTTTAGCGGCATGATTTTTGCACTGTCATATTTGATTATTGGCACAATACCAAACTGTAAACGTGGGACTTCAATCATGGTTGAGTACTCTGAGCAGTTGAAAGTTAACTGTTTTTACTATTGCAATGGTTTTAATTAATCACATAAATAAAGATATTACTTAGTTACTTAAAACATCAAATGTAAATAAAGAGTGAACAAGGCTCCTTGACACAAATAAAGTGCAATATAGAAAAGATCCATATTGCATATTTCAACATAGCCATGGCAATACATCTTCTTGTTTGGAATGGTGCAAATGCTTCCTGTTTCAAGACAAATATCATAGCCAAGTAGCCTGGTAAACATTACATAAGTATAAAAACAAAAATTATTATTTTACTCTACTCAACTTTTAAAACATGCTGAAAGTTAATATTATCAGTACATATTATTTGGGTCTTAGTTTTATTCAGTAAGTATCCCGACTCCTGTCCAAATGTGATAGCCATGGCTTCAATTTCCTTTATTGCCTTATCCGGGTATGATGTTAATACCGCAATATCGTCTGCGTAGGCTAACACATTTTGGTTTCGAACCCCTGCGTTACAACCGGAATAATGGCTTGATTGTCCATAATCTGTTGAACAAAAGGGTCAATGTATAAGGCAAATAAGATTGGAAAGCAGGGACATCCCTGCCTTGTCCTCCTTCCCGCTCTTACGCTCTCGGATTCCCTGCCCATCAGTTGAAGTTTTGCGTATGGTGCCCTATACATTGCTTTGATTGCTGTAACAACCCTTGGGCCAAATCTCTTAGCAGCCAGAACCCCCCATAGGTATTCCCATGCCACCCGATCAAACGCCTTTTACACGTCCAGGAGGATCATAGCCAGATTTCCGTTAGTTTACTTAGCAATACCAAACAAAGCCACGACCCGCCTTATATGATCTGTTGTGTCCCTGCCAGGAATAAAGCCATGTTGCCAAGGGCAAACAAGACTGGCTATGACCCCCCTAAGGCGGCCTGCTAGTATTTTTGAGGAGATTTTTGCATCTGCATTAATCAACGAGATGGGTCTATAAGAGGTAGGCATGTCAGGTGGCTTATCTTTTTTTGGGAAAATAATAATATTAGTGCCCCTCCAAGATTCCGGCGGACACCCAGAATATTGCACCCCCAAAAATAAATCCAGCAATATAGGAGTTAGTTCTGTTTGAAAAACTTTGTAAAATTCCAGCGGGATCCTATCAGGGCCCACTGCTTTTCCTGATGCTGTTTGCTGTATTGCTATTTGCACTTCCTCCAGTACTAATTCAGTCTCCAGCTTATCGCTCTCGTCCCTGCCCAAATTCCTACACTCTTGATATTGAGACCCCCATTGTAGGCTTTCCAGAGGGCCTTGCTCCTCCTCGGTGTAAAGATCTTGATAAAATTTGTGAAACACGGTGACTATATCCGCTGGATCTGTATATGTGCTCCCCCCATTTATTATTGAGGGTATCTGACTCTTTACCACTTTTTGTCTTGTCTTCAAAGCAAGAAATCTCCCTACTGTTTCCCCAAACTCATACCTCTCCGCCCTGTGTACCTGATATTCAGCTGCTGCTTTCTGAGAGAAGTATGCGCCTATCTCCACCTTGATTATTGTGATGTCCAACTGTGTAGTAGCCACATCCTCCCCCCGCAGTATTTTAGCCAGATGTTCTCTTTCTAAGTCCCAGAGCTTGGCTCGCAGCAGCTTACTCGTCAACTCCTGTTGCTGTCTTTTGTGCGAGACAAAGCTGACCATTTCCCCCCTCAGCCCTGCCTCAAATGCATCCCATACCATATTGCGTGATGCACTATATCTATTTATATTTAAAAAATCTATTATCCACTTTTTAAAATGCCCAACAAAGTCCAAGTCGACCAACAGCTTCTGATCAAATATCCATTGGCGCTGCTGTGGTTGTATTAGCCGAGCCTTTATCTCTAAGATCATAGGGTTATGATCCAACATTATTTTCGGCAATATTTCTATCCCTACTGCATCCAAAATCTGACTTGATACAAAGAAATAATCCAACCGGACATATTTTTTATGCTGACATGAGAAATAAGTGTACCCAGGATCCGGAGAGCACTTAGAATCCCATACGTCAGTTAATCCATGACTTATCATAAGAGATGTCAAAGCTCTGTATACTCTGGGTTTCCGTCCTTGGTATCTACTTGTCACCGAACTTCCCACTCCTAGATGAATATTAAAATCACCACACATAATCAGCGGGGTGGGCCAAGATGCAAGCTCTAGTTCTGTTGTAGGGATTCTGCACATATACAGAGCTATGCACAGGATAATAGGACCTCGGAGTATAGTGGTGAACCAAC
Organism: Calotriton arnoldi; assembly: GCA_963921515.1. Taxonomy (NCBI): domain Eukaryota; kingdom Metazoa; phylum Chordata; class Amphibia; order Caudata; family Salamandridae; genus Calotriton; species Calotriton arnoldi. Next base: position 1,401,633 of record CAWUFW010005009.1, on the reverse strand, counting down.
CATACACCTTAGTACCCACAATCCCAATCCGACTAGCTTTAGCGTCTCATTAGCAGCGATGCTACCAATGATTAGACAACTCAGAACACGGTCTCTCTCTCTCTCAGGACTCGCGGGAGCAAAAATACCCTTTCATTACTCACTCATTCTTGTCCACAACGTGCGTAATAAGAGACACTGTATAGTTTAAAATGTTTATTTCCACTATCGTGCTCTAAGATACAGTACACGTGCCAGTACTATCAGCTTAATGCATAATGATAAAATAATAAGCATAGTTACAATTCCATAAAATACAAACGGGGAAAGCATTTCATAAGGCAGTGGATATAGGGCTAAATGACCTTACCACCCTCCCCGTGCTATTAACTAGTTTATTATAAAAATAGAAGACCTCTGGGCTTTGTCTGGCGGACCCACATACCTCAATATCTAGATGCAAGGTTTACATCATCAGACAAGCACAGCTCTTCTCCCTGGAAAGGTTTTTCTCCAAGTGCCACAAACAGCGAGATCACAATATTAAAAGCACATGAATTTCTCCAGTGCAGCTGCATTTCTGTGTTATGTCTAAGTGCGAGGGGCTGACCAGATCAGCAAGAACAAGGGACGTTGTTTTTCGACCTTGTACATGTTGTGCAGACGAAACTCACAGGGAACAGGAGAAAAGGTGAAAGGCAAAAAGGCAGATAGTTCCAATATAGCAGGGCACAAGCAGAGTCTGGAAAAACAAAGTCACAGAGTAACGTGCGCAAAAAGGCATCATGGCAGCCAGGCCTAAGACAACTTAGCAACGTAGACAATGAGGCCACAAAGCACACGACAGTTCCAAATCTTCTAATACCTTTGGCTCATCTTGATTCGAGCCATAGACCGTACCTATCGTTATTCCCAGCTCCAGTTCTACCAGGGTCCACCTTCCTCTGGTATCGACCAATCTCCGTTCAACCGATCCTATTCTATTTTTGGCTAAAATGGCCACCCCTCTATTGTTAGCACTTTGAGATGAACATGCCAATAGAGAGTAACCCTTTGCCATAATTAATCCCCATTTATGCCATGATATGTACATCACTTGGAGACAGACAATATCCGTGGTAATAGATTTTACCATCTCCATGACCCTATACCTCTTGCTCCTATCCACTAAGCCCCCGACATTAACAGAACAAATCGTAATTTTACCCATTTGGTTTTGATGAGTAACCATTCTTGCTTTTACCTCCAAACCTCTTCACCCACCCATGGTGAGGGCAGTTTATTTCAATTTTTATTGCTATCTTTATTCGTTTACAGTCCTGCTTTGCTATCCTTTTAGATTCCTCACTGAGATTTTTACCCCATTTCCCCCCCACACCCCTTCCCGCAGGAAGCCCTCCTGCTCCCTTCCCCCTGCCCCCCTTTCCCCGGCCCACCCTGCCTCCCCCGTCCCTCCCCACTTGTGCCCCCCAACCTCCGCCCCCCTCTTCGGGAAGGAACCATACCGCACATTGGTCTGTTGGGCGATGAGGAGCGAATTGCCAACGCCGTGAATTTTCAATGCACTTTAAACTTTAATAGCCCTAGAGAAGGAAATCACCCCTTGAACTGAAAGAAAAAAGAAGAGAAGAAAAAAAACAAAAAATTAGGAGATGCTGAGATACTGAGAACCCACCCTAATCCTCCCTTGCCTTCCCCTTAGACTGATTTTGCCCTAGACCATTAGAGTGTTCTGGCTTTAGCCCTGTCAAATACTCATTAGCCTTGATCTCTGACGTAAAAAACTTTCGTTGTGCCATGCCAGACCACCTTTAGGGATGCCGGATTGTTGAGGAAGGCATTGGCGCCCTTATCTTGGAAGGGTTTGATTAGCTGGCGAAGTCGCCATATTCTCTCGACAGTCACATGACAAAAGTCCGGTCTTACAAAGAATGACACATCCCCAACATTCCTCCGGGCCTCGGGTCTAGCTTTTTCAAATACCGCCTGCCTTAAAAGAAAATTCCCAAAATAGACTAGGACGGCCCTTGGCTTGCTCCCCTCCCTGACCGGATGTCTCAAGGTAAACAGTGTCCCGTGTACACGTTGTACTTCTTACTGCCAGTTCCAGTCTGAGAGCTCCGGAAATGCTTGCTGAAAGAGATCTAGGATGTAGCTTCTGATATCTGTTCCTTCTTTCCCTTCTGGAATTCCCAGGACCCTCAGGTTATTCCGCCGTTGTCGATTTTCATAGTCCTCCAATTTCCATTGGATATCCGTAATCTGCTTCTCTTGTTCCTTAGAATACGTAAGTTTATCAGCCACCTCAGTCTCAACATTGCTAATCTGGGTTTCAAGTTCTGTCATGTGCTCCCCTATGGTATTGCAGGTTTTAGTCAATTTTCTTATGGCGCCCTGTACCTTTCTTGCCGCATTCTGGGCTGTGAGTGCATCCACCCGGGTTTCTTCCCGATGTTGCAAAATCGTTTGCAGGACAGTTCCTAATGTCGGAGGATGTGAGCCAAGAGTATCATGCGGCGTTATTGTTTGACCGGTACTCAGAGAGTCAGTTAAAGAATAATCCCATTTCAAGCTAACAGCCTTCTGTGCGTGATGCCCCATTCTCTTTCCCCCAGTCCAACGTGCTGTCGAAAATTGAGAATCCCCAGCTGCATCTGGATCGCTATCATTATCGCTTGAGACTATAGAGGATCCTGAGCCGTCAGCAGACCACTCTGGGCCATCAGAGAGGGAGAAGAAAACAGTCACCAGGATCTATAGGCGAGTCCCCACGGCCATCTATCTTGGGGTCAAGATTACACCGGAAATAGATCAGATCACAAAAATTAATTTTGACCCAATGATCAATAAAATATCAGTGGATCTCAAACGGATGAATTCATTGCATCTGACCATCATAGGGAGGATTAACGTCCTTAAGATGGTTATGCTCCCCAAGATACTATATTTATTTAGGGCACTTCCAGTGGAAATTGAAGGCTCCATTATTAAAACATTAGATGCCATATTTAGCAACTTTATTTGGCAATATGGTAAGATTAGGAGATCCCTGAAACTTCTGACGTTGCCACAAGCACGGGGTGGGTGGGCCGCTCCCAATCTCACTTTTTACCACTGGGCAGCGCTACTGCAATTTATGAATATACTTCTTTTTGAAAAGGATGGTAGAGAGAGAATAGTGGGAGCCGAGGAACTTCCAACAATCTATGAGTTGGCACTTGGGGAAGGGGCTAGAGCACTGCTACTCCGCCAGCTAGAACCTAGCTATTTTAAGAAGGTGCGATTCAAAATTATTAGGACTGCCTGGAAAACTTGGGGGGAAATTATAAAATACTTGAGTATTGAAAGATTTACAAGGTATACACCTATTTGGCAAACTTCCTTCTTTCCCTTGGCCTTTTATGATATAATCGGGAAACAATGGGAACAGCTAGGTCTGAGGACAGTGGGAAAAATCTATGCAAGTGGTCAACTACATCTGTTTCCTGATTTGCAGAGAGAGTATGGAATCCCTGATAGACATTATTTTAAATATCTCCAAGTCAAGGGATTTTTTGGTAAACAGAGATAGGCGATCTCGATGGCAAAGATTCCATTGTTTGAGACTTTGGGGGGATCGGTTTGTAGAATCAAACACTTATATGGCTTATTATGATGGATGAAGCCCCCGAAGATATGGAGAGAACAGAGAGGAAATGGGCCAGCAGATTAGAAAATGAAGATATAGATGTAGATATGTCACTTGAGCTGGCCAAAAGAACGCTGTTATCAGCTAATTTAAAGTCCCAACATTTCAAGACGATTTTTAAGCTATATTATACACCTGCCAAACTATTCACTTGGGGAAAAGGGGAGGATGATATGTGTCCCAGGTGTGGGATCGGACCAGCAGAGGCAATACATATGTTTTACTGCTGCTCTAAATTAGATCCATTAAAAAGGGAAATGGAAAAAAATTTGGGAAAAGATACTAGGAAGGAGTGTTGAGCTAACTCCCTCGCTTATGATGATGGGCCATGACAATAGTATCGGGCTGGACGGAGGTCAGATTGGTATCATATTTATTTCAGTTATGGTTGTTAGATTAATAGTCGCAACTAGATGGAAAGACTCTGAGCTCTCTCGGTTCCAAGAGTGGCTGGCTCGCTTGGTTGCAATTTATAAAATGGAACAAGCACTCTATGAATACAAGGGCTATCAGGCTAATAAATGGGGGAAGAAACTTTGGCTCCCAATTTCAAATTGGCTGCTCAGGGTAGATTAAAGATACTAGGAGTTGTTCCACAATGAATCTGTTATTTATGTAAGTACTGCTATTACTTGACTTTCTTGAATTTCTTTTATGAATTATGATGTGAAAAGGACAATACTGGATTTTGTAAAGTGTATATCATTCAATGTAATTATTTGTGTAACACCTCTCTGAGATCAATTAAAAAAAAAAAAAAAACTTTTAAAACATGCTATGCTGCTTTTATTCTCTGGCTTTATGACAGCATTTGTTATATATTTATGAGAAGTGAGCCTACACCTACGGAAAACCTCCTTAAACAGACTAGAGAGAAGTGCTGGCAGTAAAGCTTTCATCATTCATTTTCAGACTTTCAGAATGTGTGCGCTCTCCACTTACCTGTGTGTAGCATTAAGCATGAAACTGGAATGTTGGACCTTTTATTAGCAATTGCTTGCCAGCAAGTTACTCATAATTGGAAAGATTTCACAAAGTTATCAGCTGAAGCGGGTGGTATGCTGTTTGTCACAACCATCGTTTGCATACTGCTTAAATGCAACCTTTATTACTTGTTTTGAAGCGAAAGGATTTATGGGCACCTGTTACACAATTCCTCGATAACTCTGCAAAAGCTTCTTTTGCTCCCTCTCCCAGCATCCAAGAAGTCTTACAACCTCCCTGCCTCCGTATTGTATTATTTACTCTATTAGCTATCCTTTATTATTTACTTTGCAATTGATATTGTCCTTTTGATCAGACATGGTTATGTATTGATATTTTCTTCATGATCCCCTCCCTTTCTCCTTCCTCATCATTTGTTCAGTACTGCTGTATTAATGCTTCTATTTCAATGAACTTATACTCTTAAACTTAAACAAAAAGGATGAAACTGGGCAGCCGCACAGCCGTGCATACTAGAGGGAACAGTGCAGTACAGCGGACTTCAAGGATAAGCCTACTCCAGCCAGCACCAGCCACTAGGAGGCGGGGCTATAGCAAGAAGCTTGCTGTATGGCCCATAAATGTGGCATGCCCACGGGACATGCCCAGGCAAAGACCAGGCCAAGACCGGCCTGTCTGTGCCCGTCCGGCGACCTACTCGCATGGTCTGTGGCTCCGGTATATCCGGATATCTCAAAATGCTTCGATTTTATTTTGATTTCCTTTAACTGCTCCGGTTTATGTGTTGTATTTAGTCTATAATATGGGCAAGAGGAAAGATAATTAACCACCGGAAGGTGCATCAAGTAAGTCCATTACAATATTACTTGACAACAGTCACGGGGACTATACATTCAGAAATCAGTTCTGTGGAGGAAAGGATTGATGCAGCCCCAAAATTATCCTCTATAACGGTCTCAGATCCTCAAAGCTCCATAATTGCAAGGGGAAGTGAGGGAGATAAATCTGCTAGCATCAGTGATATAGCAAGTGAAAATCATGCCGGTGTAACCATGGTCGAATCTGTAAATTCTGATGGAACTTTAGGCTTTGTGCGCGGCCATCTGGAGGCAACTCCTTTTATACCCACTTTCCTCCCTCTGAAGAGGAAGAAAAGGGTCTATATTCTGTCCGAGATGAAGGTATCAGAAAATAATAATGGGGAGTCTAGAGGCACCAGGAAGAAGCAATCCAGCAGTCTGAGGGACTTATCCTCGAAGGCTTGGAACTCCTGTAAGCGCCCATTTTTCAAACTGTTTTGACAGGTTGGAGGCTATGCTTTCAGAATACTGGATAAAAACATGTGGGAAACTGAATGTTATTAGTAACAAGATAAGTTACTTAAAGGCTCCTACACTGCATCATTGGAAATCCCAAGGAACTCCAAAAAATCATCCAATATTACGAGCCTCCCAGGCAGATTAGAGAGACTAGGCCCTCTAGTTCTGCTATGGAAATTATGAACTCTGATGTCACAATGAGGAAAAGAAATGGCTACCCCAGCTCCTCTCTGACTGTGCTCTATACATAATAGTCTTGAAGGACACTCCGATCTTACCGCCCACTGTGTGGAAGATCACACTGCTTTAAAAATAGGACGACTTACTGGTTAAAATCAACCTCTGGATGGCCAAACGATCTCTTAATGTGCTTATGATCAGAAAAACTCCTTGGATTGGCCCTCAGAGAAAGAAAACATCGGGTGATTATTCATTTTTAAATCTCCTTACATTGTAAAATCTCTTTTAGATCGTTCATATATACAGAATCCAGTGCCAGGTTCATTTCAGGCACTGCCTTTGCTTTATTTATATGGACCAACAAACCCCCTAATTACAGACTGCACCAATGGTCTCACAGACCTTAAGTGATAGACCAATCTTCAATGTTATTTATTTATTTTTTATTTATGTTTTTTATATAGCGCTAGCTAGACCAGAAGGTATCACAGCGCTTTACATATAATGCAAGATCATTTGAATGAAGAACATGCAAAAATACAGACAAAGAAAATCGTTCGGCTGTAAAGGCAGTTACAATATGCGGACATAAGAACAGCATGAGTTAATGGAGTACATGACATAGCAGACAGCTGAAACAATAAATCAACCATTGCAACGGGTCAAGTCAGATTGGGTGTGAGCTTTGGGAACTTAACTCAGTCTGAGTGCACGTTAAAGTATTTGTTGAGCAGTAGGTATTTAAGATCCCGTTTGAAGCAGGAAAATGAGGGGTTGCAGCTGAAGTCTCTAGGGAGTGAAACAGTTTTGATGCCTTAACTTCCTTGGAAGATTTGGACTGACTTTTTATTCCAAAGGGGCTTGTGTCACCAGGGCATAAGACTACTTCTGAGTACTAAGATAGGGATCCAGTGCAGCTAGAAAACAAAGTGCATTTTATGTGCAACCCTACCATGAGGCCAGCAGGTAATGAGAAGCCCCTTAAGGGTAATCTTGGCATCAGTCAGTCCCTTAACCTTCTCTCGTGGAATATTGCGGGTTTCTGCCGGAAGCTAACTAATCCAGACTGATTGTCATTTATAAATGATGCTGATATTATCTGTATAAAAAAAAAACACACAGGTCTCCTGATGAGTTTTGTTTAAATGGGTTTCATTGTATGTGTAGCCCAGCCATGCCGTCTTGGGCAAGGAGAGCTAAAGGCAGACTGGCTATTTCGATTTCAGTTACATTAACTAAACTGAATGCAAAAGTAATTGATTTCACTCCCCATCGTCAAATGTTCCTTTTATAGCAACATTTTCGACGTGCATGTCACTAAGGTGATAGATGAACTTGAAGCTAGTTTGACAAAGTTCCAAGATGGGTGTATATACAGGAGGTTGTATTAAATTGGGTGGGTGATTTTAATCTTAGAATTGTGCAATAATAGTAATACTACATTTTGTGGCAAAAAAACTCAGCAAACATTAGATAAGTCACATTTTCATCATGGAAGGCTTTGGTAAGTGAAATATCACAAGAGACAAGCCGTCTCCCCCCTATGGATGACATTTGAGAACGCATCTCTCCAACAAGGAGCCCTACCAGAATGCTTGAAGATGGGCCAAGTATCTCCCCTACTAAAAAAAAAAAAAAGGGGGCACAGACCAGAAAGACCTAAACAACTTCTGACCCAGTAACCAGCCTACCTTTCTTAGCTAAACTAGTAGAAAAATGTGCCCATGATCAGCTAGGTGAACACATCAAGAATTTTGACCTATTAGGCAACCACCAATCAGGCTTCAGACCTGGTCACAATCCTGAGGTCACCATTCTAAACATCCTAGATGATATACAAACTTCACTACACCAAAACGTATCATGTCTCCTAATACTTCTGGATTTATTAGCAGCGTTCGACACAGTCAGCCATGAACAACTCAGAGAAACTCTTGAAGTCAGAATGGGGCTATCAGGAGCCATTGTTAAATGGTTCAATTCCTTCTTGCAAAACTGACAAAAATGAGTAAAAATTGGCGCTGTCTATCTGATGTAGCAGACATCGAGAGGGGAGTCCAGCAAAGATCTGCAATTTCACCAGCACTCTTCAATCTATACATGAAACCACTCACTGAAATACTTAAACAATCAAAAATCTCATACCACATGTATGCTGATGACACACAACCCTACATCAATCTCTCCTCTCAAGATGATATCCATCTGGAGACTGGATGATACACTAAGGAAAACACAGGACTGTCCGGCACATAACCATCTAAAACTAAATCCGCTGAAAACAGAATTCATTCTCTTCTCTCCACTCCTTAGACTCCAACAACCTCAATCATGGTCCCTTAACATGAAATTGCTAAACTGCACCACAACCTTCTGCCACTCCGTAAAATCCCTAGGCATTACAATAGACTCAAATCTAAACATGCGAGCTCACATACAAGCTTCAACCAGAAGCGCTAACCTGCACCTACTGAGAAAACTAAAACCCTTCATACTGCCAGGAGACCTCAGAATGGCAGTTCAATCTCTAGTGCTCTCAAGACTGGTTTATAGGAATGCTGCACTCATAGGTCTACCTAAAGTCAACCCCAACCCAATGAAAGAGACAATAAATGCAGCCGCAAGACTCTTAACAGGCGCACACCGCTATTGCATTTCCCCATCACTCAGAGCCGAGCCCAGTTGAAGCTAGGGAAGAACTGAAGGTGACCTGTATAACACACAATGCTCTCCTCAGTTCTGGTCCTAAATACTTGGCAAATAGAATCACGCTTTCAGGAGGTTAAAGGGACTCAAGCAGTGCTAAATTCCTCACACTAGAGCAAACCAGATTCAAAAAATGAAAAACACATGGCCACACTTTCACAGGATCTGCTCCAAAAATTTGGAATGACCTACCACCCTCAACGAGAACAAATACATCTCTCAGGATCTTCACAAAAGAAGTTAAAGCCTTACTACTAGAAAAACATGTGCCTTGAGAGATCTCTTTGGAAACTGTAACTCACTCTCTTGTATATTGTATCCGGTTCACTGACAGAATATCGATGTAAAAAATATAGACTGCAAAAATATCAATGAAAAAATATGGAATGCAAAAATATTGACTCCCTATACTTAAACAGGTAAGTACAAAAATATCAAAAATAAAATGTTGATGTCAAAAATATAGTTGTACAAAATATCGATTTATATATATATATATATATATATATTCACTGAAAAAACCATAGGTTTCAGACACGTTATAGTTACAAATTAGCATTTAAAAAACCTTTGAAATTCACTGAAAAAACCATAGGTTTTAGGGACAGTTTTAGTTACTTGGACATTGCACTCGTACAAAACCCGTGAAATTCCCCCGTTATAGTTAGTTCAGCTAACTATAACTCGCGCCCCGCAATGCACTGCTGATGACGTCACATATTACATCACTCATGACATGGTCAGTGACATCACTGATGACATCACTGATGACATCTCAAATGACATCACTGATGACATCATCCAGTGACTGTGTGTTTCTGTAAAGTTTAAATATTTTTAATATATATAGGAAAAGACGTATTGAAGAATGAGTGGGTGTGTAAGTGTCTGTATGGATGATTTAGTAGGTGCGTGACTGACTCTATAAGTGAGTGATTTAACGTATCTTACTGAATGCATGGGTTAGTGACTAAACTGGGTGAATGTCTGTATCCGTCTGTCTGTTGCTGTGTAAGTGGCTGCATGTGTTTGTGAATAGCTAAATGAGTGTCTATATGAGTTATTGAATGCTTGTCTGAGTATCTGTATGGGTGCCTGAGTGTTTGTGTGGGAGGGGTGTGTGTAACTCTGTGCATAGATGTGTGAGTGGGTGATTCACTGGGTGGATGGTTTCAAGAGTGCATCTGTGATAGACTGTATGGGTGGGTAAGTGTGTGTAAGAGTGTGTTAGTGAGTGAATGTATGTCCCAGTGGTACATGTGTGAGTAGCTACATATGTGAAAGGCAGTATATATGTGTGTTGGAGTATATAAATAGCTATAAGCAAGAGTGAGTGATTGTGATAGTGGCTGTATGGATGAGTGTGTGCTTGTATCTGTGATTGTATAAGAGCGTAACAATGTGCTACTATTTGTATGAGTAAGTGAGCTGGTGTGTGTATAACTGTATAGGTGAGTAAATGGCAGTGTGTTTAATTATTTGCATGACTGACTAGGTGTGTGAGTATCTCTATGGATGAGTGGCGTTGTTTGAGTGTCTATATAGGAGTAAGAGTGCATATGATAGTCCTGTACTGAGTGACCGTAAGTATGAGTGACTGTACGGGTGAGTGAGTGGATGTGTGTGTGTAGACCTAAGAATCAGTGAGTGGGTATGTAGTTATTGGTGTTGGAGTGTCTATGGTTTTGCGAATGGCAGTCTGTAATTTAGAGTGGGTGAATCAAAGGTTATATTAGGGTGTGAGGAGGTGCATCAGATTATCACGTGGATGATGTCATCAGTGATGTCATTTGAGATGTCATCAGTGATGTCATCAGTGATGTCACTGACCATGTCATGAGTGATGTAATATGTGACGTCATCAGCAGTGCATTGTGGGCGCGAGTTATAGTTAGCTGAACTAACTATAACGGGGGAATTTCACGGGTTTTGTACGAGTGCAATGTCCAAGTAACTAAAACTGTCCCTAAAACCTATGGTTTTTTCAGTGAATTTCAAAGGTTTTTTAAATGCTAATTTGTAACTATAACGTGTCTGAAACCTATGGTTTTTTCAGTGAATTTCAAAGGTTTTTTAAATGCTAATTTGTAACTATAACGTGTCTGAAACCTATGGTTTTTTCAGTGAATTTCAAAGGTTTTTTAAATGCTAATTTCTAACTATAACGTGCCTGAAACCTACGGTTTTTTCAGTGAATTTCAAAGGTTTTGTAAATGACAATTTTTAAATGTATTAATTGTTATATTAATTTTTTTCATACTGATTTACTACATTTTTAGAAACAATTTTTTTTTACATATTTTATTTTTTAAATTACATTGTAATTACATTATACATTACATTACAAAAAATACTTTCTCAGAATGAATTACTTTAGTTTAAATACTTTGCAGATAGGCAATAGACTTTTAAGTACAGTAGTTACAGTTGTTGCAATGGGCAACACATTTTCAAACACAATGCAACATTCAGCTCAATGTGAATTTCTAGTTAAATGCAATTAGTTACTTTATGGATTACTTTTGTAACCACAGGACTGGATCCTAGATTCAGTCCTGGTACATCTCCTGTAAACAGTTGAGTAAAAGCGTTTTGGTTACAGTCGTGATTTTTAAGGAATATTATTGTATTTTAAAAGTTGACACTTAGAAACTTTTTCTCATAGAATCACCAATGTTATCCTATGGAAGGAAATTCACTTAGCAGGTAAAAACTGTTATCGTTACTTTATCTTACTCAGTGTTGGATCCTGGATCCAGCACTGGTGCATCTCCTGTAAACAGTTGAATGAATGCGTTTAAGTCATACAGGCGATTTTTAAGGAATATTTGTAGTTTGTGAAAATCGACACAAAGTTTTCTGCTGAAAACCAGACAATGGATTCCTATGTTAGAAAATATAAGTTACTGGTAAGTACGGTTAAAATTACTTTTCAGGGTCAGTGCTGGGCTAAAAGATGCAGCACTGGGTTCTCTCCTGATAACAGGTGAGTAAATTGGAATTCGTACTTTGGTTGATTTTAGAGGAATATTATAAAGTTCCAAAACTCCACACTTAGAAGAATTTCCAAGTGAAACCAGTCAATGTTAGCCTATGAAGGAAATTCAAGTTACCGGTAAGTACGGTTAAAATTAATTTTGAGGATCAGTACTTGGCTGAAAGATGCAGCACTGAGGTCTCTCCTGATAACAGGTGAGTAAATCAGAATTCGGATTTCGGCTGATTTTAGAGGAATATTTTAAAGTTCCAAAAATCAACACTTAGAAACTTTTTCAGCAAAAAGCAGGCAATGATATCCTATGCAAGGAAATTCAAGTTACTGGTAAGTACGGCTAAAATTACTTTTGAGGATTAGTACTGGGCTGAAAGATGCAGCACTGAGGTCTCTCCTGATAACAGGTGAGTAAATCGGAATTCGTATTTCGGCTGATTTTAGAGGAATATTTTAAAGTTCCAAAACTCCACACTTAGAAGAATTTCCAAGTGAAACCAGTCAATGTTAGCCTATGAAGGAAATTCAAGTTACCGGTAAGTACGGTTAAAATTACTTTTCAGGACCAGTACTGGGCTGAAAGATGCAGCACTGAGGTCTCTCCTGATAACAGGTGAGTAAATCGGAATTCATATTTCGGCTGATTTTAGAGGAATATTTGCACAATGGTGAAGGGAGGGGCGGGGCCTCAGGTGACATCTGTGCAAACGCGCCCCGTTGCGCGTTTTAAGTTGGGGGATTAAGTCCCCTTGAATCCTGAGGGTCCCTAGGGGCCAACTAGCCCACCAGGAACCTCCAATATGCGCCAGGGGCTGCGTTGCAGAGACGTGTAGAGAGGCCACACCCCTTTTACACCTCTCTGCAACGCAGCTCTGTGGCGCTTTCTGGATGTACCTGTTGGGCTAGTTGGCCCCCAGGGACCCTCAGGATTGAAGGGGATTTAATTCCCCATCTTAAAACGCGCCACGGGGCCTGTTTGCACACATGTCACCTGAAGCCCCGCCCCTCCCTTCACCACTGTGCAAACGCGCCCGTGGCGCGTTTTAAGTTGGGGGATTAAGTCCCCTTGAATCCTGAGGGTCCCCGGAGTCCAACTAGCCCACCATATACCTCCAAAAAGCGCCACAGAGCTGTATTGCAGAGAGGTGTAAAAAGGGGCGTGGCCTCTGTACACCTCTCTGCAAGGCAGCCCCCTGGCGCATACTGGAGGTACCTGGTGGGCTAGTTGGCCCCCAGGGACCCCCAGTATTCAAGGGGAATTCGTTCCCTCTCTGCAAACGCGCCAGGGGCGCGTTTGCAGAGTGGTGAAGGAAGGGGCGGGGCCTGCGGGCCCGATCGTTTAAAAAAAAAAAAAAAAATCTCCTCTGCAGGGGGCTGTGTGGCCCCCTTCCTTTTTTTTTTTGGGCCCTGGGGACCCCATCTCCCAGGGCCTTACCCCTTTTTTAAATTACCTTTAAAAAAATAAACGGGAAGGGGGCCGCGTGGCCCCCCTTCCCTTGGCCTGTATTGGCCCCGGGGACCCCATCCCCGGGGCATGGCCTCTATATTTATTTTTTTGAGGGGGCAGCGTGGCCCCCCTCCTCTGGCCATTTTAAGGCCCCGGGGACCCCATCCCCCGGAGCCGGCCTTTCCTTTTTAAAAAAAAGATTTTTTGTTCTTTTTGGGGAGGGGGCCGCGTGGCCCCCCTCCCGGGCCACTACTTGCCCCGGGGACCCCATCCCCGGGGCTGGCCCTCTCGTTGGGGACTGTGGGGGTCCCCAAACCCCCCACAGTCCCGCCGGCTCCCCACGTCCCTTGGGAGCCGGCATTGCTAGCTCCACATGGGGAGCAGCTGACATGCTGCTCCCCATGTGGAAAAGCATCGGCTTTGGATATTGGAAGAGAGAGCAGGTTTCCTGCTCTCTCTTCCAATATCCAAAGCAAGTTTGCAATGACAGGACGGGAGCCGCGAGGCTCCCGTCCGGCCATAGCAAACTACAGTGTCCCGGGGTAGGCACCCCGGGACACTGCAGGAGCCGGCCCTGGGGGGTGGTGGTCCCCAGGGCCATCAAGGGTTTCCAGGAGGGGGCCGCGCGGCCCCCTCCCATTCAGTACACAGCCCCGGGAGGTGGTGGTCCCTGGGCTCTGGGGTCCGTAACGGACCCCCATATTAATTTGTTAGTGCCCCGGGAGGTGGTGGTCCCCGGGCGTGTGGGGGGCTGGAGCCCCCCACACAGGTTGTTTAATTTAAAAAAAAAGCCCCGGGAGGTGGTGGTCCTCGGGGCTGCGGGAGGGCTCAGAGCCCTCCCGCACCATTTTTAAAAGAAAGCCCCGGGGGTGGCGGTCCTCGGGGCTTGGGGGCCCTTGAGGCCCCCACACATAAAATTAAACCCCCACCATGCCCCCGGGACTTGGGCCACCCGGGGCAAATACAATCGAAGCGCGGGAGACCGCGCTTCGATTTTTTTTCGACAGGATTTGCGCACCCTGAGCGCATCCTGCCGATTTTTTTTTTTTTAAATGCTTTTTTGCCCAGGGGTCCTTGTGGGACCCCTGAGCAGGCCTAGGGGTTAGGGTGTTTCTACCCTGCCCCCTTTGTGCGTTTTGCACACTTGTTTCTTTTTTTCTCGGCGGGATACGCGCACCCTAAGCGCATCCCGCCGATTTAAAAAAAAAAATCTTTTTCTGCCCAGGGGTCCTTGTGGGACCCCTGAGCAGACCTAGGGGGTCAGGTGTTTCTACCCTGCCCCTTTTGCGCTTGCGCACTTGTTTCTGTCCCTCGGTTCTACCGAGGGACAAAATGGCTGCCAACACTTCCTGAATCGGAATGTTGACAGCCAGCTGACAGCCAATTAGCATGCAGCTCGTGATCGGGACGGTGCGCGCAGGGTGCGCTGAGGGCACGCGTATCCGACGCGCCCATAGATATATATGTACTTTTACTTTTGATTTTCTCAGGAACTACTGAACGGATTTACACCATTTAAGCAAAAGGCACCAGTCTGAACCAAGGACTACCTCTTTGCCAAATTTGGTGTAATTCCGTTCAGCAGTTCGGGCTGTAGCTGCGACTAAAGGTTCCTATGGAAAAATGAATGGGGAAAACGCGTTTTGGGACCCCCTTTTTCTCGGCCCCCGCTTCACGTATCACCCCGAGACTTTCAGGGTAGGAGCGGAGCGGAGCGCCCCAACAAGTTGGAAACTTTCACGAAGATTCGTCAACCGGCGCCAACGTTATTTCAAATAGAATGTCGCGGATTTCCTATGGATAATAGGTTGTAACTATAACTATCTACTGGCGACCGCCAGTAGATAATATATATAATATAAAACATATTAAATATGAAATATGTTTTAACAAATATAACAAACTTAATTGAAAAAGGTTAAACACACATACATACGAATTAATATATATATATATATATATTTACTTTAAAACAATTAATAAACTATTAATTTTTATTTATTTTATAATGTTAAAATTATATAAAACTGTACAAATATATATATATACATATATATATATGTACCAATAGCATAAAAGCTAATAAAAAACATTCTATTATAAATTAAAACATTAAACTATTTAAAAATCTTCAAACTGAAATTTCTCACTCCAGTCAGTGCAACAGTAGGGAAAGTGCTGGATAGCGGAGGGGTAAAAATTACTATTCCGACTCCAGTGAGTGCAACATTAGGGAACGTGTTGGATAGCGGAGGGGTAAAAATTACTATTCCCACTCCAGCGAGTGCAACAGTAGGGAAAGTGTTGGATAGCGGAGGGGTAAAAATTACTATTCCCACTCCAGTGAGTGCAAAGCAAGAAAAGTGTTGGATAGATGAGGGGTAAAAATTACTATTCCCACTCCAGTGAGTGCAACAGTAGGGAAAGTGTTGGATAGTGGCGGGATAAAATTTACTATACCCACTCCAATCAGTGCAACAGTAGGGAAAGTGTTGGATTGCAGAGGGGTAACAATTAATATTCTCACTCCAGTCAGTTCAAAATTAAAAACAAACAAAATATTAACAAAAAAATATTTAAAAATCAAAATAAATGTAAAAATATGTAATTGTTAAAAATTAAAACGCTAATATATTTAATATAAATTTTTTTAAAAAAAGTATTATAATGTTAAATACATATCACACATACCTACAAATATATGAAATAAAATAAAAAATAATTTTCAAACAAATAAATATTTTTAATTAGAAATTATTCAAAAACAAAAACATTAATTATTACATAAATTTACTTTTTTTATTTCCTACCCTATAACACCACACAATTCACAACCCACATCTAAATAAAAAATAACAAATGTACTTACATAATTAACATAATTGATCACTAATTAAAGAAATAGTATTAATTAAAAGACAAATTAACTCATAAAAATGTATAAACTTCCCACACTTTCCCCTATAAACTACAGCTAAAATGAAACTGTAAAAAATTAATTACACAATTGCAACCTTTTTTCAATTTAAAAAACTACTAGTATTTAACAACTAATTATAAAGTAATTAAAATTAATTTACTCCCCACCCTTTACCCCTATAAAAGTAAAACCCACACACAAATATATAAACAATTACCCTAATTAAATATCAATTAATTAATTAATATTAATTATCAACTAATTATTAGTTAATTAAACATAAATTACTTCCCACCCTTTACCCCTATAAACCTCACAACCCACACCTATAATTAATTACACAATTTCCATATTTAATTTTCAATTAATTAATTATTTATTAACAATGAATTATTAATTAACTAAACATAAATTACTCTCCACCCTTTACCCCAATAAACCCCACAACCCGCACCTAAAATTTATTACACAATTTCCATAATTAATTTGCAATTAATTAATTATTTATTAACAACGAATTATTAATTAATTAAACATAAATTACTTTCCACCCTTTACCCCTATAAACCCCACAACCCTCACCTAAAAGTAATTACACAATTTCCATAATTAATTTACAATTAATTAATTATTTATTAACAACGAATTATTAATGAATTAAACATACATTACTTTCCACCCTTTACCCCAATAAACCCCACAACCCGCACCTAAAATTAATTACACAATTTCCATAATTAATTGTCAATAAATTAATTAATATCAATAAACAACTAATTATTAATTATTCAAAAATAAATTACTTTCCACCCATTCCCCCTATAAACCCTACAACCTGCACCTAAAATTAATTACACAATTTCCATATTTAATTTTCAATTAATTAATTAATACTAATTAACAACTTATTAATTAATTAAAAATAAATTGCTTCCACCCTTTACCCCCATAAACCCCACAACCTGCACCAAAACAATTACACAATTACCATAATTAATGAGCAATTAATTAATTAATTAATACTAATTAACAACCAATTAATGATAAATTACTTCCCACAATTAACACTATAAAATCTCAATTAAATAAATATTAATAAATAAAAAAGAATCCTTAATTTATTCTAATTAAATTACTTCCCACCCTATTTCCTTATAAACCCACAACCCGCTACGGAACTAAAAAACGGAAAATGTAATTAAAATTGATAACTACTAAAAATGTAACACCTATATTAAAAAACATAAACAATTCTTATACAAAAAAATACATCACATACATTTAAAATATATACTAAAATACTTAACACTAATTAAAAAATCAATATTTTAAACAACTGTATTTTTGCAAACGATATTAATGACTTCTATATTTAAAAAATGATATTTCTTACCTTAAAATCGATATTCTTGACCACGATATTCTTGCTGTCGATATTTCTGACTCACGATATTTAGAACTCGATATTTCTGTAGTTCGACATTTCCAACTCGATATTCTGTCTGCACACCATTGTATCCTATAGTTCTGGAGCCTGCCCTTTGAATACTATGTACAGCGTATCACAAGTGAAAGGTGTTTTACTGTACCGCAGCAATCATCAGCTCTCCTTTTGTACAGAGCTCTGATACCATGATGGTCTTGTTCGCACTTTATAAAACACTATCAACAAATAAAATAACTAAACTGACTCCTAAAGAACACCCTGACAGTCTGCGTTCCACAACTACCACAGCATTCCATGTATCAAAAGGCTGTGCATGCAGCAATTAAACAGTAAACATACCCACATAAAACATACCTGCTTTCTTTCACAACACAATAAAAAAAGTTACAAAATCTTTACATTTTGCTGGAGTAATAAAAGACTGTTTAGGTCGAGTTATGACATTGCCATTCTTTGCAGAAGAAGACAACACACTCTTCCTTGTTTCTGAATTGGAAACAAAAGCATTAGATAGAAAGGAATCATAATCAGAATTACTTGAAGTAGTTGAATGCTTAACAAAATCATTAGATGGAACAAAATCATTAGTATATTGTCATCACACAGAAATTTACCACTCACAGAAGGTACCTGATCAGTATCAATCATGTGAGAGTCATAAACAATCAAAATACTCGGTGGTTTTGCATTGTTTCTGACCAACTGTATATTATGAAACCTCCAATTTTTTTCCTCTTTAACTTTGATCTCTTCCTCATAGGAGCCTAAATAGAGAGATGCCAGTTGTGCTATGTGGTGAGGTAAGATAACTCAACACCTTTTTATTTATGTAATCTTCAACATCCAAACCTGAAGATAAAGCAGTTTTCACACCTTCTTTCAAGAAATGATTAACCCTCTGAACCAATCCAGTAGAAGAGGGACTATATAAAGCAGCTTTCATATGTTTTACATCATGACATTTTATGAAATCATAGATTCTAGCTGAAACAAAATGAGTATCTTGTCAGTGGGAATACATCTAGGTACCCCTTCAAGTTTAAACACATTCTCCCAAAATGTTATAGCATTACTAGTGGTTGCTGAGTCAATGAAAGAGAAATAAAACCCTTAGAATGATAATCAAACAGGCTAATCAAATATGTAATTTTCTTGGGAAGTAAATAGTATGGACCTGAAAAATCCATAACAACCTCATCTCAAGGTAAGTCCGGTAATGAAACCAGGTTCAACGGTTTTTCATTGACCTTCTAGGGCTTATCAGAATGTAAACACTCCTTATAATTGTTAACTACATGAGCAACTTGACTCTCCAAAGATGGCCACCAATAAAGTAATTTCAGTTTTTTGCATGTAGCTGTTATTCCCAGATGACCCTTGTGTACCAAATAAATTAAACTCTCTCCTACCCTCTCAGGAGGCACAAATAAATCATGTCTCATCAATAAATTGTTTACAACTGAAAGCTTAGATGCCACTTGATTAAAACAACGTAACTTGGTATAAAGACACCTGTCTTTGGGCCAACCTATCCTGGTGAAATCCATTGCTTTGTTGCTCAGTACGAAATTCCTTAAAGAAAACAGAAGACAAGAGGCGTTTGGCAAAACATGAACAGTTTCTTTAATTCAACGTAGCAGCCGGGAGAACAGTTACAGGCAGGCACAAGGTCTGAGGACTTCTCAATTCACATTCAGTTGGCAACCTACTTAAATACAATTCTCAGCAGGTTGTAAAGTTCACCGGCAGACCACATATGGTGAGGAATGTTGGTTGCTGCCTTTGGAGTCATACATTATTTGTCTAATGATTACCACAGGTGGGTCTCGTCCTTACGTGGACACAGTGTGGCCAGTGGTGAGAGTGTCCAGATGTCCGGTGTGGGGACGCGTAATCATTACGTGTGCTGGGCCTTGATTGGCTTTGTGTTCCTAACTTGTGTTGCATCTGACTTTATGGTGTTTTTGTGAGCGTGCCTGCCCCATCCAGCCATATGTGCTTTATTGGGGCAATCTCCTTTGACCCTTTTTTAATGTTGTGGCACTTATCTATGGGATTGATAAAATGTTTCCTGCCCATGTGTTTTCCTGCAAGCTCTGCACCTTCCCACTAGTGACCTATCAATTGACCATCCCAGGCCTTGGTCTGAGGGCCTGTCTAACTACATATTTGCGAGTTGAGGTTGATATGGAGTTCAACACGGGTGAATCTGTTATTAAGGATGTGATATCATTTTCGTCAACAAAAACATCCAATTCTATATTAACATTCCCCCCTCTAGTTGATTCTTCAACAGCCCTACCTAACTCTTGCATGTTGATGGTCACTTTATTTGAGGACTTTTGATCTTTAAGCTCGCTCTCGACAATAACAACCCTTCTGTTTTGAGGACTGCGTTTTTACAGCAGGTGATCCCCAACTGTATAACCCCACATATCAAAAGAAACACAACAGTAACTGACAACAGTGATCTACACAACCTGGATAGCCATCATGGGAGCCAGGAAAACCAATGCAAAATCTACTCCGGCTCAGGGGCACCTCCTTCTTCTCTCATGTTTCCTTGTAAATTGTGCAATGCTTGGAAGGCAAGTGTCAGTTTTCCATTGTCCATGTCATTTCCTGGGATGAATGTCCAGCAGGCTGACCCGATCTTGGCACACACCCCTTCCTCCATTGTGGTCATTAAGTCCAATACATATCAGTGCTGCATTACCGTGAGGCGAATTGCTCTCAGTCTCCCTTGATCGAATTGAGGCCAAGCTCAGTGCTGTTCATCATTTTAAGCATCTCCCATCTGGTATTCTGGAGCCAGTGGGCATTAGCTTTTGTCTGCAGAGTAAAGAAGTGTATCGACCCTCCTGCCGACACTTGTGCATCTGTGAACAGTCTGAATTCTTCTGGAATGTCTTTGTATTGAGCCCAGCCAAAATAGTCCAGAGTTCTCTACTTGCGAGCTTGGTGCAGGAAGGTTGGCTTCTTCCTTAACAGTTGCTGGTACAAGTCTGACAGCGTTTCTCTAGGAATGACCAGGGTCGGGTGTGTATTGTGACCAGGGAACACAGTCCTCTCCATCCAGGAGCAAGTTGGGAGTAGGCATACTCTCTGCATTGCCAGTAGATATCCTTCAGCGTGGAGGTGCCCCATTGCATATCCTGGATATGTAAAATCACTCTGCAGTGAGCCCATCAGAAGCGTTTCTTTTCCTCTAAAACATAAGGAGTACATGGTTAGTTTGTCAGGAAATGATCGAGTGGCGCCTACCGGATTGATAGCAAGTACTACAAGACCCATGATGCTGGGTTCTTAGGAGGGACTACTTTAAGGAGCGTCGCACGCCGGGCGGTGTGCGTAATACTGTTCACGTTGGCTCTCTCTCTGCCGAGAGAGAGTGTTGCGGCATTCGAGCACCGCTTAAGGAACTATTGGATTGTTTTGTTTTGGAGCCCAATTCCCGGGGAATTAAGGAGCTTACCGGGATCGTGGAACCACGAGGGCAGAGCTCCTGTTTCCGGTTCTGCGTTGGTGGCAGCTGGAGTCTTCGAGACTGTGAGTAGCCTAGGGTGTGTCGCGGTGAGGATTCCCGCGAGCACGCCATTCTGAAGTTTGATTACCGGCATCGTTAGCTCGGTGGAGCTAAGTGTCAGAGCAGAGTGCAGTGGTGCTGTAACCACGCAATACCGTTTCTGAAGTTGTGCCTGTCTTTTGGCATTGGTGTTTGACGGATTCTGGAGAGGTGTTTCTGAGCACCAGAGCGGAATGCGGGGGTGAAGGAACCACGCCTTACCGTTTCTGTAAAACTTTTTAGGGGTTGTGTTCTTACCCAGAGCTCTGTGGATGGTATTTATTCTATTTACCAGAGCGGATTGCAGTGGTGAATTACCACGCCTTACCGTTTCTGAGTTTCATCTCAGGAGATGTTTTTTTTTTCTTTCAAAAGACTTTGGGCTTTTTCACCGTGATTGGGCAAGATAAAGTCAAAAGGAACCTCATCTTAAGATTAATAAGGAACAGTGTTTATTTTGGTTCTCTTACATTTCGACTGACTCTGGGGAATGTGAAATACTTCTACTTTGGATTTCTTCTCTCTTTGTCCAGAGTATGAACATACTGGTATGTATGAGGTATGCATAAAGGAATACGCTGTGATGTAATGTTGTCTACAAAAGTGCACTAATGTGTGGAAATTCTGTATTATAGATATCGTTCATACCGAGAGAGAGATTCCCTGGGGTATAGGAATAAGGAAACTGCTGTTCACGAAGCAAGGTATAAGAGAGAGTATAGTGAGAATTTATGAGAGTAGCTTTTTTCTATGTTCAGTGATTTATGATCTTGCTCTTTGTTGTTACAGGTTCCTTTTCCCCGCTGTTCCTTTCCTATCCTTTCCCTCGCCTGATCGCTCAAATACTCTGTGGTCATATTCAGAGTATTGGTGGTATCAGGAGGTGGACCCTTTATTGCTGCACCTGGATTCTGCGGAGTTAAACCTGACAGAATTACGCACCCAAGAAACATACTCTTCCCGATCCAGGTGTAGTAATCAAATGGCGGCCATGGAAGATGTCCTTCAGGCCTTAGTATTGGTTCAACAGGAACTGGCATCTTCCAAGGCGGAGACCGCCGCATTAAGAGAGAAGGTAGACAAATGGACCAGGAACCCTTTTGACGTTTCTGCTGCTCCCTCACAAATACAGGTTACAGTACCACCTCCCATACCATTGGCTAGTCCTAAGAGCTATGCGGGAGACCCTAAGAAGATTCAGGTGTTCCTGACACAGATCATGCTGCATTTCTCATGCAAACCTGCCTCCTTCCCAAATAACCATTCCAGGGTAGCTTTTGTGATTTCTTATTTGGTGGGGGACGCTGCCAATTGGGCTGTCCCTTTAGTAAGAGATAATGACCCAGTGTTAGCAGACTGGTCGGCTTTCCGGGCCGAATTTGAGAGAGTATTTGATAGAAGGGCTACGACGTTCAGTGCTGACCGTGAATTACTGGACCTGAAACAAGGTAGGAATGATTTGGTAACTTACCTCACTACTTTCAATCGGTTAGTGGCGGAAGCAGCATGGCCAGAGGAGAAAAGAATGTCTCTTTTTTATCAAGGATTGAGGGAAGATATGAAAGATGTCTTGGTACAAATAGATCTCCAACCTACTAACTATACGGATATGATTAATTTAACGTTGAGACTGGATAGTCGGATGTCCAAGAGAGGGGGTGAGAGGAAAAGGTTAGAAAGAGGCTATTATAGGTCTGACAAACTTCCCGCAGGGCAGTGGTAAACAACGAGGTAGGGGTTGAGCCTATGGACATAGGAGCCGTTAAAGCCCCCCTAACGAGAGAAGAGAGGGAGAGCGGAAGAGTGCAGGGACTGTGCATGTACTGTGGGAAAAAGGGGCATTATGTAAGAGACTGTCCCTCTAAACCCAAGACCTCAGGTGCCTGGTCTTGGAATAAGAAGGTGGCTGTATCCATCACGCATTCTGAGTTGAATAAAACTGAGAATGCAGGAGTAGAAAGTGAAGTCGCCAAGGATTGGAGACTCCCATCATTGGCTACTACCGCTTTGCAAGACACCGAGTCTCATATTGTGCTCCCTATGAGTCTTAAGTGTAATCATCAGTTCCATCAGGTTTTGGTCATGTTGGACTCTGGAGCAACAGGGAATTTCATAGATAGCGGGTTGGTAACAAGTCTTGCTTTACGTAGAGTACCTCGGGAGACCCCTGAAGAAGTATTGGCAGTAGACGGCAAGCCTCTAAAATCCGGTCTCATTATTGAGCAGACAGAGGTTGTTTTGTTGACTGTTGCGGTTGCTAAAGGAAAACATGCTGAGGAACTGACATTAAACATTATTGAGGCCCCGCAGTACGAAGTGATCTTAGGGATGCCTTGGTTATGTCACCATAATCCCTCCATAGATTGGAGAACCAAAACGATTCAATTTCTTTCCGATGAGTGTCAGAGTAATTTGTTCAGAACACGTCTTCGCAGGCTGCCGCTTTGATGTACCCGTTTGTTGTGGCAACGGCAGCCGAGAAGGAGATGGTGTTGCCTTTGGAGTATGAGCAGTTCATGGATGTTTTTAGCGAGACCAAGGCAGAACAGTTACCACCGCACCGAGAGTATGATTGCCGGATAGATTTGGTAGAAGGAGCAACTATCCCTGCATGTAGAGTGTATGCACTGTCTGTGCCAGAAACAAAGCATTTGAGGGAATACCTTGATTACTATCTGGAGATAGGGTTCATTAGGCCTTCCCGTTCACCAGCAGCCTCTCCGCTGTTTTTCATAGCCAAGGAGAACGGCGATCTGAGAGCCTGTATCGATTACCGCATGCTGAATAAGAACACTATACATAACAGATATCCTTTGCCACTCATATCAGTATTGCTGGATCAGGTGAGGGAGGCCAAGGTCTACACCAGGTTAGACTTAAGAGGTGCTTACCACCTGGTGCGTATTCGAGAGGGGGATGAGGGGAAAACTGCCTTTAAGACTCGTTACGGACTATATGAGCATACTGTGATGCCATTCTGCCTCTGCAACGCCCCGGCGGCGTTTCAGTATTTCCTTAACGATGTCCTAAAGGAGTATGTGGACCTCTTTGTAGTGGTGTATATTGATGACATCCTGATCTATTCTATCAATAGAGAGGTTCACAAGAAACAGGTCATCATGGTTTTGGAGAAGTTACGGAAACAGCTTGTTTTGTAAACTGAGCAAGTGCAAGTTTGGTGTGAGTGAAGTTGAATTTCTAGGGGTTATGCTTTGTCCGGAAGGGTTGCACATGGCGGAGCGTAAGGTGCAGGCAGTGCAAGAATGGCCAACTCCCAAAAATGTGAGAGATGTGCAATGCTTTCTGCAATTTGCGAACTATTATCGCAGGTTCATCCTCCATTTTTCCCAGGTTGCTGTCCCGATCTCACAGTTACTCAGAAAAGGGGTTCCCTTTCACTGGTCTAGTGAGGCCGATGAAGCGTTTATTTACCTGAAAAGGACATTCACTACTGCTCCTGTACTCTCACATCCTAAGCTGGAGCATCCTTTTGTGGTAGAAGCGGATGCCTCAGATGAGGCCATTGGTGCCATTCTTTCACAGAGAAATCAGGATACCGGAAAGCTTCATCCGGTGGCATATCTGTCCAAGAAGTTGAACTTGGCTGAAAAAAACTACACTATCGCGGAGAAAGAACTCCTGGCAATAAAAAAGGCTTTTCAGGAATGGAGACAGTATCTGTGGGGGGCTTGTTATCCCATTACTGTATACACAGATCATAGAAACCTGCAATATATGAAGTCGGCTCGGCATCTCTCACAAAGACAGATGAGATGGATGCTGTTTTTCTCCGAATATGATTTAGTTGTTACCTTTCGGCCTGGTGTTGAGAATCGCAAGGCAGACTCATTGTCCAGACAGGAATCTATGGAAGTCCATAATAACCAAGTCCCAGAGGCCATTATTGAACCTTCAAAGGTGATTTGCGCTGTTAGAGTGGAAAACTTTTTGGAAGAAGTACGACACCATAAGACGAGTTCGGTGTGGGAGAAATGGGTGGAACAAGAGGCAGAACGTACAGTGAAGCAAGGGCTGCCCTTCTACAGAGACAAGCTGTTTCTGCCCAATCATGCACTGCAGAAAAAGCCTTTATCTGGTGCCATGTATCTCCATTTGCTGGACATTCGGGATACTCAAGACAGTCCAGCTGATACAACGCCATTTTTGGTGGAAGAACATTAGCAAAGACGTCTCGTCTTGAGTGGCACAATGTGAAGCATGTGCTAGAGCTAAAGGCGAAACCACGAAGAAAAAAGGGAAGTTGTTGCCAATGCCTACCCCTCAACGTCCATGGCAAAACATCAGTCTGGATTTTGTAACAGGGTTACCCCTAGACCAGGGATATTCTGCCATCTTGGTGGTTATTGACAGCCTCACAAAGATGGGGCATTTTATCCCTTGTACGAATCTACCTACAGCGGGACAGACTGCACAACTACTAACGAGCAATGTCATCCGAATCCATGGAGTGCCTGAAGTGATAGTGTCAGACAGGGTGACTCAATTCATATCCAGATTCTGGAAGATGTGGTGCAGAGCCTTGCATATTGATTCCACGCTCTCTACGAGTTTCCATCCACAAACAGATGGACAGACGGAGAGACTAAACCAGACTCTGAAAAAATATCTCCGGTGTTATGCAAAGGAGGCCCAAGATTCATGGGTGTCGCTATTATGGATGGCTGAACTGGCTTACAATAATGCATGGCATTGCTCGATAGGAGTATCACATTTCCGAGCAAACCTTGGTTATTATGCAAGAACGATGCCCATAAGTCTTCCGGAAGACATAGCAAATCAGCCCACAGTGCAGGAGCATGTGAAGAGATTACAAACGGTGCATCGGAGATTAAAAAGTCATTTGCTACAGGCCAAACAGGTCTATAAGAAATGGGCGGATCTTAACAGAAAAGATGGACCCAAGTATAAGGTGGGAGACCGTGTATGGTTGTCCACAAAGAATATCCGGTTTAAATTGCGAAGTGTGTTCCACCCTAGATACATTGGCCCCTACATCATCGTCAAGCAGATCAATCCGGTCGCTTACAAATTGAAGTTGCCTGGAAGTCTTCGGATACACCCTGTGTTCCATTGTAATCTCCTGAAGCCTGCTCTGGCTGAACGGCTGCGTGCACCTCCGCCGGTGGCGTGTGAGGGGGTATTGAATACGAAGTCAGGGGCATTCGAGATTCCAAGATGAGAAGGGGCGTCCTGTGGTACCTGGTCTCCTGGAAGGGCTATTCTGTGGAGGATGACTTTTGGGAACCCTGGCAGAATGTGCATGCTCCGGTGGCTGTTCGCACATTTCATCGGAGGTTCCCCGGCAAACCTGGTCCTAGGAGGCACTTGGCAGGAGGTCCTACTGTCAGGAAATGATCGAGTGGCGCCTACCGGATTGATAGCACATACTACAAGTCCCATGATGCTGGGTTCTTAGAAGGGACTACTTTAAGGAGCGTCGCACGCCGGGCGGTGTGTGTAATGCTGTTCACGTTAACTCTCTCGGCTGAGAGAGAGTGTTGCGGCATTCGAGCACCGCTTAAGGAACTATTGGATTGTTTTGTTTTGGAGCCCAAATCCCGGGGAATTAAGGAGCTTACCGGGATCGTGGAACCACGAGGGCAGAGCTCCTATTTCTGGTTCTGCGTTGGTGGCAGCTGGAGTCTTCGAGACTGTGAGTAGCCTAGGGTGTGTCGCGGTGAGGATTCCGGCGAGCACGCCATTCTGAAGTTTGATTACCGGCATCGTTAGCTCGGCGGAGCTAAGTGTCAGAGCGGAGTGCAGTGGTGCTGTAACCACGCATTACCGTTTCTGAAGTTGTGCCTGTCTTTTGGCATTGGTGTTTGACAGATTCTGGAGAGGTGTTACTGAGCACCAGAGCGGAATACGGGGGTGAAGGAACCACGCCTTACCGTTTCTGTAAAACTATTTAGGGGTTGTGTTCTTACCCAGAGCTCTGTGGATGGTATTTATTCTATTTACCAGAGCGGATTGCAGTGGTGAATTACCACGCCTTACCGTGTCTGGGTTTCATCTCAGGAGATGTTTTTTTTTTCTTTCAAAAGACTTTGGGCTTTTTCATTGTGATTGGGGCATGATAAAGTCAAAAGGAACCTCATCTTAAGATTAATAAGGAACAGTGTTTATTTTGGTTCTCTTACATTTCGACTGACTCTGGGGAATGTGAAATACTTCTACTTTGGATTTCTTCTCTCTTTGTCCAGAGTATGAACATACTGGTACGTATGAGGTATGCATGAAGGAATACGCTGTGATGTAATGTTGTCTACAAAAGTGCACTAATCTGTGGAAATTCTGTATTATAGATATCGTTCATACCGAGAGAGAGAGATTCCCTGGGGTATAGGAATAAGGAAACTGCTGTTCACGAAGCAAGGTATAATAGAGAGTATAGTGAGAATTTATGAGAGTAGCTTTTTCCTATGTTCAGTGATTTTTGATCTTGCTCTTTGTTGTTACAGTGTTACAGCAAACAAATGATGGACGGAATGCTGACAATGCAAACATTCTACCCCAGTCAAAAGATCTGGGTTAAATCCATCGTTCTTTGCCCACTACGCCACCCCAGTTTGGACCCAGCCATATGCAAATCAGTCTTGACCCTGTGCCCCATGGGAACAGTCCAGACCGAACTGCCAGGCCAGGTCCTCCCTGGACCGGAAACAAGCATCCTGGGACCGGTTTCAGGGTATGTCACCCTTCTTCAGCTAGGCTAGCTTGAATCCAGTGGCAGAGTGAGCAAGGGACCCACGTCTGGGCATACCCATCCAACTTAGGGCGAAAAGTGTGACAGCAAATAAATGATGGACGGAATGCTGACAATGCAAACATTCTCCCCCAGTCAAAAGATCTGGGTTAAATCCATCGTTCTTTTGCCCACTACGCCACCCCAGTTTGGACCCAGCCATATGCAAATCAGTCTTGACCATGTGCCCCATGGGAACAGTCCAGACCGAACTGCCAGGCCAGGTCCTCCCTGGACCGGAAACAAGCATCCTGGGACCGGTTTCAGGGTATGTCCCCTTCTTCAGCCAGGCTAGCTTGAATCCAGTGGCACAGTGAGCAAGGGACCCACGTCTGGGCATACCCATCCCACTTAGGGCGAAAAGTGTTACAGCAAACAAATGATGGACGGAATGCTGACAATGCAAACATTCTCCCCCAGTCAAAAGATCTGGGTTAAATCCATTGTTCTTTTGCCCACTACGCCACCCCAGTTTGGACCCAGCCATATGCAAATCAGTCTTGACCCTGTGCCCCATGAGAACAGTCCAGACCGAACTGCCAGGCCAGGTCCTCCCTGGACCGGAAACAAGCATCCTGGGACCGGTTTCAGGGTATGTCACCCTTCTTCAGCCAGGCTAGCTTGAATCCAGTGGCATAGTGAGCAAGGGACCCACATCTGGGCATACCCATCCCACTTAGGGCGAAAAGTGTTACAGCAAACAAATGATGGACGGAATGCTGACAATGCAAACATTCTCCCCCAGTCAAAAGATCTGGGTTAAATCCATCGTTCTTTTGCCCACTACGCCAGCACAGTTTGGACCCAGCCATATGCAAATCAGTCTTGACCATGTGCCACATGGGAACAGTCCAGACCGAACTGCCAGGCCAGGTCCTCCCTGGACCGGAAACAAGCATCCTGGGACCGGTTTCAGGGTATGTCACCCTTCTTCAGCCAGGCTAGCTTGAATCCAGTGGCACAGTGAGCAAGGAACCCACGTCTGGGCATACCCATCCCACTTAGGGCGAAAAGTGTTATAGCAAATGTTAGAAATGGGATTCTTGGTAGGCTAGGGCGCGGGCCAAAGCCAGGCAAAGACCACCACTCTAGTGAGGATAAGGGAGTTACACTTCTAAAATAACCCCTGCTCACCCCCTTGGTAGCTTGGCATGAGCAGCCAGGCCCATCTTAGAGGCAGTGTGTAAAGCGTTTGCACATAACAAACAGTAATACAGTGTACGCACTACAAAAGGACACCACACCAGTTTAGAAAAATATCCAATATTTTTATATAATTAAAACAAGACCAAAAACGATAAAGAACCACAATACTATACTTAAAAGTTCACAATTCAAAAATAAGCTGATTAAAAAGAGTTCCTTGTGTGGATAGCGCCGTCCGGGCTACCACGGCGTCGTGAACACACAAATCCAAAACAGTTCTGGCTGACCGCGGGGTTGCAGGCCAGCTACGGTGTCGGGAAGACCCGCAAACAGTACCTTTCAGAGATGCAGGGCGATGGGGCCCTCGAAGTCACATGCGTTGCAGGTCGATCTCCTCTCTGATGGAGTCAGGAGCGCTGGCGTCGGGTGCTGCGGTGCGAAGTGCAGCGGTGTGGCGTGCGGTGCCCTCAGGTCGCGGTGCGAGCAGCGGCTCGGTGGCGGCGTCAGATGGCGTTGTCGGTGAGACCAGGGTCGCGGTGCGAGATGAAGTCGGTGCTCGTCACGGTGCTGGCAGATCCCGCTGCAAGCAGCGGCGTCGTCGTTGCTGAAGCGCTGTCGTCGGCTGACGAACTGGAGTCGATGGCGCCGGCGTCGGTAGGCCAAGGCTGCGGTGTGGGATGAGGGCGGTGTGTTGTGTAACTTACGAGCGGTGCCCCTGAACCACGGTGCAAGCAGCGGCGTCGATCTCGGCGGGAAGTGGCGGCGGCAGGCAGGCCAAGGCGTTCTCGTGAAGCCAGGTGGTGCGGAGTGCGGTGCCCACAGGTCGCGGCGCGAGCAGCGGCTCTGTGGCGGCGTTAACTGGTGTCGTCGGTGAGACTAGGGTCGCGGTGCGGCGTTGCGGCGGTGCCCTCTGCGGTGGCAAAGCTTCGGCTTGAAGCGAGGCGGTGCGGAGTGTGGTGCCCACAGGTCGCGGTGCAAGCAGCGGCTCGGTGGTGGCGTCAACAGGCGTCGTCGGTGAGACCAGGGTTGCGGTGCGGCATTGCGGCGGTGCCCTCTGCGTTGCCTTCAGGACACGGAGTCGGCAGTGGCGTCGTAGACGTCGTCGAGTTGGTGTTCTTTGGGTTGCAGCACAAAACACACAGTCCCCAGTCCTGCGGGTCGAAGAACTTGAAGTCTTTGCTGTTCCTGAGACTTCGTGAACAGGGGGCAAGCTCTACCTCAAGCCCTTGGAGAGACTCACAAATTTAGGTTGCAGAAAGTCCAGTCCAGGCCTTTCACTACCCAAGACAAAAGCAGCCACTGCAGGTCAGCCCAGCAAAGCACCCAGCAAAGCAGTCGTTCCTTTTTGCAGCTTCTCCGGCTCTCCTTCTTGGCAGTCTTCTTGTCCAGATGAGTTCTAAAGTTCAGGGGTCTGGGACCCAGCATTTATGTCCAAAAATCCTTTGCTCTCTTAGGCAGAGAGGGCCTGTGCCCGGTCAGGACCAGTTCTGCCTTCTCTGGTGTGAATTCCTGGCAGAAGGTGGAGACAGCATTTTTCAGAGGCAGAGCAGGCCCTTTGAGCTGCAAGGAAATCTCCTCCCCCTTCCACCATCGTAACCCAGGTCTCTGCAGCCCTTTCCTGACCTACCTAGACCATCTGGCGCCCTCCTGCTCCCCCAGCCTTCTGTCATCCAAAACCCAGACAGGCAATCCACATTCCAGCAGAGGCACACGGGATGACTGAGCAAGAAAATACCTACTTTCTAAAAGTGGTATTTTCAAACACAGAATGTAAAAAT
This sequence comes from Calotriton arnoldi, assembly GCA_963921515.1. Taxonomy (NCBI): domain Eukaryota; kingdom Metazoa; phylum Chordata; class Amphibia; order Caudata; family Salamandridae; genus Calotriton; species Calotriton arnoldi. The sequence continues at coordinate 1,370,755 of CAWUFW010005009.1, read as the reverse complement.
CACCTTCACTAAAAGATGCATCTTTAGATTCTGAGTTCAGGCATACTAAATTCTATTTTCTTACAGAATTCCCTGGGCCAGTTATGTTTATAAGATGTTATAAACAAACCTCCCATTCTATCCTATGGGGAACTGGTAGCCTTGCAATAGTGAAAAACGAAATTGGCTGTAATTCACTATCAGGACATGCCACACACACCAGGCCATGTCCCCCCTTTCACTTACACTGCACCCTGCCCACAGGGGTACCTTGTGCCTACCTGAGGGGTGTCTGACATGCAAGAAAAGGGAAGGTTAGGGACCAGCCAGTGTGTGCACTGGCCAAGTCGACATGGCAGTTACAAACTGTGCGCAGACTCTGCAATGGCAGGTCTGAGGTACCTTTTCAGGGCTACTCACGTGGGTGGCACAATCAGTGCTGCAGGCCCACTAGTAGCATTCGATTTACAGGCCCTGGCACACTCAGTGCACTTTACTGGGGACTAACAAGTAAATCAAAGATCCAATCATGGAAACACCAATCCAAAACACATTTTACCACAGGAGCACTTGCACTTTACCACTGATCAGCAGTGAGAAAAGTGCGCAGAAACACGAAGCCAGCACATACAGAGTCAAAAACCGAGAGGTCAGAAAGCAAAAAACTCAGGGGAAACACGCTAAAAGATGCCAATTCTAACACATGTCCTCTCCAGCTGAAAGTAGGGAGAACTACCCAACCTCCTGGGAGTTCTCTTCACTAAGGCGGAAGAACCTGGACAGACCATCGGCATTGGCGTGTTCTGTGCCAGGGCGGTGTTCCACCGTAAAGTCCATTCCCTGTAGGGAGATGGACCACCTCAGCAGTTTTGGATTCTCACCCCTCATTTGCATCAACCATCTGAGGGGCCTGTGGTCTGTCTGAACCCGGAAGTGAGTCCCAAACAGGTAGGGCCTCAGCTTCTTCAGCGCCCAGACCACAGCGAAAGCTTCCCTTTCTATGGCACTCCACCTCTGCTCTCTGGGGAGTAGTCTCCGGCTAAGGAAGACTACAGGCTGGTCTAGGCCCTCTTCGTTCAGTTGTGAGAGCACCGCTCCCACTCCATGTTCTGAAGCGTCAGTCTGCACAACGAATTCCTTGGAGAAGTCGGGTGCCTTGAGCACGGGGGCCGTGCACATGGCGGCCTTCAGGGCATCAAAAGCCTTCTGGCAGGACTCAGTCCAGATCACCTTCTTGGGCTGCTTCCTGGAAGTCAGCTCTGTTAAGGGGGCAACAATGGTGCCATACCCCTTCACAAACCTCCAGTAGTACCCTCTGTCTGGGTCTTGGGGGGGCTCCCAAGCCAGAATGGTGTCAATCTTGGGCTGTAGGGGCGCCACCTGGCCGCTTACTACCTGGTGTCCCAAGTACACCACCGAACCCTGCCCGATCTGGCACTTACTGGCCTTGATTGTGAGGCCTGCCCTCCGCAGTGCCTTCAACACTTCACCGAGGTGCGGCAAGTGTTCTTCCCAGCTGGAACGGAACACTGCAATGTCATCCAGGTAGGCCGCACTGAAATCCTCCAGCCCAGCCAAAACCTGGTTGACCAACCTCTGGAAGGTGGCAGGGGCATTCTTCAACCCAAAGGGCATCACCCGGAACTGGTAATGTCCTTCTGGGGTTGAAAATGCTGACCTCTCCTTGGCCCCATCGGTTAAGGCGATCTGCCAGTACCCAGACGTTAAATCAAACGTGCTGAGAAACGTGGCAGCTCCCAACCGATCAATGAGCTCATCAGCTCTGGGGATGGGGTGTGCGTCAGTCCTGGTGATGGCATTGAGCCCACGGTAGTCCACACAGAACCGTAGTTCTGGAGCGGCACCGGGTGCAGCAGCCTTTGGGACCAAGACCACTGGGCTGGCCCAAGGACTGTTGGAAGGCTCGACCACCCCTAACGCCAACATCTTAGAGACCTCCTCTTTAATGCTGGCCTTGACCCGGTCAGTCAACCTGTAAATCTTGTGTTTCACAGGAGGGCTGTCACCAGTGTCCACGTCATGGGTACACCAGTGAGTGACACCTGGGGTCAGGGAGAACAGGGGGGCAAACTGTCCCAACAACTGGTGACAATCGCTCTGCTGTTCTGGGCTCAGTGTAGGGGAGAGGATCACACCTTCCACTGATCCATCGTGCTCCTTGGTAGACAGGAGGTCAGGGAGAGATTCACTTTCCTCTTCCGTTCCATCATCTGTCGCCAAGAGCATGCTCACTTCGGACCTCTCGAAGTGGGGTTTGAGGCGGTTCATGTGGAGGACCCTCAAAGGGTTCCTTGGAGCCTGCAAATCCACCAGGTAGGTGACGTCACTTTTGCGCTCCATCACCTCAAATGGCCCAGTCCACTTGTCCTGCAAGGCACAAGGTTCCACGGGGGCCATGACCCACACTTTCTGCCCAGGTTGAAATTCAACCAGAGTGGCATTCTGGTCATACCACTTCTTCATTTCTTCCTGGCTTGCTTCCAGGTTCGCCTGAGCGAGTTTCCTGAAGCGGGCAGTTTGGTTTCTGAAGGCCAGCGTGTAACTAAACACATCCTGGGGAGTTTTCCTGGGAGCTGCCTCCCAGCCTTCCTTGACCAAACTCAGAGGTCCTCTCACAGGGTGACCATACAGGAGCTCAAAGGGACTGAACCCAAGAGACTTCTGTGGCACCTCCCTGTACGCAAAGAGAAGGCATGGCAAGAGGACGTCCCACTTACGCCTCATGGGTTCTGTTAGACCCTTAATCATGCCCTTCAAGGTCTGGTTGAATCTCTCCACCAGGCCGTTACCTTGTGGGTGGTAAGGGGTGGTGAACTTGTAGGTTACACCACACTCCTTCCACAGGGATGTCATATACTTGGATATGAAGTTGGTACCTCTGTCAGAAACCACCTCTCTGGGGAACCCCACGTGGGAAAAGATCCCCATTAACGCCCGGCTCACCACTGGCGCCGTCGTTGTCCTGAGAGGGATTGCCTCCGGGTTGCGGGTGGCATGGTCCACCAAGACCAGGATGTACCTGTTGCCCAGGGCTGTCTTGGGATCCAGTGGCCCCACAATGTCCATCCCTACCCTTTCAAAGGGAGTTCCAACAACTGGAAAAGGCTGGAGAGGAGCTTTGACCTTCCTCCCACTCTTACCACTTGCCTGGCAAGTTTGGCAAGACCTGCAATGTCCATCTGACTGCCTTCGCATTTGGGGCCAGAAGAAGTGGGTGACAAGCCTGTCAAAGGTCTTGTCCTGCCCCAAATGTCCTGCCAAAGGCACGTCATGAGCCAGACCCAGTAGGAAGGTCCTGAAGCGCTGGGGTACTACCAGCACACGGGCTGACCCAGGCTCAGCGACCTTAGGCTCACTGTAAAGGAGACCATTCTCCCAGTAGATCCAATGTGATCCAGACTGATCACCTGCTGCCTGGTCTGCAGCCTGCCGCCGCAGACCCTCCAGAGAAGGGCACTCTTTCTGCTCCTTGCAGAATTCCTCCCTGGTGGGACCCCCTTCTTGCTGCCAATGGGTCAGCTCAGAGATGTCCCCCAGTTCAGCTACCTGTTCCCCGGTAGGCACCGGGGCGTCCCCCTCAAGGTCCGCCTCCTCCCGGTCCGTGGGAACTTCAGGGGCCGGTTTCCCGCGACCCTTGCCCTTTCTCTTGGCAGGGACTTGGGCCACTGTTTCAGGCTCCAAGTCCTCTTGATCACCCTTTCTGGCTGCCATTGACCGAGTGGACACGCATGCCCACTCTGGCAACCCAAGCATCTCCAAGTGAGACCTGAGCTCAACATCCTTCCATAAGGACTGCTCCAGGTCGTTACCTAGCAGACAATCTACAGGCATGGAAGGGCTCACAACCACCCTCAAGGGACCTGAGACCCCCCTCCACTCGAAGGGAACCTGCGCCACCAGACACTGGCGCTCTGAATTGTCTACAGCAATTACTTGGTGGAATGCCCCTGGGACTACCTGCTCCTCAGAGACCAGGTGACACCGGACTGAGGTCACACTGGCTCCAGTATCTCTGAGAGCCTCTACCCTTTTCCCATTATGGTCACCCACGTGCTGTATTTCTTTGTGTTAGTGGGCACCTCACTGTCCCCTAGTGAGATGAGGGTCATTTCTGCGGGATCCCCATCTTCCTGTGGGTGCTCCTCCTCCCCAAGCGCTACACTAGCCAACACCTTGGACTGCCCACCAGTGGGTGGGTGAGCCCCCTTTGGACACTTGGGGTCCCCCTTCATGTGGCCCACCTGGTCACATGCAAAACACCTCCGGGGGCCGGTCTCAGCAGGCTTTCCTGATGAGACCACTGGCTTCTTATCTCCGGGGGGATGGGAACCTTTACCCTGGGTGTTAATTTGGGGCCCTTTAGAGAACTCCTGTGTTTTACCTTTGTCCCCCCACTTTTCTGCTGGGGACCCTGCCCACCTTTGGCTGAGTCTCCCCAAACACTTTCTTGTGGACCCTGGTACTCACCCAGCGGTCCGCCTCCATAGCAAGCTTCCTGGGGTCAGTCAGCTTACTATCAACTAGGTGCTGGCGCAGATCTGCAAAACATAGACTAGACAAGTGCTCCCATGCAATCAAATTGTAGAGCCCCTGAAAATCTGTCACATTACTGCCCTTTACCCAGCCATCCAGTGACCGGCAAAACACATCCACACATTCCAACCAAGTGTTGGCATCACACTTCTTACTGGACCTGAACTGGTCCCTGTACTTTTCAGGAGTAAGACCATACTTAGTGAGAAGGGCGTCCTTCATGTCTGGATAGGTGAGGTGATACCCCTTACCCAAAGCGATTAACGTATCCCTTGCTTCTTCTGGGAAGAGAGCCCACAATCCTGCTCCCCAATTCTCCTCGGGGACCCCATTCATGTGAATTGCTGCCTCGTACCCCTGAAACCACCTTTGTATGTCATCCCCCTTTTTGAATTCTTTGCCTACATTTTTAGGGATGTGCACAATTCTGTCTGCCTGTCTTGACCAGTTGCTGCCACCATCTGAACTGGCTCTATTCCTTAGCTCCAGTTCTTTAAGACTTCGCTCATGATCTAAGATCATCTTCCTTTCCTCCATGGCTATTCTTTTATCCTCCCTTTCACTTTCCTCCTGAGTTTCTCCAACTCGAACTTCCTTGCTTCCCGCCTGTCCTCCAGCTCCTCTGGGGACAGGCCACCTCTGCCTGGTCAGAAGGGTTCCCCTCCTCCCAACAGCACATCCACCCTAGGACTAGGCTCCCCCGCCTCTCCACTAAGGTCACCAGATTGCCCACTTGCGTCTCTGGCTGCTACCCTGGCCCTCAGCGCCTTTTGTAGCTCATCCTTCCTAGTGAGGCCTCTGACTTGGACTTTTAGGTTTTTGCAAACGGACTTCAATTCTCTCACCGTGTAGAGCTCCAACCTATCATCCTCAAAGGCAATGTCCATGGATGCAACGGATGATGCTATTGATTCCGGCATGGTGAAGTAGAAAGTTCACCTGGCAAGATCACAAAAATCGGCCAAAAAGAAAACGGGTTAGTATGTGGTACGTAATGGTCTGCGATATGGTAGTAGTGCACACCAATCACTGTAAGTCAAGTGCAAACGCAAGTCCTATCCTCACCGCTGACAACCAATGTTAGAAATGGGATTCTTGGTAGGCTAGGCGCGGGCCAAAGCCAGGCAAAGACCACCACTCTATTCAGGATAAGGGAGTTACACTTCTAAAATAACCCCTGCTCACCCCCTTGGTAGCTTGGCACGAGCAACCAGGCCTATCTTAGAGGCAGTGTGTAAAGCGTTTGCACATAACCAACAGTAATACAGTGTACGCACTACAAAAGGACACCACACCAGTTTAGAAAAATATCCAATATTTTTATATAATTAAAACAAGACCAAAAACGATAAAGAACCACAATACTATACTTAAAAGTTCACAATTCAAAAATACGCTGATTAAAAAGAGTTCCTTGTGTGGATAGCGCCGTCCGGGCTACCACGGCATCGTGAACACACAAATCCAAAACAGTTCTGGCTGACCGCGGGGTTGCAGGCCAGCTACGGTGTCGGGAAGACCCGCAAACAGTACCTTTCAGAGATGCAGGGCGATGGGGCCCTCGAAGTCACACGCGTTGCAGGTCGATCTCCTCTCTGATGGAGTCAGGAGCGCTGGGGTCGGAAGGCATCGGGTGCTGCGGTGCGAAGTGCAGCGGTACGGCATGCGGTGCCCTCAGGTCGTGGTGCGAGCAGCGGCTCGGTGGCGGCATCAGATGGCGTCGTTGGTGAGACCAGGGTCGCGGTGCGAGATGAAGGCGGTGCTCGTCACGGTGCTGGCAGATCACGGTGCAAGCAGCGGCGTCGTCATTGCTGAAGCGCTGTCGGTGGCTGACGAACTGGAGTCGATGGCGCTGGCGTCGGTAGGCCAAGGCTGCGGTGTGGGATGATGGCGGTGCGTTGTGTAACTTATGAGCGGTGCCCCCGAACCACGGTGCAAGCAGCGGCGTCGATCTCGGCGGGAAGTGGCGGCGTCAGGCAGGCCAAGGCGTCCACGTGAAGCCAGGCGGTGCGGAGTGCGGTGCCCACAGGTCGCGGTGCGAGCAGCGGCTCTGTGGCAGCGTCGTCGGTGAGACTAGGGTCGCGGTGCGGTGTTGCGGCAGTGCCCTCTGCGGTGCCAAAGCTTCGGCGTGAAGCAAGGTGGTGCGGAGTGCGGTGCCCACAGGTCGCGGTGCAAGCAGCGGCTCGGTGGCGGCGTCAACAGGCGTCGTCGGTGAGACCAGGGTTGCATTGCGGCGGTGCCCTCTGCGTTGCCTTCAGGACATGGAGTCGGCAGTGGCGTTGTAGACGTCGTCGAGTTGGTGTTCTTTGGGTTGCAGCACAAAACACACAGTCCCCAGTGCTGCGGGTCGAAGAACTTGAAGTCTTTGCTGTTCCTGAGACTTCGTGAACAGGGGCAAGCTCTACCTCAAGCCCTTGGAGATAATCACAAATTTAGGTTGCAGAAAGTCCAGTCCAGGCCTTTCACTACCCAAGACAAAAGCAGCCACTGCAGGTCAGCCCAGCAAAGCACCCAGCAAAGCAGTCGTTCCTTTTTGCAGCTTCTCCGGCTCTTCTTCTTGGCAGTCTTCTTGTCCAGATGAGTTCTAAAGTTCAGGGGTCTGGGACCCAGCATTTATGTCCAAAAATCCTTTGATCTCTTAGGCAGAGAGGGCCTGTGCCCGGTCAGGACCAGTTCTGCCTTCTCTGGTGTGAATTCCTGGCAGGAGGTGGAGACAGCATTTTTCAGAGGCAGAGAAGGCCCTTTGAGGTGCAAGGAAATCTCCTCCCCCTTCCACCATCGTAACCCAGGTCTCTGCAGCCCTTTCCTGACCTACCTAGACCATCTGGCGCCCCTCCTGCTCCCCCAGCCTTCTGTCATCCAAAACCCAGACAGGCAATCCACATTCCAGCAGAGGCACACGGGATGACTGAGCAAGAAAATACCTACTTTCTAAAAGTGGTATTTTCAAACACAGAATGTAAAAATCACCTTCACTAAAAGATGCATCTTTAGATTCTGAGTTCAAGCATACTAAATTCTATTTTCTTACTGAATTCCCTGGGCCAGTTATGTTTATAAGATGTTATAAACAAACCTCCCATTCTATCCTATGGGGAACTGGTAGCCTTGCAATAGTGAAAAACAAAATTGGCTGTAATTCACTATCAGGACATGCCACACACACCAGGGCATGTCCCCCCTTTCACTTACACTGCACCCTGCCCACAGGGGTACCTTGTGCCTACCTGAGGGGTGTCTGACATGCAAGAAAAGGGAAGGTTAGGGACCGGCCAGTGTGTGCACTGGCCAAGTCGACATGGCAGTTACAAACTGTGCGCAGACTCTGCAATGGCAGGTCTGAGGTACCTTTTCAGGGCTACTCACGTGGGTAGCACAATCAGTGCTGCAGGCACACTAGTAGCATTCGATTTACAGGCCCTGGCACACTCAGTGCACTTTACTGGGGACTAACAAGTAAATCAAAGATCCAATCATGGAAACACCAATCCATAACACATTTTACCACAGGAGCACTTGCACTTTACCACTGATCAGCAGTGAGAAAAGTACGCAGAAACACGAAGCCAGCACATACAGAGTCAAAAACCGAGAGGTCAGAAAGCAAAAAACTCAGGGGAAACACGCCAAAATATGCCAAGTCTAACAGCAAACAAATGATGGACGGAATGCTGACAATGCAAACATTCTCCCCCAGTCAAAAGATCTGGGTTAAATCGTTGTTACAGGTTCCTTTTCCCCGCTGTTCCTTCCCTATCCTTTCCCTCGCCTGATCGCTCGAATACTCTGTGGTCATATTCAGAGTATTGGTGGTATCAGGAGGTGGACCCTTTATTGCTGCACCTGGATTCTGCAGAGTTAAACCTGACTTAGTTTTCTTACTATTAGGCGTTGTCCCTTCCCTTCTATCCTAGTGTATCCACCCACTTCGGTGTCCCAGATTTCCTGACATGAGTTGGTCATGCTTTCATTCAACCCTCACCCATGCGACCCATTTCCCTTCAAATTCCCAAGATGGACGGCCCAACATTGGAATTCCATTTCAGGAGACCCCTGTTATTTTAGAAAAACGCCCTGGTTACACGAAGGGCATCTCTCGGTCTGCAGACAGATGCTGGAGCCGACGTATTTTTGCACTGCGTGGTGTGTTTTTCTATCTCCAAGAACCCTTTTTTCAGGAAATATCAGGGCCATGTGGTATCCTCGACATTTTGGCCCTTCCTACGCATCCTATCTAGCTCAGTTTGGATATCTGTGGGTTCAGTCAGAATGTATAAAGCTGTTGGGTTGGTTTCATATATGGTCTAGTTTACTACTACTCTATGTGGTTTTACCTTGTTAGGTTCGATGTTGGCCTTTATTCTACATAGATAGAGGTGGATGAGGTATTTTGCTTTCTTGGGGGCTACTTCTTGGGACAAGTAAATCCTGTTTGCTCCTACTACATGTGGGATCAGCGAACAGACGTAACATAACCTGGCTGATGTTTGGGAGCCACCTGCGGTCATGTGCTGATACCAGGTGTTATGCAAAAGGACGCTGTCTAGTGCGTGAGAGATGCTGGTGTTCTGTTTAGTGTAGTTGTAGGTCACACATGAGAGATCCTTACACAGGTGCTGTGGTAACCCTTGAATAGACTCCTTCTTACTCAGCAGTTCCTCAACAGTAACTTAGTGTGTGACTACCCATAGAACCCAGATTGTATGCAGCATTGTAATCATACATAGCTTTTGACTTGGCATTGTAGATTTTGGCCTGAATCCCCTGGGAGTCGTCTGTGGTCTTCTGGTGTGTTTGTTTTTGCTGAACAGTTCGTACATGTTCACTGTCTCTTGGCCCTGGCGTGATGTCGTTATGGAAGCCCTCGCTTGTATGTTGATACAATGCACTCATGCGCTTTTTTCCTTCCTCCTCCGTGAGGGCAATTGGGTTGTGGGGCCGAACTCTTGTTGAGGGCCCGTAAGCTTTCCCCCTTCTATTGACGCACATTTAACAGTCTTTTTCTTTAAGTCGGGAATGGAGATGACTCGTCAACGTTGGTGCAAGTCGTTCTTGAGGCTACCTATTTTGAAAGAACTTTGTTGCCTGTTAATTCAGTTTCATTTACATGTGTCCTGATATCAATGGTTGGAGAACCTGTATCTTGCCATGGGGTGTGGTTCCACCAACCTACCAGTCGCAATCTGGTGAGTTACAAGAAAATGACCCCTCTTGAGTACATGTTGAGAGATTTTAGGAAAGTCAGGGTAATTCTCTAAACCCATTTATTACTAAGACAACTTTTATTTCTACCAGACGTTGAGCTCCCCCTAATCCTAATAGATTGTTCTTGGACCCCTTTTTTTTCACAAATTTTGGCTATGAATGGTGGAATCGGTTTGTGGGTAATATTGGGACTTTTAGCGGGAGTTCTGTGGGCGATACTGGTTACAAAAACCCCTTGCCTGGTGCGTGTATATACTGGCGTGCTTACTGTGTGGCCTTTGCTTGGTAGTGTTTCCCTGTTGGGGGCAGCCTGTTTTAATATTACTTTCAGTTGCACCAGTTGTGCTTACTGTGCTTGGTGTGGCTGGAGTCTAGAGAGAAGGGGCATGCTGTTGTTCGGAGTGGCCAGCATTTTCCACGTGCCCTGGGAACACGTTTTTATGTTTGTATCTCTTCGTTCCTATTACATGGTGTGCTACGTGGCCCTTCCTCGCTGCATCTGATACCCGGCTTATGGCTGACCCCAACCCCGCCCTGTATCTGGAAACATCTTATGGGCTAGTTTTGGGTGTTTTCTTGTTTGGATTCGGGCATTTTCTTTTCTCCCTCGCACAGTCCATTGTTTTACTTTGCCCTGTGGAGAGAGAGTCAGAGGCTGCTCTGTGGTTACTTACCCCCCTTCCTGGACCGTCCCCGTGGGGCAGAATCTAGTGCCTGAATTGGGCCTGCAAGGTTGTGGTAACATGAATAGACGATGCTTGGAATGGAGGTGAGCGTGGAAGGAAGGAGTTCACCCGGTACTCTGCGCTCCTCTGAGAATGGGGACAGAGGTTTGGAAGTCTTCCTACCGGGCACCCCCCTTTCCCTCGTACCCCAACCCATTTCCAACCAGCACTTCAGGTGGACCCTCCGCTCCCAGTTTTGGCTGCTGTCTCTACAGTTGTGGATTGCATAACTAACTGATACCCACCTTGTTGGTCTCCGGAGGGATGAAAGAGTGGGGTGTAAGTTTTGGATGCCCAAAGTTGGGAATACGCAACAAATCGAGGAATAAAAACTCATGCCTCTACTGTCTGCATTTGACTCATGCTGAAAACCCAGGACCTGCCCCAAAATTGAAAAAATCTACTGGAGCGGCTGGCTTAAAATCAAGATTGCCGCAGCAATTCGGACAGCCTGGTCACCCTTGTGGGCCCTCAACCGGACTCTCCAAATTCACCATTATGCTGAGGCCTCTCAATGTATTGACTCTCAAAAGGGGTGTTGTGGAACATTTAGAGTCCGATCACCGTGGGCACAAGGAGAACGTGGTTCCCAATACTGAAGATGACTTCTGATTGTAATTGAAAGGGAGGCCTCCATCGATTTGGAGGCTTTGAGGTATTTGGGGGTGCTTGTTGGGACTACACGCCATGAAGGAAACACTGGCCCCGGAAATGGAGCCCGAAAATGGGTATCATTTGACTTGGCTATTGGAACCCGTCCCTTATGACTTTGACTGTTGGACCTGGGTGTTGGTTTTTAAAAAGTTTCTTCCACCCCCTCATTAGACTTCCCTGCCCTTGAAGCATGGCCAGCCAACTCTGCCCTGGGGGATCAGCAGCAGAGAGGGCCCCATCTTCCTCCTTGGGTCACCCTGGATGACCAAATTGGTGCGGACCCCCAATCGACACGGTTCTCAGAGGCTCTAAATTTCTGGGTGCAAATAAATATTTTAAAATCCCACTGCTGTCTATTAGTTTCTTTTGGTCTGATATTAGTTTGCTATTTGGTCTATGTATGCCGTGCACCCATGTGGCGCAGCGTGTATCCTCATCGCTGCTCTCCCTGTGTGCACGCAAAGGCGCCATATTGTTTTTCCTGCGTTGCGGGTGGGTGAGTACCAGATTGCCTTGATCCTTAATTTCCTGGTCCGCCCTTCTCCTTTGACGACCAATAGGTGTGACTCTGAGCCCTGCTTGTAGCCTTTCGTCTACCTTCGCTTCGTGCCAGCACTGCTCCCTATACCTATCTCTACTTTCCCCATGAAAGGAGTGTGATGTCTTGAATTCTTGCTCGAATTCCTAATTGCGTACCCTTAGTATTTCAAGCAGGAGCTCACGCCTAAAAGGATTTCTCAGTGTAACTCGGGTCTCTTAACACTGGTAGTCCTGAAAGGACTGTGGAGGTGTAGGTCGCTTGGACCCCTGGGCATGACACAGGGTATATGCTTGACACCTGGTTATCACACATGGGGGAATTCAGACTTTTAGGTAAACATGTACCCAGGAAACTTTGTTCATCTAAGTTTACCTTTGTGAATCGGACCCTCTTTGTCTTCTAAAGAGTCACTAGTAGCATTAGCAAGAATGGAAATGCAAGATAAACAATCCGCTCCGAAATTATTCCCTCCAGGAATATACCCAATAGTGAAATTATACTTCTGACGTTTAGCTAATAGTCTGACTAACTTTGCTGTAGCCTTTCCAGTACCACTTCCATCAAGTAAATTTACAAAAGGCTTATGATCCGTGTTAATGTCAAAAGTAGTACCCCATATAAAATTCTTAAATTTCTCCTCTGCCCATATACAGGCTAATACTTCCCTTTCAAATGTGCTATAGTTATTTTCTGCTTCTTGTAATGTCCTGGAAGCAAAAGCAATGGTGCATTCTTTCTTATCAAAGTTCTGACATAAAACTGCATCCAACCCAGTTGTACTAGCATCCACAATGATTATACATTTCTTTCCACTCACAAAAGGATGCAATGCAAGGGCCCCAATCAACAAGTTCTTGATCTTTTTGAAAACTCTAGGTAATTCACTTAACCATTCATACTTCACCTCTTCTTCAAGAAATCACGCAGAGCTTGAACAATAACAGCATAATCTTGCAAAAAACGCATGTAGCACTCATATAATCCTAAAAAGACTTGAGAGCATCTTTATCCTTTGGAATAGGTGCATTCTTAATTGCTTCAATCACACCACATTTTTGCTTAATACCATCAGCACTAACTGTGTGTCCTAAATATTCAATTTCACTTGTAAACAACTATATTTGGTTTTACAGTCATACCATGTTTCTTAAGAATACTAAATACCTTTTTCAATATAATAAAATGTTCATCAGGACCCCGTGAAAATCAAATCATCGCCTTGAAATGCCTGCACCTGTTTCATATCTCCAAACGAACAATCCATTATGCGTTGGAACACACTATCCACTGACGCTAAACCAAACAGCAAAACCAAAAGATGTTACAAAATTAGTGCGTTCGTGAGAGTTTTAATCAATGAAATTTGGTGATATGCAGAAATGAAGATTTATTGTCAAAAATATTTGGCCTTTCCTAAATTTACAAGCATGTCATGAATATGTGGCAGAGGATGAAAATCCACAATAATATTCTTATTTAAAGAGCGCATGTCTACACATAAACGAAGTGCTCCAGATTTTGTTTTGTCAATACAACAGAAGATATCTATTCCGAAGACTCAGAGGGGACAATAATTTCTTCTAAACATAATTTATCAAGTAACTTCTTTAATTCTCCCTTAACACTCAAAGGTACCGGCCTCACCTTGTGTGCTACAGGAATAGCATTGCTTTTCAATCTGTTGGAATGGTGAAACCCCACGACAGAACCTACTATGTCTTCAAACACTTCGGGGAAATCATTGACCAAAGTTTCCAAAGCATTCTTTTCTTTATCAATCTCAATTGCAGAAATGGAAAGATCTCCTAGAACAATGGGAGTATGAGACCCAGGCTTCAACAAGAACCCAAGTCTATCTTGATCTTGCCAACCAAGAATATCCCTACCTTTAATGGCTTGATAGATCCTAGTACAAATGAGCCTACCCAAACAATTTAAATCACTCACAAAGTAACCAATCATGTCAATGTCAAATTCCCCAAATGCTTTGGGATTATTATCCATTGATTCCAACTTAATTTCATCACAAGTCCAATTTTTGTCAAAAGTCTTGTCTGAAATAATAATTACTGGCGACCCTGAATCCTCCATAACACTCAAATTCACATTCAAAATACAAATGTTACCAAAAGGTCCCCTTACCATTTGTTTCCCATCAGATACAGAATCAATTTCAATAGCGAGGACAACATTACTCAGCTGCTCTATAAATTCATTCTCCATATCTATGCTATTAATTTTGTCTGCCGATGACCTACAAACATTTTGAAAATTACCATATTATTTTTTAAATTACTGCAGAGTTTACCTTGTGCCGGGCAATTAGGATTATTGCTTAAACGACCTATCGAGCCACATCTGAAACCAGAATTTCCACTCTTTTTTAATACCCGTTCAAAAATTTGTTTTTCTCAGTAACAGCTGATACAATAGAACTCTCATGCACAGTACAAACAGGTGACACTCCCTCCTTTGACGGAAGATATTTTTTATGCAAATCCAAAACTTCCTGGAGTGAAGAGTTCCTAGAAGATAATAGTCGTTCCTGAATTTTCTTTGAATACAAGTTAAATATGAATTGCTCACATATGTAAATGTCACATCCTAAAGCAAATTCACACTTAGCTGCTAAAACGTAAGTACTGCCACAAATTCAACAGTTTCATCGCATCTCTGTTTCCACTTAAAAAATGTGACATTCCATTGAAATATTAGGTTAATCTTAAAAGGTTTGGGCCAATTAGCTTTTACCCTCTGTGAATTCATCTCATACAGCAAAATGACCACTAGATGCTACTTCTTCAGGCAAGTTATCAAAAACTTCTTGACCAGGTCTGCCAAGATGATTGAACAAAAGTGCGGCTTTTCTCTGTGCATCATATTTCATAGCATTTATAGCTACTAAATAGCATTCAAAAATGTGAATCCGCAATTTCCATTTAATCGACGTTTTTTCTGGGATTTGCAAAAAAGGTGGTGGTTGAATAACTTGTTGAGAAGAACTCGTGGTAAAATAAAGTCTGGAAATGCATATGCAATATATGTAAAATAAATAAATACGAAGTTCTCAATATGATATAAAATAAATATAGATGAGGGTCACAGTGGCAATCAAGCCTTAAAAATGAAATTGTTTTCTCAACAAAATGACATCCGCTGAACGTTGATAGCACAGAAGAATATTTATATTGCTGTAGAAGAAATGAATGCCCAATCCAAGATGGCAGCTAACATATGCTGATCAAAGCAGACGTCTTTCATTGAAGTTAGCCCAGTTCAAAATGGCGACTGAAACGTGCTGACATCACGTGTTGCAGCTAGTTACACATAAGAAGATCCCAATTCAGTATGGCGGCTAAATCACGCTGACGTCACAAGATGCCGTGAGGCAAAGTATGTGAATTGGCACACAAGGGCAAATAAACCACAGCACCATGCACAAAAGTGAAATAATCTCCCACCTCAGTTCCTTTCTTTCCAGTAAAATTGGATTCCAATGACAGGCCTACCTGGTTCACCAAACAAATGCAATAGCGTTAGATGAACTGCAGCAGATGGTGTTCCCAGCATTGTGAGCTCCCAGCCGGCCGAGAAATATAGCTGATTACAACAAGCGCGTTGCCAAATATGTGGTAAGTGAAATATCACAAGAGAAATGTCGAGTGTAAACTGTTGTTTATTCCAAGGAGCCCACAACCAAGAAACACCTTCCAGTAACTATTGTTCCAGAGCAAGTGACTGCCCAAGAACACCCTGGCAGTCAGTGTTCCAGAACCACCACAACATTCCATATATCAACAGCTGTCCATGTAGCAACAAAATATTAAACATACCCACATATAGAAGAGGCATTAAACATGATTATAGTTACTAAAACCTGTTTTTGCCAATGAGTATAGGATTACAGAGTCACCAATCCTTAAAACATTCAAGGGAAACGGGAACATTTCTAGAGAGGCTAATTAAGGATAATAGACATGAAATAACAACACTGACTACCCCCGACGAAGAACATATTTGGGGATTTTTCTTTGAGCCTCTATCTCTAAGGGGTTCACTACAAACAAATCTTTTAAAATTAAGCCTCCTAAGGGCTGGTTTAATCACGCTTCTACATCAGCTCATGATTGACTTAAAGTAGCCTTATTGAAGCGCCCACGATCAAAGGAAGATATAATGTGTGCTAGGAGGTCATACAAAGAAAACCTTGAGATCAGGAAGTCTGAGCTTAGATGGAAAGTATGGGAGGAATTGAAATATGCAGGGAAATCTAGGGACAGTGCAGGCTTTTGGAAGGTTGTCAACCAGCCCTTTTTCTTGGGATATCAAAAGCCCCTGATGGAATCCCTTATTCCAGTACAGGCTTGGGTGAATCATTTTTCTAAAATTTTTAACCCAGGAAATACTGAGATTTCCCCCATTTCTAGGGATATCACATCCTATGATCATGAGACTGCTAAACAATCAGTCTGTCTTTGGAGGTGCGGGATGTGACCAATGCAAATAGCTCAGGCCTCTCTAAGAAGGCCCCAGGACTTGATGGTGTCCTTGTGGATTTGTTTAATGAAAACATAGTCTTCTAGACCCCCTGCAAACCATCGTAATCAAGGCTGCCATAATAGGACAACTGGTACCCTCACGGAAGGAAGCACCGGTAATGCCCATCTTCAAAAAAGGGTATAGACACTCGCCAGGTTGTTACCATCAAACTTTCCTCCAAGATAGTTCCCTTAAAATACTAAGCAGCATTTTGGCCACAAAAATTGAGGCTTGGCTAGAGGGGAACCAGATATTGTCTAGGGTGCAGTACAGTTTTCGCCCAGGGTTAGGCACCGTAGAACAATGCCTTAACCTTAAGATAATAGTGGGGAAATATATCAAGACCAGGAGAGGATCCATCCATTTGGCTTTTATGGGCCTCTCCTGTGCCTTTGAGAAGGTTAACCCAATAAAACTATGGTACATTACGGAGGGACTGGGGATCGAAGAAGCTCTGATCAATTTATTATGTAGGATGAATTGGGGCACAAAGGTCTGGATTAAATATGGGGTAAATGGTGAACTTTCGCCCCTGATTAAATCTTCTTCAGGGGTTCGCCAAAGCAGTGTGATGGCCCGTTCTTTTTCCTCATTTATATAAATGGCCTGGAAAAATATCTATGCCAGGTAGGGAAAGAATTTCAGCATATGAGAACATGTGCAATACCAGTTTTAATCTACGGCTTACAACTCCTCGTGAATGCTTTCAATAATTTTGTGGGTAATTTGGACCTGAAAACAAATCTTTGTAAATCCTTTATCATGAGAATTGGCCCAAAAAACAACAAAAAAAACAAGGAGGGGTAAAGATTTTAAAAATGCCAAATTTTACATACTTGGAATTTCATTTTGATGCTCATTTATATTGAAACATTTTACTTAAATCCAGGGTAATGCATTGCCAGTGAACTATGGAGCTGGTTCTTAGTTTTGCACGCGGATTGGAATATAAACTGGTAAAGGAGATTGGGAATATTTATAATAGTAAGTGTGTCTCTATGGCGGTATATGAAGCAGGGATCTGTGGTTATAAAGGCGCTGACCAACTACAAAAGGTAAAAAATAAATTCCTTCGTAGGGTGCTGGCTGTCCCCAATCCTCATCTTCCTTTATGTGTCATTCTGAGGTTGGATTCCGTCTGCTGGAAGATAGGATTAGATTAGGACCCTTAATTCTTTGGCTAAGGATCTGGGGCGGAATTCTCGAGGGAGATATTGTCTGACTGTCTCTCCTTGGAAAATGCCTTGCAATCCCATGGATTAATTATGTAAAAATCAGCTGGTGTTGATCTGGGATTGCCAGGGCTATTCCACAATCTAGAGAGCATAGAAGTAGGATATAAGAGTCAAGTCAGAGATTTTTTCCTGCAGAAGCAAGCCATAATTCGCATGGGGGACTTTCAAAGTTATGGTCCATCTCGAATTACAAGCTAATTAAACAGTCACTGGGGTATGGGTGTTATCTTGTAAGTATTTTAAATTCTGGGCATAGATTTTATCTCGTAAGATTTTATTTTAACATCACACACTTTTTGGTGGCATAAACTTGGCAGGGTCTCCGGTCTCCTACTCTTCCAAATTCTCCCTGTGGTAATGCTTCCACCTATAGCACAATGCACTTTATGCTCTTTAGAAGCTTCATTCATGTCTGCAAAAACGCTTTCTAGCCCTACACTTACGAGCTGCTAGAATTAGACAACACAAGATAGCGCTCCTCCTTTTGCAACAGCTAAGCAGTTTGAGCACTTGCATTGTGGTGGTTAATTATATTCATGGTATCCTGGCTGTTAGATAAAGATATGGGGCATTATGATATTATTTTAACTTTTTTGGTGATTTGGGTATTTAGGGTAATTTTGTATATAGATTATTTATGGACATTGTAGGAAGCTCACTCTTTATATGGTACTTCAATAATCTGATGTACCATGCAAAGAGTCCTGGGGTTCCCTTATGATTGAACAAGGGCTTGCTCTAGCAATCCCAATGTGCTCTGTTAGAGGGTAGTGTGGTCGAGCAGCCTTAGGCTTAACCGAGAGGAGTGCAAGACATGACTCAAGAAGGAGATCCACACCAATTTATAAAAATAGCAAGTATCTTTATACATGTTTAGGCATAAGAGAAAAATTGTTCAGGTAAGTAAGTTTTTAAATGGAATGCTTTTCAGTTAAATAAGTTGAGACAGTGCTTTTTTCATAAGCTCTAATGTTGTCCTATAGATGGAAGAACTAGTACTGCATCCAGGTATAGTACAGTGACTTACGACACCCTTCTTAAGGAGTTAAGGTGAGTGGTGGGCAAGTTCCAAGGCAGCACCATCAGAATACTACCAGCAGCGCTAGGGCGGTAGGGTGCAGGGGTTCAAAACAGCGTTGAGTGCCCAATGTTACTCTATGGGGAATGGTTGCAGTGAAAAGAGGCTGCAGGCTTTGACTGGGGGACCAGTTGTGCTGAACCAACAGAGGGTTCAGGCATCGCAATACTTGGGTACGAGGGGGCACCCATGGTCCTCTTCTCCACGGCCCAGGGGCGACGGGTGCAGAGGTGTCTTTATGCATTTGGTTTTTCTTACTAGAGCAGTCGCAGTAGAGGGGGCCTGCGTGCAGAGGCTGCAGGCGTCGTCGGAGGGTCCATGAGGGGTGAAACCATGATAGACTCAGGTTTTGGAGGGCTGGGGCACCTTGATGGCACCATTGGTCCACTACAACTCGGGCTTGGAGCGACAGGTGCAGTGTTGGCTTCGGGCATTGGGTTTTGGCGGTTCCGGAGTCCTCAGAGTCATTTCTCTGGAGTTTCTGCAGGATGCAGGGAACAGTTCTGCTGTTCCATGGGAGGTCTTGGTTCTTTATTGAAGGCAGGCAGTCCTCCCAAGTTTTGGAGGCACAATAACTACAGGACAAGATGTCTTTGGCACAGTTTCGACAGGGAACAAGAGACAGGCCGGCAGGCCGGGGCAAAATTAGTTGATCTCTTCAGTCTTCTGGTTTAGCGACTCTTCGGTGTCCTTTTTCGTAGGTCATCAGGATCTGTTTCTCTGGTGCTAGGGGCTCCCCTAAATACTGAATTTAGGGGTGTTATGGGGGGGTAGGATAGTAGCCAATGGGCAACTGACTTTGGGGTCACTACACCCCCTATACGACCACTTCCTGTTCTAATTAGGCATAACCCTGTCCTAGTATTCCTAAGTATGCCATCACAAAGATGGCTACTTCTGAAAAATTGTGTCCATCTCAGTTTAGCCTACCTTAGGGGTGGTACTAGCCTGGGGGTGACACGCCTACCTGACTAACTAATTTTCCCACTGGTCCAGGTGCCAAAGGGTCTCTGGACAAGGGGTCAGCTTCCTCTCCTGTGAGGGGATCCAGATTCGCATTTCAAAGCTGGGAGCTCTTTCAAGCTTGCCGGCCTAGGAAGGCTAATCAACAGGTCATCCTATGGGAGGGGGTGTGACACCCCCTTGCCGGACAGGCATTAGTTCTGGGTCTCCTGAGAGCAACAGGCTCTCACCCTAGGCTCTCACCCTAGGAGGTCAGAACAGTGTCTCGGTGTCAGGCTGGCAGAAACCAGTCAGCAAGTACACCAGAGGCTGGTAGGTTTTTAGGGGGCACCTCTAAGGTGCCCTCTGGGTGCATGTATTGGTAAATCCATCACTGGAATCAATGTGGGTTTACCAACACAAGATGGTTTTTTTTCCCCCCAGAGTTTTATATAGCGTGAACTAGTCCCGAGACATCGGGTATCAGAGCGCTTTACATGAGCACCAGTTTCGTTACATGAGGACACATTCATTTTTTTTTTGTTAGGCATGGGGAGATTACGTGTTTTGCCCAGAATCACAGGATGTTGAGCGTCGTTGCCGAGACTCGAACTTGATTCCCCAGCTCTCCCAAATACTAAACATCCCTATCTTCAGTGAAGCCATCATGTGGCTGGGGAAGACGTTTTCACCAGTGTCCAGCACATATTTTAAAATGGCTTTGCTGGTCATTTGTGCTGGCAGTAATAGGACTAACCAGCAAAGGGGCATATCTGTTCATGCAGGTATGCCCTCACATGTAATATTAAGCACCCTGCCTTAGGGTTGTATGGCCTGCTGTAGGGGTGACTTACAAATATTACATGCAGTGGTAGGGGAAAAGTTGTGTCTTCACTTTTGCCTTAACCAAGACACACAGCCTGCAATGACAGCCTTGCATATGCTTGGTGAAGGGTCCCTTACTGCAGCACAATTTGTGCTGCAGCCCTTAGGGACCCTCTTTAGTACATCAGGCCATAGGTACCTGGGATACCACTTGCTAGGGGCTTACAGAGGATGCTAAAGGTTTTGCCAATTGGGGGAAACAACTGTACAGTTTTGGGAAAGAGATCTGGCATTGGGGACCTGGTTAGCAGTGACCCAGTGCACTTCCAGTCAAAATTACATCATTTACCAGGCAAAAAGTAGGGGTGATCATGTCAAAAAGGGCTACTTTCCCACATAACCCCACCCCAAATGAAAGAGGTTGAAACTACCCTTTCCTAAGAGTGTCTTCATCTTCTATGTGGAAGAACCTGGAAAGGCCATCTGCATTGGCATGGTCAGTCCCTGGTCTGTGTACCACTGTAAAGTTCATACCCTGTAGGGAAATGGACTACCTTAACAGTTTGGGGTTTCAACTTTCATTTGCATTAGTCATCTGAGAGGCCTGTGGTCAGTTTGAACAAGGACGTGAGAGCCAAACAAGTATAGCCTCAGCTTCTTCAGGGACCAAACCACTGAAAAGACTTCTGGCTTACAGCCGTCATCAGCCAGGCTATCTTGAATGCAGTGGCAAAGTGAGCAAGGGACCCACGTCTGGGCATACCCTGCCAACTTAGGGCGAACATAGCAAAACCAAAGGGGATGATGGACGGAGTGTTGAACATTGCAAGCACTCACCCCCAGTCAACTGATCTGGGTTTAATCCATCATCGTGGGTCCCTTGCTCACATTGCCACTGGATTCAAGATAGCCTGGCTGTTGACGGCTGTAAGCCAGAAACCGGTCCCAGGATGCTTGTTTCCGGTCCAGGGAAGACATGGCTTGGCAGTTCGGGCTGGACTGTTCCCATGAGGCACAGGGTCAGACTGATTTGCATATGGCCATGTCTGAACTGGGGTGGCGGAGTGAGCTAAAGAATGATGATGGATTAAACCCAGATCAGTTGACTGGGGGTGAGTGCTTGCAATGTTCAACACTCCGTCCATCACCCCCTTTGGTTTTGCTATGTTTGCCCTAAGTTGGCAGGGTAGGCCCAGATGTGGGTCACTTGCTCACTTTGCCACTGGATTCAAGATAGCCTGGCTGATGACAGCTGTAAGCCAGAAACCGGTCCATCATCCCCTTTGGTTTTGCCATACTAGAATAAAGGCCAAGTACATAACCCACAATGTCCTGTTTGGGTTCACTGAGAGGTCTCTCCCAACCTTCCTTCACTAGAAACAATGGTCCCCTGACAGGATGAACAACAGAAGTTCAAAGGGGGAAAACCCTACTCCCTTCTGTGGCACTTCCCTGTAGGCAAAAAACAGGCATGGCAGTAAGACATCTCATTTCCTTCTGAGTTTTTCAGGGAGTACACCAATTATACCATTTATGGTTTTGTTGAATCTCTCAACAAGACCATTTGTCTGTGGGTGATATGTGGTATTGAACTTATAGGTCACTCCACACTCTGCCCACATGTGTTTTAGGTAGCCAGACATAAAGTTTTTACCTCTGTCCGACACCACCTCCTTTGAAAAATCCACTCTGGTAAAGATACCAATGAGGGCCCTAGCCACTACAGGAGCAGTGGTAGTCCTTAGGGGAATTTCTTCAGGGTACCTGGTAGCATGATCCACCACTACTACCAGTATGCATCTGTTCCCTGATGCAGTAGGAGGGGCAAGGGGCCTGACAATGTCAATCCCTACCTTTTTATAGGGAACCCCAACCACTGGGAGTGTAATTAAGGGGGTCTTTGGGTGGCCCCCTGTCTTGTCACTGGCTTGACAGATAGCACAGGATTTACAAAACGTCTTCACCTTCTGGGACATACCTGGCCAGTAGAAGTGGGTGACTAACCTACTCCAAGTTTGGTCTTGCCAATATGCCCAGCTAGGGGGATGTCATGAGCCAATGTGAGGAAAAAATCTCTATACTGCTGAGGCATCACCACTCTCCTAGTGGCACCAGGTTTGGGGTCTTTGACCTCTGTAAAAGAGTCCCTCCTCCCAGTAGGTTCGGTGGAAGCCACTGACATCTCCCTTTTCCTGATCAGCAGCTTGCTGTCTCAAGCTTTTAAGAGTAGGACAAGTTCTCTGTCCTTGGCACAGATCTGCCCTAGAGGGTCCCCCTGGGCCCAAGAGCTCTGTCGTGTAAGGCCCGAGCTCCTGGGGTTCAGTTCTCTGTGGGGCTGACAGGTCTTCTCCCTGAGGAGAGGGGACCTGAGCTGTTGTCTGTTCAGAAGCTGATTTCCTAGTCTTCCTGCCTTTTTTCTTGGAAGGTTGGGCCATTATTCCAGGCTCCAACTTGTCTTTTTCAGCCTGGGCTTTGCATTGTACTCTTGTTTTTACACACATCCATTGAAATATACCAAGCATAGCTGCATGGGTCTTTCTTTTGACCTCAGCTCATGCTATGGACTCCAGATCGTTGTCTAGCAGACACTGTACAGGACTTGCAAGAGATACCACCACCTTCTTTTGGCCAGTAACCCCTCCCCATTCTAAGGATACAATCACCATGGGATGTACCTTAGCCTGATTATTAGCATTGAGGTTTGCATATCTCTCACTAGTCAGGTATTGTTCTGAGGACACAAGTTGCTCAGTCACCATGGCAACACTGGCACCAGTGTCTCTCAATGCTTCAACTCTAACCCCATTGATATGTGGCTTTTGTCTGTACTTCTACAGATTACTGGGCCAGACAGCCCTGGGCAGCTACATCTACCCCACCCTCTGAAAATAGAGTTGCCTCAGTGAGTTCTCTAACATGGTCAGGGCTCACCTTGGGTCACATCTAGAGAATTACCAATGGATTTACCTCAGGTATACCAGAGGCATTCCTTTTGTTGGGACATCTAGAGTCTCCAGTTCAGTGTCCATTGGTCTTACAATCAAAGCACCATGCCTTTTTGGGAGCCCAGTTCTTACCCTGGTACCCACCTATAGACTGTGTATTTTTTCTGGGCCCACCCTCCTGAACAGGTTTTTAGGGGCCTTTAGAAGACTTTTTGTTTTTGTCTTTTGTTTGATCACCATATTTTCCCTTGGGGGGGCTTAGCAACCCCTTTCTTTTGGTCACCCCCACCAGTGGTAGTTTTGGTCACCCTTGTTTTGACCTAGTAGTCTGCCTTCCTCCCCAACTTCTGAGGAGAAAGTGGACCTAGGTCTACCAGGTACTGATGTAACTTCACAGGAGCACAATTACTTAACAGATGCTCTTTCTTAATTAAATTATAAAGCCCATCATAATCATGCACATTGTTACCGTTCAATCAGCCACCTAGTGTTTTCACTGAAAATTCCACAAAATCCACCCAGGTCTGACTCTGGAGTTTTCGAATCTCCCTGAACCTGATCCTGTATTCTTTAGTGGTGAGTCCAAAGCTCTCAATCAGGGTGTCCTTCCTGAGGGCATAAGACTCAGCATCTGCCTCATTCAGTAGCAGGAGATTATCCCTACACTTTCCTGAGAACAGCTCCCAAAGAATAGTGCCGCAATACTTTTTATTGAGCTGTCTCATATTACATGTTTTCTCAAAGGCTGTAAACCACTTGGTGATATCATTACCCTCTGAGTATTTGGGGACAATCCCTTTGGGGATTTTAGGGTTGAAAGCTTCATCCTTCTCCCTGTTTATGATTTTGCTGTCACCAGAGATGGGCTGTAGGCCCTTCTCAGCTCTTTCCTTTTCTATAGCCAAGAGTTTAGCTTCTAAAGCTATCCTCTTAGCTAGTTTCTGAAGATCTGCATCTTCAGTATCTATCTCTTCTGAGACGCTACTAGGAGTACGCTCACTGGTGTTGATTTCTGAAGTGGTAGAGGTGGAGTCAGTGTCAGCATCATCACCTCTGGGATCTCCTCTTATACTTCCCCAGTGGGGGAACCTTTACTTGCCATGGCCCTATCATGTCCTGCAAGCAACTGCTGCAGCTGGGCATTTATGAGTCTAGCGCCCATTACAATTTCCCATGCTTTACAGAGGTCCTTCAGTTGGTTCACCCTAAGGCTATGATAGGGTGCCAGGTGGAGCTCCAGAGAAGGCCCTGTCTCAGACATGGTTTTTAAAGTAGTTGGGAACTTTTTAGAAACTTTAAAAAATGCTAAGTACTCTAAAGGTCTAACATACTTAAAGACTTCATAGATACTAAACAGTTTTACTGAGGGACCTAACAGCTAATTTAAAACAATTTAGAAAATATTCGAAATCGACCAAAAATATTTTTAACTAGAGACAATTTTGAATTCCTCAGTGGAATCACTTATTAACCAAGTGGTACAAGAGATGTCAAGTCTTGTATCCCACCGCTGCACCACCAATGTAGGAAGCTGGCTCTTTATATGGTACATCAATCATCTGATGTACCGTGCAAAGAGTCCAAGGGTTCCCTTATGAGTGGAAAGGTGTTTGCTCTAGCAATCCCAAGGTGCTCTGTTAAGGGTAGTGTGGTTGAGCAGCCTTAGGCTTAACCGGGAGGAATGCAAGACATCTGCAAAAACACACAATAGTCAATAAATGACACACACGACTCAAGAAGGAGATCCACACAAATTTATAAAAATGGCAAGTATCTTTATATATGTTTAGGCATCAGAGACAAATCGTTCAGGTAAGTACATTTTTAAATAGGAATTCTTTTCAGTTCAATAAGTCGACATAGTTAAATTTTCAGAAGCTGCAATGTTATCCTATGGAAAGAAAAACAAGTACTGCATCCAGGTATAGTACAGTGACTTAGGGGACCCTTCTTCAGGAGTTAAGGTGAGTGGTGGGCAAGGTCTAAGGCAGCACCAGCAGAACTAGGGTGGTTGGGTGCAGGGGTGCAAAACAGCATTGGGTGCCCAATGTTACTCTCTATGGGGAGCGATCGCGGTGAAAAGAGGCTGCAGGCTCTAACTGGGGGAACCAGTCAGGCTGAACCAACAGGAGAGCTCAGGCCTCACGATGCTTGGGTACGAGGGGACACCCTTGGTCCTCTTCTCCACGGCTCAGGGGCAAGGGGTGCAGAGGTGTATTTAGGCGTCGGTGTGGTATTGTGCTGGCACCAAAGTGTTCCATAGAACATGGAGCACTTTGGTGAACAGCAGGTGGAAACCAGGTGAAGCGGCTTGGCAGTGCTCTCCACTGCAGCTTCGCTAGAAATAAACAAAGTTCAACTCTTACCTGCGAAGGTGTATTTATTTAAGGAGGAAATACCACATTTTGACGTGATTAGCATAATCTGGAATAAATCTCGAATAAAATTAACTTAAGCCCAAAAATGATTTCAGCGTAGTTTTGTCAACAGGGGCTGCTGCCTTAATAATGGCGGCTACTAAACCAGGCCTTGGTTCAATACCATCACCCGATACCATGTAACCCAAGTGTTCAACCTTTTCTCTCAAAAACTCACACTTTCTCAATTTTAGTAAAACACCCTTTTCCTGAAAAATGGAAAGTACGTGGTCGAGAATTCTATTATGCTCCTCTATGGATGATGCAACAATCAGCACGTCATCCTGAAATGCTGCCACACCCTTATCTCCTTTAAGAAGCTGGTACATCATTCTCTGAAACACTGCAGCAGCCGTAGCTATTCCGAATGGCATTCTACAGTATTGGAACGTACCTAAAGGTGAAACAAAGGCAGTGCAATGTCTTGACTCATCATCTAATACTACTTGATGGTAAGCAGAAGGAAGGCAGAAATGTTTGTCCTTAGGGGATCCCACCTGAGAGGAGCCATTACTTATTGACAAGAGCATTGAGACATCTCAAATTTCAGTCAAGGAGCTAGAAGAGAAAAACAAAACAGTCAAAATGTGGTATTTCCTCCATAAATAAAAACACCTTCGCAGGTAAGAGTTGAACTTTAGTTTATTTCTAGTGGAGCTGCCGTGGAGAGCACTGCCAAGCTGCTTGGCCCGGTTTCCAACTTCCATTCACCAAAGTGTTCCATGTTCTATGGAGCGCTTTTGTGGCAGCACAATACTACAGTCGGGTTTTTCTTACCAGAGCAGTGGCATTAGAGGGGGCCTGCATGTAGAGGCTGCAGGCATCATCGGAGGGTCCAGAAGGGGTGAAACCATGATAGACTTAGGCTCTGGAGGACCTCAATGGCACCATTGGCCCACTTCAACTCTGGCTTGGCGACACGGGTGCAGTGGTGGCTTCAGGCATCGGGTTTTGGTAGTTCCAGAGTCCTCAGAGTCCTTTCTTTGGAATATCAGCAGGATGCAGAGAACAGTTCTGCTGTACCACGGAAGGTCTTAGTTCTTTATTGAACACAGGCAGTAATCCCAGGTATTAGAGGCACAACAGCTGCATGAACAGACATCATTGGTGCAGTTTTGATGGGGAACAACAGACAGGCCGGCAGGGCTGGGGCCAAGTTGGTTGATCTCTCCAGTCTTCTGCTTTTGCAGCTCTTCGGTGTCCTACTTCTTTGTAGGTCATCAGGATCAGTTTCTGTGGTGCCAGGTGCTCCCCTAAATACTGAATTTAGGGGAGTGTAGGGTGGTAGCCTATAGGCTACTGACCCTTTGGGTCACTACGCCCCCTTTATGACCACTTTCTTATGGAAGTGGGCATAACCCTCTCCTAGAATTCCTAAGTATGCCATCACAAAGATGGCTACTTCTGAAAAATTGTGTCCACCTCAGTTTAGCCCACCTTAGGGGTAGTACTAGCCTGGGGGTGGCATGCCTTCCTGACTAGCTAATGTTCTCACCTGCCCAGGTGCCAAAGGGGCTCTGGACAAGGGAGTCGGCTTCCTCTCCTGTGAGGGAAGCCAGATTTGCATTTCAAAGGTGGCAGCTCTTTGAAGCTTGCCGGCCTAGGAAGGCTCATCAGCTGGTCATCCTGTGGAAAGGGGGGGCACCCCCTTCCTGGACAGGCTTTTGTTCTGGGTCTCTAGAGAACAACAGGTTCTCACCCCAGGAGCTCAGAACAGTGTCTCAGGTGGCAGGAAGGCAGAAACCAGTCAGCAAGTACACCAGAGGCTGGTAGGCTTTCAGGGGCACCGCTAAGATTCCATCTGGGTGCCTGTATTGGTAATCCATCACTAAAACCAGTGTGGATTTACCAACTTGAGGTGTTTGATACCAAACATCCCTATCTTCAGTGAAGCCATCATGTAGCTGGGGAAAACATTTTCACCAGGGTCCAGCACAGATTTTAAAATGGCTATCCTGGTCACTTGTGCTGGCAGTAATAGGACTGACCAGCACAGGGGCATATCTGCTCATGCAGGTATGCCCTCATATGTAACATTAAGCACCCTGCCTTAGGGCTGTCAGGACTGCTGTAGGAGGGACTTACAAATTTTACATGCAGTGGTAGGTGACATGGCAAACATGTTGTGTCTCCACTTTTGTCTGCACCAAGACACGCAGCCTTCAATAGCAGACTTGCACGTGCTGGTTGAGGGGTACCTTAGGGTGGCACAATTCATGCTGCAGCCCTTAGGGGCCCTCTTTAATACCTCAGGCCCTAGGTACCAGGGGTACCTCTTACTAGGGACTTACGGAGCATGCTAGAGTTTTGCCAATTGGGGGAAACAGTTGTTCAGTTTTGAAAAAGAGATCTGGTACTGGGGACCTGATTAGCAGGGACCAAGTGCGCTTCTAGTCAAAATTACATCATTTACCAGGCAAAAAGTGGTGTGATCATGTCAAAAAGGCCACTTTCCTACAGACATCATTATGAGTGTGAATTTTATGTAAGGAATTGTGAACTCTCTGACCTTGATGTTTTCTTAACATTTTAATGTTTAATGTTTCATGGCTCTTAGCTGAATAAAGTTTATTTTGACTTTTACTCCAGAACTTCAGGGTTTTGCCTTTTTTGTAAAGGAGTGCACTCTGATGCCATCCCAGGCCAGGGACTCACCCAAGCAGAGGACAGCAGGGCTCAGGCAGGTCCAGTTACAGGTTTGAGGGGGAACACTCTATTCTACCCCCACATCTGGTTCTAGAAAGCTCTTTCCTTCCCCTGTCAATGTGCTGGAGGCAAACCCTTTGAAATCTAAGTGGGACAGAGCACAGCTCCTTCCCCAACCATCCTGGCAGGATGGCCCATGCTGTCCACACCTAAGCCCCTTTTGTGTTGCTGTCTTGCAGGAATACACTAACAGCAGAGGCATTCACAGTCATGTGACCCAGGATCCTGGCAGAATGCACAAATGGTTAGGAGAAGAAAATGCAACTATCTAAAAATGGCGTTTTCAAAATTGTGACTTGAAATTCGACTTTAACAATAAAGAGGGCTTGAAATTACAATTCTGTTGAGTGCAAACAGCATATCTCTATCTGCTTCCAATCCAAAGTTAGCACTTATTAAATGTAATAAGGTAATGCCCTGTTAGCTAATGGGAGAGATAGTCCTTACAGTAGTGAAGGAGTTTTTCACTACCAGGATATGTAAAACGTAAACCCATATGTCCTAACTTTTAAATACAACGCACCCTGCACTATGGGCCTTTAGAGCCTACATAAGGGGTGATTTTTTTGCCTGGTTGAAAGGGCAGTGGCAGACCTGAGACATGTTTTAAAAGGCTACTTTAGTAGGTGGCACGGTGAGTGCTGCTGCCCACTAGTAGCATTTAACTTAAATGCGCTGGGTACATATACTACCATTTACTAGGGACCTACAAGTAAACTAAATGTATTAATCAGGAGTAAGCCAATTTTACCATTTTTAGGGAGAGAGCACAAGCACTTTAGCACTGGTTAGCAGTGGTAAAGTGCACAGAGCCCTAAAGCCAACACAAACGGGTCCAGCAACGGAAGGGAGTGAAGGCAAAAAAGTTTGAGGTGCCCCTGCACAGAGGGCCAAGTCCAACATTTGGGTTGCCTTCCTGTCTTGCCACTTGCTTGACAGGTGGTACAGAAGTGACAGAACTCCTTCACCTTTTTAGACATCTGGGGTGAATAAAAGTGGTTGACCAACCTGTCCCAGTTTTTGGTCTGCCCCAAATGTCCAGCCAATGGGAAATCATGGACTAGTTTAAAGTAGAAGGCCCTTTACTGTTGAGGGACCACCAATCTCTGTGTTGCCCCAGCCTTTGTGTCCCTAGCCTCACTGTATAGGACACATTCCTCACAATAGAGCCTATGGGTTCCACTGATATCCACCTTCTCCTGGATGTCAGCCTGATGTTGAAGGCCTTCAAGGGTAGGGCATGTTCTCTGTGCTTGGTAGACCTCCTTTCTGAGGAATCTTCCTGCCCCATGCATTTTAGAGAGTTCTGGAAGGTCTCTCAGGATAGGCTATTCTACCCCTTTAGGCTCCAGATCATCTCCCTAGAGGTCAGACTCCTTCTGAGCCACGGGGCTGGTTTCCCATGCTTCTTTCCTTTCCTCTTGGTTGTGACAACCTGGGTCATTGTTCCAGATTCCAAGTTCCCTTGACTTCCCTGATGGGCCCTAGTGGCCACACTCATCCACTCAGATACACCCAAAATTTCTGCATAAATCTTCCTTTACACATCAGCCCAAAAGAGGTTTCTGTTACAGCAAACAAATGATGGACGGAATGCTGACAATGCAAACATTCTCCCCCAGTCAAAAGATCTGTGTTAAATCCATCGTTCTTTTGCCCACTAAGCCACCCCAGTTTAGACCCAGCCATATGCAAATCAGTCTTGACCCTGTGCCCCATGGGAACAGTCTGGACCGAACTGCCAGGCCAGGTCCTCCCTGGACCGGAAACAAGCATCCTGGGACCGGTTTCAGGGTATGTCACCCATCTTCAGCCAGGCTAGCTTGAATCCAGTGGCACAGTGAGCAAGGGACCCCGTCTGGGCATACCCATCCCACTTAGGGCTTAAAAGTGTTACAGCAAACAAATGATGGACGGAATGCGCTGACAATGCAAGCATTCTCCCCAGTCAAAAGATCTGGGTTAAATCCATCGTTCTTTGCCCACTACACCACCCCAGTTTAGACCCAGCCATATGCAAATCAGTCTTGACCCTGTGCCCCATGGGAACAGTCCAGACCGAACTGCCAGGCCAGGTCCTCCCTGGATCGGAAACAAGCATCCTGGGACCGGTTTCAGGGTATGTCACCCTTCTTTCAGCCAGGCTAGCTTGAATCCAGTGGCACAGTGAGCAAGGACCCACGTCTTTCGCCCTAAGTGGGATGGGTATGCCCAGACGTGGGTCCCTTGCTCACTGTGCCACTGGATTCAAGCTAGCCTGGCTGAAGAAGGGTGACATACGCTGAAGCCGGTCCCAGGATGCTTGTTTCCGGTCCAGGGAGGACCTGGCCTGGCAGTTCGGTCTGGACTGTTCCCATGGGGCACAGTGTCAAGACTGATTTGCATATGGCTGGGTCCAAACTGGGGTGGCATAGTGGGCAAAAGAACGATGGAATTAACCCAGATCTTTTGACTGGGGGAGAATGTTTGCATTGTCAGCATTCCGTCCATCATTTGTTTGCTGTAACACTTTTCACCCTAAGTGGGATGGGTATGCCCAGACGTGGGTCCCTTGCTCACTGTGCCACTGGATTCAAGCTAGCCTGGCTGAAGAAGGGTGACATACCCTGAAACCGGTCCCAGGATGCTTGTTTCCGGTCCAGGGAGGACCTGGACTGGCAGTTCGGTCTGGACTGTTCCCATAGGGCACAGGGTAAAGACTGATTTGCATATGGCTGGGTTCAAACTGGGGTGGCGTAGTGGGCAAAAGAACAATGGATTTAACCCAGATCTTTTGACTGGGGGAGAATGTTTGCATTGTCAGCATTCCATCCATCATTTGTTTGCTGTAACACTTTTCGCCCTAAGTGGGATGAATATGCCCAGACATGGGTCCCTTGCTCACTGTGCCACTGGATTCAAGCTAGCCTGGCTGAAGAAGGGTGACATACCCTGAAACCGGTCCCAGGATGCTTGTTTCCGGTCCAGGGAGGACCTGGCCTGGCAGTTCGGTCTGGACTGTTCCCATGGGGCACAGGGTCAAGACTGATTTGCATATGGCTGGGTCCAAACTGGGGTGGCGTAGTGGGCAAAAGAACGATGGATTTAACCCAGATTTTTTGACTGGGGGAGAATGTTTGCATTGTCAGCATTCCGTCCATCATTTGTTTGCTGTAACACTTTTTGCCCTAAGTGGGATGGGTATGCCCAGACGTGGGTCCCTTGCTCACTGTGCCACTGGATTCAAGCTAGCCTGGCTGAAGAAGGGTGACATACCCTGAAACCGGTCCCAGGATGCTTGTTTCCGGTCCATGGAGGACCTGGCCTGGCAGTTCGGTCTGGACTGTTCCCATGGGGCACAGGGTCAAGACTGATTTGCATATGGCTGGGTCCAAACTGGGGTGGCGTAGTGGGCAAAAGAACGATGGATTTAACCCAGATCTTTTGACTGGGGGAGAATGTTTGCATTGTCAGCATTCCGTCCATCATTTATTTGCTGTAACACTTTTCGCCCTAAGTGGGATGGGTATGCCCAGACGTGGGTCCCTTGCTCACTGTGCCACTGGATTCAAGCTAGCCTGGCTGAAGAAGGGTGACATACCCTGAAACTGGTCCCAGGATGCTTGTTTCCGGTCCAGGGAGGACCTTGCCTGGCAGTTCGGTCTGGACTGTTCCCATGGGGCACAGGGTCAAGACTGATTTGCATATGGCTGGGTCCAAACTGGGGTGGCGTAGTGGGCAAAAGAACGATGGATTTAACCCAGATCTTTTGACTGGGGGAGAATGTTTGCATTGTCAGCATTCCGTCCATCCTTTGTTTGCTGTAACACTTTTCGCCCTAAGTGGGAAGGGTATGCCCAGACGTGGGTTCCTTGCTCACTGTGCCACTGGATTCAAGCTAGCCTGGCTGAAAAAGGGTGACATACCCTGAAACGGGTCCCAGGATGCTTGTTTCCGGTCCAGGGAGGACCTGGCCTCGCAGTTCGGTCTGGACTGTTCCCATGGGGCACAGGGTCAAGACTGATTTCCATATGGCTGGGTCCAAACTGGGGTGGCGTAGTGGGCAAAAGAACGATGGATTTAACCCAGATCTTTTGACTGGGGGAGAATGTTTGCATTGTCAGCATTCCGTCCATCATTTGTTTGCTGTAACACTTTTCGCCCTAAGTGGGATGGGTATGCCCAGACGTGGGTACCTTGCTCACTGTGCCACTGCATTCAAGCTAGCCTGGCTGAAGAAGGGTGACATACCCTGAAACCGGTCCCAGGATGCTTGCTTCGGTCCAGGGAGGACCTGGCCTGGCAGTTCGGTCTGGACTGTTCCCATGGGGCACAGGGTCAAGACTGATTTGCATATGGCTGGGTCCAAACTGGGGTGGCGTAGTGGGCAAAAGAACGATGGATTTAACCCAGATCTTTTGACTGGGGGAGAATGTTTGCATTGTCAGCATTTGTCCATCATTTGTTTGCTGTAACACTTTTCGCCCTAAGTGGGATGGGTATGCCCAGACGTGGGTCCCTTGCTCACTGTGCCACTGGATTCAAGCTAGCCTGGCTGAAGAAGGGTGACATACCCTGAAACCTGTCACAGGATGCTTGTTTCCGGTCCAGGGAGGACCTGGCCTGGCAGTTCGGTCCGGACTGTTCCCATGGGGCACAGGGTCAAGACTGATTTGCATATGGGTGGGTCCAAACTGGGGTGGCGTAGTGGGCAAAAGAACGATGGATTTAACCCAGATCTTTTGATTGGGGGAGAATGTTTGCATTGTCAGCATTCCGTCCATCATTTGTTTGCTGTAACACAACAGAGGTTTCTAGCTTATTTCCCAACAGACACACTAGTGGAATGTCAGGTCTCACAACTACCTTCTTTTGGCTAATAACCCCTCTTCACTTAAAAGTGACAAGTGCCATGGGATGCAACTTCCCTTCTTTGTCAGTGTTGACTTCCCTATGGAGACTAGCTCAGATAATCTGCACTGGGAAAACCAGCCTTTCCACCAAAGTAGTCATGCTGGCACCTGTATCCCACAGAGCCTCTATTTTGGTCCTGTTGAGGATTGGCCATTGCCTGGAGTTCTCCATGCTGGTAGGTAAGGCAGCCATGTCTTCAACATCCACTCCATCCAAAGAGACTAAGGTAGCTTCAGTCTAAACCCTGGCTACCCCTGGGCAAATTTCTAGCCCAATTCTTTCATGTGCAATCCCTTGGTACTGCCTACCGGTGGGGAGCTTCTTGGAATAGACGGTCTCCTTTTTTATGTCCTGGCTGGTGATAGTCCACGCGCACTCCAACCTTTATGGGTTCAACA
Source organism: Calotriton arnoldi (assembly GCA_963921515.1). NCBI lineage: Eukaryota > Metazoa > Chordata > Amphibia > Caudata > Salamandridae > Calotriton > Calotriton arnoldi. The sequence continues at coordinate 1,337,119 of CAWUFW010005009.1, read as the reverse complement.
GGTTTCTTCCCCTTGTACCCTCCCTATGTGGGTTTGGAAAAGGCACAAGACTACCCCTCTGGAGTAGACCTTTGGGGCCACTGAGTCTTTTTAGACACCCTAGTGCACACCCACACATTAGCTTCCTTACCAAGCTGCCTGGGATCAGAAAACATGAAGTTTACTAGATGCTGATGTAACTGCAAATGACAATTACTCAGGATGTGCTCCTTCATGATCAGATTATGTAGCTCATCATAAGTAATGACTGTAGTGTCTTTTATCCAGTCCTCTGGTGCCTTTAGTGAGACATCTACAAAGTCTATTCAGGATTGTTGTGTGCTTTTTTTTGTGTGTCCCGGAACTTCATCTGGTACTCTTCAGGTGTGAGACTAATATTCTGCACAAAGGCTTCTTTCATGTGAGTGCAGGAGTCAGCTTCCCCCTCTTCTAGATTCAGGAGGGTATCCCTCCCCAGTGTTGATACTTACTCCCACAGTAGAAATCCCCAGTGCTGTTGACCCACCATGCACATTCTTAATGCTCTTTCATAGGAGACAAACCATTTGTCAATGTTGTCCCCCACGAAAAAGCGAGGCACAATACACTTGGGCAAGTGTGGGGTGTGTGGCCCCCCGTAGACATCTCACCATTGCTGCCACCAACTTCACTGGATATGAAGCTCAGCCTTACCTTCTTCCCTTTAAGGCCAATTAATTTTTTTCAAGTTCACTGAGATCTAGCTGGTGGGTGGCCAGTTCAGAAGGGATTCCAGACCTGGATGATGCACCAAAAAAGCTGTGTAAGGACAGGTTGTCCTCTTCTCCTTCATCCTCTGGATTTGCCTCTTCCTCAGAGGCCATCTGTGCTTGGTGAGGTTCTCACAGATCTTGAGGGCCTTCTCAATGTTCCTCTTGGCATTGTGGGCCAGGTTAAAACAAATCTCAGCTTAGGTCCTTCATCTTCACCACTGTGAGAATGTTCAGGTTTGCCAGATCCAACTCCATGCTCCCTTAGAGTTATAAAAGGTGCAAAATTCAAATCAAGAATAGTTTGGAAAAATCAAAAATGACCCAATAAAATACCTGATGCCAATTAAAAATCAATGATCAATTTTTGCTTTCAGTTAAATTCTTGGATTTTTAATTTCCAACTTAACAGCTGAGACGTACTGCTAAACACAAATTCTGGATCCCACCACTCAACACCAATGAGAGAAAGTGGATTACAAGTTGGCATAAATGGTAGTCCAGCACATACAATAATCTCACTATTCTTGTTAGGTCCAATAAAGGTTTCAGTAATTTAAACCTGAGCTAAACCCCTGGTAGCTTAGGTACAGAACAGACAGGTTTGACTTATGAAAATGTGTAAAGCATTTAGACATACCAAAATAGTTAAAAGGTCAAAAACACAACAAAATAAAAACCCTTCTCCAATTTATAACAATAGAGGTTAATTTAATTAACAATCAAACTTCCCTAGAAAGGAGCGTCTTGTTCCACAAGATTTCAATCAATCTATTATTGACGTAATGATTCGGTAAAAATCAAGTCCATAGGCAAACTTGGATTTGTAGAAAATTCTGTAATTTATTTCAGATACTTCCAGAATATTAAATCCAAACCAAATATAACATAAATCAATCAGCCTACGCGTTTCGTCCACACTTGGACATCATCAGGGCTCCAAAATCGTATATTGATAATTCACTCCGTTTAATCATCCTGTTGTCTCCTCTTTTCATCCCATTAGTGAGGAAGCTCTCTGATCAGTAGCGCGTTGCCGTCTAACGCTTCTGTTCCCAGGCTGGTTCGATAATTCCCGCCATGGCGGGGAACGCGTCTGTTAGAGGTCCCGGCCTGGTTAGAGGTGAACAATTGCAGGGGCTTTTTGTGGAGGAGAGGGAAATAACACTTCATGCTTGCCTTTTCAGATGAGCTACAGTAGACCACAGGAAGAGAGAGCACATACGAGTAGAGGAAGAAGAATAGGAGATGTTAATTGATTTTGGTGTTATGTTTTTCGGGTAGGTTACCAATAAGGCTGTCTTATGGCATTATCTTGTATGTGACAGAACATTTGGGGCGTCCCTGATAAGACTCTAGCCTTGATAATGTACGACTGCAGTCTTAACATTTGGAGGACTGATGTGCCCAAAGTCAGGGGTGTAGCTTCTATTGTTGTAGCAAGCGCAGTGGCACGAGGACCCAGAGGCCTGAGGAGCTTCCTGAACGAACCATGATTATTGCTGTATTTCACCATTCAGACAGCTGCTAGAAGGCCCATTTCTTTCCTTGCACTAGGACCCATGACACACTGGCCACAACACTGACCAAGGTACCAGCTGTTGACTGTAGCTCCATTTAATAAAGGTGTCACTTTGATGTATAGTTTGTGTCTGGTTTGAAACATCATCAGATGGAGACAGAATACAAGGAAAAGGAGATCATTACAATATGGGGCTGTTCTGCCAGCAAGGCGAGATACTTGATCATAGTACAGAAAGGAAACAAAACAGTGTTTCAACTGAAAGGCCTCAGAGGCGGGCATTTAAAAGTATGGTGCTAGAGTGAAAGTGTAAGGGCTTTTTGGTAGTGGACAGGAGGGCATAAAAGGTGTTTTAGAGAGCAAAGGGAAAAAAGGTGGTTGGGATGAATTTTATTTGCTGAGGCAAATGGCAGTGGGTTTTTGTAACTCCTGTTTTTGCTGCACAGTGGATGCTAAAAGTATACAGCCAGGTGTTTCTGTATTCTTTCTCCCCTTTTTTGCCTTTTTTTCTGTCAGGTTAGAAGAAATTGTGCTTTTGAAGTGGGTTGGGCAATGATTTGATGTTGAGTGGTTAATAAACAATTGGTATATTATTGTTTTGAATTGTTCTTATCAATCAATCAGTGAACCAAAGATATTTATAGATTTCAAAAGACCAAATAGATGGCAATAAAGCAATAAGGAGTTACGCACCCTAATAGAGTAGAGTCTTGATCAATTTCCTGAATGTAAGGAACTTGTCAAAACATCTCACCACTCCCTGTAGCACGTTCTAGACCAGTGGTCTTCAAACTTCTTAATGCTGCGCCCCCCATACAAAAATAAAAAATCCTTGGGCCCCCCTCAATTTTTTCACAATTATTCTGCTAAAGTGGCAATGTTTAAATATGTCTAAACATATTTAAACATTGCAGTTAAGCTTTGTTACCCCTTTTTGCACACACTCCCAGTCAGGATATAAATGACAAAAGTTGTTAGTGATGGCCCATTAGAAGGTGGCTTACTGGCGCTCATTTTAACACTGAAAACAAAGCGAACAAAGAGACTGGTGCCCCCCCCACCTGAAATCACTTAAGCCCCCTCCCCAGGTGAGCCTGCCTCCTAGTTTGAACAACTCTCTTCTAGACAGTACACACAATCGATGGAAACACCCTCAGCCGGCTTTCTTTCCTCATGCACTTAGAAGGTACAAGTGTGTTTGCAGCCAACTGTAACAACGCGATGAATTAATTAAAATATATACTCTTACTGACAATTAGGAGTCTGTCCACTTATTGCTTTGTTGGGCAAGCATAATGGTTTTAAATGTCACTCTTCGGTTGCTATTGAGTACTACAGTAGCTTCATTAGAGCCTGTGATACATGGGTACACATTTCAGTAAAATAAGTATTGTTCTGGGGGGTCGCGATCTGTACAATATGAAGCTTTCATATGATGACTAGAAGTTCCAGCTGGTAAGAAATACATTTTAGGCATTCCCACAATCTACTTTTGATCCTGTAATTGCTACTGTGGTTTGATCAATCTCAGAGAGTATGTGTTTTGTTTCTCAAAGTCTTCCGGTGAAAGTGAGATGCAGAAACAACACTATTGATATGAAATCAATTAGCAATCTTGAGTTGCCGACTCTACAGGATGTATTTCGGGGTTTTTTCAGCTTCTGGCAGTAACTTTGCAGATGAGCAGGAAACCGATCTTCAACTAGATCTTGGGACAAATGGAAATACAATCTGTGAAAATGTGATGCAGGAGTTGACCGTACAGATTGAAAAGTAAGGGAGACAAATTGTGCACCCATGCTCTGTTGATCGTTTCACCAATTTCAAAACTTCCCACCACTCTGGCATGCTTTGTACCAAGGAAAGGTAGCAAGGAAAGAACTCATCCATATAGTGGCAAACTTTCGAAACACAATCAGCCTACCACCATATTAAAGTACCAAAAGCTGCAAACAGATGAAGCATCATGAGTAATATTCGTCATTATAGTCAATGATATCAAAGACGTTACTTCCAGAAAGTATATCCAGAAAGCTTTTTTCAGTGCCTCTCTCCGGTTGGATGTCAAAATGATGATCACATAGAACATTATTGGCTTCTATACCTTTCAGAATGTTGCTTTCTCTATTATTTTTAAGAGCCAGGCGAAGCTGGCAAAAGGTCAGTAGCTTTTCAGGTTTGAGCTATCAAGAGAGACTTAGTGCAGTAGGTGGAAGTTGACTCGTGCTCCCTTCAGATTCTCTGTGGTGTAGCCAGTCCTGAATGACCATGTCACGAATGAGCAGAGCGATACACCCTTCAACTTCCTTGATATCCCTTGATGATACATGCAGGGCCACAGTCTCGAACATAGGATGTGGGATTAATAGATTTTATAAGAGCTTCAGTCTCCTCAATAGATCCATTCGTACACCATCCTCTACTAGAAGTGGAATATTTTCTGTGATACATTTTCCTTTGGAATATAATAGATCTTGAGCAGTCTTACACCACTTTTTGACTGTTTAACAATAGTATCTTGAGTAAAAGAGTCTGTGAGACTTTTCAACAATGTAAATAAGGGCCTGAATTAGAGTTTTGCGGATGGGTTACACCGTCACAAATGTGACGGATAGCCCATCCACCGTATTGCAAGGGCCACTGGATATAATGCACTTGTAATATGCAGATGGGATATCCGTCATGTTTGTGACAGAGTTATCTGTCTGCTGAACTGTAAATTGTAGCGTCCTCCCCAACCCAGGTACTCGCCAATGACTATGCCACACACAGAGCTTAGTATAACACTTCTTTATTCTTCTGAGTGTAACTGCGAACTCAACATTCTAAATCAGCCTTCATTGCATTCTGCTCTAACACTTACATCATAGCTGTTTGAAGTTCATCAGGAGCCAAAAGGGTTCCATCATTGTTAACTCGCAAGACACAACATCTCCATCTCTGTTATATGAAAAATTTCAATTTTTACAAGATATATATATGTATACAATTAAATCTCTTCAATCAATCTTCTTGGTGCTGTAATTGTTCAACTTGATCTTGTTATTGGAAACTGGGACCTGTCATCCTCAATGTCCAGGATCTGCGTTGACGATGGAGAGGCAACAGCAGTCACTGGTGTTGCAGAATCAGTCTCTCCTTCAAAATGTAGATCTGATGAACAAGAAGTTAAACGCAGAAAGTGAGAAGATTCTCTGGTAAGAGACTTCCCAAGGTGTTGGGCAGTCACCATGTGTCCCTTGGTAGACACCACTGGAAAAGATTCTGCATCAAATGGAGCATCAGACTTTCTTTTCCGCATCTGGCGTGCGAGTACTTGATCACCTCTTCTGAAGTCCATTTTTTTGCATGTCGTCTTTTATCAGCATACGCTTTCATTTTTTGTTTTTGAACTAAGCCCTTCACACGAGTTGCGCTCTCGTCTTTCTTTCTCTGATTGGTCCACTGAGGGATTTCGTTGCCATTGCTCTCCCGAACATCAATGTCTCAGGACTTTCGCCTGTGGTCGAGAGAGGTGTTGACCAATAAGCTCTTAAGGTAGAATTTCATATAGTTTTTAAATCGAGCTTTCCACGACTAGCACGCTGCACTGCTTTCTTTAGCGTACCCATAAAGCGCTCAATAAGTCCGTTGGCATGTGGCCACAGAGCTGCGCTCTTCTGATGCTTTATATTTAGATGCTCTAAGAAGTCTTTAAATTCACGATTGTTAAATGGTGGGCCATTATTAGATTTCAATATGGCTGGGACACCCATGTCGCAAAAATGAAATCCAGTCTCTCAATGACTCGGTCTTGAGTAGTAGATGAAAGATCCTCAATTAAAGGAAATTCTGAGTATTCGGCCACAATCAACATTAGGTGATGTCCATTGTCAAGTGGACTGAAAAAGTCAATGGCTACTCTCTCCCAAGCATGCTTCAGGAGTTCTGACATGTTTAAGGTGTGTTGAGTGACTTTAGTAGAAAGCCAGTTGCACAGATGACCGGTCTTTACTTCATTTTCAACCCGTTCATCGAGATACAGAAACTAGAAATGGTCTCAGAAAGCTTGTTCTGTGGCAACGATTCCACGCTGTCCTTCATGGGCCACTTCAGTCATGTTCTGCTGCAGACTGTCCGGAATCAGGATTCTCAACTCTCACAACAAAACTCCTTCCTGAGTTATGGACAGTTCATCTTTGACATTTTTGTATTTTTTATATTCATCATCACTCATGAGAGGCCGAGAGTGTTGGTTCCATGACTGATGTGTGATTAAATCTTTCAACTGTAGCATATCACTATCATGGCTCGTGGCAGTGATAATCAGGGCTAACAAAATGGCAGCTGGTGTGTTTGATTTTACAATGAAATTGATATAGACTTCAGCTGTTTTGGATGGAGTACCATGAACATGTATAGGTATGCTGGAAAGTAGTCACAGTGTTCTGATTCTTCCCTGGACGATGCACAGTATTATAATTGTACTCTTGTGGTCGTAGTCCCTGTAGGAGGCTGGCTTAGTATATGGTGCACACTTATTTAAGTGATTCACCTTGCACTAATCCAGATAACCCTTATGGTGATTTTAATGGTCTTTGATAACCTTTGAAAGCTCTCAAAGTGGTAGCTGTGGAGAGCAGCTTTCAGGCTTATCTTGAAGGAGTGTAAAGCAGCTTGTTTTACCAACATTAATCTGTAGTGTAAGTTAGATGAAAAGAAACCACACAGTGTTTATAAAAATAGGTCCTATTTATTACACACACTATCACTAACACATTGGTATATGTCCTACTTGAAGATATCAACACAATACACAAAAAATACTTAGCAATAATCAGGTAAGTAGCACAAATAAACACTGGTCTCCAGGGGGAGACCAAACCATATATTAAGAAAGTGGAATGCGAACTGCAAAGGAGAACAGGACTTGAGCCAGAAGACCCAAAGGAGCTGGGGACACAAGGAGCCACCCAAGGTAACTACCCAGGAACCCCACGGAGGCAGTGTGCAGAGTAGAAAAACAGCCACATACCCAATGGAAGTCAAAGGAGAAGTCGCGGTTGCAGTTTGAAAAAAGAAGGACCCTTCCCGGAGGACCTCGAAGAAACCCTTTGGAAGACAGAAGGTTGGAGAGTCACCCCACCCGTGGATGCCCTAGGAAGCAGGTTACCTGCATCAGGAAAGCCGTGTGCATAGGGGTGAATTGACGTTGGAACCTTCCGTAGACATCAATGGAAGACGTCGAAGAAGATGACTCTGGAGAAGATTGTGAAGGAGTCCGGTGAAATCCAAGGGAGGATTCTGGATGTGAAGAACCTGCAAGCAGAGAGAACAGAGTCTATGCCACTAGGAGGTGACCAGGAGGCACGGAAACACAATGCCCACCGATGTTGGGAGGTTCTGAAGAGATGACAGTGTACGTTGTCGCTGCAGTTGTGGGGACCAAGCAATACTGAGGATGACCAGGAGCCGTTCGTCAGCTGTCCCATGTCAGATGTCAGTGTCTAGGTGGTTGGCGTCCGGTGGGAGCACCAACAAGCCTTGGTAGCCGCAACTGGCATGAAAAATAAAGGAGCAAACGTTGGGACCAGCAAGGTTGAAGGGACTCACCAAGTACAGGAGAGTCAGAGCAAGCCCTGACAAAGCAGTGGAGCCCACTGAAGCAAGAGAAGACCCTCAGGAGGACCCACAGCCTGAAGGCACAGGAGTCGCAATAGGACCTCAAGCAGCTCACCAAAGTTGGAGGCCCATGACGCAGGAGATGTTTGAGGACTCTGTTATTCAGGAAGTGAGGTGCTGGAGGCTGGAACTTCTTGTAGCCCGCAGATCTCTGGAGTGCAGAGCCAACAAGCCTTGGGGATGGTCCCAGCGGCCTGACGAGGGATACTATCCTCAAAATTGCTGAGAAGACAGGTCAGGCCTCTAGGGAGCTGCAGAACCACCACCTGTGTAGCAGGGCCTTGGAAAGTCCGAAGGACGACAGGAACAGCAGACCCGTCAGCTTCATTGCGGTGCCTGCAGATGCAGGGGAGTGACTCCTTCACTCCAAGGGAGATTTCTTCGGGTGTCCTTGATGCCCACAGGTCTGTTGAAGAACCTGGATGAAGCACAGACACAGACGACGAACAAGACTTTAAGAACACTGGGACCAGGAGCAGCAGGAGTCAGGGTTGAGTCTTGTTCCACTACGAATCTGAGGACCCACCTACAGGGGAGCCCTTAAGTACCCTAAGGAAATGGTTAGAACGTTTCGAGGGTCCCTCCCAGGGGAGGGGTTGGACAGGGAGGATACTCCCATGTTCTTTGTCCAGTTTCACGCCGGAGCGGGAACCAAGGGTTCCTGAACTGGCTCTAACTGGAGTATGCAAGGTGGGCTCCAAATGTGCCCTTCAAATAGTCTGGTGGTGCTGGCAAGCGCCCCCACCGAAGCCCAATACACTAATTCTTGTCTGGGATGTAGTCACACCTCCCTCTGACAGGACACCTATTGTTCTACTGTCCCTTGCTCAAGCTTGGCTCAGCAGCAGGAGGGAGAATCGTGTCTGTGGCTGGCAGCAGCACTAGCTTGCTTGCAGACCCTGAAAGGCTGTTACCGGGAGTACAGGGGGTCCCCTAAGGGCCCCCCGCAGTACATTGGGTCATACTTCCAACACTGGAATCTGTGTTGGGGTCTGATTACAACTGGTATGATACCAAACATGACTAGGTTTGGCGCAGCCACTATATAGTTAGACATCTCGTAATGACTGATGTCCACTATATGTCTAAAAATGCCTGACCACACTTTCAAGGCCTGGAGAATCGACTTCGGGGTTTGTAGAGTTGTCCAGCTCATGCAGGGGCACTGTCACACTTATAACAAAGCACCCTGCCCTCAGGACTGAAGAGCCTGCCATAGAGGTGACTTATAGGTTTTAAGTGTAGTGACCTAAGATATAAGGATATAGGCTGCAATGGCAGGCTTGTAGTCACATGGGTGGCACAATACATGCTGCAGCCCATGGGAGACGCCTGGTGTACCTATGCCCTGGGTACCTTAGTACCATATACTAGGGACTTATAAGAGTACACCAGTAGCCAATTGTGGAGGTACCAAAGTACTTACCATGTCAATTTAGGGGAGAAAGCACAGTTGCTGGGGTCCTGATTAGCAGGATCCCAGCAGACTAGGTCAAAAACACACTGACACCAAGCAAAAGCGGGGGTAACCAAGAAAGCAGAATCTACTTTCCTACAGTCCCCATCATTCAATGCGAGGAGCCATCTTAGCTTTTAGATTTCCAAATATAGTTAGTTAAGCTTGATGATCAGTGACCAATATAAAAGGCTTTCAGTACAGGAATAGATTGAAATGTTCACAAGCCCATATCATGGCGAAACTTTATTTTTCAAGTTGTGAATAGGCACGTTCTGTTTGGGACAAACGGCTTCTGCCATATGACACAATATGCCTTCAAGCATTCAGGTGTCCGCTGTGCTGGGCTAGGATGGCACCTAACCCGACTGAGCTAGCGTCGACAATAACCTCTGTATGAAGCTTTGGATTGAAATATGCCATTTCAATAGCATTCTCAATGGCTTGTTTAATTTTCTTAAAATGTTTCTCACATTCATGTGACCAATGAAATGAAACATTATTTTTCGTCAACTCTCTCAATGGAGTACTTACAGTGGCAAAGTCTTGCATACATTTGGAACAGTAGCAGGCCATGCCAAGAATTTAATGCACCACTGAAACATCTTGTGGGGGATCAGTATTTTACAGCGTTTATAGTTTCGCAGGATCGGGTGTCATACCCCCATCAGAAAATATATGGCCAAAGAATTTTAACTTTGTCTCTAGGAACTCACATTTATCTGTATTCAAAGTCAAACCTACATCTGCAAGTAAACAAAATACTTGTGTGAGAGCTTTATCATGCTCTTTTTGTGTAGCTCCTAGCTCCGAAAACAAATATATAATTGCTATAATTGAACTCATTCATGACAGACTGTATGATACATCGAATGACATCTTGAAAAAGTTCTGCAGCTGATGACACACCAAAATGTAGGGCCTGAATTACATCTTAGCAGACGGTTTACTCTGTCACATAAGTGACGGATATCCCATCTGCTGAAATATAAATCCCCAAAATATTGCCATACAAGGTACGGGTGCTTCCCTTATTCATGAGAGCGTTCGCTATCACCTGGACTGCCGTTTTTTGGATATCTAAGGTAGATAAAAGTTATCTATCACACTTAGCTATCAAGTCTGGATGAGACATTATATCTGTCTCTTTCATCTTGAGGCCTCTTGCTTCAATCACATTAATATTCATTCTTTTTGACAGTCTGATGGAGCCTTTTTTTCTTTTTTTTTCTTATTGAACTCAAGTGTTCTTGCTTCACGGAAATCTGGTTCACTTACCCTATACTCACTTGGGATAAGGTTTACTCTCTGCACATGGGATTTCTACTCTGGCTTTTCTGATTCATACATACGTGTAGTTTTTCCGTGGTGATGGATTGCACTGGATCTTCCTTTATCCGTTTCTCTGTGTTCCTATTAAAGCAGTAGGTTCACATAGAGGAAATCACTTTTATAGTTATAACGTTAGTGCTCATTTTTTCCCTTTTTTTTGTGTAAATGCTTTGTACTGTTGTTCACATCATTCACAGCCTTGAAGAAGTTACCAACGTAACGAAACACGTGTCGGCTGTTTCCATCAAAGACAACGTAGAGGCTATATGAACAGGACCTCCATGAAATTTTAAATGAGAACAACACCTGTAACTGCTTGTTATTGTACTTGGACTGTGTTGCTAAATATGAGGTCACCACAAATAGAAATGGAATATTGTCAATATTAAAAAATGTTTTTTTGCTTGAATTGACTTGTTGGATTACTTACCTGTGAGCTGCTACATGGGCATTTATTTATAGACTGGCTACACTATACAACGGTAGTGTTATATAAACTTGAAGAGTGCCGAGGTAAATTCGTGTTGTTTAAACTAAGCATAGGAGTCCTTTGGTACTTCTATGGGGTCACATCCGTGGTAGCGGGGTGTTTCATATTACCTTGAGTGGCACCAACACTGGTACGTGGCTAAAGAATAATCTTAGAAAGATACTGTTTTATAATTGATGTGCTACCCTGTATTCCACCGCTACCATTCTCTGTGCTTTGCACTATAGGGGAAACCCATGGCGTGGGACCAGTAGGCCTCTCAATTATATCATGCTTAAGTAAAATGTCAAGTTAATTTTCAACAGCATCTTGTAAACGAAAAGCAATTTGCCTATGCCTTTGAGCAACAGGACAGACATCCTCATTAATATATAGCTTTACTTTCACAGTCTTAAGCTTTCCTAAACCATGAAACCTGTGGTGAGCATTCATGTTGTAGTTTACGGAAATCAGTCCCATATCAGCAGCTGTGCTGAAACTAAGTAAACAGGCACTTGACGCTATACCTTGAGGCACATGGATGGGTGCTTGCACCTTCATTTCCTTGTGTTGCATCGTCACTATAAACAAACCTTAAATTTTTTAGGGCATGGATGCTGCCCATGCATACACCTTGGTTTTCGATGGTGTAAGTTTCGGTAATGGAGATCAATCAATCAATCATGGGTTTGTTAAGCGCGACTACTCACCTGTGCGGGTCTCAAGGTGCTGGGGGGGGGGGAGGTGCAAGGTCCTGTCCATCAAGGAGGAGGTCTATCGAGAGCCATGTTTTGAGGTCCCTCGTGAAGTTGGGGAGTGATGTCGTCTGTCTGAGGTGGAGTGGGAGGGAGTTCCAGGCTCTGGCCACGAGGAAGGAGAAGGAGCGGCCTCCCAATCTGGACTTCCTGGTGCGAGGGACCATGGCGTAGGAGAGCTGGGCTGATCATAGGGTCCTTTGGGGTGTGTGGAATGTAAGTCGGCTATTCAGGTATGCTGGTCCGGTGTTGTGGACGGCTTTGTGTGCGTGGGTGAGAATCTTGAAGGGGATTCTTGCCTCGATGGGGAGCCAGTGGAGTGTGCGCAGGTGCTGGGTGATGTGGCAGTGTCGTGGCAGGTTGAGGATTAGTCTGGCGGCGGCGTTCTGGATGTTTTGAAGTTTGCGGGTGAGGTTTTTGTTGATTCCGGCGTAGAGTGCGTTGCCGTAGTCAAGTCTGCTGGTGACGAGGGCATGTGTGACGGTCTTTCTGTGTTCGTGGGGGATCCATTTGAAGGTCTTGCGTAGGAGGCGGAGGGTGTGGAAGCAGGAGGATGCGACTGAGTTGATCTGGCGGTCCATTTTGAGTTCGGAGTCCAGGATGATTCCGAGGTTGCGTGCGTGGTCCGTGGGGGTGGGCGGGCTTCCGAGGGTGGGGGGCCACCAGGTGTCGTTGCAGGCATCAGGGTGTGGGCCCATGATGAGTACTTCTGTTTTGTCCGTGTTGAGTTGTAGGCAGCTGCTCTTCATCCATATGGCGACTGCTTCCATGCCTTCTTGAAAGTTGTGTTTGGCTGCGTTGGGTTCGTTGGATAGGGAGAGGATGAGTTGGGTGTCGTCTGCGTATGAAACAATGTTGAGTCCGTGGGTTCTGACGATGGGGGCGAGCGGAGCCATGTAGATGTTGAACAATGTGGGGCTGAGGGAGGATCCTTGGGGGACTCCGCAGGTGGTCGGTGTGGGGTCTGAGAGGAAGGGAGGGAGTCTGACCCGCTGTTTCTGCCGGAGAGGAATGAGCGGATCCAGTCGAATGCCTTGTCCCGGATCCCTGCATCGTGAAGTCTGCATGTTAGGGTGCGGTGAGAGACAATTCATTATATTTCTCCTCAGGCATAATGTTTATCGAAGCACCACTATCGATGATGAAAGGTATCAAACAACCATTTACTTTCAGTGTAATCTTTGGACAATGTTTGAATGATTTTGGCACTTAGGCATGTCAGCTTTTCTTTGACTGACATTTTTCTTCACATGCGGCCAGATCAACATGCGCCCGCTTTTCTGAGATAAACATTGACATGGCACAATCTTCTTTTTCACTTTCACTTGATGCTGATCTAGAAGAACTGTTTGACGATGATTTAGATGACAATCGACTTCGTTCACTGTCAATTTGTCTTAATTGATGCCGCCGCTAGGCCTTGTGGGTGCGTGCCGAACATTGCTTATGGAACATTCCAGCTGTCATTTTGTCTTCACACTGTGATGCACTTGCTTCTCCCTCTGCTTTGCAAACCATCACAAAGTAGTTCCCCCTCCCACAGCCTTTACATATCTGTCCAATGGCAGGACATATGCCTTCATATGGAAACGAAAATCCATATCTAAAACACAACTTCTTTATACATGTAGACATCACCTTTTGTCCAGTCTTTTGCTTTGGCTTACTTTTCACACTCATGACTGATTCTTTCTGGGCACCTCCGGCCTCCATGTCAGCAACTTCTCTATTGGCACGCTCTTCAGCTCTGGCAGCCATTAACACTCGCTCCAGACTAAGGGCCTGGTTATGAGTTTGGCAGTAAGTGAACCACCATCAAAACGGCATCGGAAACCCCACTGCCTAGTTGATGGTCTGCCCACTGTATTACGATGTTGGCGATTTGCAGAATGAAAGACCGTCAGAGCAACACTGCCACCACCAGCCATTCGCCAACCGCCATGATGGCTTAGGGGGAAATCAGCTGTCAGAGGGCAGTACAGACAGGTTCACTGCCGCTGGAATTACGAGTTGGTTTTCCGTCGAGCCAACCGTGGCGGGAAGAACGCCTGCTTCGAGTCGGCAGATACGAAGGAATTGGGGTGCATACTCACCCATTTCCTTTTCTTCCCTTCAGTCTCCCACATGGATCCCTTCCTTCAGGGCCCCCCTTCACAGCAGCATCTGGACTCTGAAGAAAACAACCCTGTTGGTGCTGAAATCCAGGTAAGTCTGCTTTTGCACTATTTATCCATTGACTGGACTGGGCACATATGGTCCGGACTCTAGCAATCGGAAAGTACTTGTAATCGATATTTTTTCATGTGTCATGCATATGTGTACATTTAACAGTTGTGCAGTCAAAATATACACACCTGCATCGACACATATGAAAAAATATTCCCCGCTGTCAGAAACACAGCTGCTGGCCCAGCGGTGACATCATAATATCGCCGGCAGGAGACTGCCGCAGCAGCGATATGGTGGTAAGACCGCTGAACTTGTAATCAGGCCCAAAGAGTTTCTCTCAGCATCCATCGTCTGAATGAATCTGACAAGCATCCATTAATAAGTCAAAGACATATAGCTTCTTCGTCATTAAATTAGTTGTACTTACAGTGTTTGATGAGTGTGTTGAGTCTTTCCATAAATTCATCAATGGTTTCACCAACTTTCTGTCTTCTTGACTGAAAATTTATCTTTCGTAATCTACATTGGGCTGAACTTCAGATTTAAAGTTTCTTTAATCTGATGGTATGTGATTTCTTCGTCGCTTCATGGCATCTTCCTTATGACTTCTTTTACAACTTCTTTTTATCCTACATTTTGCCAGTACTTTTGAAATTTAGCACCATTTAAGCAGGTCAAAAGCTTTTTCCAAGTCAAGAAAGGCAGGCTACAAGTGGCTAAGGATCTGGAGCCTTGTCTATAATACTGTGGAGCAGGGGTCTTCAAGCCTGGGGGGGGGGCACCTCTCTGGGGGTCCGTGGCTACATTCCCAGGGGAATGCCTCTGTAAGTTTTTGTTGATGAAGAGGGCCTAGAAGTGCAACATTTTTTATTTGGTGTGTTTCCAGGCTGCCTGTAGTTAGATGCAGGGATGAAGTGCTCAAAAAACGTGTTATCCATGCCATGGTGGCGGAGATTAAAGACTTAGGGCCCGATTTATATCTTGGCAGATGCTGACAGACCATCTGATATCGACGGTCCATCTATCCGCTGTCAGAACTGTACTACTGCATGATCTATATGTTGGCAGTTTGACAGACAATAGTCCATCAAGGCTCTTCCGTTTCTGTCCCGTGTAGACTCCTCAGTCGACAGAGTGAAGAGCCAAAAAGTTGCAGACAGCAGGATAACAGTCACAACTCCACCCTCACAATCATAATATTGCTTTTTGCCAGCGATACCATGGTCGCCAAACCTCCACCCCTGAGCTGGCGGTGTCCCTCCAATAAATGGGGATACGCACCCTCTACAAACCATTTGCATTGTTTGAGGCACAATGAACCTGCTGTTGGGATGTGCATCATATCTGCTTGTTGATCACAATGACTATCCACCATGTCGGCGGCATCATATGAGGTAGGTACATATTAATGTACATAATAAGAGCAGTCCGCATTACTGTGGTCCTCAAGATATGAAACTTACTGTGTGTTCTTCACCAGAGCATATAAAAAAAAGCTCATAATTGTTATTCGCCTGTCCTGAAGAAAACTGTAATGTCCAAAGTAATTTCAGTATAAATGTAGTGTGGGTATATGCAGATATACTCTGGACATATCAAAAGTACTTGAAACTATGGGTGCCATTGTTTGTCATCAGGAATGTACTACATGATGGGAAGTCAGTGTAGCTGGCAAACTTACCTTCCGATAATAATAACAACAAATCTTAAGGAAAACCTAAATATGATAGAATCCTTCAATTGTAAGTGCATGTCATATACATCTGATCTTACATTTGTTCTATCGATAGCTCCCATAAAATAAAAAAGTTAAACACCTCTCAAAATATATATAAGGGTGCAGTTCATTGTAAGATAGATATTGTTGTTCATATTCCAAATTTCTGGCCCCTTCTGAAGTCTGAGCAAAATAAATGCTCCTCATCACCTCTCTTGGCATCTCAATATACTTACCGTTTGTCAGAAATATTGACCCTTTACCAATGTAATTTGAGGTAAAAATGTAGGTTACATTATTTTTGCTAACACCTATCATGAATCTCACATTGACAATTAAAAGTCGGTGATATATTAACGTAAATGTAGGAATAGCATATGCATCTGATCTTGCATGTGTCACAAAAGCACTTCCAGTGAATACAAAAGTATGAATATGGAAAAGTGGATATTATACCTGCCAATACATGATAACATAACTCAAGGATATAAATAGGTAGGAATAGATGTGTCATCACATAATGGAGCCTAAAGCACATAGCACAAAGTTTAAAGTCCTTAATCTCCCAGGGCGCCCTACACATCAAATAATATGATTATGGAACCCTACCTATTATTGTGTAGAGCATATATGTTTGAACATTGAGATGTTTGTACACCATAAGAAAATACAAATTAAGAGGAAAATATCATTTCTTACAAAATGGGATTCCTCTCTCAATGGATAACAAAATAAAGTCAAACAAATCCAAAGGATATATGAGAAAAAAATGCAACTTAGCCTCAGACCAACCTCTGGCCACATGTTCACAAATAGGAACCTTGCCTCCAGACTTATTGCCATACTAAAGACCTCCTGCAAAAGGGGCATATGCTCCTCTATGAACAGGATGGAATCCAGGCACCTCTGGTTATCAATCGAAAGGAGGGGTGGGTCTTGGTGGGTCTTTTCTTCAAGGGCTTGGGAGTAGTAGGGTTGGTTGGTGAAGGAATAGGAAGGTTTGATGCGGTGGGTGTAGGAGATGTATGGGAAATACAGTGTGTAGGAGCAGTTGAAGTAGTGGTGGGTGGGTGTTGTTGTGCGGATGAGTGTGTGTCTAGAGTGCTATGGCGCGGTGTGGTTGTAAGTTTAGGTGTGTGTTGTGTTGTTTCCTGCAGCCTATGTGTACTTTGTGATTGTGATGAATGTCTTAGTGTTGTTGCTTTGGGTGTGTGCTTTGGTGGTGTATGTTTGGCTGATGTTGTTTGTTTGTCTGTGGGTGTAACCTTTTGTGGTGTTAATTTTGCTAAAATTGTTTGCTTGTCTGTAGGGTTGTCCTTTTGTGGTGTATGTGTTGCTGATGATGGGTGCTTGTTAGAAATTGGGTTCTTGGTTAACTGGGGTACAAGCCTTGGTCAAGCAGTAACCACAATCCTAGTCAGGGTAAAGCACAAGCACACCCTAAATTAATGTGTGCCCCCCCCCCCCTGGTAGCTTGGCAAAGAGCAGTCAGGCTTAACTTTGGAGGCAATGTGTAAAGTATTTGTGCAGCACTTCTGAGAGTAAAACAGTGAAAACACCACACCGGGTTAGAAACATTGAGCCTAATTTAATAAATAAAACAAGACCAAAACGACAAAAACCCAATAAGTAGGACCAGATTTATTAATTGTTAAAGAATAAATGGCAAAATAGCGCTTAAAAGCATAAAGCGCCAACCCGGGATATCTGGTCGTGCTGGACCCGGTCAAACCCAAAAGTTCAGGCTGTCCGTGATGGAGTGCGGATTGGATACAGTCCCAAATTGGCCCCGCTAAAGTTTTACCTACTTAAGTTTAGTGCCAAGCGTCCCGTTCGCGGGGGAGAAGTTTGCCGGGAGCATGGAGAGCATTGCTGCTGATGGTCAGCCGGCCGGGCATCGCAGACGGATGGGCTGGGGCCTCTCGGGAGCGTTCCACACTGGTGGATGATGCTTGCTGTGTGGAAGAGACGGACTTGCGCCGGCATGCGCTGATTGTTTGACGAGCGGCGCGGTTCCTGAGTGAATGGACCCATTAGCGAACAGCCCAAAAGCTTGACTTTAAGAGCTTAAAAAACACTTCCAAGGGCCCAAGACCTGAGAGGCACCTCTTGAGTACCAGGAGCTTGTTGAAGACAGGTCCAGGAGCCGTGGGGAGCCTGTTATGTCCCAGAGGCTCTGATCAGGAGTCCAGCAGCCTAGCCCTTTGGGTCCTTCTGGGGTCATGGGTTTGAAAAGGCCAGGCCCATAAGGTCTGGACCTATACTAAAATCACAATGCGATCGTTCTTTATAGCAGCATGTAAGCGTAGAGGGGAGAAAATTCATTGTTAAGCCAATCAATTGTACAAGAATTCTTCTTAGACACATAGTAACCACAGACAATTCCATCAGGTTAGTTAATTTATTACAAAGCAAAAAATAACTAAACATAAAGGGCCTGATTCACAGAACTAACTTACGTGAAATACGTAAAGTTAGTAATTTTCGGTATTCACAGAATACACTTACCAATACTAACTTTATGTCCGCTCCCGGGCCGGAGACTCCGGCCCTGTGGCGGAATTTCCGCCTCTGGGCCGGAATCTCCGCCTCCGGGCCGGAATACCCTCATTTAGGCCGTTTGAGCATTGAAACGGCCTAAATGAGGGTATTCCGGTCCGGAGGCAGAGATAAAGTTAGTATTGGTAAGTGTATTCTGTGAATACCGAAAATTACTAACTTTACGTATTTCACGTAAGTTAGTTCTGTGAATCAGGCCCAAAAACACCTCATGACGAGAGAGGAGAAATACATCGGAATCAGCATAAAGCCAAATCGGCGCATCCAATTGAGACGATGTAATATAAGCAAAACAATTAATTAAAGAAATAGCATGCAGAGGATCAGAAAGCATGAGTCCAAATTTCCCTGCATCGAGAGTTGATGAATATAAAGCATTAATCTATCCCTACACTAACGCTAACATGACATCCCTACTTAAGCATCTTCAAGAAAAGGAATAATAGGTGTCCGCATGTGGAGTCTTCCTAAGAAGTCTCTCCACAGTATGGGTCAATGCAGCAAGAAAATTACCAAGACAGAGCTTGTTCTAAAACGCTCTCTCTCTGAAGGCAGAGGAAGAAGAAGTGGGCACTTTCCCTACTCCCAACATTACATTATTACAGGTAACCTTCCAGAGATTCCTTGCGGGTCACGCCATCTGCTCTGGGTACAGTCCTCAAGCTAGTTTTCCATGGGACAATGATGTTCCTTTTCTGGCAACAGTTTGTCCTTGGTTCCCAGACCTTCTCCTGTGCGAAGCGTTCTTTATCGATTCAAACCATTCGATGTAACTTTTTCTCTCCTTGCCTGACTAAGACATTATTCTAGCTACCAAGAGCGCTTCGTTTCCCTGCAACACAAAACGTGAGAAAGAACAAATTCCACAGCACGCATGAAACTCAGCATGTTAATTCTAAAGCAAGAGTTTCCAGGGAACTGTATTCAGTCCTACACAATGCAGCTAACATAAGAAACCATCATGTGAGCTTCACCTATTTGCATGGGAAAAAAACCATATTCGAATAATGCATTTACCTTCATGTAAAACGATATGATGAATAAACACATTTAATACATGAATAATTGTCAGTTACACAACACGAGTTCTTCACTTTAATGTTTTCTGCTAGTTACATTCACTTTCTTCGTTAATTTTCCATGTTACGTTTCAATGGTCTAAACACATCACGTTTCAAATTAATATATTTCACAATTATAACACTTCATGTTAATACGACAAAAGATTATATGCAGGTGCGCTCTACACGTGTGATTATAATACACCCCTACAAATAAAATGCGATTTCCGCTACATCAGGTTCCAGGTTCAGTTCTTCCTCTCCAGAGGGCAGCAGGCCAGCACAACAAGACAGCAGCTTCTTCGGAATGGCAGTCCAGCAGAGAGACGGTCTTCAGCAGCACAACAGTCCTTCTTCCAGGCAGACTATCCACAAGTCCAGAGGTGTACTGAAGTGGTGGTGTCTGAGGTCCAGTACTCATACCCAGTTGTGTCTTTGAAGTGGGGGAGACTTTAACGACATGCCTTTAAAGTGCACAGAGTCCCTGTCCTTCCTGACCTGGCTCCACACTCTCCACATGGGGTTATGCAGCCCTTTGTGTGTGGACAGGACACAGCCTAGTAAGATGTAAGTGAGGATGTGGCCAGCTTTCCCCGCTCATCTTGCCAGGATGGCCCATCAGGTCACACCTAAGCTCACATTGTTTGTGGCTGTCTAGGAAGGAATACACAAAGTCCAACTGTCAACTACTCCAGGCTTGTGATCAGAGACAAGCTGCAGGCACCAAATGGCCAAAGTAAGAAAATGCCAACTTTCTAAAAGTGGTCTTTTCAGATTTGCAAGTTAAAATCCGACTGCACCATCAGTTGAGATTTTAAATTGTGTTTCCAGAGAAACCAAACTTGAATTAGTGATATCTTCCATTTGAAAATTACTCTTATTACTCTTATAAATTGAATAAGGTAATCCCAATGCTATCCTATGGGAGATATAGGCCTTGTAGTAGTGTAAAATTAATTTAAGAGTGTTTTAATACCAGGACATGTAAAACTTAAAAGCACATGTCCAACTTTTTAAATACACTGCACCCTGCCCTTGGGCTGTCCATGGTCTACCATAGGGGTAACTTATAGGTATTAAAAAGGAAGGTCTGTGCCTGGCAAGAGGCTTATCTTCTCGCTGGCTGGTGCCCAAATAGGGCACCAGACCCAAGATGCACTTCCAGCTGGCGTGAGCCAGTAAAATCAACAATATTAATCCAGTCTTTTCACATTTTTGTCCATTTAATCCATGTTTTCTGCAATATTTTCATCAATACTTTTTTGGAGACATGATGGTTCCAATATTCAAGTTCATATAAAATGCCACTCCAGGCTTATTGTTGCAGCATATAACGGTTCATAAATCATTACAAGTAACCATGATGACATAAACCCAATGCATTTCGGGACTGCGCCTTTCGTCAGGGGTAACTGTAATAAAAGTTTGAAAAAGGATACGTCAAAACCAGCAATAGACTACGGGGCAGATTTACAAGCCCCTTGCGCCACTTTTGCGTCACTTTTCCCATGTTAAAAATGACGCAAAAGTGGCGCAAGGGCCTTGTAAATCTGCCCCTACGTCTTCAATCAACAATAAGTAATTTAATTATATCCATTCCACTGTCACTATGCGTAACGTCCATTGCAAAATGTGAACAAATACATACTCCACCAAAACATTCAGTTGGCATGATAAACTCGAGTTCAGTGCTCATTTAACCTGAAATAAACGGACTACCGCTAACGATTCACCCATCAGTGAATGCTTCACCAACCAAAGACAAGTGTGCCGAATACTTTTAATGTGTGCCATGAAGTTAATCCGTGTCACATAACCCGGAACTAGCCTAAAATAAAATAAACAAAACACTCTAATGTGGTGTGCACACCACACCTCGAAATGGATGAAAAAAGTGAAATACGCATGATTAATATTGCAAAATACATGGTGGACAATTTCTGGTTAATAATGACATCTATTATGTGATATTAAACGTTTAGAAAATCTTAACCATTTGTGATGCAATACATATGCTGTTTGCTTGATCGTCAACAGGTTTGCCATATGTGTAAAGATGATCCCGCAGTGATTACTGATGGTGTACCTAACAATTAGACAATTCTTACTGCTGAGCTGAGTGACCTATAACCTTCAAACAAGGGATGAAAAATGAACCTCCAGGGCTCCTCCTTCCATTTCCATTGTGTATGCTCTTTCGTCCAACATTATTCTAGGGTGCAAACTAACATAGGGCTGGAATGTAAATATCAATTGTATAAGCTACAGAGAGCACTTCACTTTTTTTACCAGTGCTCAAAGACAGAATTTTGGTGTACAACCCGGGTGAGTGCTCTGCCCACAAACACACAAACGTACTATGTCACTAGTTGGTCCCCAAACAGTGCACTACCTACTGGGGTGAGTCAGGAAAATCAACAAAATTAATCCAATGTTTTCAAATTTTTGTCCATTTAATCAATTTTTTCTGCAATATTTCCATCCATACTTTTTTGGAGTGTCGTGTAGTTCCCAATAATCCGTAGGACCTGTGCATTTGCTGGACAACATAAACTTTGGGCGAGGTGCTTAGACTGTCCGGTCACCCCCCCAGGAGATGTTGGCCTAGAGACCAGCTACCTCACAGTGCCACCATAAGTCCCCCTAACCTTACCAGCGAGCAAATGTTTTCTGGCAACCACTGAACATGACAACCCTGACCCCTCAGGGATCGTGGAAACAGATCAGGACCTTTTGCTCAGTCACTCGTACTTACTTGTGCTCAGAGAAATATACAGAGAGTACACAGTGGGACATTTTCAAAATATATATTAAACCAATGTTATTCTTGTCTAGAATACATGTGCTGTGATAATCAGTAGACAGAAGCAGATAAAAAAGTGATTACAAGCACCAAAAGTGTAAATAGTAGATACAGATCTACCATGGTGCTAAAAGTGTATATATGCAGGCATATGATACAAGGCAGTAATCAGGCGTACTCGTACTATGCAAGCCCCAATCTGAGTGTTCCTAGAGTGTGTGTAGGTGTGTAGCCAAGAATCCACCCAGGTTACGATCCAACCCCATTGCCTGACAGGAGAGAATGAAGGACCCCGTCTTGGTCACAAACTGGACACCCCTCACCATATGTCAGACCAAAGCGTGGTGAAGTCTCAGCATGCAGGGGCCCTCGGTATCAGGTGAAATGCCTCCTCTGCTAATCTATTGGGATGCTCTTTATTTATAATAGAAAGCAGCCTTGCAATGTGCGTTATCGATTAGTGATGGTATGGATATGTAGCTAGCCCTGTCGCCCTGTGGATGAAGATAGAATGACAATTGTACATAGCGCGCAGAAGGGTCTTGTACATGATGTTTGCGGCATCGTGATAATGTTGTGTGAAGCTAGATGTGTCAACAAAGTAGTTACAGGGAAACTAATCCAACACTGTTGTGCACACAAATATGTGCAAAAGGTCACGGTAGAAAATGATAATGTGAAAAATAGGACAATGTAAGAAATGTACAGCTTTGCTACATGGGCCTAGTCTGGGCACATAACACCCACTCTTCATACTAAGGGTTAATATACAAAAGCTATCTCAAAGCCTACAGGCCACAATGAAATTGAACTAAAAGGACTACAATCACTTTTGAAACCATCTAAAAGCAAGCTTCCCTTTAAAATATTCAAAAAAAGCCTTAAAAAGTCATATTATTTGAAATCCAAAGCACTCAGAAAGCCTTGGTGCCTATAAAGCAACAGCGGGTTTGATTAATTTTGTTTAAAAAACAGACCAAATTATTCCCACCACATGGAAAAGCCAATTGTTTATGTGTTTCGAGTGGTAGGCGCAACTTTACTGTTGCCCACAACTGCAGATGACGGTCCCAGAGCCACACATCAAAGCAGGTTTATGGATCAAAGGTAATACCATCCAGTTCCCACTGCAGAAGCTGAGGGAGGGACTGCATCCTGTAAGCGTATCGTTGAGCCGGTGCCCGTTTCACTAGGAGCCAAAGCAGCCCAGGGTGGCTCGAATAATGTATTCATCAGCAATGGAATACGCTGGGGGCAGCAATATCCATGGGCCTTTAAGAGGTCCATCAGTATCTCAATGTCCAGTGGCGCAACCAATTGTGATCTGAGGCATAAATCCATTATGCATTTGTGGCTGCAAAGCAGGCAGTGGAATACAGGTTGTACGCAGTGAAGCCAAACAGGCCTGAAGGACAAGAACCAGTGCTCATTCAATTCTCGATGGTGAGGTGTGCCAAAGCAGTGTACCATGCGCTCACAGCATCGCTGCACAAGCATTGCCATCTCCATTCTGGATTGAATTGGGATGTCCATTGCGGAGCAGAAAAATTGAAATCAGGATTCCCGCCACAAGTAGCAGGACATGCGGGAGCCCTGAAAAAACGCTTCCCAACAAGGAGTGTATGAAAGATGGTATAACTCCGAAAATCATCTGAAAGGTGCTAACCAGTCCAGAGCAGATACATTTGAATAAATGCACTATTCCCTTCATATCAGACATATTAAAGATATGGTGAACCAGCTCCCCAAAATGCAGCGGGAAGTTAGTGTGGAGTAGTGTCTGTATCTCAGATGAGGACGCTGCAACCAGGAGATCAAATGTCTCTCTAACTGAAGTTAAGGCCACATCTTTTTGAAAAAGCATGGCTTTAAGTTTGCTCAGAGAATCAAAGCGTATGTTGGGAACATTTATTGAAGGCCATAGCGTTGCCTCCCTAACTGTGCGGGCAGTTGGAAACAGTACTTGTGTGCAACAGGTGACTATGGAATTAACCGTCAACAGATAAGCATACCCGGTTCCATTCCACAGCAACCTTGATCATTCAGAATCAAATAGCTCCCACTTGGGATCAGCCTGAAAACTGGATGAATCACGGCAGCCAGGGAACCCTTCAGATAACAGGACAAGTTCGCCACTGAAGCATTGCATGCCCCATGATGAGAAATGTCCTTGCAAACTAGGGACCTTCTTAAAGCATCCTCACAGTCGGAGCCACTAAGAAAAACGTCCGTGTCCCCATTCCTGCATCTAAACCTGAATGGTAACTCCCAGTACTTATGTACATAACCTTCCCCTAATGCTTCATATCTGCCTAACTGCTGGTATTAGAGACAGTATTGGAATTGGAAAGTCGTGACCGGTAGGGTTATGTAACCATGGATTATCCAGTCTGTGGATGGTGTCTCAGCCACTTTGAAAGGTAATTGGTCTAATTTTTCAATGTGCAACATGGTATATTTTGCATCTCTGCGTGCCATTACTATCTGTCTTTCCGTTAGATCGTATGCCGAAAACAGACTCGTACTATTGATGTAACGCCATGGCATGTGGCCAGAACGTAGTGTTTTCAACATCCAGCTCAGTATTACAATGTACGTAATTGTGACTGTCCATGCTGTAAAATAGACATGTCTTACTGTACTATGTCAATAGCAGATGATACTATTTTGTCCAGTGAATAAATTCTGGATGATAATGTGGTCATACCATTGTCAACCACAGCCAAAGCCTTTTCTAAGTTAACCCTATCGATCTCGCACAGTCTCTCAGCAGCTTCCTGTTTGGAAATTTTCCACAGCTCGTTGTATATTCCTTACAAGAAGCGCTTTTGATGTGGGTTTTGGGGACCTAACGAGAAATCCTGAGATCCATGTCATCAGAAAGAAGGGACAAGTGTTGCTTCATCTGAGAGAGTGTTGAGGTTTTTAGCCACTCAAGGCACAACTTCACAACACTATATGATGTCACCACCCCTGAGTGTTCTGACTGTACATACCGCTGATCAGCCCTATTAATCCTAAACCCTTTGGTGTTACCCAGGAATCTAGACTGACACCCATTTGTGTCCACAGGTCAAACCAACCATCCCTTCCAATTGGGGTTTGATGAATTAAAAGAACTGTTTCTGATCATGGTATCTAGTGTATCCTCACTGTAGTGTGTGAAGTGCTGCCAGTTTTCAAAGCATGAGAATGTGGGAATACGAGGTGTGTTCAAATCCTTCATCTTGGCTATTCCAAGACAGGAAGTCTGTTGCACTGTTTTATTCAGGAAAATAATCTGATGTGGTATGAGGCATGCTCTGAACAAAGCCTCAGTTCCCTGAACCTGCCAATCTTTTGTCCACCAGACAGGTTTTGTCTCTATGGTGTCCTTTCAAAAGTCGAAACCCTGTATGGACAGTTTGGAAATAAAGGAAGCAGAGTATCAGCTTGGTGTTTGTCAGCATATTTTTCTTTGCAGGTGTAGGTGCAAGCCTATAATAATAAGAGGCTGGGTCTGATGTATCAAAACCATAAAAATAAGCAAACGTTTGTGCAAATGTTTGCTTAACTACTTTTTGACGGTGTTGGGCAGTGTTCATATTGAGTGTAATTGTAAACAGCGCATGGGATACTAGCATTATGTA
This sequence comes from Calotriton arnoldi, assembly GCA_963921515.1. Classification (NCBI taxonomy): domain Eukaryota; kingdom Metazoa; phylum Chordata; class Amphibia; order Caudata; family Salamandridae; genus Calotriton; species Calotriton arnoldi. The sequence continues at coordinate 1,311,258 of CAWUFW010005009.1, read as the reverse complement.
AACTATTGTGACCATAATGTTGATAACAGAACATGTCGCCAAAATTAGATGTATCATCATACAATTCATCATTAGAAAATGCAGCTGATTGCTCTAGATCTGCAAGCAAATTGTGCACAGTTTCAATGTCCCAATCATAAGAGAAGTACTAAAGGTGATGATATCATGTAAGGAAATTTTAAACAAATCTGTAATTTGTAAAAGTTCAGTAGGACCATACACATCATACGATATCCTGTCTCAAACTATTCCTTCCAGAACTGGAACTGCTGTAATGTTCACCAGGGACAGGTCCCTTAGTTCACGGTGCGATGATGCGTGCGGTTTCAGAACCAAGTTCACAAGTTGTACTGCAGAGCGTACTGGGAGATAGTGTCCATTCAGAAGTAGGAAAAAGACAGTCACCAAACCAATCCAGAGGACCGGGAATAGTAATCCGATTGTAATCCAAAGATGTATCCTAGGAGCAACAAAGTATGTCTTTTTCAGCCAAAGATAGAGAGTATACACTCGTAGGCTGAAAGGGAGAGGCGGTGGTGGCAGCCCAGGTTCACTTGAATCTGTTGAGAAGTTGTCATAATGTGCGAAGTAGACAGACACCGCCCGGTCTATTTTTGGTAGCTCAGCAGGTTTTGTGGAACTGGGAGATGACTCGATCTGCGGCATATTCACATAGATGTCATTAATTTTTCAAATTGAAATTTCTGTACTGGTTGACTGTACAGTTGTAGTTGTTTCAACACTAACAAGTATTACTTCATTGTTGTTTACAGCTTTTCTTTGCAGAGGGGAATCTTCTGTAGTTATTAAAGCTTCCATCTGAACTTCCTGAACGATAGCGAGAGGAGTGCAGTGGCTACCCAGGAGCCCACACTGCCTACTGTTGAGGATTAGCCACATTGATCAGCTCAATGGACACAAACCTTTCGTCTCTGTGACCAGCAAGGGGCGGAAGAAGTTTCAGTTCTAGAACCATCGACAGCCAAGGCAAGTTCAGGTACTCTGTAAAATGGCCCAAATTATTTCTTGTCCACAATTTTTTCTCTGACTAGGTCCCTAATCTTCGGGACCCAGGCTGGTCTTGCCGGTACAACCTTCAGTTTTCCAGTGAAGGTGCGTTTTACTTGGACGTTGCTTTGTGTGCCCCAGGATTCATTGTGTTCCTGTAAAACAGCCAATCGTTTGTTGATGTCAAACAGTGTTTCCGCCGCCACTGTGCTGACATTATTGAAGTCTCATACCCACATTCTCACACCGAACATGAGTTCATAAGGAGTACGACCCCCTAGGGATTTTCTTGCCATGTTATTGAGTGCCCTCTGGACCCCATAAAGGTGATTGACTCAACTGCCACCCAAGCCTAATACTCTTGCTGTTAAGGAATGTTTTAAGTCACGGTTCTCCCTCTCAACTACTGAATTTCCCTCAGGATGGTATGGAGAGGAGTACAGCAAGGCCACACCCAAACTTCCGAAGGATACTTTATAAGCCCAAGAGCTAAAAGCCGGGCCCCGGTCGGAATGTAGTGTGCCAATTGCGTATGTCCCGATAAAGACTCGTAAATCTTTTATAACAGTTTGAGCGTCAGCCGAGCGTGGAGGCCAAACCCACAGGAATCTGGAGCATGACTCCACTGCCACCAAGATGTATTTGTAAGCCCCGTCTGAGTGTAAGGGGCCGCAGTGATCCAAATAAACAACCGCTAGAGGCTTGTCTGAAATCAATAGAGGTGTCTGTGGAGGACATGCTATGGTGGAACCCTTCATCTGCTGGTAGATGTCACATTTGAGGACAAAGTACTTGGTCTGTTTTGTAAGACCAGGCCACCAATAGCGATGCTTCAGTAATGAAACTGTAGCAGTGACCCCTGTGTGTGCTGACCCCAGACCCTCATGTGCAGCGAGTATTAAACCCAATCTGCGATCAGTGTTTGGTATTACTCTATCCCCCACTCCTGCAATCTGAGCATACGGAATATTCTGTGCATCTAATTTGTAGGAGTCCTTCAGTGGAAAGCCCTTCGACAGGTGGGTGTCGTTGCGAGTAGCATTGACAGCCACCATGATGTCTCTGTCTATTCTCATACTCGATCAAGTGATTGCAGTAACAGCAGCATTGTGAACTGTTGCCTTAGTGGCTTCATCAGCCATTAAATTCCCTTCAACATGAATGCCAAAACCTTGATAACTCAATGTGTGGATAACATGAGCCTGTGGAAAGCATTCTTTCAGCTTTGCCACTTGTTCCCAAAGCAGCGTGTGCTTGATTGTGTAACCCTTGGAATCTCTAAATCCATTTTGGCCCCATAAGGGAAGATATTAATTATAGGACTCGACACAGTAGTATGAATCACACACTATAAGTGTGGGGAATTCGGCATCCATACTTTGTAGTGCCATAATTAGAGCTTTGTGTTCTGCCTGCTGTGCTGTACAGTCTCCTAGGGACTGAGTGTGTGTTTATTGAGGACAGAACTTTCCGTCATGGATGCACCCCTTTAAGATTGCGCATGCCGCAGAATATTGGTATTGTGTCCCTACGGCAGGCTGACCAGATCCATCGGTTTAAATGATGCATTAATTTCGATCTAGAGGCATTATTTCATTCGGCAGAGGATATTCTCGTTCGTACTGCAGGAATGCTTGTGTTTGTAGTGTAGAATTGAATCTGTAGTCTACATCTATTTCAGTGAGAGAGTTAGCCCATTGAATCCATCGTGGATGTAATGCTTTGGTAATCGGAATGCTTGCTCTAGTAACGGCCTCTAAGGTCGGTACAGTGGTAAAGACAATTATTCTGTTACCCTGAGCCAGTGCTCTCTCTCTCACTACATCAGTCTGTACTGCTGTGAGAATTTTCTCAGCTGGTGCAAAATGCTTTTCAGCGTTTGTGTACAACTGTGATTTGTATGACTTAGGTACCGTATCACCTTCATTGAAAGTGATATAGGTGTACCCAGTTGGTCCAGCGACTACACGGACCACCAGGTTAGTGGCTTACACTTGTGTGTAAGTGTTTGTAAGCTATCATATCCGCTTGTATGGAACATAAAATGTTTGTATGTTCCTGTGTCCAATGGTTGATTGAAAAATCTGGTCTAATTTAATAGTAGAATGGTTTGACTCGTTCTGAATCCAAAATGTATGTTCTGCCAAAATTTGAAAATCCTAAAATGGATTGTATTCTTTTCAGAGTCGTCGGAGGCTGGAGCAATGCGCATTTTTCTAAAAAATGTCCCGCCAGGCTTTTGCCTTCACTTGACAACTCATATCCCAGAAACAGGACATTAAGGTGGGCAATTTTTGATTTTTTTAAATTACATTTATAACCCAGGTGAGCAAACCCAGCATGGACAGCTATAATCACAGTAATTCATAAGATCGGTTAGAAACAAATTTATAAATAAAATAAGGAAAGCCCACTAAATGTTGTCACTTTCAACAACCTTGATGCTTATAATGTGATTAATTTAGTGATAGCATGCCGCACTAAAAACATTGATACCACTAACCCTGGGCGGAGTCCGCGGAGTAGCACTACGCGGAACACAGCGAAGTGCAAAAAAAAACTCCGCCGCACTACGATGAGCTCCGCAAGCAGCGGAGTACGATAGAAAAATGCTGTTCGCGGTGATTGCACAGTGCCCGATGATTGTCCGCACTGTGCAATCATTGCGAACGGCACCATGCACAGCGCAAGCGGTCCCTGCTTTCCTTTTCTGCCGCTCGAGTAGATTTTTACCCGAGCGGCAGCTTTCTCAACGCAAACGGGCTGTTTCTCAACGTGAGCGGTCGCGAGCATACGCGACCACTCGCAATGAGAAACCTGACCCCCGCGTTGAAAAATCTCGCCGGGAGGTTGATTTTCCATGCTCGCGCTCGCCAACTTGATGTTGGCCATCGCAAATGAGGAAAAATCTCGCCGGGAGGTTGATTTTCCTTGCTTGCGTGACGTTGACGAACGCGAGCGAGGTAAAAAACTCAGCGGAGCGGAGTTTTTCGGAACTCCGCGATCTCCATGTAACATGGAGTGCGGAAAACACTGCAAACTCCGCGAGCGGAGCGGAGTTCACCGCCCAGGGTTAGATTCCACATGGACACAGTCTAAAAATAGCATTTCTGCTGTCAGTAATCATCATCATTTCCATGGGCATTTCCTTACTGATAAAATGTCTCCATATATGCATACGATCATTACCTTATTCCATTTTCTTAAATCCATATCCATAAAGTGACTGCGCGCTTATTTCACCATACTGTACTAAAGTATTAAAACCACATCTTTATAAAATTGTTAGCGATGCCCATTATATTTAATATGAAATGATTAAAGTGCCTCTGAACCCTAAAGTGCCTGCGTGCAGTGACTTGATGCTGACCCAAACTGTAAAAATGATGTTTCTATCAGCAGGCAATATTTTAATAAAGTGCTTCTGATTGTTCCAGTCATTCCTATTCTCCATTTGATTCCGAATTTAATTTTTTATCTGCTATAATGATAAACTTGACAAATTGTCTGATTAGATGGATTGAAAGGCATAAGATTATTGCTTGGCGACATGTTCTCACCCCTTGTTCATTAAAGGTGGGTTTCAACAATGTTTGCCTTTCCAGTAGTAGACAAGGGCAAATATGCATAATATGTAATAGCGTTTCATTGGCGAGCCCACAGAGTCTACAGTTTGGCGTTGGCCAATTACATATGCATCTAGGGGTTCCATCCTTTGTCGGATATTGACCAAATCTTAATTTTAAAAATGTATCTCTAGTAAATGGCTGTAGATTGAAAAGTAAATAGGGTTGGGGCTCCTTTTTATTAAAAGAATTAATGAGCGAGCAGGCATGTTTTTTTACTGAAATAGCCTCTATATCCAGCATCAGGGATAAAATGTTCGTTGATCGATTTAAAAGATGTTTGAAGAGGTTTTTATTTCTGTCCTGGTATTCAAAAGGGTGGAGGTTAAAAGTGTTTAGACTCTCAGTTAAGCAAGACCTCCACCCACATGCATGGTCGGATTTAATGAGTTCTTGCCAGCAGAGGTTTGCAAGACTGCCATGATCGGATAAAAATAAGGAGTGTAGGCTTTTTAGAAATGCTGATTGTCTTACTAGGGATTGGCTCGACATGTCAAACTCCAGTTGGATATTTGCATATCCAATATTTCTGGGAATCCTAAAATTGGATTTAAAAACCTCATTTTGTAAATTATCTAAAATGTTTGAATCCTTGCCTCAGAAGATTCCAGACCCATAGGTTAAGGCGGGAATCATCTTGGCCTTCATGAATTTAACTAAGTGCTCATGGCTAGGGCATAAGAGTTTATCTCACAGAATTCTAAAAGCAAATGTAAGGAATGTAGCTTTGACCTTTAAATTATTAAAATGATGTTTAAAGGATAGACTATCATCAAATGTGATTCTTAAGTAGTTGTAGAATTTTACTGTTTCGATTACTGTTCCATTAGCTTTCCATACTTGCCTACCAGGTGCAGCTAGCCCTTTCATCATAATTTTGTTTTTTTTACTATTCAATTGTAAGCTGTTTGCTAAAATATAGTTGCTAAATGAACCTATTAGTCACTGTAAGCCTATTGGAGTGTGGCTAAGCAATACTGTGTCATCGGCATACTGCAGGTAGTTTATGTTCAATCCTGAAAGATTTGGTGAATGGGCATTAACATTCTGCAAATAAAGGGGTAAATCCGCCATAAAACGATTAAAAAGACTAGGTGCTCATACGCATTCCTGATTCAAACCGCTAAATTTTTTATACGGCAAGTAGTGCAGGTACCTTCACTCATTTTCACTTGGACCCATGTATTTGAGATAACAGAACAATCATGTCCAGTATTTTTATTTTGGTATACCCCATCCTGTCAGCTTTTTCCAAAGTAGATTGCAGGGAACGGAGTCAAAGGCAACTTTCAAGTCTACAAAGCAAATGTGTAACTTCTGTTTTTTTTGTCTTGCTTTCTCCGCTAACAGCATGAGGGATATTAAGTTAGAGATCGTTGACTGGCCTCTTCTAAATCCAGTTTGGAAAATCGGTGTTATCTTTAATGAGTGAAGTAAACATGTCGCAAACATTTTCTCCTTCACACCAGTTAGGGATATGAGGCGATAATTGACAGGATTATCGGGGAGACCACTCATGTAAATAGGTTGGATAATGCTCCCCTGCCAGGAGTCCGGAGTTACTTTGAGCTTGACTGCTTCTTTAAACAGTGGTGTAAGGATTCTTGCCCACAGATCTGTTTTGGCCTTAAACACAGCGCTGGGAATTCCATTGGGGCCAGGAGCGCCGTTTGATTTGATCCTACCTACCATCTTCATAGTCTCCTCCTCTTGGATACACTCCAATACAAGTTGATATTCATGGTGGGGTTTTTCCTGGGGTTTTTCGTTCTTCTTATCCACTCGAAAGTCTGGCGTATTTTCAATATTTATTGCCGGTGGATCCCCATGCACTTTGGAGAGGTAAGAAACCCAACTTGATTCGGAGATGTTCCCGCTATTTGCTCTCCTACTACCTTGCTCTAGCTTATTAATTGTTCCCCCAAAAGCTTTTAAGTTGTTAGATTTGCCAGCATAGTGCAGCTTTATCCATATTTGTTCTTGGTAAGCCCTTTTTGCCTTCCAGATCTCATTCTTATATGCTCTTCTCAAGTTTTCAAACAGTTAATTTTTAAGATCTTTATCAACACAGTTCGGTTGTTTATATATTGCCCTTGTAGCTCTGTTCAGGGCCTTCTTTTGAAGGTACAATTTGTGCGAGTACCACTTGTTCTTTTTTGGCCTAATTGGGTTGCACCTGGCAGTTGTTTTGAGGGAAGGAAGAGTTCTGTTAAAGAAGAGCATAGGCTAGGCAATGCCAGTTTTCCACCATCGGTTTTCCTGATTGGAAATCTCCGAGTGCCAATTCTATTTTAGTTTCCGCAAAGACCAAGATCTCAGATTGGTTGTCTGCATGCCATGTCATTCTTCTTAAGTTGGTTCTACAATGGGTTTTGGTAGGCAGGAAGAATGGCGCTCAGGCTGATTAACGGTACGGTATAGGAAGAATTTAGTAAGGTTACGGTGCTACCAGGTCAGGGGAAAGCCCGGACAACCCCTGCAGTTGTGTGGGTTCGGACCCACACTTATGATTGAGAAAGAATCCTGGGCACACGTGTAAGATGATGAATCAGAATGTCAGTGTACAAACTGTAATACTCAATGTTACAATCACAAAGGTCGACACCAATGAATGTTTTGGTAGATAGTGTTTATACAAGTCTTGCAGTGTGTCAAGATGTGAGTACCAGCGGACACGTGTTTCGTCACCTGGGTGGTAACCCGTGACTCTTCAGGGCTGACTGTAGATAATAAAGCCTGTGCGAAATCGCTGGACCGGTGATAATTCCAACCCGGTCTAAAGGCGCGTATTAAAGTTGCAGGGTGGTGCGGCTGCGAGGGTAGTAAGGTCGGGTAGGCAAGGATCCTGGACCCCATCGGTAGTGATTCCAAGGGCAATAAGACACCGGGCGGGTGCGTCCGTGTTCAAGGTCCTGAGTGAAGCCGGAGGTAGTGAACGGATCCGTCTCTCATTCCGAATAGGACTGAGAGACGGATCCGTTCACATACCTCCGGCTTCACTCAGGACCCTTTGAACACGGACGCACCCGCCCGGTGTTTTATTGCTCTTGGAATCACTACCGATGGGGTCCAGGGTCCTTTTGCCTACCCGACCTTACTACCCTCGCAGCCGCACCACCCTACAACTTTAATACGCGCCTTTAGACCGGGTTGGAATTATCACCGGTCCAGCGATTTCGCACAGGCTTTATTATCTACAGTCAGCCCTGAAGAGTCACGGGTTACCACGCAGGTGACGAAACACGTGTCGGCTGGTACTCACATCTTGACACACTGCAAGACTTGTATAAACACTATCTACCAAAACATTCATTGGTGTCGACCTTTGTGATTGTAACATTGAGTATTACAGTTTGTACACTGACATTCTGATTCATCATCTTACACGTGTGCCCAGGATTCTTTCTCATTCTTCTTAAGTTGAAGGCGGTTGGTAATTGTTCGAGATTTCTCATCTTTGGTTGGTATTCAGCTGTTAGGGCTAAAGATATCATATGAGGATTATGGCCACTCACCACTCGGGCTGCAACATGATACCCCTCAAATCCAGATGTTAATCACCTAGAGACAATGATGCTGTAGTCAATTATAGAATTTTGCCTGGAGTTTTTAAACTTTGGCATACCTACTTTATAAGTTGATGATCTTCTTGTAACAGCATAAGGTCAGATTTTTGAAGATGATAACAGCAACTCTGAGTTATTTCTTTACTTAGTTTATACGAAGAGGTCCTAGCGACCATATGCATGTTGAAATCGTCCGAGATGATTTGGCCATTAGTAGGGTATTGGTGGATCAAAGTATCAATTACTTCCCAGACAGTTATGAGCTGAGTTTTTTTGATCGACTTTTTAGTACACATTTAAAATGAATATTGGCAATTGAAGGTGCATTTTAATACATTGTAACCATGTAAATTGAAAGTCAATTTCCTGATGCTTAGTGCCTAGCTGTATTGAAATATAAGTAGAATGCCCACCTTTCGCTCGACCAAAGGTGGATGTACGAGTTGCAATGGTGGAATATTCGTGATAACAAAAAATCGCCTCATTATCCATTTTCCATGTTTCTTGGAACAAAATAATTTAAAAATTCTGAAAAAGCTTATTGTTTCTTGGTCTTGTAGTAGTCTTGAGAGGCCATGTACATTCCGGAAACAAATGATGATGGACCTTTGCAGTTTATCCAGACTATTTAGCCTTCAATCACTCACTATAGATGTTCTTTTGGTAATAATAGTCAATAGCCAAGCCCAATACCTGACTTCGTCTGTATTGATTTGCAGGTAGGAGAGCCCGAAATAGCACTTGTAATAGTAATACCTGATGATGATGCTAAATTGAATAATGGTCCAATAGCTCCTTTTAGGACATTAACTTGCCCTTCATGATTTCCAGGTGGTATATCATTTATCTGAGCGCTCTTTTTTGCCTCTGGCATTGGGATCAATAGGGTTGGATAGTTGCTATCTGTACATTTCCTGATCTCAATCCCCCATTCTTCGAAAAAGGACATATTTTCCATGATTTTAATTACTGTCTCTTCATTATGCCAAATGGTACATGCTATTCGAGGGGAGATGGTGAGGTCATTTTTAAATTGGACAAAGGCATCAGTTGTTAAGTAGTTAAGTGCTGGGATAGCTGTAAGTAGTTTTAATATATTACTACGGTTTAAAATATCGTGGGGGATATTCTCAAGAACGTGCGATCATCATCGCCAAAATAGGTTAACGCAATTTCTCATATCGCCGTCCATCGCGGGAAAATAACTCTATGTTAACGTCCCATTCTCAACACAGCGGTAACATGCGATAGTGTCCCGATAACGCGTCAAATGTCCGCGATAAAATCACCGGGACGGCGATAAAAATATAAAGCCTAACGTGAAAAAAGTTGCGATGGGCCCAACTGCGATAAAAAATACAGCGATAAGCAGTGCCAGGCCTGCAAGTCCCACAAGTCAGGCGGGAAAAACCACTATAAAAGTGCCAACAAAAAACACAAACAAAACACAAACAACTGCGAAGCACCATGGAATTAGCCGGAGCGAGTACAGAGGACAACCAGAACCCCACAAGCCCCACGGAGGACCAGCCTGGGACCTCGGGGTCAGGGAAGGGCAAGGAGAAGAAGAAGAGGAGCCCACCTTACAGTACGCAGGAAAACCAGATCCTCATTACGGAGGTGATAGAACACCACCACCAACTGTTCATCACCTCCACTGTGTCATTGGCAACTAAAAATACAATATGGCAGTCCATCTTGGCCAAGGTGAATGCAGTCGGAGTGAAGAGAAGGGAAGTGGACGACTGCAAGAAGCGCTGAACTGATGTGAAGCGCAAAACCAAGCTGAAACTCGCAGCCAACCTGAAAGCAGCAATGCAGACTGGAGGTGGGAGTCCAGCGACACACCAGGAGCTGGATGAGATGGAGGAAATGGTGACCCGAGTCATCATTGGGGAGACGGTGGCAGGAGTTGGGGGACCGGACACTGCACAACATGACCTGACCCAACAGCAACAGGGTGAGTAACGACCAGGGACTGGGGGGACGGGGGGAGATGGGCACAATGGCACACATGCACAATTAAGTTTAGCACATCTGCAGACAAACCATGCCCAAGAGTCACAACTCCGACCAAGAGCCCAAGTTACCCAAGTCTGCAACATCTCAGCACTGTATAAGCACAGAAGTGAAAGGCACACCGCCTGAAAGGGATAAGTGCCTGCCAAATCAGAGCTGAAGGGGCAACACACCCACAATGCTGCATACACACATAAGAATCAGAGCACCTCAACATTGACAACAATGTGGTACAAACTGCAACACTTTCACAACAGAACAGAGGACACAACTGCCGCCACTTGTGTGTAGAAAATGGCCATTCGCATTTGGCCTAGCAGGAAACTGTAAGATGACAATGTACAAGTACAACCTCACATCCCTGATGGTGTAGAAATGTCAACTGTCCCGCATCACATAGGCATCTCCTCACAAACAGTCACAATGTACATTGTCATGCAGTCTGTAAGTAAACTTGTCCAATGCGTCAACATACATGTGAACACAATGTCAATCTGCATCTCCCCTTCACATTGCAGAGGGAGAATCAACACCTCCTGCAGAGCAGACCCAACAACTCAGCACTGATGATGAAGAGGACCTCCCCAACATCGACACCGACGCCCTCCAACAGCCCATGGACAGCTTCGGCACCCCACGTCCAGGAGCAGTGCAGCCCAGCTGCACCGAGGAGACCCCACCCCCTGCACAGCCACACAGCAGGAAGCACCCACCACCACGGCTGTCTCCCAGGACCCCCACGACCAACACATGGCATTCCAACGCCGTGTGTTAGGGTGCCAGGAGAAGATGGCTGAGCAGCTGCGGTGGGGTTCGACCTCATGGCAGCCAAACTAGATGCCATACGTGGGTGTCTACGTCCCCTCAGGGACCACTTACAGTCCCTAAAGGACACCCACTGTCCGCTCCATGCTCTCCAACAATCCATGGCTGATATCGCTGGAGTCATGACTCTGAGCCAAGAACAACTGTCTAGTCAGAGTGGCTTCAGCGATGCCAGCTGGGATTTGGGACACATCCGGAGGCTCATGGAGGACATGGTGCGGATGGAGGCGGAAAGGATGGCTGCCACGGCTGCACATCAGCGAGATGTAGCTGGGATCTTCCATGCCCTGCAGATCCTCATCATGGCATTGCTGCCACAAGGCCTGGCGCAGATGAATACTGCTGCTCCTACACCATCCACATCTCCGCCCCCTGATGTGTCAGTGCCCCACAGTGCGGCAGATATTCCACCTCCGGCCCCTGATGTGTCAGTGCCACACAGTGCTGCAGCCGAAACACCACCACCCACAGGTGAGGCACATCACACATCAGAGGACGATGATGTGGATGAGATTGCCGTTGTGGTAATGAGGAAGTGGTAGCATTCATCTCCAACATATGGCCTGTTTCAGCTTGGTTCGGCCCTTTGCATCATCACCTTCCACTGTCCCCCGATACACTCTGCGGCACTCACCTTGGACCTCGACATGGACTGCCATATTCTGTTTGGTTACCAATGACACAGCAATCAGACTGCGGACTGAACTCTTCCTCTTCCGATGAATTTGTCCTTCTCAATGGACTCTGGCTGGCCCTCCACGGGGCAACAATGTCAAGTGGGGTGTGCATGGCCCTGTACTGCTCCAGCTGCAACACTCCACTGAATGTGAATAGTACATTCAAATTCACACAGATGTGTCATGTCTATGATCCTTCAAGTATGACAGTATGGATGAATGTAGGGTCACTGATTCCCCCTCACGTCCATTTTGCACATGTTGTGGGGCTTGGGTCACAGGGTGCAACATTGCAGATTGCGGTCCGGGTGGCGCAGACACTACAACGGAGACACACGCATTGGTTACTTCCTCGTCCAGGCCAGAACTGAACCACGCCCAGAGCCCCAGGCTCATTGTTCACACCCCTACGCTGGACTGGCATACGCCAGCCCAGCCCACTCCTTTTACGCTCACAGGGGGTGACGACACAGCTACATGTCCCAGGTCTTCCCTGTAGTGATCTGGTGGTCACTGGTCTAGTTGTCAGCATGCCACAGCCACTCCCTGAGGGCTGGTTTACACCCACACCACACCCATCCAGCACAGGCGTCACAGGACATGTGACCCTGCCAATAAAAGGGGACCACCACAGCACATCCCCCACTGCCGGAGGTTACATGATTGTGTCCGCATACACGGAACTCAATCATAAAGGGTCCGTGACTTGTGTTGCACAGAGTTAGTGGCACCCGATGGCCTGCGTCCGGCACGGGCCTACCGCCACGTGGCGATGACTTGCGGTGCACTGAGTTAGGCCCACCTGAAGAGCTGAGCAGGTGTGCAGCCTGCGATGATGCGTTGGCCTCGATACGGCATCCAGCAAATCAAGACTTGATTTGATTTGTGAGCCCTGCTGGACCGCAGTGTACACGCAGGCAGCAGTCAGCACACACATGACTTCGCGGTGCGGTGCCGCAGGGTGCGCTGGGGGCCTGTGGCGCGGAATCCAGCGATCGGCTGAGGAGGTTGCACCGGCACGTGGAGGGCCCTCTTGGAGACACGCCGGTGGCAGCAGGTGAGCATTGAGGCCTGGCGGCGGACCGGTCTGGGGACCAGGGCTGGGGTGCAGCAGGCGCACAGGATCGCGCAGGCACCACCGGTCACGGCGGCGGCCTCGTGGCTGGGTGGGGGGTGCCGCACTGGCAGACACAACCCTGCATGCGCTGACGAGATGTGCGCGGGTTGGCTTGGGACGTAGTCACCTCGTCTCCAGAGTGAATACGGCCATTGGATGTGGTCAGGCACGTGTGTGTAGGCCTATGGTCACAATATGGCAGACACAGAGACACACACAGTAGTTACTGTGGTGGCCATCCCGGAACTGGACCATGCCCAGGGCCCCGGGCTATTCATTCGCGACATACGCCGGCCAAGGCCGCTCCACTCAGGCTTAGAGGGGGGGACCACATGGCTACATGTCCAAGGTCTTCCACACTGCCTGGGGTAACCTGTTTGCGTCCACTGTCCACTACACTGCTGTCGTGTAGCTCCTATAGTACCCCTGCAGGACCTGCGCGTTTGGATAACATATACTGCGGGCTTGGTGGCAGACTGACTCCGTGCACCCCCACCGTATATGTTAGCCTGGTTTGCATTAGCTAGCTCGCAGTGCCACTAGTGTCTCCTCTTATCAGGGAGAGATTAGTTTCTGGCAACCTTAGATCATGACAACCATGATTCCCTCAGAATCGTGGAAACAATGTACTACCTTTCGCTCAGTCACTCGTGCTCACTTATTCGGTTTGTCTCAGAGAGTTACACAGAATAAACAGTCGGGCGTTTCAATAAGTATTTATTGAACCGTTGTTATTCTAGTGTAAAATATATGTGCTGCGGTAACCAGCAGACAATAGCAGAGATATATTATCAGCAGTACGATAAAAGCAAAGGGATAGAACAGTTCTACCATATTGCAATAGTCATGGATACATACATGAATATAAAAGCATTATGCAAGTGCACGTACTCCTACGATGCCTACCTAGATGTACTTATGTGTACCTAGCATATGCGTGTAGGTCTTAGAAGCTAAGAGCCAAGAATCCTCCTAGGATTTAGTCGAACCCCCATACCTTGAATAGAGAGAGTGTGGGACCCCGTCCTGGTCTCGAGTTGGACACCCCGTCCGGGTTGTGTCAGACCACTGTCAGCTTGAGCGACTGCATGCAGGAGCCTCAGCGTCTCTGGTCAGTGTGTCAGCATGGAAGTCTCGGTTCCCTCTGTCTTACCGGGGTAAGATGTGGTATATTTATACCCTGAAGAGTCTCGGTCCTCAGTATGGTTTGTATTGGACATGAGGAAGACGTCAGGGGTGAACTTTGTACATACATATTATGCCAGTGGTGTATTCTTAGAGAGCCATGCATAATTAATGAGTACAGTGTGGGCCTGTGTTTGGAAGAACCCTGATGTATTCGAAACCACAGGATAGATAACGTTCAGCCCTCAGAGCTCGTTGTGTACTAGCTGGGACCAATGTAGGTGAAAGAGCATGCCTATATAAGGAATCATACTATAATAGGGCATGTACAGTTGTGACCATAATTGGGCATATGCGGCCTTGACCATAATAGGGCAAGTACGAATATGAACATATTAGGGTAAATATGAATACGTCCATTTTAGGGCATGTATGAACGGATCTACATTAGGGCCTCTATGCGGGATATAACACCCACTCCTCTTCCGAACTGGATAAAAATGACCATACTTAAAATCTGGACAATTAAATTTTTTTTTTAAAAAGCTAGTAAAAAACATGGTTCTAAAAAATCGTTAAAATTTGATGTGCTAAAAAAAAAAAATTCAAATTCAGCTTTTCTAGTTGCCACTTAAAAAGTCAATAGCGTCTCTCTATAGAAGTTATATTACCATAAGCAGGAGAAGGCCATGCTTTTCTCAAGCGAAAGTGTCAATGTAAGAATTTTTTTTCCAAATTTAGATCGTTTATTTTGAAACGAGTGAAGAAGCCAAATTCTTTCCCAGGACACGATGAGCCAATTCAAGATTACGCGTCCTGGCTGGGAAGCTCAATATTATCGGTGTTAGCTGCTGTAGATGACAAATCCAACACTTCACAGAGAACGTCAATCGTACAGAGATGGAATGTAGTACTGCCAACAGTCGGTGCTGCGGCAGCTTGTGCGGCAGTTGTAACCTGGGTGCCTGTGGCAGAGTCGCCTAAGCCAGCAGGAGCAAACAGCACCTGTGGATTCTCCAGGAATGCATTCATCAGAATCGGAAGCCGCTGAGGACAACGCAGAGCGTGGGCCTTTATGGGGTCCAGCATTGCATCCGTGTCCGGAGGCGCATCTGATGGAAATGTTAGACAAAGATCCAAAGTGCATTCTTCTCCGCAGAACAGGCATCGAAGAACAGGTAAGATGCAGTCTACCCAGACTGGTCTAAATGATAGAAACCAGGAGGCATTGAGTTCTCGCAGGCAAGAAATGCCTAGAAGTTGTACCATGCGTTCACGGTATTTCCGCTCCAGGAGCGTGTTCACCATTCCATCGGGAAGTGGGTCATCCATTGCGTAGCAGCAATATTACAATCAGGATTCCTGCTATTAGGAACAAAATGAGCGGGAATCCTCCAAATACGCTTCCCAATACAGAGTGTATAAAATTTGGGATTACTCCGAGGACTATCTGAAAGGTGCTTAACAGTCCGGACCCAATGGTCTTAAATAGGTGTACAATTCCGCTCGTATCTCACATATTAAAGATACGTCCCACCATTACTGCGAAATGAATGGGGCAGTTTGTACGTATGAGTGCCTGTATCTTGGTCGAGGTCCTTGCAACTTGAAGTTCATAGGTTTCTCGAGCGGAGGTTAAGGGCACGGGTTGCTGTAAAAGCATGGCTTTCAATCTGCTCAGAGTATCAAACTGAATAAAAGAAACATTCAGCGAAGGCCATAGCGGCGCCTCCCCGACTGTGTTCAGTGGCGGAAACAATACTTGCATACAGCAAGTAACCCTGGAGTTAACAGTGACTAGATATGCGACGCCCGGAAGCATCCCACAGCAACCTTGATCATTTAACATTAAATAACTCCCATTCGAGAGCAGCTGGAAAACCGGCGTGATCATGGCCGCTGGGGTCCCTGACATGTGACAAGATAAGTTCGCCACTGAACCACTGCAGGCTTCGTGTAGAGAAATATCCTGACACATAAGAGAACCGCTCAAAGCGTTCTTGCAGTTTGTACCACTCAGATACACTTCTCGATCTCCATTACGGCATCGGTATCTATATGGTAACTCCCAAGTTTCCTTGATGTATCCCTTACCCATTTTCACATATTTGCCTGCCTGCCTTTGCTCAAGGCAATATTGAAACTGAAATGTAGTGACCGGCAGAGTGATTTGGCCATGAATTAGCCATTCCGTTGATGGTGCTTCGGCTACAGTGAATGGTAACCTTTCCAGTTTCTCAATACGCAGCATTGTATATTTGGCTCCCCTTTGTGCCATTTCTGTCTGTTTATCAGTTAGATTGTATTCTGAGAACAGAGACGTGGTGTTTATAAAACGCCATGGCACATAGCCTGCACGCAAAGATTGTAGCGTCCAGCTTAACATCATAATAGAACGCAGTTGAGATTGCCCATGTTGTAACAAGGCCAGATCTTGTTATAATATGTCGATCGCCGAGGACACAATGTTGCCTAAGGAGTAAATCCTGGAGGTCAAAGTAGTTAACCCATTATCCACTACTGCTAATGCCTTTTCTAAGTTAATACGGTCTATCTCCCGTATCCTTTCTGCAGCCTCTTGTTGAGATATTTTCCAGTTTTCATTATAGTAGGCATAAAGGCCTGCATATATGAAACGTTTCTGACGTTGTTTCCTGGGACCTAGTAGAAAATCTCTAAGCTCCATGTCAGGTGTGAGTAAGGTCAAGTGTTGCTTCACTTCTGCCACTGTTGAGGGCTCTAGCCAATCAAGGCACAACTTCCCAACACTATACGATGTCACTACCCCTGGGTGTTGTCTTTGTACATAGCGTGGATCTGGCCTATGGATACTAAACCCTCTGGTTGTATTCATAAATCTCTGTTGACATTTGTTTGTGTCAATGGGCCAAACCAGCCATTCTGTCCAATCAGAATCTGATCTGTTGTACTGGAAAATGTCATCTATTCCTACCCCTTGTGTAGTTGAAGTCTGCCCCCCACCCATCTGCGATGGTGTTGAAAACCCCGGTGTGTTCATTTCCTTGCCTTTGGCACAGTTTCATTCAGAAATAAAATCTGCTGCGGAATGATGCATGCTCTAAAAAGTGCTTCTATTCCCTGGACTTGCCAGTCCCTAGAACCCCAGATTGATTTGTAATCTATTGTGTCTTTCCATAGATCGAAACCCTGTTTAGACAACTGGTTCAAGAAGGATGCAGAATAAATATGTTTGGTGTTTGTTAACATAATTTTCTGAGCTGAATTTTTCGCCACTTTATAATAAAATGACTTTGGGTCGGATGTGTTAAACCCTGAGAAGTATGTGAATTTCTGTGCAAATGCTTGTGAACTACCTTTTGGAGGTGTTGGGCAGTGTTCCCACTGGTGGTATTCAAATACCTTTCTAGGTGTAATAGACTTGTGTAAGAAATGATCACCAAAATGTTGGTAACAGTACAATGTATCATAGTCTGAAGTACCTTCTAACATTTCATTGTTCGGAAATGCAGCAGTTTTTTCTAAATCAGACATCATAGCATTTACAGTTTCAGTGTCCCAATCATCAGAATATGCACTGGAGGTAATGATATCACTTAAAGAAATTTTAAATACATGTTTTAGCTTTAAAAGTTCAGTCGGACCTAATATATCATAATCAATCTTGTCCCATACTATACCGTCCGGTATAGGAACTGCTGTGATGTTCACAGAAGACAAATCTCTTGGTTCACGATGTGAAGACTGGTGTGGTTTTAAAATCAAATTAACTCTTTGGGCTGTGGAGCTTGGCTGGAGGTAGCGTCCATTAATAAGCATACTAAAAGTTATTATTAAACCTAGCCAGAAAATAAAAATAAAATCCCAGTGATATACCATCGTTCTATCCAAGGTGACACCAGGTAAGTCTTTCTAAAAAAGTTTAAAAAGTCATTGAGTTTCTGTTGGAGTGATTTTTTGGCTGGCGTCGTTTCCGGTTCGCTTGGATCCAGTGAAAACGTATCAAAGTTCATGAAATAGCCAGAAGCAGTTCGATCGATTGTTGGAATTGCATCGGGATTTGTTGAAATCGGATTTTGCTCTTGACAAGGCATGTTGACGTAGATGTCTGTATTAGGTCTTATTGCAACTTGGTTGTTAAGTTGATTTTCTTCTTGTTGAAGTGGAACGAGTTCCATAGCATTGTTGCTTAGTCCTTCATTTCGTACAGGTGGCTCTTCAAACGTGACGAGTCTTTCTGTTTGGACTTCTTGGATTGTAGCGAGAGGAGGGCGTCTGCTACTGTGGAGTCCACGAGGCCTACTGTTTAGTATCGGCCACATAGTGTGGTTTGATTAAGTCAATTGAGACAAATCTTTTCTCCTTTTTTCCGGCAAGAGGTGGCAGAAGTACAGTTCTTGTGCCGTGGATTGCAAGGACCAGTACAGGCTTTCTGTAGGATGGTCCAAATTCTTTCTTGTCAGCAATCTTCTCTCTGACTAGATCCCCGATTTTTGGGATCCAGATAGGTCTTGCCGTTACTGCCTTGACTTCCTCAGTGGCAGCCTGTTTCTGGAGCACGTTACTTTGTTGTGTCCTGGATTCATTTAGATCCTGTAAAACAGCCAAACGATCATGGATATCAAATGTTTTTTCATCCGCCACTGTGCCTTCACAATCAAGATCAGGTACCCACATTCTTGTCCCAAATAGGACCTCGTAAGGAGTGACACCTCCTAGAGAGCTTCTTGGCTGATTATTGAGCGCGCGCTGTTCCCCATAAAGGTGATCGACCCATCTACCGCCCTTGCCTAATACCCTAGCTGTTAAAGATTGCTTTAAGTCTCGGTTTTTCCTCTCCACAACAGAATTTCCCTCGGGATGGTACGGAGAGGAGTACCGCAATGCTACGCCCATTCCTTCCATGGCCTCTTTGTAAGCCCGAGAGCTAAACGCCAGACCACGGTCAGAATGTAACGTGCCAATTGCATATGTGCCGATAAAGACTCGCAAATCCTTTATAACAGTTCGAGCGTCAGCCGAGCGCTGAGGCCAAACCTTGAGGAAACTTGAGCTGGACGCGCACGAACGGACAACCTAATGCTGTCTAACAAAGGTATCTGTACTGGACGTGTTGTGGTGGACCCATTCATCTGCTTGCAGATGTCGCAGTTCCAGACGTAGTCTCTAACCAGCCTTCTCATCACGGGCCACCAGTAGCGTTCTTTTAACAAAGCAACTGTCTCCCTATGTCCGTTATGAACAGAACCACTTCCTTCGTGTGCCGCCACAATTAAGCCTAGCCTACGATCCATATTTGGTATTACTCTATCCCCCACTCCAGGAATCTGAGCATATGGCATGTTTTGTGCATCTAACTTGTAGGAGTACTTGAGTGGAAATTTTTTAGGTACTGCTGTGCTGCCTTTGCGTGAAGCATTGACAGCTACCATAATCTCGCCGTCTACCCTCGTCTTTGAACGAGTAACTGCAGCTACTGCAGCTGTGCGAACAGCCCCCTTTGCGGCTTCATCAGCCAATGAATTCCCTTCAACGTGAACGCCATCACGCTGATGACTCAGTGTATGTATCACGTGAGCCCTTGGTAGTTCGTTTCTCAACTCCACTACCTGTTCCCATAGCATTTTATGCTTAATTGTGCCACCTTTTGCATCTTTGAACCCGTTTTGTTCCCAATGATGGAAATATTCATTGTACGACTGTACACAGTAAAAGGAATCACACACAATAAGTGTGGGGAATTCGTGATCCATATTTATAAGTGCCAGTATAAGTACTTTGAGTTCTGCCAACTGAGCCGTGCAGTCTCCTAGAGATTGCGTTTTGGTGCAACTCGGATGGAACTTGCCATCGTGCATACGACCTTTAACAATCGCACACGCTGTGCTGTAAGCTTGCTTACTCCCTGTGGCTGGTTGAGCAGATCCGTCAGTGTAAATAATGTATTCATACTGATCTAGAGGCAAAATTTCATTTGGTAGAGGATATTCTTGTTCGTATTGCAGGAATGCCTGTGTTTTTAAACTTGGATCAAATCTGTATTCAACATCCGTTGCAGTAAGAGAATTAGCCCATTGTATCCATCTCGGATGTAAGGCTTTCGCATTTGGAATGCTAGCTTTTGTAACAGCTTCTAAGGCTGGTACTGGGGTTACGACAATTATGCGTTTTCCCTGAGCCAGAGCTCTTTCTCTTGCTACAGCGATCTGCACTGCTGTCAGGATTTTTTCTGTTAAAGGGAAACGCATTTCTGCGTTTGTGTACAGGTGCGATTTGTATACGATTGGTACTGTTTCACCTTCATTAAAAGTTAAATAAGTGTACCCGCATTGACCCGCTATGACTCGGATCTCCAAGTTGCGTACGTTTACGCGTGTCTGTAAATGTTTAGAAGCTATCATGTCTTCCTGTAGGGAACGCAGGATATTTGTGTGTTCCTGTGTCCATTGTCTGACTGAAAAATCAGGTTTTATTAAGTCGTAGAAAGGTTTTACTCTTTCTGCGTAATCCAAAATGTATGTCCGACCAAAATTTAGGAATCTCAGAATTGATTGTAAATTCTTTAATGATTTTGGAGGTTGGAGCAGCGCACACTTTTCTAAAAAGTTAGCTGCCAGGCTTTTTCCCTCACTTGACAGTTCGTATCCTAAAAACAGGACATTGAGGTGGGCAATTTTAGATTTTTTTAAATTAAATTTATAGCCCTCAGAGGCCAATCCCATAATAATGGTGCTCACCCTGGTCAAGTGCCTCTTTAAGTCATCGTCTGTCAGATAAATATCATCCACATAGGACAATGTTTCTTCATCCAAATTTTGGAGTAACTCTGTTACCCTTGCTGAAAACAACCCCGGGCTATTTTTATACCCTTGGGGGAGTCGGCAGAATTGCCGGTGCGACCTTAACGCACTGAATGCGGTCAGATACCTGCTTTCAGGCGCTATATTTTGGCAGAAAAATCCATTTGAGATATCAAGTGTTGTTTTGTATTTTTTCCGCACAATGTTATTCATTAATGCGTGCATTTTAAACTGCAAATGTCTTTGTGCAAGTGTTTAAATGTCTGTAATCTAAAACTTGACGATATGTGTTGTAAGGTTTGGCTACGGGGAACAAAGGATTGTTCATAGGTGAAGTGCAATTTTCTATCACCCCCTGATATTCAAGTTGATCTAGAATCTCCCTGACTTGTTTTTTAGCTTCCTGCTTTATAGGGTATTGCTTTTGAGCATTTGGGGAAACTTTTAACGGGATCACGTGGTGGGTTGAATCCTCATCCCAACCAGCATGATTTTTGTATAATGCTGGAGCTAGGGCAACCGCCCACTCCTGCGCATATGTGTGTTTTAGGTGAATGGGAACGAGGTCGGAAAAGGCTGGAAAAATTATCGTTTCTCCCCTAGGGCACTCCATGACGAATGCTGGCGGCCAGTCTTGTTCTGCTAATAGAATGTCATAACCAGATGACAGATTTTTCCAAAAGAGACCTTTAACTTTTCTGGGCTTGTCCCCCTCCATCCGGAGTGCTATCTCATGTACCTTATGTGGGACACTTACCCGAGTATCAGGTGTTTCCACCGTGATATACTCACTCAACTCCGCTGTCACCAGAAATTCCTTCAGGTTCTGGCGAGCTATCGTTACTTCTGCTGCACTGTCTAGCATCGTCAGAGCCCATTCCCCGTTCAGAAGCTGTGTCCTCAGAATTCTGGGCATGTCTGATCTTGAGACCTGCTACCTTCTCCTTTTTGAACTGAGGTTTTGATTTTTGTTTATCCTCTTTTTTAGGTGCGTAGTCCGCAGCGCGTTGCGTGTCTCTGGACTTTGTATGCTCCTCTTGTCTGTGTTCTGACCGTCCTTCCCTCTCTGAGTTTCTTGATGAACCCTGAAAGGAACGAGAGGAACGAGTATCAGTATCCTGATACCTGTCAGGTTTTTTAATATTATCCCTATTCCTGAGGTTATACCTCCTTTCAGAGGGCTCCTGTTGAGGAGACCTACCTCTGGACTGAGATCTGCTGTCTTTAGACTTTTGTTGTTTTTTATTTTCCCACTTATTTTTAGAAGAAGTAGGTGTCTGCTTTGTAGTATCCTTTTCAGGACTGCCCACTAGTTGTGGTTTTAATGCTTTCCCACCTAGACTGTCTCTGCCTAATTCTGCATATGCAGTTTCAATTATTTTGGGTAGTTCGTGTTGTTGATCCTCTGGACCGAACTCCCTTAGGCGTTGGCGGATCGCCACAGAAGCTGCTTCCCCCTTAATGTTAGCTAGTATTATGGCTGAGACCTGTTCAAAGTTGTTTAGCAACTTCATCCCTAAGTTAAGGGCAGGCTCTGCTCCGTACTCATTCTGTATTTGTTTTAATACTTCAGGTACTACTGCTATTGAAGGGATACCATGTGTTCTGGTATATATGGCAGCAAAGACTGAACCCCAAGAGGTGCAGTCCTCTACTTGTGGTGTGAGACCCATGGGCAAGCAGATTGTTAGAATTCTGTGTGTATCACAGGTGGTAGTTTTCGGGAACACTGCCTCAAGCTGAGTTATTTTCTGAGCTATCCAGAATGGGATTTGTTCGCGTTTTGCTGGCATTTTGCCCATTATCGCATGTAATGTTTGTGGAGTTATTTTATTAACTGTACTTTGGACTGGAGTGTCTTGTGCTGCAGCTGGTGCAGGCTGAACTGTTAAAGTCCTCATCACAAATTGTGTGAGGTTTCTGTAGATTTTAATTAAATCTCTGTGTTGTACGAATAAGTCTGGCTGTGGCATTGTGTTAATGTCAGGATGCGGTGTGTATGCCGCTAGTATGGGCCATGTGGCTCCTGCTCCTCCGAGCGGGCCTAATCTTGCTCTTCCTTGTACGTGGGGTAGGGTGCCTTTAAACCAGTAATTATGCTCCTGGTAAGTGAGCGGAACCTCTAATTCCTCAAAAGGAGTATAGTCCGCTGGTGCTTCACCTTCTAGGTAGTAGTGAAATACATTTGTAATTGCATTTGCTGCTGGGAATGTAACCCATGAATAGAACACCTCTGTTTTATTAGATTTGTGTGCCTCAATCACGAAAATTACTGTACCACCCCTGGCTCTCAAGCCATGTTCTAGACGTTTTATGGGGACTGCCCTTCTGAAATTTGGTGCAATTTGTATTGCATCTTCAGGGTCTTCTTCTCCTAAACCGAAGAGGTCTGTTACAACTCTCCCTGTGTCGTTTGTTTCTTCCACCATTTTTAATTGGAAGAAGGGAGGTTTGAAGAATTTTTAAGATAAGGTGTAAGTGCACAATTGTAGGAACTATATGTCCTTCAAGCTTGAATAACCAACAGCCAATAAATAGTATTCTCGTACTACTCAGCTGCGGCGGATTTTGTGCCCACCTACTCCAGACGTCTCTGGGGTTTTGTGAGTAGGTTCTCTGAGAATAGCACAACTGAACTACTCAGATTCTACTGTTAAATACGGCGCCATGTCGTGTAGCTCCTATAGTACCCCTGCAGGACCTGCGCGTTTGGATAACATATACTGCAGGCTTGGTGGCAGACTGACTCCATGCACCCCCACCGTATATGTTAGCCTGGTTTGCATTAGCTAGCTCGCAGTGCCATTAGTGTCTCCTCTTATCGGGGAGAGATTAGTTTCTGGCAACCTTAGATCATGACAACCATGATTCCCTCAGAATCGTGGAAACAATGTACTACCTTTCGCTCAGTCACTCGTGCTCACTTATTCGGTTTGTCTCAGAGAGTTACACAGAATAAACAGTTGGGCGTTTCAATAAGTATTTATTGAACAGTTGTTATTCTAGTGCAAAATATATGTGCTGCGGTAACCAGCAGACAATAGCAGAGATATATTTCAGCAGTACGATAAAAGCAAAGGGATAGAACAGTTCTACCATATTGCAATAGTCATGGATACATACATGAATATAAAAGCATTATGCAAGTGCGCGTACTCCTATGATGCCTACCTAGATGTACTTATGTGTACCTAGCATAAGTGTGTAGGTCTTAGAAGCTAAGAGCCAAGAATCCTCCTAGGATTTAGTCAAACCCCCATACCTTGAAGAGAGAGAGTGTGGGACCCCGTCCTGGTCTCGAGTTGGACACCCCGTCCGGGTTGTGTCAGACCACTGTCAGCTTGAGCGACTGCATGCAGGAGCCTCAGCGTCTCTGGTCAGTGTGTCAGCATGGAAGTCTCGGTTCCCTCTGTCTTACCGGGGCAAGATGTGGTATATTTATACCCTGAAGAGTCTCGGTCCTCAGTATGGTTTGTATTGGACATGAGGAAGACGTCAGGGGTGAACTTTGTACATACATATTATGCCAGTGGTGTTTTCTTAGAGAGCCATGCATAATTAATGAGTACAGTGTGGGCCTGTGTTTGGAAGAACCCTGCTGTATTCGAAACCACAGGATAGATAACGTTCAGCCCTCAGAGCTCGTTGTGTACTAGCTGGGACCAATGTAGGTGAAAGAGCATGCCTATATAAGGAATCATACTATAATAGGGCATGTACAGTTGTGACCATAATTGGGCATATGCGGCCATGACCATAATAGGGCAAGTACGAATATGACCATATTAGGGTAAATATGAATACTTCCATTTTAGGGCATGTACGAACGGATCGACATTAGGGCCTCTATGCGGGATATAACACTGCAAACACCAGCAGTAGATGTCCACATGGACATGTCTGTGCTCTGCATACTGCAGTCTGTCCAGCACATCTCCGCCACACTTGGCATTGTGTCCTTTCTTATTGCTGGGTCACTTGCCTCCTTCGCACATTCTTGGTTCCCACCTCTCCCCACATTCTGCAATTGTGTGGCAGAGGGGCTCTGCCTTTGTGGATGGTTTGTCTGGCCCCTGTTACCACGGTTACTTGTGTTGTCGTGTCCGGTAGTTGGGCATGTTGGTTGGCATGTTGTATGTGATTATGTTACGTTTCCCCTCCCACAGTGAGTTGTGTGATTGTGGAGTTGAGGTGTGTGGTGTGTTCAGTTAGTACTTACCAATGAGCAGTGCATTGCCACAGGTGCCATCCAGAAGCGCTGGTTGATGATGGACTGTCGGAAGATGTATGTATCATGCACACTGCCTGTGAAGTTGGCGACACCATTGGAGAACTGTCCCCGGTGGTCCACTATTGCCTGCACATTGATGGAATGCGTGTGCTTTCTGTAGCGGTAATTGTGTGCAGGGTCGGCAGGGGGCACAAGTGGTACATGTGTACAGTCAATTGCCCCCAACACATGCGGTAAGGCAGCTATGGCATAATTCCCTTGCATGGTCTCCAGCTGTTCATGCACAGCGTGGGGGAAGTGAAGGTGCAGGGGTATCAAGATGCTACAAACCGTGATGTTTACAGGTATGATGAATCCTGCATGATGAGACCGTAACAGATGTTTGTGTGGTCGTAACCTTCCTTTTCTTTCCTGCGGAGGTTACGAGCACACGGACTTCTGTTACAGTATATTTGGACTGGATTCATCATACCTGTATGCATTCCGGTTTGTCCAAGTGCAATACACTGTACCAGATTACGTTTGTGACTATGAGGACGCATGACCATTGTCACCATTTGTCCAACAGGTTTCTGACTACTGATTTCGGGATATGGAATGATATTGGGGAGTTCCCGCAGCATTTGCAGTTTATTGCATCCACACGTTGCCCTGGTGAAGTTCCCCGTTTGGAATGGAGCGCGTTGGCTGAGCTTTTCGTCTTGTTGTTTATGTATTTGTAATAAAGTTCTGTTTTTCCACTACCGTTGACTACTGGACTTCATGACCTGGGGATAGGGTCCGGGGGGTGATTGCGGTGGGTGTTGTAGCCCTCTTGGGTCTCCAGGCTGCATGATCATTGTCTCCATGGCATCTGTTGGTCTTCAGATGTGGCTCTGGGCTGGGCTCCCTTTCATGCTGCAGGTTGTCGTATCTGCTTTACACCAGTGAAAGGCAGGTGTTAAATCCCTGCTGCTAACGAGCCTTATCGCCTGTTTTTGGGTCGCATCGCAGATCTGGTTGGTTGTTGAGAATATCGCGGAGTGGTGTTTTCGTGTGTTTTGGCACGGGAACGCCTACTCTGCATATCATTAGTGTTAGTTGTCGATCTCATCCGTGGCGATGTTTTTTGCGGCAGCTATCGCTGGAAAACTGGCAATATCGGCAGTTTGCACCAGCTTGAGAATAGGGCGATAAATCTATCGCCACTTTTGCGGCGCTAAAGTGCCGATAAATCGGCGATAAGTCCTTGAGAATATGCCCCCATGTGTACCCCTTGAGTTGTATCGTGGGTTAACCCGAGTTTTGTGGAAGTGAATGGGCACTTATCCATAGTTTTACTTAAAACTTTCGTTTTAGGAGGACTGTGATTTGTTATTGGGCATTGTGTCCCAGATCGCCTGGAACAACCTCCTCTTGGTATGGTATGACCTGGCTGCCTTGGTTTGCTCTTGGATAAACTAGCGATTGTTGGAGTCATTTTGCCGATGAGGTGGAAGGGGGCAGCACTGGGCATGGTGATTAAAATGCTGAAGATTTGAAGTTTGCCAAGCCTCATCCCATTCAATCCCGGGTGCATGCATGTCTTTGCTGTCTTGACACTGCCCTTCAATGTTCTTTATATCTTGGGGATAACTGTTTGCAGTGATTTCGCAAAGATTTTTTCTTTTGGTTGGCTGATCTTGCTTGTCCTCCAAGATAATAGATGAGTCTTGCTCGATTTGATCCCCAGTTGACTCTTTCTCTACTACTTTTGCCCGGTCAGAAGCTGTTATGAAAGTTTTGAAAATTGGATAACTTTCTTTTGGTCTATCAATCATACTTGTCCTGTCTTTGCTTTTTATTTTATTGTGTGCTTTTCTTGCGTTTTCCTTGCTTTTTTGGTTAGCACTGTTGTTTTTGAGGTAGAAGATATATTTGAGGCATTTATTGCTTGGTTGTTTCTACCGTCTTGGACTGGTAATATTTGAGTGACTTCAAATTCCTGCAAAGCAAGAGCTCTCTGTTATGCTGTACGAGTTTTATCATTTCCAGCGTGCAAGGTGGGATACGATGTTATTTCCTCCTGGACCTTGTGACTAAATATTCGAGCTGTTGATTTTTTGGGATCAAGGCATTGGCTTTGGCTTTCTTATATTGTGGGCGCTGGCTCCTTATTTTTTTGTTCAGACATTTGCTTAACTTCATCAACTAGGAACCTGACCAAACTTGAGAGTTCTGTCATTTTATCTATAATGTGAGTGCATGTGCACGTAATCATTTGGTTGTCTCTTTCAGATTGTGCTTTTATGACTAAGTTTGTCAAGTTTGGTAATTTTGAATACATTCCGGCTACATATATGGCAAGGGTGTTAAGCAACTCTACCTGTATGCTCAGTTTATCCGAATGGTAATTGAGGGCCGTAGTTATCGGATCCATAATGTTTAGCATACTATCCCAAATTCCTGTTTGGGTCTGTTTACAATCTACTTAAGAGCTTGCCCATGTAGAGAAGTTTTCATCATATTTCGCCAGAAGAGAAAAGTCGGCTAACGTTAATGAATTATTCATGAAATCTGCATTTTCTGCATCACCTTGTTCCTGCATTGTAGGTATAATCTCAATATTTTTTTCTTCTCTGGGGTCATAATCTATTTTGAATCAGATCAGATCTTCCTATAACTGGGATTGGGCTGAAAGGATCCATTTCTTGTCTATCCTTTGGATCGTTAGGACTTTAAATTTCATGAGGCTTTTTGTATGCAAAATTTGTACTTTGATCTGATTTAGATGACCATTTGAGGGAGGGCAGGAACAGTGCTTGTCCTATACTAGAGTCAGTACCAGATATTAAATCTCTCACTGGGTACTTTAATGTTAAGCCAGAGTCTAGATCAATATTATCAAGATGAGTCTCAATATTGTTGTCTATAGATTCCCCCTCATTGGATGCAACATTTGATAGGACCATCGTTGGTAAGTTAGGCACCGTAGTTGCTCCCTTCAGAGCTTTCAATGCTCCTTCCATACTAGGTACCTCACTCGGCTGATGTTGAGTGGCAAGGAGCATGCACTTGTGCTTTTACAAATATTGGAGCAGAACTTACACTAATATCATTGAGTATTGTTGTAGTTTTGGTCCAATTGGCTTTTATTACAGGTTCCTTCTTGGTCTTTGCGAAGAATTTAAAGTAGTCTGCGATAGTCGGTTGTGAGGTGTCCATGCGATGAACATTTATACAACCCTCCGCAGAGTGAGAGTGAGAATTCAAAGATGTTTTCCTCCTAGTTACCCCTTCAACAAGGGGTAGGTTCAGATCAATGTCTACTGCCTCTAGCACCATTTTAGTTTTAATGAGCTTTTTTTTCCCATTGTTTTGGTTGCTGTTGTGCGGCCACACGCAAACGGCCGGATCTCGTAATTCTCTTATATGTATTGAGGTAATCCTTATCTCCTGAAGGAGGGTAACGATGATAGAATGGGAGTATGTGATACAATATATGGAGATAAAATGCGATACAACACGTCTGCTGCTACTGCTGCAATACTAAAACAACACTAATGCTGCAAGCCACCCCTGATCAAAGACAGGCCGCTTCTGCAGCTAGTTCAGGGAGACTTCTTAGCATCTACGAATTGTTGTTGTTTTGTTACTAAAGTCTCTATGGATCTTATGGCTCTATCGGAGTAAATGAACGTAGATGAGCATAGGAGGTCCTGGGAACAGCAGGGGACACACACTAGCAAGCCCCTGAACAGTGAGTCCCCACACCCTCAATACACCTCACCAGGTGTTGTCTCCAGGCCTCCAGGTGGGGGGGGACACCTAGCCAAGTGTTCCATTAACTCATCGTCCGCAAGATAAATATCGTCTACATAGGACAATGCCTCCTCATCAAATTTTGAAGTAACTCTTTTACCCTGGTTGAAAATAGTCCAGGCTGTTCTTATACCCTTGAGGTAAAACAGCAAAAGTGACGATGTGAACCGAGCGCTGAAAATGCTGTCAAATATCTGCTTTCAGGTGCTATATTCTGGCAAAAAAATCCATTTGAGATATTTAGTGTTGTTTTGTATTTCTGCCGCACAATGTTATTCATTAGTAAGGCACTATGTGCATTTTGTACTGCAAATGTCCATGTGGAAGTGCTCAAATGTCTGTAGTCTAAAACTAGAAGATATTTATTGTCCAGTTTCATTACGGGACACAAGGTATTATTCATTGATGAGGTGCAATTTTCTATTACACCCTGGTATTCAAGTTGTTCTAGGATTTCCCTAACTTGTTTTTTGGCTTCATGTTTTATTGGGTACTGTCTCTGGGGTTGAGGAGTTGATTTTAATGGGATCTCGTGGTGAGGTGACTCATCATCCCACCCAACAAAACTGCAGTAAAGTGCATGAGCTAGCGCTAATGCCCACTCCTGCGCATATGTATGTTTAACTGATTCCGGAACGAGGTCAGAGAAAGCAGGTAAAATTACCATTTCTCCCAGTGGGCATTCCATTACAAACTCAGGTGGCCAATACTTTTCTGCCAAAAGAATATCGTAACCATATGTCAGGTTCTCCCAAAAGAGAGCCTTGATGTTCCTGGGTATGTCCCCCTCCAATTGGAGCATTATTTTGTATAAACGATGTGGGACACTTACCCTTGTATCTGGTGTTTCCACCGTAATATGCTCATTCAGCGCTACTACCACCATATAAACCATCAGGTTCTGGCGAGCTATTGTGACTCCTGCCATGCTGTCCAGCATCGTCACTGCCCACTCCCCATTCAGAAGCAGAGTCCTCAGTAGCCTGGGCATGTCTTATTTTAATTCTTAGTACCATCTTCTTTTTGAATTGAGGTTTAGGAGTCTTTTGTTTGTCCTCTTTAAGGATGTAGACTGATGTGCGATGCGTTTCTCTTTTTGGCTTCACGCGCTCTTCTGATATTTGCTCTGACCGGCTACCTCTATCCGAACATGTATCGGATGAATCTTGAAAGAAATGAGAGGAACATGTATGAGTATCTTGATACCTGTCAGGCTTCCTAATTATCACGGTTTCTCAAATTGTATTTTTTTTGTTTATTGTCCTATTTCTTCTTGGAAGAATTGGGTGCTTGCTTAGAGTTATCCTTTTCAGAATTACTCTTAACCTGTGTTTTCCCAGGTCTGGCTCCCAAATCATCTCTACCTAGCGTAGCATAGGTTTTTTCGATAATTCTAGGCAATTCCTGCTCCTGCTGTGCATGAGCGAACTCCCTCAGGCGTTGGTGTATAGCCAATGATGCTGCTTCCCCTTTTATGTTACTTAATATAATGGTTGATACCGCAGCAAAATTGCCCATCAGTTTCATCCCCAAGTCCAGGGCAGTTCCTGCCTCATACTCATTCTGTACTTGTTTCAGTACATCAGGTAGAACTGCTATTGAAAGGGTGCCATGAGTTCTGATGTAGACTGCTGCGCAGACTGTACCCCAAGTGGCACAATCTTCCACTGAGGGGGCCATCCCCATTGGCAAGCATATTGTTAATATTCGGTGTTTGTCCTGCGGACCCGTATGGGGAAAGGCCGCTTCAAGCTGGCTTGTTTTCTGGGTTATCCAGAACGGAATTTGCTCCCGACTGGTGGTAACCTTTCCCATAACAGCTTTTAGAGTTTGAGGGCTGATACCCGTAGCAGCGAGTTGTGGTTGTGCAGCCTGAGCCGTCCGTATATTATTAACTGTCAGTGTTCGCATAACATATTGCATGAGGTTTCTGTAAAGTTTTACCAAATATTTGCATGGTGTTGTTATTTCCACTGCATCTAAATCATTAAGCTTGGGATGTGGTGTATAAGCAGCTAGGACCGGCCAAGTCGCTCCTTCTTTACTGAGCGGACAGAGTCTCACATTTTCTACTGTATGGGGAGGGCGGCTTTAAACTAATTTATGTGTTCATGGTAATTTAACGGAATTTCTATATCCACATATGGAAAATATTCCTCTGGTGTTTCATCTTCAATGTAAGTGTGAAAAAATGTTGTGCCTGAATCCGCAGGCAGGAATGTAACCCAAGAGTAGGATACCTCTGTTCTGAATGCTTCGTGTGCCTCAACCAAGAAGGTCCAAAAGCACTGTCCTCACGGTGTGAGGGGCGTCTTCAACTAGCACTCGATAGCACAATGTTAATTTAGTTAATCACTTCTTGGTAAATTATTTTCAATAATCTTTATTGAGTTCATCAATTGTTCTTTAGAAATATCGATTGTTATTTATTCATAACAGAGATTCCATCTTTTGTGACATATTGCATTTCACATATGCCCAATGCATTTCGGGAACAGAGCCCTTCATCAGGGGCTTAATTCTGAAAATTAGAAGAGACTGAATATCAGTACAGAAAGCGGCAACCACTGCACTGTTCATTTATTTTCATTCAATGATTGGGGTATTCAGGCATCTACATTTTTCCAAACCAGTTTTGCGCATGCTCATGGTGGTTTTACATGTGTTGCCGTTACTTTTCACTGCCGAGTTGTTTAGGGCCATAGCTTGTTTTCATTATATTCTTATAGTTGTTTACAGTTTGTTTTCATGAATTTAATTATACTGTTCTTTTATTTCACTGATTTATTTTATTTTATTTCACTGATATGTTGTTGCTTTCCAGCATCTGTATTTACCCGATTTACCTTCTCGAAGTCTTTCTTTTATCTTCATTACTCTGGTAGTCCTACACTTTTTCACTTTCCACTTGCGGGTTTTTGTTTAATTTAAATTGCACGCGCGTTATTCGCTGCTTTATGCATTCACGGAGAATAGCCGTCTACACCACAGCTATCCGCCACACGGGTGAGTCCCTACTCTTGACACGCACTTACACTTCTTCATGATAGATGAAGGATGATTTTAACTCGTGCTTTTTTGTATGCAGCTTTTTCCCTCTGGAACTTCCACCACGCTAAACATTTTACATGCGCAGCGTTCTGTAAGTGTGCTTCGTTTTTTCACTTGTGTTTGTTCACTTGCACTTTATCTCGGTCACTTTATTCATTATAGATTAGACACTTCACATGACGCAGGTATTTGTTTAAGCTCTCGCCTTTTTAAACAAACACCTTACTGAGAACAGTCGGCGATCTACCCGCTTTCTCTATTTCTCGTTCTGTTTCAGAATCTTGCATGTTTACTCACACACGTTTGAACAAACTTTTCATCCGTCCAAACTTTTTACCTGTGGTTTGCGTTTTCCATTCTATTGTTTGGTGCTATTCTTTCGGTTCTGTTCTAGATCCTTTCACATTTTTTAATAACTTTATTCAAACCAGTTCCTGAATAACTGGACACTAAGATTCTTTTTCACTTCTGTGGATTCACCTCATTCGTATCTAATCTCCTACATGTGCACTGCGTTTTCTTGTATATTTTACCACTGTTGGTATCGATTTTTAACGAGCATGTTGATCACACCGGCACAGCTTCTACACGTGAAAATACTGTTAAAACCTTTGTTGAATATCGGCAATGGTTGCCGCTTTCTGTACTGATCTTCAGTCTCTTCTAATTTTCAGAATTAAGCCCCTGATGAAGGGCTCAGTGCCCAAAATGCATTGGGCATATGTGAAATGCAATATGTCACAAAAGATGGAATCTCTGTTATGAATAAATAACAATCGATATTTCTAAAGAACAATTGATGAACTCAATAAAGATTATTGAAAATAATTTACCAAGAAGTGATTAATTAAATTACCATTGTGCTATCGAGTGCTAGTTGGAGACGCCCCTCACACAGTGAGGACAGCGCTTTCAGACTATATTGTTATCCTCGCACTCAGGAGGATTTACCAACTTGCACCACCTACCTTTTCAATTGATTTACTCCTCTACACTTTGAAGTGCATCTATCTACTTTATTTTTGGTTCAACCAAGAAGGTAACATCACCACCCGTTGCCGGGAGGCCGTATTATAGTAATTTCATAGTGAC
Organism: Calotriton arnoldi; assembly: GCA_963921515.1. Classification (NCBI taxonomy): domain Eukaryota; kingdom Metazoa; phylum Chordata; class Amphibia; order Caudata; family Salamandridae; genus Calotriton; species Calotriton arnoldi. The sequence goes on along the minus strand of CAWUFW010005009.1, from coordinate 1,278,362 downwards.
TGTATGTCTGCAATTTTTGTTCTTCAACGTCCTCAACTTGTTCGGTCATTGTTAAAGAAAAAGGTAATTAATTAAATGAATTTATTGAGATAAGGTTAGCACAATGTGGGAAGATGTGTATCCTACAAGCTTGAATAACCTACAGCCAATACATAGGGTATGCCTACTCAGCTGAGGCGGATTTCCTTTCCCAACACGGAAGTCTCCGGTTTGGAGGTGAGTAGGGGTCTCTGAGAAAAGCACAACTGAGCTACTCAGATAGACCGTTAAATAAGAACCCAACCAACGTTGGCAGCGCCATGTCTTGTAGTTCCGACTAATCAGTAGGACCTGCACGTTTGTTGGACAACATAAACTTTGGGTGAGGTGCCTAGACTAACTCCGGGCACCCCTGCAGGAGATGTTGGCCTAGAGACCAGCTATCTCACAGTGCCACCATCAGCCCGCTAACCTTACCAGGGAGCGAATGGTTTCTGGCAACCACTGAACATGACAACCCTGACCCCTCAAGGATCATGGAAACAGATCAAGACCTTTTGCTCAGTCACTCGCGCTTATTTGTGCTCAGAGAAATATACAGAGAATGCACAGTGAGACATTTTCAATATATTTATTGAACCAACGTTATTCTTGTATAGAATACATGTGCTGCGATAATCAGTAGACAGAAGCAGATGAAAGTGATTTCAAGCACCAAAAGTGTAAATAGTAGATACAGATCTACCATGGTGCTAAAACAGTGTATATATTCAGGAATATGATACAAGGCAGCAATCAGGCGTACTCCTACTGTGCAAACCCTACTCTGAGTGTACCTAGGGTGTGTGTAGCCAAGAATCCCCCCCAAGGGACGATCCAACCCAATTACCTGGCGGGAGAGAATGAAGGACCCCATCTTGGTCACGAACTGGACACCCCTCACGAGATGTCAGACCGCTGCGTGGTGAAGTCTCAGCATGCAGGGACCCTCTGTGTCAGCTGAAGTGCCTCCTCTGCTAATCTATTGGGATGCTCTTTATTTATCATAGAAAGCAGCATTGCGCTGGGCGTTTATGAAGATAGAATGGCATTTGTTCCTTTCTGCGTAGAAGGGCCTTGTACATGATATTCGAGGCATTGTGATAATGTTGTGCGAAGCTAGATGTGTAAACAAAGTAGTTTCATGGAAACTAATCCAACATTGTCATGCACGCAAATAGGTGCAAAAATCACGGTAGAAAATGTTAATGTGAAAAATAGGCCACTGTAAGAAACGGGCAGCTTCGCTATTTGGGCCTAACCCTGGCACATAACAGGAAACATGATGGTTCCAAAATTCAAGTTTATATAAGAAGTCACTCAGGGTGTATTGTTGCAGCACATAACAGTTCATAATTTGTTACAAGTAATCATGATGACATAAACCCAATGCATTTCAAGACTGCGCCCTCGTCAGGGGTAACTGTAATATTAAAAGTTTGAATAAGGACACGTCAGAACCAGCAATAGACTGCATGTCTTCAATCAACGTTAAGTAATAGGTTGCTCAATTATACCCATTCCAGTGTCACTTGCGTAACGTCCATTGCAAAATGTCAACACGTGCACCCTCCACCAAAACATTCAGTTGGCATGATAAACTCGAGTTCAGTAAATGCTGATATGAGACAACCATCAAAATAAACATTAAAACTAACATTATGAACAAGAAACCTGAATGACTAGTGCTAGGTGATTGTGCCTAAATCCCCATGTAAAATAAATTAAGAATGTGCCCCATGCGTGTCAATTTATAAAGACCCATGCGTGCTCTGAACCAAAAATCCGAGTGGAAAAGCCCTGTCAAGAGTAAACAAACACTCAACTCACTGTATATTCATCATAAAAGAACCGGTACTTGAACTCCATAGCTCAATAAGGCTCAGACCATGCTTGCCCTTTACAACACCGATGTATCGAACAAGGTTCTATCAAATAAACGATGTAACAATTGAACTGCTGCTCTGGACTCCAAAACATTTGTGTAAATAACGATAAAAGTGCTCAGTTTACCCAAAATAAACTTACTGACCGCTAACGATTAGCCGATCAGTGAATGCTCCCCCAACAAAAGACAAGAGTGCCAAATGCTTTTAATGTGTGCCCTGAGTTAATTCGTGTCACATGACCCGGAATTAGCCCAAAAGAAATAAACAAAACACTCTAACATGCCGTGCACACCACAACTCGAAATGGATGAAAAAAGTGAAATACGCATGATTGACAATTTGCTAAAATTGCTAAATTTATGGCGGCCTATATCTGAATCATCATAATTTTCTTGATCATGGTGCAGGCGTTGTATGATTATTAATGACATCTATTATGTGATATTAAACGTTTAGACAATCTTAACCATTTGTGATGAAACACATATGCTGCTGTTTGCTTGATCGTCAACAGGTTTGTCATATGTGTAAAGATGATCCCGCAGTGATTACTGATGGTGTACCTAACAATGAGTCAATTCTTACTGCTGAGCTGAGTGACCTATAACCTTCAAACAAGGGATGAAAGTGAACCTCCAGGGCTCCTGAAGACATTTATGTTAGGATGTCTCCTTCCTTTTTCATTGTGCATGATGTTTCGTCCAACATTTTCTTGGGTGCAGACTAACATAGGGCAGAAATGTAAATATCAATTGTATAAGGGATAGAATGCACTCCACTTTTTCAACAAGTTTTACCAGTGGTCAAAGGCAGAATTATGGGGTACGACCCTGCTGAGTGCTCTGCCCACAAACACACAAACGTACTATGTCGCTAGCTGGTGCCCAAACGGTGCACCAGACCCAAGATGAACTTTCAACTGGGGTGATCCAGTAAAATCAACAATATTAATCTAGTCTTTTCAAATTTTTGTCCATTTAATCCATTTTTTCTGCAATATTTTCATCAATACTCTTTTAGAGACATGATGGTTCCAATATTCAAGTTAGTTCAAATAAGACACCACTCCAGGCTTATTGTTGCAGCATATAACGGTTCATAATTCGATGCAACTAACCATGATGACATAAACCCAATGTATTTTGGGACTGCGCCCTTCGTCAGGGGTATCTGTAATATTAAAAGTTTGAAAAAGGACACGCCAGAACCAGCAATAGACTACATGTCTTCAATCAACTATAAGTAATAGGCTGCTCAATTATACCCATTCCAGTGTCACTGGCGTAACGTCCATTGCAAAATGTCAACACATGCACCCTCCACCAAAACATCCAGTTGTCATGATAAACTCGAGTTCAGTAAGCTTTGGGCATCAGCTAGTGACATAGTACGCTTGCGTGTTTGTGGGCAGAGCACTCACCGGGGTCGCACACCAAAATTCTGCCTTTGAGCATTGATAAAACGTGTTGAAAAAGTGGGGTGCATTCTATCGCTTATACATTTAAGAGACTTATCTTGCCAGGTCGACATGGCAGTTTAAAACTGTAAATACAGGCTGAGACATGTTTAAAGGGCTACCTAAGTGAGTATCACAACCAGTGCTGCAGGCCCACTAGTAGCCAAGTCAAATATATCTTTATTCACCATATTTCTGTGGCATAAAAGAATAAACACAATAAAATCAAATAAAATACATAACAATCCATCACGTTGTAAAAATACGTTTTTTTACAGTCAACAAATTACAATATTCCACATTTCCTAATGTTTATTATATGCCAAATAAAAGAGGTCAACGAGCAGCATATCAGTGGGGTATGTAACTGCTGTAAAAATAACAAAGCTGGTCAACATTGATGAAATTTAAAATCTGAAAACATTGGCAACATTAGCTTCTTTCTAGGCACTATATAAAAAGTGCAAAAGAACAGAATATGTAGGGTCAACTGAAAAGCCTTCCCATCGCAGGGGCATACACACAATTCCGATAAAGTGCAACTATTGGCAAGAAACCACACCAGGAGAGGTAGTAAATTGAGATGAAACTGGTGAAAACAAAACATTGTTGTCTATTGAGAATAAAAGAGAGATGCTGTTGGAGACCATCATGGCTGTGCACTAGGTTGTACGAATGCTCAGTGGGTTTAAGATTATCTTGAGAATCTCTCTTTAACTTGGCCTTCTCATAAAACAGCGGAAAAAAGGCCCGGTTCACCAATCATCTGGCAAACCTTCACATATGCGAGCCACGGAATATGTAGGGCAGACTGAAGAGGTAAGCAACCCTTTATGACAAGCTTGTTAAAGACATTCTCCTCCCTTACCCATATAGAATGCCACAGTAAGAGGGGGAAAGTTTAATTCTGCCCTCTAAATGGGGGATACCTAATTCTGCGTGACAGATGGCATGTGCCCAACTGCAAGGGGACACCAATATATTTATAAAAAAAGAGCTTTCTACTTGTTGGATCAATTTTACATCTATCATGCCCCAGATGTCAACCCCAGAAGATGCAATGGCCACACATTTACTTTCAGAGATCACCAAAATCTCTTTCACTGGTTTTGAGCCCATCTTTTTACAAAAACCGTACAGGCCAATTATAGATTTTTCATAGAGGGCTTTCCCGTTAGATAACATTGGTTTCCATTTATATTTGTCATCAAACAGGATACCTAAATAAGAAAAGGTGGCCACATTTTTCTGGCCGGTCTTGCCCCACAGGTCATGGTAAAAATCTTTCGCTTGTTAACTTCCAGGTCAAGATCCTTCATAAAAATCATTGATTACATTTTGAAGCACTCTCCCTGTTCTGGCCACTAAGACCACATCGCCAGCATATAAAGGAATAGGGAGAGGGTGGGCCCCAATGTAGGGTGTGTCCTTTGCTCTCAACTTAAACATTTTTTCAACTCTATTGATATATAGGGAAAAGAAAAACGGGGTACTAACATATCCTTGTCTTACTCCCCATCTGATACTGAAAGTGTCCGTGCATTCACCATCTTTACCATAGCGGGCACAAGCAACAACAGCATCCTTATACAGTTGTCTACTAAATGTAACTTCACCTTGTTCCACATCTAATTCAGGCATAATGGACCATAATTTCGAGTCTGAAACACAGTCAAACGCTGCTGAAAGGTCCATAAAAGACAAATGTATTGTTCAATTCTTAGCTGCTGTATACTTGCCAATGAATAAACTCAGGTTTAGGCATTGATCCGTAGTGCCCAGGCCTTTCTTGAAACCGTATTGGGTATCGGTTAAGATGTCGTTCTCGGCCTCCTAGTCCTCAAGCCTATGTAGTAAAATAAGGCCATCACTTTTACAGTGGAATCTAATAATGATATGGGCCTATAATTCTTTGGCTGGACTTTATCCTCTTTTTAATAGATGGGTATAATTACTGAACTATTCCATGTCTCATTAGGACTTACTTTAGCTACTGCGTTAAACATGTTGGTCAGGATAGGGGCCCATAGATCTGGCCTATCAGAGAAAACATCTAGAGGGACCCTATCTGGGCCTGTGGCCTTCCCCTTCTCACTTTCATCCAATGTCCTACAGACCTTAGTAAACTCAATGACCAGGGGGATTAATGTGTTCCGTGGATTCCCTTTGCCCTTCCTCAACTTCATCCTCCAAGGAATCCTGGATAGTACAGATGTTAGAAAAATGATCTACCCACTGATGTTGCAGACTATGTGCTTCAGTGGAGGGACCTGATGGGTCAGCAAAATAGGGGGCCACTAGTAGTATTTAATTTACAGGCCCTTGGCACATGTAGGGGGGGCATATTTATGACCCAGCTTGTGTCGTGTTTGCACCATGCAACATGGTACATGCGAAACACAAACCGTAAATGCAATTGATGAAGCCCCACAAGCCCACTTTGCCTTGCTACATAAATCTGGAGTAAAACAATGCAGCCCAAATCACTGCATTGCCTTAATCTTCACTGGAAAGGCATTCCGTGGGTGTTGCGTGGATGTGCCAATGCAACTCCCATGGTTTTTGATGAATTCCCAGATTTACCACAAATTGGTCAAATTTGCTGCACACATAGAAAGAGGAATTAGCCTGTCAGGATTGTTTTGGTGCAGGAAAGTGCCCCTTGCTGTACAAAAACAATCCTGCATGCAACACGGGCACCCAAGCACCATGGTGCAAGAGTGCCTGCATTGGCACTGGGCAGCCAAAAGGGTGCCAGCGCAGGGGAAATGGCAGGAATGTGCTGTATTGCCTTAAACAAGGTGCATTCCTGCTCTTTCCCTGTCACGCAGTGCAGAGCAGCAAGGTGATTTGCTGTGCTGCACTGCATGACAATCTCATAAATCTACCCCATGGTGTGCTTTACTAGGGGCTTATAAGTAAATTAAATATGCCATTTGTGGATAAGCCAGTGTTACCACATTATAGGGAAAGAGCACAAGCACTTTAGCACTGGTCAGCAGTGGTAAAGTATGCAGCATCCTAAGGCCAGCAAAAATGAAGTCAGCAAAAACAGGTCTGAAGACAAAACATCATATCAAACCACACCCAGGATGCCAGGTCTAACATTGCTTGTCTGTGGGTTTCCGTTTGGGTGGTGTTAATTTTGCTAATGTTGTTTGCTTGTCTTTCGGTTTGTCCTTTTGTGGTGTATGTGTTGCTGATATTGGGTGCTTGTCTGTGGGTTTGTGTTTGGTGGTAATTTTGCTAATGTTGTTTGCCTGTCTGTGGGTTTGTCCTCTTGTGGTGTATGTGTTGTTGATGTTGGGTGCTTGTCTGTTGGTTTGTGTTTCTGTGATGTTGTTGATTTCTGTGATGTGTTTTTTGATGAACGTGTCCTTTTGGATGATGTTGTGGTGGGTGTGTGCTTTCTGTGGGGGTAGTGGAGGGGTAGTGGTAATGGGTGTAGTGGTTGTTGATGTGGTAGTTGGTGTAGTGGGATGCTGGGGAGGATGGCGGGTTGATCTCGCCGATGGGCGCTCCGCCCCGTGTTTCTCCCGCGCTTGAACCGGACGCTGCTCTGCTCCGTATCGGCTGCTCCTGGCAGCGGCTTTCATCCGGGGCTCCAGGTCCTGCGGCGTATTTCCAGTACTCTTACCTGATTGTGCTTGGCTCCATTTAGCTGTTCATGGTGGCGGCTTTCTTCTGGCGGCTATCATTTTGGATTGAGGATACGCGGTGCATTCCAGCACTCTCGCCTGACTCTGCTTGGCTCATGCAGTAGTTGCTCCTGGCGGCGGCTCTTTCATCCTGCGCGCTAGGACCTTCGGTGTATTCCAGCACTCTTGCTTGGCGGCTTTCATCTCTAATCGAGGATCTGCAGCGCATTCCAGCACTCTCGCCTGATTCTGTTCTGCTCTTGCCACTCTTCGGCATTGGCTCTCACTCCAGGCCTTGGTACCTGACTTGGCCGTTTCAGCTCAGTGTGTCTTCTCAGGGGGGGCTGCCCTCTCCTGTCAGTGAAGTGTTTCGGATACTTTGAGGAAGTTTGCGTTTCGCAGACCCCGTTTATGTGGCTTTATTTTGTTCTTGGGCTTAAACAGCCGTGGGCATTGCTGTTCTTTTGGGCAAACAACTTGAGTGCTCACATGGCTCCGCCTCGAGTTAACATCAGTCGTGCTGCAAAAGGAGCTCGCAACTACAGTAAAGCCCGCCCTGGGGTGGATTTAGACTTTGACAATGAGAAGGTGGAGGAACCCTCCAGAACACAGGATGCTACTGACACTGACACTGGGTGGCCAATCTTGAAACTATTTAAGACTGTGGATGCTGCCTCGATACTGCAGTCATATTTTAAAGACTCTCCAGGAGGGGAGACTTCACTCACCGATATGCTGATGGCTGCTGCGCCATCTGGAAATATGGATACTCTGTTAACAGCTCTGGAAGGAAACAGTGCTGCAGGAGGACAGGAGCTGGTTACATCGCTCCCACATGGCAGCCAGCCATCCAAGGACAGTGACACCACTGGAATCGTGAGTAGCGATGGCATATTTGGGAGATCTGATCCTGTTGAAGGGGGAGGCTGCCAGGCTTTAGGTGTTTGGAGTACGGCACATGGTGCCTATACTGCTAAAACTACAATAGTATCAGCAGTCGGTCTTAGCTCACCTCCTAGCTTACTGACGTCAAATACATATAAGAAATTACCTACCGATGATACCGATATTATGGGACTAAATAACCCATGCAAGAGCACGACAGAGGTGGGATCGATGGCGGATGTGCAGGCTAATAAAACCTTGGTTAATGGTGCTGGGAGAGACAAGAAAGTGCAAACACATTCACCAAGGAACAAGCGGGGCAATAGCTTTGCCTTTTCTTGTGGTAAGACTCAGGTTAGACACAAGACTACTAATGGCAGTCCACTGCAAAATTGGGTTGTGTCCAAAGGAGATGTTAAAGCAATAATATCACGGTTGTCTACTGCCTCAAGTGACTCCCAAAATCCACACAAGGGAGGGAAGAAGCGTAACCAAGGTTCAGTAGAGCTGACAACCTCAATAATTGATAGCCCGGAGGCTTCAGCTTCACCTGATACTAGCCCCCCCTCACCTAGGGTCGTTACTGCTGCTGGCTCTCCACTAACGGTCATGTCTGACCCCTTCTTATCTGACAGTGAGCATGAGCCAACAATGTTAATTATTCTGCAAATGTTGCAGACTCAGCGAGCTGAAGCACAACAGCACTAAGCGCAAGTCAGAGCCGATAACATCGCTATACAGCGCTCATTGTCAGAAGCTACTAGTAAAATCACCAATCTTACTTCAGAGAAGGGGGAACTCCGACAACCGGTCTCAGGTATAGAGGATGGAGGTGTTGTCACTCAAAAAACCACAGAGCAACATGATAGCCATCTACATCTCGTACAGGCTAAGCTTGAGGATCTGGAAAATCGTCAAAGATGAAATAACTTACAACGTATTTGGAATACCGGAAGGGAAGGAAGGAGAGGATCCACGGCAGTTCATTTTGCAGCTGTTTAGAAAAGCATTTCCGGAGCTATCAGACTGGGATATGGCATTTCAAAAACAGAGGGTGCACAGACTTCCCATCAATTGCCCTGCCACATCTAATACCTTGGCTTCTAATGGGGGCCTAAATGCACGCCCAGTTTTGGTGGACGTCAGTAACTTTCTTTTAAGGCAAGCCATTTCCATTAAAGCACGACCAACTGCTCCAGTATTAATAGACTCAGTGTCAATAGTGGTCCACTCAGATTTATGCAAGCCCAGAATGGACAGGCGGTGGAAACATCGACAACTTATAGATCCTCTAAAGTCTGCTGAGGCACAGGTTTTTCTACAGGAGCCTGCAAGACTTAAAATTGTTAAAGAGGGTCAAAGATGGTTCTGCAATACGGAGCAAGAGGCAGCTCAGATTTTGTCTAATATAAGGGGGGCTGAGGCACATTAGCTATCTGAATCCTTCTTTTTGTGATCTGGCTACTTATTCTTTAGGGAGGGTTGTTAGTCTGTCCTTTTTCTCTCCTCTTACTCTTTGAAGGTGTAAATTACTCTTTTTTTTGCCCTCCTCTTTGTTCATATGGAAGGGGCAGGTCATGGTCGGGTGGCGCAGGACGTGTTGAACAGGGTCGGTGGGAACTCTCGGGCTGTCGAGCAAACAGTCCAGGGATCGGGGTGACTCCTTCAGCTAGAGTAGGGGAGAGTGGATTCATGATGGGAGGGCTGGGGTTTCAGAAGAAGGGAAGTGGTTTAAATGGGGTCAAAAGTCAAATTGTTCAGGGTCTATTTTTTGAGGGGTAACTAAGGATAAAGTGGGAAATGTGATAAAGGTAATTATTTTAATTTTACGATCTTTAATGATGAAGAACTCAAGGAGTGCAGTGGGGTGTATTTTTTCTTTTATGTTCATGTTAAGGACTAGGCTAAGCCAAGCAACAACTTACTCGAAATGGGGTTAACACGTTGTATATGTTGTAATGTCTCCGGTCTAAACAGTACTAATAAACGTCAATTAGTTTGAGAAGAACTTAAAATGTATAAACCCCATATAGTATGCCTTACTGAAACTCATTTGGCTTATAAGGACAGGTTTTTATTGAAACAGCTGGGTTTTGATATTATTGTCTGTACATCCCAGACGGTTTCTATCAGGGGGGTCGCTATTCTAGTAGATAGAAGAATGGAATACAATCTCCTGAGGGCGACAGCTGATCCACGGGGGAGATGGGCAATTTTGCAACTAGCAATGAATGGTATTAAATATGTTCTGTGTGTATTATACAGGCCCAACTTAGATGAGTCCGCTATTTTTGAAATGATAACTTTAGAACTATTGGAATGGCAGGGAGAACTGCTAGTTATTGGCGAATTTAATTGTACCTTGGATTATGTTAAAGATTCAACTAATCAGTATGCTTCTTTAAGAATGAGGAAGGTTAGGACTTCTATTCTGGAATTAGCACGCTTACCTGGTCTTAGGGATGTATGGAGGTCATTACACCCAACGTCGCCTGGCTATACATACTACTATGTACCCCATAAGCAGTATTCCAGGATCGATTTGGCTTTTGTAAATAATACAATTCTACAGTCTGCTGATCTTGAAGTGTGCCCTAATGTAACATCGGATCATAACCCTATTTTGTTAGCTTTTTGTAGTCAGGCTGTGAAAAGTCAGAGGCGTTCTTTTTCCTTCCCTCGTCATTTACTCATGGAGAAGGAATATTTAAGTAAGGTACAAAAAGAATTAGTGGAGTTCATGAAGAATAATGCTGGGTCCGCATCTCTATAGACTGTATGGGACACCATGAAGGCCTTTATAAGAGGCATCACCCAGCAGTATATATACCAGCAAAATAATAATAAGGAACTATATATGAGGGCAACTCGACAGGCTGTAACACAGTTAGAAATTTCACATGCTGGTGCAATTCAACAGGGGAGACAAGATCAACAGGATTTATATCTCTCCTTGTTTGAGAAATGATTACACTTGGGAAGTATACTGAGGGAGAAGGTAGCGGTCAGCTACAATAAACACCGCTCCCTTCAGTATGAATATGGTGAGCAGGTAGGGAAAGTGCTGGCGCACCAACTTGCTGACAAAAGGGCAAAGACTCAGATTAAGGCTATTAAAGGTGAGGATGGTGTCCTACACACACAGACTCAGGCAATTTTGGAACAATTCGGTGGATTTTACCAGAAGTTATACAGCCAAGTCAGAGGGTTTGATGCAATGGGGTTTAGCCAATACTTATCTGGGTGCACCCTTCCAAGGCTTAGCGCTGAACAAGTGGAGACACTTTCAAAATGAAATTAACAGCGAAGAAATATTAGAGGCCTTGGCTGCATTGCCTAGTTGCAAAGCAGCAGGCGAGGATTCAATACCCGTAGAGTTCTACAAAGTTTTTAAGGACTATACTGTGCCTCTGCTAAGAGATGTTGTGCGATCTATAGGGGATAGCGGGGATCTACCTAGCTCATGGAATTTGACAAATATCGTCTTTTTCTTAAAAAAGGAAAAAGCCCCAGAGGAGTGTGGTTCATACCGACCTATCTCCCTTATAAATGCGGATGCCAAAAGTTTGCTAAGATTTTGGCCACCTGATTGGCTCCTCTCATGCCAGGACTGCTATTTAGCCAGCAGCACAGCTTTATACCGGGTAGGGATGCTGGAGCCCATGTTAACACAGCAATTGTGGCTTTCGATGTGGCAAAAAAACTAGACATGAATATGGGGATGATACTGTTGGACGCCGAAAAGGCTTTTGATCGCGTAATTTGGGATTGTCTCTGGTCCACTCTCTTGGCCTATGGACTGAGTGGTCATTACTGTAATTGGGTACAGGCTCTATATAAAAATCCATGTGCTCAGCTGACATATGGGGGGCTGGTATCTTCTCCTTTTCGGATACAGCGGGGAACTCGGCAGGGGTGCCCGCTGTCCCCTCTTTTATTTGCCTTATATTTTGAGCTGTTCTTACGCTCTTTATGTAACAATAATAACATCTTACCAGTTAAGGTAGGAATACGCGAGCTGAAAGTCACTGCATACACTGACGATGTGGCTGTGTATCTGTCTGATCCAGTATCCACACTTGAACATATTAGAGATGAAGCTAACAGATTTGGCACCTTCTCAGGATACAAACTAAATGCCAGTAAAACGCAAGTTCTTCTCAATTTTCAATCTACTAGAACAGTCCCTGGCGTCTGTTCATCAGCTTTATACTTGGGGGTGTAGATATCCTCTCAAATTGAACGGATTGTTGCTTTGAACTATGAGACTCTCTTACAGCCTGTGGCTCAAAACTTTAGAAGTTGGCTTAAGCTACTCATCAGTATCATAGGTAGGTGCAACATTATTAAAATGAGTATCTTACCCAAATTTTTATATTTTGTTTGCACAATACCTTTATGGGTGCCAAATATTTTTTTTAAGAAACTTGACGCGGCTCTCGGGAGTGTTATCTGGGGGTTATAAGACAGCATGGCGCGCAATTCGGCATATTAAGTTTCCATATAATCAGGGTGTGCTACAGCTTCCGGATTTTAAATTATACTACTGGGCAGCATTTGCCAGACGCCTTAGTAAACTATTGGCCGGAGACAACTACGACTTTTCTTATAGATTTGCGCTTGGCTTAGATAGATTAGTTTTACATCGGATTAATGATCCCAATTACTTCAAAAGAGTAAGATTTAAGACTATAAGAGATATAGTTTATATTTGGCTGGAAATCTCTGCTGAATATTCCCTTCCACTTTTCCATGAATATCTCCCTATGTGGGAAAACCCGATGTTTCCTGAAGTGTTTCATGACTCAACTTGTCAAATTTGGTCAAATTATGGCGTTGGGTGTTTGGGTCAGCTGTACAATATGAATGGGTTTCCCAGATTTGAAAATCTGCAAAGCTCCTATGCTCTTCCTCATTGGCTCATTTTTAAATACTTGCAAATCAGGGATTTTTTTCTGGTTTAGCACTGCAATTAACAGATAAGGTGATCATGCTGGCATATAGTGGTGTGGAAGATGTAGGCCTAAAAAGTCTTCTCTGTGTTATAATTGTTTCCGCCAGGTTGTGCATAACCAGGGCATGGATCTCAACAACACCCCTCAGAGCAGCAGAATGGTGGGCAATCTTTTGGGGAGTATATGAGAGGGAATTTGCTTTAGGTAGAGTCAGGGGATCACGCTCTATTAAAAAATATGACCGAATATGGGGTAGGTTTAATTGGGATCCAACTGGGGGGTCTTTATCCAAAGTAACTTGATTTATTTCACTTAGCCTTAAATGAAATAATAATAATAATAATGATGAATCTTGAGTTATAATTTGTCCTTATTAATTATCTCATAGTTTTTGCTATGTCTTATAGTTTTTGTGATAGTTAAGTGCTTGTACGACTGTATAGCTTTGTGATCTATGTATTTATTATACTTAATTTATCTGTATTTTGGAAATCCCTTTTTCCTTGTTTGTTTCCTGATCAATTTGACAATAAAAAATAAGTAAGACAAAAAAGTAGTTGGTGTGGTAGTGTTTGTGGGTGTGGTGGCGGCTGTGGTTCTGGTGGGAGTGGTGGTGGTGGGTGGGGTGGAGGAGGTGGTGGCAGGGGTGGCTGCGTTGGCTGCGGTGGTGGTGATGGTTGTGGTGGCAGTGTTGGTGTCTGTATGTTTAGGTTTGTGAGTTCGTTTATGATGTATTGTATGACTGTCTGTGCAATTTTGTTTGGCAGAGTGTGTGGATGTTAGTGTGGATGTACTGGGTGAAGAACAAATGGAGGTGGATTGTGGTGATATAGAGGGAGTAAAAGAGGTTATGGCACAGGCAGGATCAATAACGTATGGGGCAGGAGTTGTTGAGTGGGAGGTAGTGAAGTCTTAGGGGGGTCTGAGACATGCCACGCCCCTTTGTATGGCACACCCTGCACCATGGATGCCATCCTGGAAAGCCAGTAATTGAGTCAACTGTTGACTGACCCTCTGGATGACAACCAACAGTGCAGTCTGCCAACTGAAATACTGCACAGCACGTCCAGAACCTCCTCAGATGTCACTGCAGGATGGGACTGGAGTAGAGGTGCCTGGGGTGAAGAAGACTCCAGCCCTTTTAGGGGCTGGGTGTTGACCAATACTTGAGGAAACAGTATGGATGGTGTGGATCTTCCTGGTGGTGATGGAGGGTGCTGCAGGTGGAGGAGATGTTGTTGGGTCCACCACCAGTTGGAGCTGGCTTGGGGTTGAGGCCTCTGAGTCAGAGGAGGTTGAGTCCTCTCCTCTAGCCCCATCACCCTCCATGCCAATGGGTCCTTCAGCTTCGAGTGTACTTTCTTAGGACTCCCAGAGGGCATCTGCTTTCCCACCTTCCTGACCAATGTCTCCTTCACTTTTCATAAAGGATGGTGCTATGTGAATAAAACTCATGATTAGTCTATATGTAATGGTTGCTTATTTGGTCACAGATTCAATCCAAATAAAATAACATTTGTTACATTTAGCTGCTGTGCATATTAGTCCTGCACAATGATACCACGAGTCAGTGGACTGCATAACCACTGAAATTGTCCTATGCCAATGTCTTGTTAAACCTGACAAAATACCTAAACGTGCTCCATCACATTATGATTATTGTTTCATCTTTTTAAGTATGTACACAATCCCTGGCTACATGTTACAAATGCTCCTCCAACACTTCAAATCCATTATACCTTATATGCTTTGCTATATATGTGTTTGAGCAACATGTTCTTGGCTCCGTACAAAAAACATTTATTCATATAGCAGTTGCCAGAAAGATACAAAACCTTAAGCTAATAAAATACTTACCATGCACCTCACATAGTAAAAATAACTCAGCAGCCCATAGTGAACATTCATGAATGATGCTATTCAAGCACATTTCTGAATGACTGTAAGGTTTAGCCTGATACAACACTCATGAAATGGTCATGCATATTACAGCCACAGGCGAGACATACCCATTTGTCACCTGCAGGCCTTGTCCTATAACAAATGACACACAACAGTATGATATCTCCGATATCTTCATTATATACATGAAATTGGGGTTAATGCTGCATGGACATGAGTCAAATGCCCATCCTGGATAGTTATGTGCTTAAACTGTTAATTTGACTATGTTTATCATATATTAAGGAAACACATTTTGGGCCACCATGTCAACAGTAAACTCACACTAAATTGCTGGAACATGTCTGGATATTCCACTACTTCTTCTGATTCCCTATTGCATACTAACACATATGTCAAAGTACAGCTTTGTTGGGAAGTATAAAACAATTAAGTAACAATTATTATTTTCTATCTCTCAATAAAATGTTTTACTATAATACACAAAATTTGGAGCTATGAACTATTGCACTGATCTGTACATCAACTGTTGCATGCCAAAAGGCAATTCCTGGACATTTTCAAATACTGAAGTGATAAATAGCACAAAATGGAAAGGAACAATATACCCATGTTGATAGAATTCCTATGTTGTTTGATATACACCCTATTCTCAAGTTTGTATGTATTTGGACACTGTAACCAAACAACCCCTGACTGAGGTTCATCTTTTGCAAATGAGCGAATTCATAAAAATAGCTACTTAACAAACTCACATAAGATACAATTACTGCTGCATAAATATTTGTTACCTCTATGTTGCTAATCCAGAATATATGCACCTGCGTATGTATTTCACCTATTAGAGGAAGAGTCAAGTCAGACAACAGGCCATGCTATTAACAGCATACTTACCCCCTTGTTGCTGCTCTCTGGCCTTCAGCACCCCATCAAAGAGTACATAGACCACCAGCAGTATGCAGGCTATCTGGGGGGTCAGGGTGTGCCACACCCGCTTCATCTGCTGGGGGATCTGCCAGAATCTTGGTCTTGTGCCAGAGGTACTCCAAAGGCTTACAGCAGTGCATGCTACAGCGCCTATAGACCCCCAAGGTCTTCACTTTAGCAGCGATGGCCCACCCCATTTCCGTCTTCATATGGGGGCTGACCTAAGAAATGGAGCACATAAAATAATATGACAAATGGTTAGATAAATCAGCATCTCAAATATCTAAACCTCATAAGGTAATGCTGTTTACTTTTCTGAGAATCAGTTTCCAATTATCACCAAACATATGCATTGCACATGCTGTGCAATATAATGTTTAGAACACATTTGTTGTGATATACACATCTTTTTATATAACCTTTTCTTAAAGCACTGTCAACATTCATTTTGCACTAATAGCATCATTCATGATCCATGTTCCAAAATATTTTATGTCTATACAGACATCCTGTAAAAGTGCATAATGTGTTAGGAAACATAGTTGACCCAGAAAGTACCTGCGTATCTGAATGACGTATATACATTTCACCATCCTCACATTACCATATAGATAAACATGTGCACAATTGCAACTTCCAGAACTAAATATTTATCATTATTATACCAATGCAATCCAATCCTGTGTTCAAGTACATGGCACATCCAACAGAGGCACTAAAATGTTTGTCTGAATCTCATTGTTGACAACACATTTTACGCTGGGAGGCTCTCTTATTTACCGTCCCCCTGGTTTGGCTAGCACTTTTCTTATTTCATGTAGTGACGCCATAGCTGAGCGTGCGCTTCGCTATTCGCATTACCTGGTCTTAGGGGATGTTAATCTCCATCTTGATCAAACAGAGACCAGGGACTCTATGGACTTTCTGGATTCGCTTAATTTGGCCCAACTCTCACAAGGGGTTTGTTACCCCACGCATCAGGGTGGCCATATATTAGACCCCATTTGTTCCAACTTTCCCATTCAGGTGGACCAGCCTCGCCCAGTCTCTTGGTCGGACCATTTTCTCATCTGCTTTTCTTGGGAAGTCCAGCAGATTTTGCCTACGCGGTCCAACATTCCACCAGTCTTTCGAAAAATTGACCCCCTGTAGTTTAATAGCGCTTTTGCTTCCTCTCGGCCTATCTGTTCGCAGGATCTGGAAAGGAACGTGGTGGGATTTACGGAGTGGATCTCCAATTCTGTGACCGCGCTCTCGCATTCACGCGCTCCAGGACTGGCTAGAGAGTCCCCCTCTAAACCCTGGCTCTCGCCTGAGCTCCATTCTTTGAAACATGATTGTAAGGTATTGGAGAGGCTGTGGCGTTCCAATAACTACTGCTTGCTGGCAAAACTTGCTCTCAGATCTAAGCAAAAAAGTTACTATAGGGCGATTGCGGGTGCTAAAAGCCGATATTATTCCGCCCGCATTGACCAGGCAAATAATAACACTAAAGAAATATTCTCAATAGTGTAAAGTTTTGTGGCTCCCTGTGCCCTGGTCTGTTCGTTGCCCGTGTCGGAGACCTGGTGTAATATTCTTGCTAAGTTCTTTCGGGACAAAATCCAGACCATCCAGGCGGCCTTTTCCGTCAGCTCTAGGGAACCTTTAGCTCTCTCCATTTCCCCTGTGTCCCCTCCGGGCCCTATTTCCAAACTATCGGCCTTGTCCCCAGCTGAGTTGGCATGTACCCTTAAAATTCTTAAGGGTCTGAAATCAGGCTCGCCCACTGATCCGTGTTCAGCTAGGCTTTTAGCACTATCCGCTGACACCATCAATACAGTTGTTAACAATATTGTCAATATGTCCCTGTCGGAGGGCCGGGTGCCAGTCACCTGGAAACAGGCTAAGATTCTCCCCCTTTTAAAAAAGCCCTCACTAGATGCCTTGAGTCCTGGCAACTACCGTCCAATCTCCCTTCTGCTAGTCTTGCCAAAGTGTGTGAAAAGGTAGTTACAGGACAACTCACGGACTATGTGGAAGGTGCTGGTTTGCTGCATCCAGCGCAGTCAGGCTTTCGAGCCACATATAGCACAGAATCTGCGCTGGTGGAGGTGTCGGAGGCAATCCGGGAGTGTCTGGACGCCGGCGGGAGGGCAGCTTTGATTATGCTGGACCTCTCGGCGGCGTTCGATACGGTTCCTCACTCCCTACTTCTTGCTCGCCTTTCGGAGATTGGTATTGCTGGTTCGGCCTTAAGCTGGCTTACCTCCTTCCTGGCGGACCGGTCACAGCTGGTTTGGCTTCCACCGTGCGCCTCCTCTCCCCAACCAGTAGCTACTGGGGTCCCGCAGGGCTCGTCCCTTAGCCCCCTCCTCTTTAACATTTATGTAACCCCGCTGATATGTCTAGCGGAGGAGCTTGGGGCTAAGGTGATTGCCTATGCGGACGACACTCAGCTTTTGTTTACTTGGGAGGGTGCCGGTGCTGATGTTTCCTCTGCTCAACACTGTCTACTCTCGGTTTTTCGCTGGCTGGCTCAGGCCCAGCTAAAATGCAATGAAGAGAAATCCGAAATACTTTTGTATGGGAAATTTCCTTCCAATTTTAGAGAGCTATTGTGGCCCTCAGGGTTTCCACTGCCGTGCTTGTTGGGTGCTGCCGCTAAAAACCTGGGCATATGGTTTGAGGAAAACTTAACCTTTTCCACCCATATCAAGAAGCTGGCGGGGTCCTGCTTTGGGATTTTAAAATCTTTGAGGAAGTTTCTCCCTCTTCTCCCAATGGCAGCTAGGGAAACCGTGGTCCGGGCTTTGATTTTGTCTCGCTTGGACTACGCTAATGCTCTGTATGTAGGGACCCCCAGCTATCTGCTGAACAAACTTCAGGTGGTGCAGAATGCGGCGGCCCGCCTCTTACTGGATCTTCCCAGGCGGAGTAGCGTACGCCTCCATCTGCGCTCCCTGCACTGGCTTCCGATGGAGGTGCGGATCAAATTCAAGGTCTTGTCGATTGCCCATAATGCCCTTTATGGCCGGGGACCTAGTTACCTGCAAAAGAGGTTCTCTTTCTATGCGCCGACAAGACAGTTGCGCTCCTCTTCTCAATTATTGGTCCAGATTCCACGTTTTTTTCGGCAAAGGCTTGGTGGTTGTTCCCTTGTTCGTAAGGCGGCCCTAGGTTGGAATGCATTGCCCTTGGCTCTTCGCAGTATTTCAGACTCCCGCACCTTCAAAAAAAAGTTGAAAACCTTCCTGTTTTAAGCTCTGATTCAGGATCCGCTCAGGTTTCCGCGCCGGGACACTCTCTGGAGTAGCCGAGCGCGTTACAAATGCATATAACATAACATAACATAACATAACATTTCATACTCCCTAATGGAAGGAAGTACCAAGGTCCAAGTGTAAGAAACAGACAAAATGCAGTAGGAAAAACACACAACTTATTTTTAGCATTATTATCTTTTACCTGTCTACATTATATAAATATTTGAATGTAGGCAGATCTGTGAAATTAAAAAGAAGTTTCATTACTAGAGCTATAATTTGCTTACCTGTTGCTGTGGCATCCCATATAGCTATGTATACTGGGACAGGACCTCATATGTCAGTATGTCCAACTCATCGGGAGTGAAGTGAGGGGCCCTGTCACCAGTATGCTCTACCATGGTTGCCAACAGTTCAGGTGGAGCAGCTAACTCTCAGGAGGTCTGACCTGTACCAAAGCTAGGAGGCAAGTGAGAATTAATTGGAAAACCATGAAGGCCATTGCCACGTAAACCTGCGCCAATGGACGTATTCCAAAACCATTGGACATTTTAGAACCAATCCCCCCATGTTAACCAAAAGGTGTGCCGTACTTTGCCGGAGTTTAAATGTATGAGACGTACTATTTCCGTTTGTCCTGACGCAGAGGTCAGGCACAGAAATTTAAAAGTTATAATAGTGTAAAAATAATTACAAAATGCGTGCTGACAGCTAATATGCTTAAAATATTATTTTAGACACCGTGGAATCATAAGTAATAAAAATGATATTTTCATCTTTTTTTTATATGTGCAACAGCGGCAGTGGATTGTGAACATATACTGTGCGTGGTATAAATTACACCCTCGTTGAAGGATCTCAAAATAGAATTTAAAAAAAATTTGCACATCCAACCTTTAGATTTAATGTCAGAAACATATTTGTCAGATGTAAAAATTAGGTTTCAATATACATATGCACATGAGTGAGTGTTAGTTGATACATTAACGGAACACAGAAGGATATGTCAATAGCCCATTGAGAGGACCATTTGTAGTAAGTTTAACACACGTAGTTGACTAATTGGTTAATATATGTGTTTGCTTTAATCTTCATACATATAACTTAACATTATGTATTTGAATGCTCAAATAATGTAAGGTCTTAGAACTTGTAATAAAGGTCCCTTTATAAATCTAGGGGCATATTAGCAAGACCGGCGATAAAATTATCGCTGCTTTAGCGGCAGGAAACTGCCGCTAAAGCGGCGATAATGGGCTTGCTAATATGCGTTATAGAATTTAATAGAAGCCCAGGTTAGATGTGCAGGACATCTAACCTGGGCTTCTATTGAATTCTATAACGCATATTAGCAAGCCCATTATCGCCGTTTTAGCGGCAGTTTCCTGCCGCTAAAACAGCGATAATTTTATCGCCAATCTTGCTAATATGCCCCCTAATTTTTCAATTTCTATTTTCAGAGATATCCTCCTACTGCAAGACAACCCTGCAAGGGTGCATAGAAGGCAACCTAGGATGTTCCGTCCTGTCCCAGACCTTGCCACCATGCAAGAAAGAGAAATAATAAAAAATACTGCCTAAACAGACAGACAATAGTGGATCTAACCCATCAACTAGACCCAAAAATTCAGCCACTTAACAAAAATCCAATTGCCATACCACCTATTGTGAAAATCATGTCAGTCCTCCATCTTGCTGACATTGGATCATTCCAGCACACTGAAGGTGATTGCAATGGGATGTTCCAAGCAATTTTAGTGGCGTACTCAGTGAATTTCTGGAAGCGATGCTGAGGCACCATAACAGTTTCATTTAATTTCCATGGACAGGTGAGGAATTAATTATTGTGAAGGGAGACATTTATGATTTGGGTGATATTTCACATGTCATAGGTGCCATTGATGGGACCCACATTGCGCTGGTGCCACCACACAACAGAGAACAGATGTACGGCAACAGGAAAAATTCCATCAATGTTCAAGTGGTGCGGCTACCTGATTTATACATCTCTAGTGCCTGTTCATGATTCCCTGGACCCACCCATGATTCTTTTGTAGTACGCAAAAGCATCATTAAGCAGGAAATGGCAGAACTTGGAAATGGGAGGGCCTGGCTTGATGGTAAGTGTTATATCTCCCTCCTTTAACTGGGTCTTAAGCTGCTATTACTTGTGTAATTGCACATTGCTGGCCGCGTTTAAGGTGTTTCTTATAACTTTTTTTAACATTGGGGAGTTTCATGTTTCAAACATTCTACTCTGTACTTAATACCCGTCTGTAAGAGCTGAACTACTGTCAGGGCCTCCAATTCTGTTGCCGCTCTAGTCTTTCTCTCTTGTGGAGAGGAGACTATTTAAGCTGGATGCAGACGGACGTGACCATGCTGCCTTTAACCGGGTCTTAAGCTGCTAATACTTGCTTATTTGCACATTGTTGGCCACATTTAAGGTGTTTCTTATAACTTTTTTAACACTGGATGGTTCTATGTTTTTCAGTAAAACACATAAGAGGGTCCCTGAAAAATGTACTTGCGGGGGGAAGTAACCAGAGAAAATACAGAGATCAACAATAGAAACCCTTCCCCAACTCAATACTTTGAAATTTGGTAATATATCCAGAATAACATGCCCCACAGACTTATAGTTTAAATCATTTATTATCAAAACATATATATCATTTTTTATATAAAATATTTTTTCTGTAATGTCACAAGTTCATGTTCAAACATTATACATATAGATAAAAACAATCACCAATATTGTACATAGATTAAAGCAGAGCCCCAAGGACATAATGAAGAACCATACATGCTCTGTACATGTCTCCAAAGTTAACAAACAAAAATACACAACCATATAGTGTGAGAACAAAACAGTTATACATACAACAACAATGAACATACATACAAAAGTGCATACAACGTATAAGGACAAGAGAAATGCGCCGACGCGCATTTCGGAAGTACCATGTACTCAAACCATCCTTCATCAGGGAGCTGAATTCATAATTTGTTCAGTGGTCACAAAACCATCTGTTACTCGAACACTAAAAATCTTTTCATGTAGTGCAGCGGGCTCTGTACAATATAAACACACAAGTTTTCCAAAGAAGCTCTAATGCAGAAAAGATATGGCTCAAGAGAATGATGAAGATCCCAGTGCACAGGAACTGATTTGCCACTAGTGGTCCAAGGCGGCCAGAAAGTGACTGAAGACTGAGATGACTAACTCGTCTGAAGTCGTCAGTTTTTAACAGTTGAAACGCCCCGAGTCCCTGCAAAGGCTGCCATGGGTTTAATCTTAAGAAGTGACCCAATCAATGATTTTAGTTAGAGGAGGTCGCTCCGGGTCACGTTAAGTACACTACGGTGGGATCTGGAGTCGCCAACAGCACATTGGATAAATTATAGTTACATAGGGCCACAAGGGCAAGTCCCTTACGGAGGATTGGCGACCCGGACGGCATGTACAGGCTTTTTGGGGAATTGCTTTTTGATTCTTATTCGCTGTATTTGTTTGGATTCTGAGCTCGAGTATTATTTGCTGCCGGAGTCAAGCTTCCTAGAAAAATGTTCGATACTTGTGGCCCTACGTAACTATAATTTATCCATTGTGCTGTCGGTTTTGTGACCACTGAACAAATTATGAATTCAGCGCCCTGATGAAGGATGGTTTGAGTACATGGTACTTCCGAAACGAGAATCGGCGCATTTCTCTTGTCCTTATACGTTGTATGCACTTTTGTATGTATGTTCATTGTTGTTGTATGTATAACTGTTTTGTTCTCACACTATATGGTTGTGTTTTTTTGTTTGTTACCTTTGGAGACACGTATAGAGCATGTATGGTTCTTCATTATGTCTTTGGGGCTCTGCTTTAATCTATGTACAATATTGATGATTGTTTTTATCTATATGTATAATGTTTGAACATGAACTTGTGACATTACAGAAAACATATTTTATATAAAAAATTGATATATATATGTTTTGATAATAAATGATTTAAACTATAAGTCTGTGGGGCATGTTATTCTGGATATATTACCAAATTTCAAAGTATTGAGTTGGGGGAAGGGTTTCTATTGTTGATCTCTGGCTCTATGTTTTTAACATTCTACTCTGTACTCAAAACCCGCATGTAAGAGTGGGGCTACTGTTACGGTTGCCAATTCTGTTGCCGCTCTAGTCTTTCTCGTTTGTGGAGAGGAGACTAAGGAGACTATTTAAGCTGGAAGCGCAGTCGCTCCAATGGCGCAACGAAGGTATGCCAAAGGCAAGCTGTCTGCACCTGTCCGTGCACCGACCGCACACTGCACCAGCCATGCTGCCCGTCCCTTCAGTGAACCCCCAAGATCTCCTAAAGGCAGATTGACCTATACCAGAAAGCAGTTGCTATTTCCCTGTAAGCGGGATGATAATTACACCCTGTCCATGTGGGACATTAAAGGGGAGACAACTCTACCTGACCTTTCCATACTGCCTGGCTCTCTGAACTGTGGTCTGCTGAATGCAAGGCCCATAGTCAAACACTCAACTTTAATTAATTTGATGTTAGTGAGTGAAGACTGGGACATTAGGTTTATCACAGAAACCTGGACCACACCAGACTCTGTCACTGACCTTGGCCTGGCCTGCCCCTCGGGATATAATATCCTTAATAAGCCACTCACTACAAAGAGGGGAGGGAGTAGGAATCATTTTTAAGGACAGCTGGAACTTGGTGTCCTTAACTCTTGATGAACTTTCCCAAACCCTGAAAAGGGACATCACTGAATCTCAGGAACTATGTGACAACCTTGCCTTATTCTTTGAGGAAAAGATAGACAACATTCTGAGTGATATTAACGACTCCTCTCACCCTACAGGCTCACCCTTAGCTGGTGTACTCTCTGGTGGCAATTCAATCACCGAGTCTCCCCTCCACTCTGCCTGCAGTTTACCCAAATCAGTCAATCTCTTGGATACTCTCAGGTGTAGGCTTGATAACTTTGCACATATTCAGATGATTGTTTCTGCTCCCTAGCCAAATCCAAATACTCTGGCTCACCACTTGATCCTTTTCATCAAAGGGTTTGGAAAGACCTGGTGAAAGAGTCCTTTCCGCTGCTACGACCGATCTGCAATACATCTCTGCATAGTACCACAGACCTGAAAAAAGCCATTGTCTCCCCCCTTTGGAAAAAACCTTCTTAGGACCCGGCTATCCGTAGCAACTATAGGTCAATATCACTGCTGCCTTTTCTGGTAAAATTACTGAAACGTTATGTCAGTAAAAATCTTTCCCATTTCCTGGAACACCACACCCTGCTAGAAAAGGAGCAGTTTGATTTTAGACCAGGGCATGGAACTGAGTCGGCCTTACAGCAAGGGACAAGCTCCGGATGCTAGTCAATAGTGGTCAGTCTGAAATCCTGATTTTATTGGACCTATCTGCTGCCTTTGACACAGTAAACCATAACATCCTTCTAGAGAGACTCCCCTTGGTTGGAGTGGGTGGGACAGCACTAAACTGCATGTGCTCCTATCTGTCGGAGCAATGGCAGGCCACTGCTCTTCTTCCCTTCTGCTCTGCTTTCAGGGATGTTAAACATGGTGTTCCCCAAAGGTCAGTTCTTAGACCAATTTTGTTTAACCTATATATGTGGCCATTGGCGACCCTCATCAAAACACACACAATTATGCTAGTCAATTATGCTGACAACACACAGCTAATTATGTCACTGGATAGTGACCACCAGACAGCAGTCAAGATCTTTCACAACTGTATGAAAGACATTGTTACTTGGCTGAACATCAACTTTCTTAAATTTAATGAAGACAAAAAGGTGCTTTTGTGTTGCTCAGCTAATAAAGTCCCCTAAGTCTCCCTGCCAATTTCTGGCCACTGTCAGCAAAGGATGAGCTACTTCCTTCGGATTTTGCCTATAATCTAGAGGATACCTTTGATAATAAAATTTCCCTTGAAGGTCATGTCACCAAAGTAGCCAGGACTTATTTCTTGTTTCATTGGGGTGTGCGAAAACTTCTTCCCATGCTACAGACAACTGCTAAAACTCTGATTGTGCCTAGTGTGATCATGATCAGGTTAGATTACTGCAGTGCTCTTCCTTCAGGAGCTCCAGATTTTCTGATACACAGATTATATAGAGTCCATGTCTCAGAGGCCAAACTGGCTCTGTATAGGCCTAGAAGATTGTCCACATCGGATGCACTGAAGGAGCTTCTATGGTTACCAGTCAAACAGAGAATAGCTTTTAAATCCCTATGCATTGTTTTTAAAGCTCTTCAGGGTCTAGGCCCAATGCCCCTTCAAAATTACTTTGAACAATACTCTCCGGGGAGATGCCTTCACTCCTCGACTGCCAATCTTATCTGCATTGCGAACTTCAAGAGGATAAGACAGGAGGGGCGCGCCTTCACAGTGAAAGCTGCCAAGCTTTGGAATTAGCTCCCTGCCTCTTTCAGATTCTCAGCTGATCTTGTGCATTTTAGGAAAGACCTGAAAACGTGGCTCTTCCCTCATTAACTCTCCTATTCTATCTCTACATCTGCAGTCTTTCTATCCCGGTTGGTAGGTTATAGAGCCAGGATACTATTTTGGTGACAGTGCGCTTTATAAATACTTAAATAAATAAATAAATAAATATATGCAAATCTCAATTGATAGTTAATTAAACTGTGCTGCATCTGTATACTATAGATCAAATATGCTTTTTTACCAATCCTAGTAGATCATTGTTGTTACCTCCACTGAGAAATCCAACAACACCAGGGGAAGTCTGCTTCAATGAAGCACATGTTAGAACTCGTCAACCTGTGGAGATGGCTTTTGGGCTCCTGAAGGCAAGATTTCGGTGTCTGGTCAAGTCTGGAGGAGGACTCCTCTACTCACCTGAGAAAGTGTGCAAGATAATAATGCTCTGCTGTATGCTACACAACATTGCCCTACGGCTAAACATTCCTTTCATCTAGGATGATTACTACAATGAGGAGGCCCTGGTGAGGTTGAAATATTACCAAATGAAAATGACAGTGATGAAGAAGAAGGACATGATTTACTTTTAAAATTTTTTTTAAGTCAGTCTTAGTGTGTACGTATACTTCATTAAAGTTCGCTTAAATACTATTATATACTGTACATTTAAAAGAAGGACATACATATGGCGGGCATAAATAGGCAGACGAGAAAAAATAACAGATATCCAATAATTAATATACCAGAAAGAGCAGACCCTTAATATTGCATAATTTATAAGACCCCAGCCTGTGCCTCCCAATTAAACTGTGCCCAAATGTTTTCAAATCTCCTGAGTGATTGGATCACCCTTGTTCTTGCTAGAGCAAGTTCAAGATTGTGAATTTGCCAAATCATTGCCCACCATTCGGTCGACCGCAGGGGGTAACCGATACCCATGATCTGGCTATACAGAGCCTGGCAGACACTATGAGTATGGCCAAAAGCTTTACCGTCTCCACATTAAGCTCCATTCTGCATCCTAGCATAACTTCCTTGGTGGTAAGTTGTAGGTCGTATCCTACTCCAAGAGATATTATCCGGCCCACTTCTTCCCAAAATTGCATTAAAACAGGGCATGCACATAGCATATGTAAGATATCTGCTAATTGTAACTTGCATTTAGGACATCTAGTTGTCGGTGTATAGTATACCATACAGACTGTTTTAAGCTGTTGTAGTTTAGGTTTCGCAGAGTGGGCAGCCCCCTCAACTGTTTCTAGTGCCTTAAATATTTCAGATGGTAGCCCTTCCTGAGAGAGTACTCTACTCCCTTTAGCAGCCAGGTGCATACTGTC
The DNA here is from genome assembly GCA_963921515.1 of Calotriton arnoldi. Taxonomy (NCBI): domain Eukaryota; kingdom Metazoa; phylum Chordata; class Amphibia; order Caudata; family Salamandridae; genus Calotriton; species Calotriton arnoldi. Next base: position 1,251,635 of record CAWUFW010005009.1, on the reverse strand, counting down.
GTCTTCTTTGTATTCACACAACCCCTGATATACAGTACTAATCAATGATTTCCATTCTGTCTTCAAAACATTATACAGAATAATGGGGGTACTCAACTCCATTAATGCCTTTACATCATTAAAAAAAGAATCCCATAGCTGCAGATATCTGAAGAAGTGGTGCTGCGGGAGAACATACTCATTTTGTACATCAATTAAAGTGCGTAGCCCATTGCTATCAAACAGCTGCCCCACACTCGATATGCCATGTCTATCCCAAACTTCCAAATCATGAAACACCCCAGGAAATGCAGGGTTACCCCAAAGCGGCGTATCCCTGTGTATTGGCTTTATAGACTATTTTTTATTTTTTTATTTTTTTTATTGAGATTTTCAGTGAGTATGAACATTGTACATGAATGTCATCAAAGGTCGCGTACAATCAAATAAACAGTGCAACAACCATAGTAAACGGAATGTACAGCATATCAAAGTCTTGCGGTTAAATCTGCAGAACACAGTAGTTACTCATGCTTGCAATAATATACACAGTAAGGTTAACATACAAGGTCATCAGGGGGCTCTTCTGCTGATACATTCCGCAGGTACTGCAATAGGGGTTCCCATATATCAGTGGGCCGAGAGGTGGAAGGGAGTTCCTCCGCATAGAGAATTAGTTTGTCACGACAACTCGCCAAATCTTGTAGCCAGCGTGTAGTCGTTGGTGCCATCGTACTTTCCCAAGTTAACGCCACCCGTCTTTTGGCCATCAACAAAGCCACCTTTACTAATTTGCCTATCGCCCCCTTCACTGATGGCGTCAAACCTAGCAAACAGGCTTGTGGGGAGCATTGCAATTCCAGATCAACCATCTTGGACAGTATCTGGGTCACCCCCACCCAATATTTCGCCACCCGAGGACATTCCCAGGACAGGTGTAAAAAGTCGGCTGCTGTCGCACCACATCTCTTGCAACGATCATCGTCTCGGAGCCCATATTTAAATAACCTAGTAGGGGTATAGTATACTTGATGCAGAAACTTGAAGTGTATTATTCGGAGGTTACCGTTTGATGTTAGTGCACCTGTGAGTTGACAACAATATGTCCAGTCTGGCAGCGTTAAAGGTGGGTCCAGTCGAACATTCCATGCCTCTAAGCTGGTCAACCTCTCATCATTGATTCCGCTAAATCCCTAGGAATAACTCTGGACAATAAACTAAATATGCAGAAACACATCAGCGCTGCAACTAAAGGAGCCAATTTTCAGATGAACATCCTGAGAAAACTGAAACCCTTCATACCCGCGAATGACTTTAAACAGGCAGTTCAAACTCTAGTAATTCCCAGAATGGACTATGGGAGTGTCGCTCTCTGCGGCCTTCCCAGATCAACGACCGCTCCGCTAAGAGCCTCAATCAATGCAGCCGCTAGACTCATCACAGGCTCCAAAAGAAACTGCCACATTTCCCTGACCTTCGTGCCCTCAACTGGTTACCTTTTGAGGCCAGAATCCATTTGAAAATCGCCTGTATGACACATAAGGCATTGCACCACAAAACCCTGAGATACCTGGCAAAGAAACTAGTACTATCGGGTGGTAACAGAACTACTAGGAGTTCTGATAATCTTCTACTTAAATCACAACGTTTCTCCAAGAAAAAAACATACAATCGTACCTTCTCAGGAATGGCCCCCAGGATTTGGAACGCCCTGCCCCCAAATGAGACTTAATCCATCCGCTGCTTTCTTCAAAAAAGAAGTTAAATCGATTTTCTTGTCCAGATTCACCTGAACTTTCTTATACACTCTTGTAGATATGTGCTAGTCTCTAATAGTTACCAGTAATGTATTCGCATAACTCTTCGTATTTATATGTATATGTCAATCACCTGCATTTGCCCTGTGAAGCGCTCTGATACCCGCAAGGGTCTTGTTCGCGCTATACAAAACTGTCAAAATAAATAAATAAGCTACGATTGTGTGGTTGTGGCCTCTCCTCCCTAGCAGTGCGATATAACTTAGTGAGGAGACTGCGCCTTGTTGGGCTAGTGATCAGGGTGTGGAGAGTTTGCAGTGAGAGAGGTTCCGCAGGGAAGGTGTGATAGTGTGTTTGGAGCGCCTTTTTCAACCGGTGAAAAAGAAACGTGAACAGGGACGTTCTATTTTGTATGTAGGTGAGGTCTTCATTCGATAGAAAGACGCCCCCAGGAAACAGGTCTTGCATTTTAACGATTCCCACCTGGTGAAAAGTACGCACGGCTCCCGTCTCATGTGTCACCGACAGATTTGAATGAAACGCAATGGGCAGGAGAGGGGAGCATAATGGCAGTTTTCCAGTCATACAGCCCAGTGCCCGCCAAGCGTGAATAGTGGCATCAATTGTGTTAATTTCCGTGCGAGGGGTCTGCCTCTTGACATGCGTCAACATGGATGCAAGTGGGATGGGATGGGATGAGCGTCCCCGTCCTCTATTGCCACATGCGGAATGAATTCGTGGGCACCGAGCCAGTAATGAGTGTATTGTGCCTGCGCACATAAGTAATACAAATAGAAGTCGGGTACACTAAAACCCCCGTTTATAGTCCAGGATAAGTGTGTTCCAGAATACCCTTGCCTGTTTACCTCCCCAGATGAGTCTAAGAAGCAGGGTGCGCACAGTGGTGAAAAAATGTCGGGTGAGGGGGATTGGTATATTACTAAAAAGATACAAAAATTGTGGCAGCACCACCATCTTGATTAATGCGATGCGGTCCGCCAGGGACAGCGGAAGTCGCACCCAGATGCCCACCTGTCTCTCCAACCTGGCGCACGCTGGACCGTAGTTCTCACGTATCACAATGTCAGGGTTTCTGTGCACCCATATCCCCAGGTATTTCACGGGGTCCAGAGACCACTCGAGTGGGTATTCCAGGTCAATCAATCAATCAATCAATCACAGAATTTGTAAAGTGCACTACTTACCCGCGAGGGTCTCAAGGCGCTGGGGAAAAAAAGGGGGGGGGGTTGCTGCTACTGGTCGAACAACCAGGTCTTGAGTAGCCTCCTGAAGGTCAGCAGGTCTTGGGTCTGTCGTAGGCTTAGTGGAAGGGTGTTCCAGGTCTTGGCGGCGAGGTGGGAGAAGGATCTGCCGCCGGTGGTAGTTCTTCGAATGCGAGGGACGGTGGCGAGGGAGAGGTCGGCGGAGCGGAGTTGGCGGTTGGGGACGTAGAAGAGGAGTCGTCTGTTGAGGTAGGCTGGGCCAGTCTTGTGGAGTGCCTTGTGTGCGTGGATGAGGAGTTTGAAGGAGATTCTCCTGTCGACGGGGAGCCAGTGCAGGTTCCTCAGGTGGGGGGTGATGTGGCTGTGGCGTGAGGCCATGAGGCCATGAGGCCATGAGGCGTAGTGCACTCCGTAAGTGGTACTATGACCGATTTGGACCAATTTATCTGCAGGCCAGAGAACAAGCCAAAGCGGATAAATTCCCGAAAGAGTGGAGCCATAAAAGTACGGGGTTCACGCAGAAATAACAGCATATTGTCTGCATACAAGGAGATGCTGACTGGGCGATGGGCAAAGGGGAGTGCCGCAGCCCGGTGTCGCTGCCGGACTACGCAGGCCAGAGGTTTGAGTGTCAATGCAAACAGGAGAGGCGAGAGAGGACAGCCCTGGCGCCTTCCCCTGGTGATGCAAATGGGGTCTGATGTGCTACCCTCCACCCGAACGCGCGCCGTGGGGTTGGTATAAAGCAGTGTTATCCAATTTGTGAACATAGGTGGAAAGCCCGTCCGACGCAGAATATAAAACAAGTAGCTCCACTCAATGGAGTCGAATGCTTTGGTGGCATCCAACATAACGGCCGCTGCCTGCAGCTCAGGGTTTAGTATGTGGAAAGTGGCGAACAGCGCCCGCAGATTGTGAGAAGTAGAGTGAGTGGGAATGAAACCAGATTGGTCCGGGAGGACCAGGCCTTGCATGAGCGCTTGGAGTCTAGTAGCAAAGATCTTGGCCAATATCTTGGCGTCGGTATTTATAAGGGAGAGTGGCCGATAGGAGTCCCAACTATGTGGTGGTTTGTCCTTCTTGAGCAAAGTAATAATCAGGGCCTCCCGGAGTGTAGGTGGTAGGGTGCTAGAGTCGTAGGCCTCCGCATACATTTCTAGTATGTGGGGTGTGAGTTCCTCTGCGTATTCTTTGTAGAATTCGCTGGGGAAGCCGTCCGGGCCCGGAGCCTTATTATTCGGAAGGGACTTAATGGCAGCACGCACTTCCTCCTCTGTGACAGGCCGACTGAGAAATTCCTTTTGCCCGTCCGAAAACCAGGCAATGGCAATGTCAGATAAATACGCATCCATTTCATCTGTGCTAGCCGCCCCTTGTTTGGTGTATAAGGATTTATAGGTGAGCCGGAACTGTTCCAAAATTTCTGGGGTAGTGTAGTGGTCGTGGCCCTGGCCATCCGTAATCTTGGAAATAACATGTTGGGTCGTGCGGTCCTTAATCCTGCTAGCTAGATGGCGTCCTTGCCGCCCACCCTCCGCAAACGCACGGGCCGTGTGACGCCGTGAGATATATTTGGCCTCCCGCTCCGCCAGCTCGGTGTATTCCAGCGTGACCTCCCTGATCGATGCTAAAGTCTGAGCACGAGGCGAGGCCTCATATTCCCGTTCAAGAACCCACAGCGTGCTTTCAAGTTTACTGAGCTGTCCCCGCAGGTCGTTTAGGATACCAGCAGATGTGCTGATACGCGTGCCACGGATAGTGGCCTTGAAGGCCTCCCAGAGAGTCAGCGCATCCAACACCGAGCCCTTATTGTCCGTGAAGTATTGCGCTATGGCATCACGAATAGTGGTAGCGTAGAGAGGATCGAGCAGAGCCTCTGTGCGGAGGCGCCATGTGAATGCCCGGTGTGCAGTGCAGGGGAGGTGTACCGTTAGGAGAACAGGGTTGTGATCAGAGAGGGTGCGAGGCAACATCGCTGTGCGAGCTACCCAACCTCCTGCCGTTTCGCTCAGGAGCCAGTAATCAAGACGAGACCAACTGTTATGTGCTGCGGAAATATGTGTGCCCTCGCGCGCTTCCATGTTCCGCTGCCGCCAGATATCTATGAGACCCAATTCCAACATTCCCTTGTTTATAACCTGAGCCGCTCTAGGTGATTGGCCGCCCCTACCACTCGCCTTGTCGCAGGTGGGATCTAAATGTGTGTTGAAATCTCCTCCCCACAATATCACAGCATCTGGCCAGGATCGCAACACGGAGAGTATGCGTTCAAAAAATCCCGGATCATCTACATTTGGGCCATAAGTGTTGACTATGGTGATTGGATTGCTCGCCAACTTCCTATGTACTATGGCGTATCTACCGGCATCGTCAATGCAGGTTTGAAGCATGATAAATGGCAGGTTCTTTCTAACTAGTGTGAGAACACCCCGTGAATAGGAGGAGTAGGAGGACGCTAAGCGATAGCCAGCCCATTGTGACCCGATCTTGTGATCTGATTGGGGTGTGAGATGAGTCTCCTGAAGTAGGGCGACTGCTACGTCATGCCTGTTAAGGAACGCCAAGACCTTACGGATTTTTTTGGGGTTATTCAGCCCTCTTACGTTCCATGTGAGGCAATGAATTACCGTGTCAGCAGGGTGTGGTGTGAAGACATAGCATAACATGAGCAAGACAATATAAGACTGTATGGATGCACATCTGCAATTAACACAATATAGACAGCAACAATAGCCGCTAAACCAAACCCCCCAAATCCCTCCTCCCCCCCTGGCTTTATAGACTATTTAGTACAAATCTCTCGCCTTATGATAGCAATAGCCTTGGCTGTCATAAACCTGACTCATTTGTAATAGTTAGGATCTGTTATTCCATATAAAAAGAGACTGCTCACATCACCTAATGCCAAATAATAAATAGATTCAGATAAATCCGATTCTATTGGGGCCAGCAAGGTATGCAGCCGACCTGCAAAGGCTGCCCAAAAATATAACTTAAATCCGGGAACTGTAAACCCCCCTGTCGATATGGCAATTTTAATAAACGCAATGAACGCCTCACCTGTCTGTACCCCCCAAATAAAACTATTTAATGCCCCCATCTAGTTTCTTAAAAAACGCGTTTGTCACTCTCAATGGAATTGCCCGAAAAAGATACAAGAACTTTGGAAGGACATTCATTTTTAGGTCTCTACAATAGACGGTGTGCATGCTTTGTCTCGAACCGAGACATCCTGTATCTACTTCTTGGCTTAAAGCCTCACCCATAGGCTTTCCATAAGCCAACACCATTGTCGCTCCATTTTTAGGTCTCCCCATTCGTCAAGGGTATGCATGGATCATGACTCTTCTGGTGTTTAGGTCTCCCCGAGTGGACTGCTCCTATTACTTTTTCCTGAAATGGGGAGTGATTCAGTTGTGGACTGTGGAGGCTGGAATCAATACTTAAAGAATCTACATAAAGGAAATGCCTCCCAGACCATTGATCAAACAGCTATTTACGTAGGGAACCCACGTGTTGATCCTACAGTCGTTATTAATTTGTCCTGTTATTTGCAATTTATCTTCCAGGGTATACACTCTTGTATATCACACCCGTATTACTGTTTTTGTTTGAAAGAATTATTTATCGTGCAATGAATCACAAATCTTTTTTTCTCAGATCAAAGCATTTTTTTCTTTTTACAAAAGTTTTGAAGGAGCGTGCTATACATTTTACTTTTTCAGCATACACAGAGGCAATTTACATCCATTTTTGGACTACTTTTTTAAATGGGTGACCGTGCTGTCACTTGGTAGTGGCTGCTTTCACCTATGCAGACCGGTAAAAAATGCATTTTGGGGATTGCTCTAGTGCTATTGCATGGAATGCACTGAGCGACCCTTGACCTTGCCAGGTAGGTCGCTCCCCCGCCACACAGCTCCGCCTGTGGTGTCCTGCCCGCTGCTGCTGCTGGTAAGCTCGCCCCTCTGCTTGTGGCCTCGGTGCCCGTTTTTCCTTCTGTTCCCCTCGCTGCCCCCATTTGACTGTGTCCATTTTTCCTTCTGTTCCCCTCGCTGCCCCCATTTGACTGTGTCCATTTTTCCTTCTGTTCCCCTCGCTGCCCCCATTTGACCGTGTCCATTCTTCCTTCTGTTCCCCTCGCTGCCCCATTTGACTGTGTCCATTTTTCCTTCTGTTCCCCTCGCTGCCCCCATTTGACTGTGTCCATTTTTCCTTCTGTTCCCCTCGCTGCCCCCATTTCCCTGTGCCCATTTTGCCTTCTGGACCCCTCGTTGCCTCTCTCCACTCCCGCCGCTGTGTCCACTGCGGCCCCGCCCCCCTGACTGCCCATTCGCTGCCCCTGCCTCCCGCCTCCGAGCTGCTCCTCCCTCCCACCTCCCCATATATGGCGGCCGCTGGCGCGCCGAAGGCGCGCCTAAGGCAAGCCCGTCTGCGCACGTCCGCGCCTGGACCGCGCCCAGCGCCAGAACCCCTGGGCCGTGCGCCCCCCGCTCCAGCCTCGAGGACCGATGCCGATACGATGCCACCACACTCCACGCTCTCAACCCCGGACGGACGCACAACTGCTTCAAGGCCGCCCCGAAACGCACCCATGGTCCCTTCACCTGCCGGAACTGCAGCTACACCAGCCTCAGAGCCACCGAAGCGCCCGCCAAGAAGGACCTCAACCACCTCCGATGCATCCTACTGAACACCCGCCTCCGCACGCAAACACGCCGTCGAGCTCTGGGACCTGCTCGACACATCATCACCAGACGTCGCCTTCCTGACAGAGACCTGGATGAACGACTCCTCCGCCCCCGACATCGCCATAGCCATCCCAGACGGCTATAAGATCACCCGTAGAGACCGCATCAACGCAGTAGGAGGAGGAATCGCCATCGTCCACAAGAACACCATCAGGGTCTCGACCAGCACCGATGACACTCTCAGCACCGCCGAACACATGCACTTCCAGATCCACACGGACCCCAACACCACCCTTAGAGGCACCCTTGTCTACAGACCCCCTGGGCCCCGACCCCAGTTCAGCGACTCCATCGCCGACTTCATCAGCACGCACGCCCTGACCTCTACCGACTACATCCTCCTCGGAGACCTGAACTTTCACCTGGAGAACAACAACTCCACCACCCTGATCGACAACCTCGCCAACCTCGGTCTGAGCCAGCTCGTCACAACACCGACCCATTCCGCCGGCCACACGCTTGACCCCATCTTCTCCTCAAGCTCCCACGTCTCCTTCAGCCACACCACGGAACTCCTCTGGACCGACCACCGCTGCATCCATTTCACCTTCCAGAAACCCACCACACACCACCGCACCCAACAGATCCCACGCCGCTGCTGGAGCAAAGTCACCGAAGACCAACTACGGGCAAACATCGCTCTCAGCCCTCCCTCGACCCATCCAACACCGACGACGCTGCCTGCAACCTCAGACGATGGATGGACGACTGTGCCAACACCCTCGCCCCGCTGAAAAAACTCACCTACAGTGACACCACCAAAAGAGCCAGCTGGTTCACCTCGGAACTCCTAGCTTCCAAGCGTACCTGCCGGAAACTAGAGAAGAAATGGCACAGTGATAAGACACCGGACAGCCACGCAGCCCACAAAGACGCCATCCGTAACCACCACCACCTCATCAAGTCCGCCAAGAGAATCTCCTTCAAAGACCGCCTCGACAACAACGCACACAACAGCAAGGAGCTCTTCAACATCGTGAAGGAACTCTCCAACCCCAGCTCCAACACCAACGACATCCCGCCGTCGCAAGCCCTGTGCGATTCCCTCGCCACCTTCTTCCACCGCAAGATCGCCGACATCCACGACAGCTTCAACACCCAGACAGCCCCAACTAAGATCGATGCACCAGACCCGCCGCACACCATCGACCACGACCCCCTGCCAGCCTGGGCCAGCGTGAACATCGATGACACCATCAAGACCATGAGCACAATACACTCCGGCTCCCCGTCAGACCCTTTCCCGCACCACATCTTCAACAAAGCCAGCAGCTCCATCGCACCCCACCTGTGCAACGTCATCAATCTCTCCTCGAGACCGCGACCTTCCCAGAGAACTGGAAACACGCAGAGATCAACGCCCTACTCAAAAAACCCAAGGCGGACCCGAGAGACCTCAAGAACTTCCGGCCCATCTCCCTGCTTCCGTTCCCAGCCAAGGTCATCGAGAAGATCGTCAACAAACAGCTAACCCGATACCTCGAAGAAAACAGCATCCTGGACCCATCCCAATCGGGGTTCCGCAGCAACCACAGCACTGAGACTGCCCTCATCGCCGCCACCGACGACATCAGGATCCTGCTGGACAACGGTGAGACCGCAGCCCTCATCCTGCTGGACCTCTCTGCCGCCTTCGACACTGTCTGCCACCGCACTCTACGCGCACGCCTCCACGATGCAGGGATCCGAGACAAGGCCCTGGAATGGGCCACCTCCTTCCTCGCCGGCAGAACCCAGAGAGTCCGCCTCCCACCATTCCGATCCGAAGCCTCCGAGATCATCTGCGGCGTACCCCAGGGATCATCCCTCAGCCCAACACTGTTCAACATCTACATGGCCCTGCTCGCACGCATCGCCAGACATCACGACCTCAACATAATCTCCTACGCCGACGACACTCAACTGATCCTCTCCCTCACCAAGGACCCCCTCGCCGCCATATCCAACCTCCATGAAGGAATGAAGGCCGTCGCCGATTGGATGAAGATCAGCCGACTAAAACTGAACACGGACAAAACAGAGGTCCTCATCCTCGGCTCCAACCCCTCAGCCTGGGACGACTCCTGGTGGCCAACGACACTGGGAGCAGCCCCGACACCCACCGACCACGCAAGCAACCTGGGAGTCATCCTCGACTCAACGCTCTCCATGGCCAAGCAAGTCAACGCAGTCTCCTCCTCCTGCTTCAACACCCTCCGCATGCTTCGCAAGATCTACAGGTGGATCCCGACAGATACAAGAAGAACAGTCACCCAGGCCCTCGTCAGTAGCAGACTTGACTATGGGAACGCCCTCTACGCGGGAGCCCCGGCCAAGCTCATCAAGCGACTGCAACGCATACAAAACGCCTCCGCACGCCTGATCCTCGATGTACCACGCCACAGCCACATCACCCCCACCTGAGGAACCTGCACTGGCTCCCCGTCGACAGGAGAATCTCCTTCAAACTCCTCATCCACGCACACAAGGCACTCCACAAGACTGGCCCAGCCTACCTCAACAGACGACTCCTCTTCTACGTCCCCAACCGCCAGCTCCGCTCCGCCGACCTCTCCCTCGCCACCGTCCCTCGCATTTGAAGAACTACCACCAGCGGCAGATCCTTCTCCCACCTCGCCGCCAAGACCTGGAACACCCTTCCACTAAGCCTACGACAGACCCAAGACCTGCTGACCTTCAGGAGGCTACTCAAGACCTGGTTGTTCGACCAGTAGCAGCACCCCCCCCCCTTTTTTTCTCCCCAGCGCCTTGAGACCCTCGCGGGTAAGTAGTGCCCTCTACAAATTCTGTGATTGATTGATTGATTGATATATTCAGTTAATACCCAGATACTGCCCCAAACTTAGCAGCCTCCTCTCATATAGCCTGTATAGCTTTGTCAGGACCGTCCGAATATATTGCCACATCATCCGCATAGGCACTGATCTTTAAATCACCATCACCAGATACAACTGGGCTAATCCCATCATTTCTAATTAAAGCCTGAAGGTAGGGTTCTAAATATAGTGCAAATAGCAGAGGGGAAAGCGGGCAGCACTGCCGTGTCCCCTCTGTATCATAAAGGTGTTGGAGAAGACATGCCCGCATATACCAATTTGGCCAAGGGAGATTCAGAAATAGCCTATACCTATTATCAAAATCTTGTACCAAGCCCAAAGCCCTCCATAGTCTTCGATAAGAATGCCCATATGACCCGATCAAAAGCCGTCCAATAAAATCAATGCAAGTTTTTCCCCGCTCCTAGCTGCAACATCAAATGCCACTATTGCTGTATTTATGTGACTTGTCTCCCTACCAGTGATAAAACCATGTTGTTGCTTAGCTATCATATCTGGTAAGATTGGGGCAAGTCGCATAGCCCAAACCTTAGCAAAAATCTTTGCATTAGCATTAATAAGTGAGATAGACCTGTATGACTCTATCTCTACTGGCCGTTTGTCTTTTTTCACAATTATTGTTATCCTAGTCAACTTTGTTATATCCTGAATTACCTGGTGAGATTATAATATCCTTGAATATTTTATGAAATTCTAGAGGGATGGAGTCGTCGCCTGCAGCCTTTCCTGTAGGCAAGGTAATAATAGCCAACTCTAGTTCCTTGACCAGTATATCTCTGTCTGTTATTCTTCTATCACTGCAGCTTGCCCACCCATTACATACGCCATTATTTCCACCATGCCAGGCCTTGAAGATTGACTATATAGTTTTTAATAAAATATTGAGAATTGCTGAATAATAGCTTGAAGGAGAGTCTGAATTATGCCGTCATTGCCTTTAATGCTCTGTATCTGACTTGTAGCCTTCCTATCAGATATCTGATGTGTATGTACTCAGCCCACCTGGTCACCATATTCATACTGAAGGGCCTTATTTTTGGCGTAGGTTGCTGCAGTCTTATCCTTAAAATCCTGACTAAGTTTAGATCGCTTGCTAATGAGCTGCATGCGTAAGGTCCGCTCACCCACATGCCCTGCCTTAATTACTGCAGCATGGGATATTTCTAGCTGTAAGACCTCCTGGGTCAGCACGTGAGTACTGGTTTGAATCTCCCTCTTCTGTGCATAGATAAATTGTTTGGTGATACCCCATATATAATCCTTAAGTGTATCCCAAACTACCAGAGGCGATGCTGTCTCAAGATTTATCTCCAATAAACCATTTAGGGAGCTCTTTGCCATCTTGCAGTGCTCTAAGTTACTAAGTATTTGTCTTGGGAATTAAAACTGCCATTGGCGGCCTCCTAACCCTGTTAGATTGACAACTAAAATAATAGGATTATGATCCGATGAAACTTTTGGACAAACCCCCATCTGACATATATCATATCAATCCGGGAATAGTGAAGGACATGAGTTACGTCAAGAAGTTATTGACAACTTCCTCTTTATATGGTAAATAACTAAACAAACATGTGTGCACATAGTAATTTCGAGATCCACAGGTGGTAGACTACTAAAATTGTTGTAATTTATACAGTTTATATAGGATCACAATTATAATGGTAATGTTTATGATTGGGATGAGTACATGAGTGAATTGTTCTCCTAGAAACTGATCCTGTCATTGCTTGATTAAGCACAGGAGCAGATAGTGTAACTGCCAAAATGTCATTTTGCATGTACCCACTTTTTGAATAATACTAAAATATTATTATTTACATTCTTGTGTTTTCCAAAGATGAACATACTATGTCATTTTCTGCAGTACAAAAGAATCATTAGTGACCAAGGAAATGGGTAAGGTAGCATACTTTGTGCATAGAGATGTTGTATGTACCTGAATCTTTTTCCTCGTGTAGTACTCAGTTTTGTGTGCAGAAGCACTGTCTCAATACATTACACCATTGGTTTTTAGTACAAATGACTGTTAGTCCAGAGACGGGTAAAATTATGTTATGTGAAAATAAAGCTCTCTGCTTACTTGGATTTTCTACATCTCCAGTATTATGTGACTAACATTACTTCTAAGTATTTAAACCTGAAAAATGATTTGTCTCTATTAATTGTGACGGTACTATTGTTTATAAAATGGTCTGTGGGATTGTTTTAGCAGGTGAGATTTCACCATTATTATAGGCAGAAAGCGTTACACGATGGGCATCCAGATATAAGAGAGAAGGTAAGATGTTTACTTACACAACACAATTAACGCACAAAGGAGTTAATAAGACACAATAAATTACATGTACCGCAAGAACAGTAGTGATTTATTAAACAAATATTTATATTTATTTGAAGTAGTTAAGTCTTGGTAAGTCAAATATCATCAACATTATATCAGACACAGAATTGACAGCCATCATGTGTGAGACATTTTTAACTTAAGCCGCAAATGTTTGGGGTCAAGTGTCTAATTTATATATAGTCCTCAAAAGGGAAATGCAAGATTTTGAATTGTGCAAAGGGTCAATGTTGCCGCTGCACAGGAGGAAGTTCTTTGCACATCTTGGTGGTGGTTCTATTGTGATCATCTGCCACTGGTCTGGATGAATATCCCCTCCTCGGAGTGACCGGTGGGTGAGCAGTTGTAGGGTTTCCAGGGATGGCAGTTGTCTCCTGGGTTTCCAGGGACTCCCTCTCTGTGGAAAGAGGTGGTGTTACCAGGACTTTGTGTTACATGAAAATTAGTTCAATATTTATGGTTATGTGATTTCACTTTGCGTTTGTTTCAAAAATCACTATACACTTCTAAATTCTTCCACAGATTCACAAATTAGCAACAAGTATGAAATAATGACATGTTTCTTTCTTTTTGTACAACATCACAAGTATGTGTCATGCCTAATCAGTGATATGGAGAGCTTTCACATTTTGAGAGCTCTTTCAGAACCAGAATTAGCATATGGCTTCTATAATGTACATCATACAAGTAAGCCATTGTCCTTTTACAATGAATGAGACCAAAATTACACAGCAAAGGAAATACTTGCATCTGGTTGTACAGTTAAATGCACTATAGGCCCCTGGTAGCCATACAGGTGTCAAAGCTCGAAAATTCAGTGAAACCACATAGAAATGTTATCCATCAGAATGTTTCTATGTGCTGCAGAGTATGAACATGTATTATTTCAAGATATTGACTTTTTATTTTATATTTTCTGAGTCAAAGTTGGGCAATGATAACAGTGAGACATGACATGAAGGTATGGTAACTCTTACAATGGTTTATGGGAGTTGAAGTAATTGGCCACTAAGAATGTAGCTGTTGTTGGTTACAGCAGCAATGGCAGCTCCATGTTTACCTAATTGGTAAATTGAGAGTGCACTCTTGGCCACAACTTGTTTAGATGGACACTAAAGTGTGTGTGAAATATAGTGCTGCTGTTACACTAGTAACTTTCTATGTCCAGGCCATTGGTACATCCAGTACATCTTTTCAGAGTACATTACTGATGCTTGTTTGTTCAAATTGTCTCATAGGTACTGTCACCATTTTAATAAACAAGTACAGAAGCAATGTAGATGTGAGTAGCAAGGGTAAGGTTTACTTGGTCAGAAGGGTCTATCCATACCAGGTCCTCCTGTCGACTGGGTGAAAAAGGTGAGAGAATATTAATAAAGATTTGACTACTGTGAGAAGTTGGCCTGGCATATGCTGTCCACTAATTATAGTGGGCACCTTGCACCAGTCCAAATCGACTCTTATGGTAGGTAGGTTAAAGACAACCTTATTGAAAGCTATCCTAGTGGTAGCTATGGAGAGCAGCCTTCAGGCTAAGTCTTGAAGGAATGTAAAGCAGCTTGTTTTACCAGTCTATAATCTCTTGAGTGACCAAATGAAAGAGCACCACACTAGGTATATATTCAAAATATATGCATTTATTACTAAACACACCCCTCTAGTCTCTTTATGAGGCTAGAGTTCGAAGTACATAGGTTATAAGATCTTAAGTCACAGTAATAGCACAAATACACGTTTGGGCCCTAGGGCGTACCAAACCATATACCAATAAAGTGGTATGCGAACCACGACTGAACTAGACACTAGGCCTAGAGCCTCTAGAAGTGCTTGGACCACAAGGAACCACCCAAGGTAGTGACACAGGGGACCCACGGGAGACGCGTGCAGTGTAAATACACAACCGCGATACGCCGTTAACTTCTATGGAGAAAGTCGGGATCGGGAAAATAGAGGAAAGGGACACTTAAAAGAGGACTAGGACAAAACCCTTTGAGATCTAGGACTTTGAAGAGTCTCTACCCACGGGAGCACCGGAGTACTCGTGTTACCTCACCCAGGGAAGCCGGGTGCATAGGTGCCTTTCGGGGTCGGGTTTCGTCGTCGTTTCGTATGGCGATCTGCTGCAAAGTGCTGCTGGCGACCAGGAGAAAAGTGTCCGGGTGGATCCAAGAGTGGATCGGAGTTCTGAAGAACCTGAAAGCAGAGGGGACAGAGTCTGGGTCACTAGCCAGTGACCAGGAAGGCGATGGACAGATGCCCACCGATGTCGAGTGCTTCAGGTGCGGTGACGGTCGTCTTGACTCTTCAGCCACGAGGTCCGGGAGGTGTTGTCGGCGACCAGGAGCAGGATTCGGGCTGGTGCTCGATGTCTGTCGAGTGCTGAGGTGTCGGCGACCGGATTGGACCCAACAAGCCTTGGCAACGGCAAGTCTCGAGTAAGATGTAGATCGTCGATGGTGCAGACCAGCAAGGTCTGGGGAACTCACCCAGCGAGGGTAAGTGAGGGCAGGCCTGGAGCAACCAGGATGCCAAGTAAAGAAAAGATTGGCCTTCGTTAAGGGCTACTAGCCAACGGGCTAGCGACCGCAAAGGAGCCTCGTGACGCCGCACGTGGAGCTGGCTTACAGGACACTCGTGGAGTGGGGGCCAGTGATCTTCGGTGCAGGTGGTGCTGGAGGCTAGGGCTACTCGGAGCCCAAAGCACGACTTCTTGGGAGACCCAGAAGATGGTGCACTTGCAAGTGTGCTCGGTGTCCAGGGGTCACGGTCTCAAGTCACCCACGACAGCCACGGGCCTCAGCTTTGCTGGGGACTCAGGGTAGCCTCGGGGAAGTCTGAGAATCCACCTCTGGTGATGCGATGACTTCGGCGTCCGACGGGAGCTTCAGTGATGCGAACCGGACAGATGCTTCTTTGGTGCCTGCCAAGCAGGGAGTCACTCCTTGACCCCAAGGGAGATTCTTCAGTCCTCTAATCGTGAGTAGAGCGTCGAAGGTCCAGGATTCCGTTTCAGAGTTTCGTCCAGGTATAATCTAAAGTCCTAAGGACTGGGTTCCTACCTTTATTCTAAAAATAGGGGATGGACTACTCTGTGGCCCCACCTATGGGTGGGTCAGGGCAGAGGGGTGGCTACACCCCTTTCCCTTTGTCCAGTTCGCGCCAAAGCAGGGGCTGCGAGCCCCTGATCCGGTTTGAACTGGGGTATGCACAGGGACACCAAATGTGCCCCCAGTGCAGGACTTCAAAGCACCCGAAAGTGCTCCCGCCCAGCCCCAATACACATTGTCCTGTCTGGGGAGGTGGTCACACCTCCCTGGGACAGGAAACCTATTGTCCAGGCCTCCCCTGCCGGAGTTTCGTCCAGCAGCAGGAGGCCAGACTCGTGTCTGTGGCAGCAGCATCCATTTTGTGATGCCAGGGCTCTGGAAAGAAGTTACCGGACTCGTCAGAGTTAACATGCCTTTCCCTCTAGAAGGGTGGAATGCTACCCCCGCCGCCAGGATTGGCGGGGGGTAGTATTCCAAGATGTTTGACACCAAACACGACATGTTTAGGTGCAGCCATTCCAAAGTTAGCATTTTACCGCGAGGATATAATGCGCTTAAGAGTATATGGTCAGGCTGCACTACAAACAGCATCAGAGATGGTCTCCGAACGCTGCAGAGGGGCCCTGCTCATGCAGGGGCACCTTCTCACATAGGAACCATGCACTCTGCCTTTAGGATTGATAAGGCCTGCCTTAGGAGTGACTTATAGGTTTATATGTGTGTATGCTTTTAGTGATATAGGTAACCTATACCACAGTAAGGGGTGCATGCACCACCTTACCCAGGCTGCAGTAGCAGACCTGTGGTGTCAGTTTGGATGGCCTTCCAGGGGTGGCATAATATATGCTGCAGCCCCTGGCAGGCCTCTGAGGTACCTATGCCCTTGGTACATAGTATACCATATACTAGGGACTTATAAGGGCACTCCAGATCCCAATCAGTGATGTGCCTAAGGCACATGGAGACCCTTTTAAAGAGGAAACAGCTAGGCTGGGGTTCTGAATAGCAGGGCCCCAGCCAGACTAATGTCGAAAACCAGTGAAGCATCAGCAAAAAGTGGGGGTACCCATGTGAAGCAGATCCTACTCTCCTACACAACCCCCCAAACCTAGGGACATTAAACTAACCTTGCCCAGTTAAGTCTTCATGTTCTAAGTGGAAATACCTAGAGAGTCCATCTGCATTCGCATGGTTACTCCCAGGCCTATGTTCCACTGTAAAGTCCATCCCCTGTAGGGAAATGGACCACCTAAGCAGTTTGGGGTTTTCACCCTTCATTTGTTTTAGCCATAAGAGGGGCTTATGGTCTGTCTGAACCAGGAAGTGTGTACCAAACAAGTATGGCCTCAACTTCTTCAGAGCCCAGACCACAGCAAAGGCCTCCCTCTCTATGGCTGACCAACGTTTCTCTCTAGGGGTCAGCCTTCTGCTAATAAAAGCTACTGGCTGATCCTGACCTTCTTCATTCAATTGTGACAGTACAGCCCCTACCCCCAATTCAGATGCATCTGTTTGAACAATGAACTTCTTGGAGTAATCAGGACTCTGCAGAATTGGAGCAGTGCACATGGCCTGCTTGAGGTCATCAAATGCCTTTTGACAGCTAACTGTCCACTGAACCTTTTTGGGCATTTTCTTAGAAGTTAAGTCATTCAAGGGTGTCACTATTGATCCATACCCCTTGACAAATCTCCTATAGTACCCAGTCAGGCCTAAGAAGGCTCTCACCTGAGTCTGGGTAGTGGGAGCAGTCCAGTCCATGATGGTCTGGATCTTGCTCTGCAAAGGTTGAACCTGGCCTCCACCCACAAGGTGGCCCAGGTACACAACCTGACTCTGCCCTATCTGGCACTTAGTGGCCTTGATAGTCAGGCCTGCCTTTTGCAGGGCCTGTAAAACATTCCTGAGGTGGACCAGGTGATCCTCCCAGGTGGAGCTAAAGACAGCAATATCATCTAGATAAGCTGCACTATAGGCTTCCAGTCCTGTGAGAACTGTGTTCACCAACCTCTGGAAAGTGGCAGGTGCATTTTTCAGACCAAAGGGCATTACCACAAATTGATAATGCCCACTGGGGGTTGAAAATGCTGTTTTGGGCTTTGCAGTATCAGCTAGTCTGATCTGCCAGTAGCCAGCTGTTAGGTCAAATGTGCTGAGATATTTGGCAGAGGCCAAAGTATCTATGAGCTCATCTGCCCTGGGTATGGGATGGGCATCAGTCCTAGTGACTGCATTGAGACCCCTGTAGTCTACACAAAACCTCATCTCTCTTTTCCCACCACTGGTGTGAGGTTTCGGTACCAGGACTACTGGACTAGCCCAAGGGCTATCTGAGGGCTCAATTACTCCCAACTCCAACATTTTCTGGACTTCGGTCCTGATACAGTCCCTGACATGGTCAGGTTGCCTATAAATCTTGTTTTTAATAGGCAGACTGTCCCCAGTGTCCACTTCATGAGTGCACCAGGTGGTCTGACTGGGTGTCAGTGAAAACATATGTCTAAACTGATTGAGGACTTGCCTGCAATCAGTTTGTTGCTGGGTAGTGAGGCTGCCTGCCAAGGCTACACCATCAACTGACCCATCGTCAGGGTTCTGTCAGAGCAGGTCAGGGAGTGGGTCACTCTCTTCCTCCTGCCCTTCATCAGTAGCCATGAGCAAGCCCATGTCTGCCCTGTCCACATATGGCTTTAGTCTGTTGACATGGAGAACCCTTTGGGGACTCCTGGGTGTTCCCAGGTCCACTAAGTAAGTGACCTCACCCTTCTGCTCAACAATAGTGTGGGGTCCACTCCATTTGTCTTGGAGAGCTGCTGGGGCCACTGGCTCCAACACCCACACCTTCTGTCCTGGCTGGTACACAGTCAGAACAGCCTTTTGGTCATGCCAGGCCTTCTGAAGTTCCTGGCTAGCCTCAAGGTTTTTGGTTGCCTTTTTCATGTACTCAGCCATCCTGGAGCGGAGACCAAGTACATAGTCCACTATATCTTGCTTTGGGGGCTTGAGAGGTAACTCCCATCCTTCCTTCACCAAGCACAGTGGACCCCTCACAGGGTGGCCAAACAGAAGTTCAAAAGGGCTGTAACCAACCCCCTTCTGAGGCACCTCCCTATATGCGAATAAAAGGCAGGGCAAGAGTATGTCCCATCTACGCCTAAGCTTTTCTGGGAGCCCTTTAATCATGCCCTTCAAGGTTTTGTTGAATCTCTCAACTAAACCATTGCATTGTGGGTGATAGGGTGTGGTGAACTTATAAGTCACTCCACACTCCTTCCACATTGCTTTTAAGTACCCAGACATGAAGTTAGCACCCCTGTCTGATACTACCTCCTTAGGAAAGCCCACTCTTGAGAAGATTCCCAGGAGGGCCCTTGCCACCACAGGTGCTGTAGTGGTCCTGAGGGGAATAGCTTCTGGGTACCTGGTGGCATGATCCACTACCACCAGGATAAACCTGTGCCCAGAGGCTGTTTGGGGATCCATGGGACCAACAATGTCAATCCCTACCCTCTCAAAGGGCACCCCCACCACAGGTAGTGGTATCAGGGGGCCTTTGTAGTGCCACCTGCTTTGCCACTGGCTTGGCAGGTTACACAGGAGCGACAAAACTCCTTACTGTCTTCAGACATGTGGGGCCAGTGAAAGTGAGGGACAATTCTGTCCCAAGTCTTGTTCTGGCCCAGGTGTCCTGCTAAGGGAATATCATGGGCTAGGGTCATTAGGAAGCCCCTGAACTTCAAAGGTATTACCAACCTCCTGGTAGCACCAGGCTTGGGGTCTCTACTCTCTGAGTACAGGAGTCCATCATCCCAATACACTGTATGGGGACCACTAGCTTTCCCAGCAGCCTCAGCAGCAGCTTGCTGTCTGAGGGGTTCAAGGGAGGGGCAGCTCTGCTGCTCCTGGCTCAGATCTGCCCTAGAAGGTCCCCCTGTCCCCAAGAACTCAACCTGGTCAGGTTCAAGTTCCTCTGGGACAGTTCCTTCTTCAGGGCTGAGATCATCCCCCTCAAGGGACTGATCTTCCTCCTGAGCCAAGGGGAAGGCACTGCCTTAACCCTACTACTCCTCCTCTTGGAAGGCACTTGGTCCTTTCTTCCAGAATCCAAGGCCTGTTCAGTGCTAGACATTTTGGCTTGTGACCTGGTCACAGCAAACACATCTGCAGGGATCCCCAGCATTTCTGCATGGGTCCTGAGCTCCACTTCTGCCCAAGCAGAAGTCTCTAAGTCATTGCCAAGCAAGCATTCGACTGGTAGGTTTGCACTTACCACAACCTTCTTAAGGCCAGTTACCCCTCCCCAGGAGAAGTTAACAACTGCCAGAGTATGGTCTGTTCTGACATTGCTAGCATTGGTCACTTGGTACATCTCACCAAGCATAACTTGCCCAGGTAGCACAAGGCCTTGTGTCACCATTGTGACACTTGCCCCTGTGTCCCTAAATGCCAAAGCCTCTCGTCCATTGATTAAAGGCTGTTGTCTGTACTTGCCCAGATTACTGGGACTCATAGAGGAGGGCACATCCATGCCTCCATCACAGACTAACACAGCCTGAGTCAGTTCTCTAACTAGGTCAGAGCCCAACTCAGTTCCCAGGGTGAACCCTACTAAACCCTTTGCTGGAGCACTTCCACCAACTGAACTAGGGGGAACAGGTGCCTTAGGGGCATTGGTGGGTGCTGGACTGGAGTCTTTGGACTTGGTGCAATCACTGGTCCAGTGGGTCTTTTGCTTACAGACCTTGCACCATGGTTTTCTTTGGCCTTTACCCTTGGTAGACTGGGAATCCCCACCAGAAGAAGATTTTTGGGGGCCTGATGAAGACTTTTGATCTTTACCCTTCTCCCCACCCTTGTCAGAGTTCTTAGCATCTTGCTTCTTGGTTTCCCCACCTTGGTTCTGTACCTTCTGCTTCACCCTGGTCCTGACCCATTTGTCTGCCTTCTTTCCCAATTCTTGGGGAGAGGTCAGATCAGAGTCTACCAGGTATTGATGCAACAGCTGATTTTGACAGTTATTAAGAATCTGCTCCCTCATTATCAGATTATACAACCCTGAGAAGTCACACACCTTACTGCCCATCAACCAGCCTTCCAGAGCCTTGGCAGAACAATCCACATAGTCTACCCAGTCTTGAGTCTGTGCTTTTTGGGTGTCTCTGAACTTCAACCTGTACTGTTCAGTGGTTAGGCCAAACCCATCAATAAGAGCACTCTTCAAGACCTTGTAATTGTCAGCATCCTCCTCTCTAACAGTGAGGAGCTTGTCTCTACCTTTGTCAGCAAAGGAGAGCCACAAGATTGCTGCCCACTGCTCCTGAGGGACCTTCTGTACTTTACAGGCCCTCTCTAAAGCAGTTATCCATTTGTGGATATCATCCCCACTCTGGTAGGGAGGGACAATCTTGCTCAGGTTCCTATGGTCATAGGACCTTTCCCTATCTCTAGGGACATGGCTGCCACCATGGGACTCTAGTCCCAACTTTCTTCTCTCTCTAAGGAGATCTAGGGATTCTCTATCCAAAGCCAATTGCTTCTTCCTGATCTCTAGTTGAGTTTCCTCATACTGGACCAGTCTCTTTCTTCTCTCATGAGAGGATTCCCTCCTGTGAGAAGAAACAGAGCTCCCTATTGAGGTGCCAGAGTGGTTAGACTCCTGAGAAGGAGACCTAGACTTTCTGAGCACACTCATAATCCTTCCTGGGGGGACAAAGGTGTGGTTTTCTAGATCCTCATCTTCATCTTCCCCAGAAGGGATTGGGTTTTCCAGGTCAGGGTCATTGTCACCCTCCTGGTCAGTTTCAGAGGGGGGGCTGGGGATAGTGGTACCTCTGGCCCCTTCCTCATCTGCTGGCCCACCCTCTGCTCCTACCCCTTCAGTCTCTGAGGACTTACTAAGATCATAAGCCACCAACAACTCCTTGAGGTGTTGGGTGGTGGGACTTTGGCCTGTCCTTAATTTCCTCACGTTACATAAAGCTCTCAATTCCAAGAATTGGAGTGTATCATACTTGGAGGGTGGAAGCTCAATGGCTTCCTGCAAGGAATCTTTGGATCCTGCTTTTAAAGACATTACTAGTGTGGTGTGGTGTATGCACTACCTACTCTAGTGTGGCCTACTAAACTCTCTTGAGTTGTAGAAAGGGTTGTGCTATCCCTTAACACACAACTCTAAGTTCAGTAGAACTTACTGTTATTCTAAGCTTAAATTATATGTACCTTAGGTACCTTTAGTGGTTTTCAGTTGATCAATTCAATTGAGATTATCTGGTAAAACAATAGCAAGCTGGAATCCCACACGCTGCACACCAATGTGAGAAGTTGGCCTGGCATATGCTGTCCACTAATTATAGTGGGCACCTTGCACCAGTCCAAATCGACTCTTATGGTAGGTAGGTTAAAGACAACCTTATTGAAAGCTATCCTAGTGGTAGCTATGGAGAGCAGCCTTCAGGCTAAGTCTTGAAGGAATGTAAAGCAGCTTGTTTTACCAGTCTATAATCTCTTGAGTGACCAAATGAAAGAGCACCACACTAGGTATATATTCAAAATATATGTATTTATTACTAAACACACCCCTCTAGTCTCTTTATGAGGCTAGAGTTCGAAATACATAGGTTATAAGATCTTAAGTCACAGTAATAGCACAAATACACGTTTGGGCCCTAGGGGCGTACCAAACCATATACCAATAAAGTGGTATGCGAACCACGACTGAACTAGACACTAGGCCTAGAGCCTCTAGAAGTGCTTGGACCACAAGGAACCACCCAAGGTAGTGACACAGGGGACCCACGGGAGACGCGTGCAGTGTAAATACACAACCGCGATACGCCGTTAACTTCTATGGAGAAAGTCGGGATCGGGAAAATAGAGGAAAGGGACACTTAAAAGAGGACTAGGACAAAACCCTTTGAGATCTAGGACTTTGAAGAGTCTCTACCCACGGGAGCACCGGAGTACTCGTGTTACCTCACCCAGGGAAGCCGGGTGCATAGGTGCCTTTCGGGGTCGGGTTTCGTCGTCGTTTCGTATGGCGATCTGCTGCAAAGTGCTGCTGGCGACCAGGAGAAAAGTGTCCGGGTGGATCCAAGAGTGGATCGGAGTTCTGAAGAACCTGAAAGCAGAGGGGACAGAGTCTGGGTCACTAGCCAGTGACCAGGAAGGCGATGGACAGATGCCCACCGATGTCGAGTGCTTCAGGTGCGGTGACGGTCGTCTTGACTCTTCAGCCACGAGGTCCGGGAGGCGTTGTCGGCAACCAGGAGCAGGATTCGGGCTGGTGCTCGATGTCTGTCGAGTGCTGAGGTGTCGGCGACCGGATTGGACCCAACAAGCCTTGGCAACGGCAAGTCTCGAGTAAGATGTAGATCGTCGATGGTGCAGACCAGCAAGGTCTGGGGAACTCACCCAGCAAGGGTAAGTGAGGGCAGGCCTGGAGCAACCAGGATGCCAAGTAAAGAAAAGATTGGCCTTCGTTAAGGGCTACTAGCCAACGGGCTAGCGACCGCGAAGGAGCCTCGTGACGCCGCACGTGGAGCTGGCTTACAGGACACTCGTGGAGTGGGGGCCAGTGATCTTCGGTGCAGGTGGTGCTGGAGGCTAGGGCTACTCGGAGCCCAAAGCACGACTTCTTGGGAGACCCAGAAGATGGTGCATTTGCAAGTGTGCTCGGTGTCCAGGGGTCACGGTCTCAAGTCACCCACGATAGCCACGGGCCTCAGCTTTGCTGGGGACTCAGGGTAGCCTCGGGAAGTCTGAGAATCCACCTCTGGTGATGCGATGACTTCGGCGTCCGACGGGAGCTTCAGTGATGCGAACCGGACAGATGCTTCTTTGGTGCCTGCCAAGCAGGGGAGTCACTCCTTGACCCCAAGGGAGATTCTTCAGTCCTCTAATCGTGAGTAGAGCGTCGAAGGTCCAGGATTCCGTTTCAGAGTTTCGTCCAGGTATAATCTAAAGTCCTAAGGACTGGGTTCCTACCTTTATTCTAAAAATAGGGGATGGACTACTCTGTGGCCCCACCTATGGGTGGGTCAGGGCAGAGGGTGGCTACACCCCTTTCCCTTTGTCCAGTTCGCGCCAAAGCAGGGGCTGCGAGCCCCTGATCCGGTTTGAACTGGGGTATGCACAGGGACACCAAATGTGCCCCCAGTGCAGGACTTCAAAGCACCCGAAAGTGCTCCCGCCCAGCCCCAATACACATTGTCCTGTCTGGGGAGGTGGTCACACCTCCCTGGGACAGAAACCTATTGTCCAGGCCTCCCCTGCCGGAGTTTCATCCAGCAGCAGGAGGCCAGACTCGTGTCTGTGGCAGCAGCATCCATTTTGTGATGCCAGGGCTCTGGAAAGAAGTTACCGGACTCGTCAGAGTTAACATGCCTTTCCCTCTAGAAGGGTGGAATGCTACCCCCGCCGCCAGGATTGGCGGGGGTAGTATTCCAAGATGTTTGACACCAAACACGACATGTTTAGGTGCAGCCATTCCAAAGTTAGCATTTTACCGCGAGGATATAATGCGCTTAAGAGTATATGGTCAGGCTGCACTACAAACAGCATCAGAGATGGTCTCCGAACGCTGCAGAGGGGCCCTGCTCATGCAGGGGCACCTTCTCACATAGGAACCATGCACTCTGCCTTTAGGATTGATAAGGCCTGCCTTAGGAGTGACTTATAGGTTTATATGTGTGTATGCTTTTAGTGATATAGGTAACCTATACCACAGTAAGGGGTGCATGCACCACCTTACCCAGGCTGCAGTAGCAGACTTGTGGTGTCAGTTTGGATGGCCTTCCAGGGGTGGCATAATATATGCTGCAGCCCCTGGCAGGTCCTCTGAGGTACCTATGCCCTTGGTACATAGTATACCATATACTAGGGACTTATAAGGGCACTCCAGATCCCAATCAGTGATGTGCCTAAGGCACATGGAGACCCTTTTAAAGAGGAAACAGCTAGGCTGGGGTTCTGAATAGCAGGGCCCCAGCCAGACTAATGTCGAAAACCAGTGAAGCATCAGCAAAAAGTGGGGGTACCCATGTGAAGCAGATCCTACTCTCCTACAACTACAACAGTTATGTCATAACTTACCTACTTACTTTTAAAGAGAAATGTTATATTGTTCTTCATGACAGTTATAATGTGTAGAAGGTATGTACCGAGTAGCTGATCAGCTTTACAGTCGTTTGTGCATGTTCATGTTAAATCCTAGGCCATACAATGGATACTTGTCAGATAAATGTCTGAAACATTACACATAAGGTCTATTATACTGTCACTAAGTACTCCATGCTAAAAATACAAATGGCAGGTTAATTCACATAGCAATAGTGCAGTTTATTAAACTAGAGGGACCCTCACAGTGTGCTAACATTAGTATATCTATGGGATTTTTAAAATTTGAGCATTTAATTCAGGACATGGAAGTTAAAAGACGACATTGATTTCAAGGGCATTTACAATTTACATATTAGTTTCTGTGTACTGTAGTGTGCTTTTATTTACCTGTCTCCACTCTACCCTGGATTCCTGCAAAGGGCAAAGGGCAAGAGGTGCATAGGCCTGGGAGAACCACCACCAGTCTGCTGGCCCACTAGGTAGCCTTTGGAGGTCAGAGATTTGACTCTCCCATGCAGATCTTTCTAGTGCTTCCTAATTTCTTCCTGTGATTGCCTGGTGTTAGACACATCTTTAACGCTTGAGACAATTCGCTCCCACATTTGCCTTTCTGAGAAATAGTTGTAGATTGGATAAGTGACCCAAACAAGTGGACTGTACCCTAATGATTTCATCCACCATACCTTTCAATTCTGTGTCTGTAAATCTGGACTTTCTTCTCTCAGTCATGGTTGAAAAGAAGTACAAATATGGTAGTTTAAAAAAGGGAAGAAAACTGTTGATATTAGGGGAAATAATTGAAATATAGCAAAAGGTGAATCTAACGGTCTGCCCTGAAAACAATCATCTGCTTCTGGCTGCTCCTAAGCAAAGGCAAAGGATGATGGCATAGCATGGGGTGTGCTTTAAAGTGTGCCTAGCAGGTGTGATTACTTAGGACTTTACTATCAGGTGTGTCACTTCAGCGTCCATCATT
Source organism: Calotriton arnoldi (assembly GCA_963921515.1). Lineage (NCBI taxonomy): Eukaryota > Metazoa > Chordata > Amphibia > Caudata > Salamandridae > Calotriton > Calotriton arnoldi. The sequence goes on along the minus strand of CAWUFW010005009.1, from coordinate 1,225,604 downwards.
CAGATGCAACGCTATACCACAGAAATTCCATTTGTGACATAGTTCCTCCAACGCTACACAGCCGCAATCCCACTATGCTAAGTGAAATATATAAATTAGGTGGGTGGAATCCTGCCACACCAATGCCCACGGAGTGTTATACGACAGCAGAGGAATACTCACTGCATGCGTGGTATTCCCGCTTGGATGACAGATCTCCCTCCTACAAGATGGATGGTGGTTTCACCACTCTATATACAAATTGGACGGGACATACTCTGCAAGTCCGGCTGGCAGCATTGAACCTCCATCACAGAGGATGGATGGATGGACCGCTAAGATATAAATCGGGCCCTTGATTAAAAATATTTTGTGTCTTGTTGAATTTTGCACCTTCATATAACTGCAAATAAAATGCACAAACCTTAAATGCAAAAGAGATGCAAGTTAAACTAATCAGTGGGAAATACAGTCTTTTACATTATCACACCTCTGTTGGTTAATGTGATCACTGCAGATGTCTTTATGTTTGCTGAAGAGACAAAGAACTGAATCCGGATTGGCACAGTGATGAATATTGACTTGTGTATTTATAGTGATGTGAGGACCCATCTTGTAACTAAAATATGTAAATCATTATTTTACAGTTGTATTACACGCAGTTTAAGATAGGCTGCCGCAAAATGATTTAGTGTTTAAGATGAAACACGAGCTTTCAAAGTACATATCTTAGTAATAGGTAAACTGTATATAATAACGCAGACATTTTGATAATGTCTGTTAAAATAATGATTTCCAAAACTCAGCTGCCAACACTCTGCCAACTTACATTAATTCTAAAAAATAAAAAAAAGAATACAAGGAAATAATCCTTTGTTCTCATAGAAGTTCATATGCAAGAACGAGCTCACATCTCTATTATCGAATTCACCTCTCATGAACTCTCCATCAACCTGACTCAGAAATACGTGGTCAGGCAGGCTCTGAGACCTAGGCGTGAGGTTACTGATTGACAGGTCACAGGTGGGGTGCTGAACAAAGGACTGGGCTTCGTATCCTCAAACAGAGGTGACACGTTTTTGGTAAAGCAAGAATTGGCCCTATTCTTTCGTAAGATTCGCCTGAACTTTTTCTTCAGAGCCCGAATACAGGATCCCATTGAAGAAACTGGTACCAACACTGGGTTGAAAAATAAATCCACCTTCAACCCTCCGACTCACCAGATACCTCCCCAAGTATTCACTTTTGATAAAGCTGTTTTGACACAGGTTGATACTATCTGCAGAGGCAACGAAAGACAATATCAGAACCTAACACAACGAGAGAAACGGGCCATGAAGACACTGGCAAGTGACACCACGATTACGATCAAACCGGCTGATAAGGGGGGTGCTATTGTCCTGTTGGACACTTCAATGTATCGTGCAGAGTGTCTCAAACAACTTAACAACACCCGTTTTTACCAACCGTTGAAGACAGATCCCACTAAGAGACTTCAAACTGAAATAAAGAATCTCGTAGATGAGGCAAGATTGAAGAATTGGATCACTATACAAGAAGCATCCTTCTTGGTCAAGGCCCATCCAGTGACTCCTTACTTTTACGTTCTGCCGAAAGTACATAAGGAGCAGAGACCACCACCTGGGCATCCCATTATCTCTGGATTGGGATCCCTTCTAGAACCTCTATCCATGTTTGTGGATCATTTCCTTCGGCCTCTTGTAATGGAGATGCCCACTTACCTCAAGGATACGAAGGACATTCTCCGTCTGGTGGGAGATACACCTTTTGATGTAACCAAAGACTACCTGGTGTCTTTTGATGTGGAGTCTTTGTACACCTGCATTCCCCAAGACGAGACACTGGCGGCCATACAGACATTGTTGGAGAATCGAGACATGGATACCATCACCCCGGTCCATTTCATCATGAACTGTGCCCGACTGGCCATGAAGGAAAACTTCTTTCAATTTGAATACCAGTTATTTCTACAAATATCGGGCACTTCAATGGGCAGCGTTTTTGCCCATAGTTTGGCGAATCTTTATGTGCACCTCTTTGAACCACATTTTCGATGAGGGCAATCCATATAAAGACTACATATTGTTATGGAAACGCTACATTGACGACGTCTTTGTTGTCTGGAGAGGCCCTCCATTTACCATCATGGAATTCAAGGGGTGGCTCAATACCCAGAATAATTTCCTGAGGTTTACCTGTGAATACAGCAACAGCAAGTTACCATTACTAGACGTCCTGATTTCCCCCACTGATGGGGGTCTATGCACTGAATTGTACAGGAAGCCCATGTCCAGGAACTCGCTGTTATCATACAAGAGCTATCATCCCAAAGCCTTGCGTGATAATCTACCTTTTGGGCAGTTCTTACGAATTAAAAGGAACTGCTCTACTACTTCCAAATATCAGGAACATACCCATGATCTGGCTCGCCAGCTCGGAGCCAGAAGTTACCCGAAGAAATTGATCAAGAGGTCAATGAAACGTGCAGCCAACAATAACCGGGAAGCTTCATTGAACAAAGCGGACCCAAGGAAGCTAATCCAAGACTTACATGTGTCAACACTTTTTGCAGTTTCTCTAACTAGATCAAAAAGAGTATCCTCACCAATTGGAAGATTTTGAATATCGGCGACACTGCCCTACCTCGACCGTTGTTTGTTTTTAAACGCAGCACAAATATTAAGGACCAATTGGTGCATACGCGACCACATACCATGAAATCAAGTAATCAGAATACTCTCTGACACTTACCTGATGTCAGGGGACATTTTCCTTGTGGTATGTGTGCAGCCTTCCCACTCACAGAACACACAATTTCTTTTGACATTGGAACTTCACAACCATGGACTCTTTCCAAGCACACGAATTGTAACAGTGATATGCTTATTTACTTGATCACGTGTCCGTGTGCTTTGCGTTACGTGGGCATGACTACCCGGAAGGTGAAAACCTGTATTTTAGAACACAAGAGCACCATCCGCTGTAGAAAAACTGCCACTAAACTCACAAGCCACTTTCTAGAACAGAACCATTCCCCTGAAGACCTGAAGTGGATAGTCTTAGAGAAATCGGCTATTCCTGCACATATAACTGACATCTCAACATATCTCTTTAGGCGTGAACAACGTTGGGTACACAGGCTCAACACCGCTGTGGTGGGATTGAACGATGATATTCCATGGGTCTCTCTCTAAATGCCTTGTGACTTCTCAGTTACTAGAAATCATAATATCTAGAGTCACTTGCATCACCATATGTAGATCTGTCTCCACTGATCTCCACATATGGAAGTAGTCTCTGTACTAGACTATAAACATAGCTATCAGAACCCGGTGTTTTTCATATATCCGTGTTGCCCTGCTTAGTGCATAAGGCATAAGGCAGAGTAATATACAACAACACTGCATAACACTAGTTACATACTTTTCATTTTTTTCACTTAGGGTAACTACACCTCTTGGACCACCTTGTAACAAGGCCAAACACTTTTTTAGAGGGATTTCCCCTTAGTGCTGCTATTTCCATAAACAGAGTATTTTAACTGGAGTTCTGGGAAGTACGGTATAATGGCTATTAAGCGCGTTGTAACAGTAAGGGTGCCCCAGACAGGTTCGCGCATGCACAGTAATCGCCTATCGCTTGAAACTACATTTCCCAGGAAATTTGACTGGAAACACACATGTGCGTAGGAGTAGCGTATGCTTACACCGCGCATGCACGACGGTATTGCCGATTAGCGCTGGCTTTTTGTAGCTTGATTAACTTCGGCATTTAAGGAGCACTCCGACACCAGCTCACTTACCTCCCGCGATAGACTCCACCCGACTGGGGTACCGACGGAGAGGTAAGTGTTTTGTTGGTTGCTCTCTTATTTTGTGACTAGGTGCTGGCTGATGCGAACATCTCTTTCTTGTGTGCATGCAATTGATCCTCTTCTTAGAGTTAGTGCCCTTTTACTTAATTTTAGCATCCATGCTAAAGGCGCAAGTGGAACTGAGGGTTTATGCGCAGTCTTTTCGGTGTCTCTTAACCATGCAGCCATGTATTGATACCTTTGATTGACATCACAGGGCTGTTAAGAAAGTCTAAGACAGCCGTCTGTTGTTAACCCCCTGAATTCAGCATCCAGGTGATACGCGTAAGCTGTGCTATGGGTTAATATGCAGTCCGTTTGGTTTTTTAGAACCATACAGCTATATAGTGTTACCTTTGCTTAACACAATAGGGATATTTAGATAACCGGTGACACACGGCTGGTGTTGTTTACCTTCCCTGGAGGACCAGGGTTTCTACTTCTGATAGTACAGTCCTCTTCTCTGACACTCACTGGATAGAGGCTGCCCCCGTTTTTAACAAACCATGGATTGTTTGATATATCAGTGCACCCCGTTTGAATTACGCAGAGGATGCATGTGGTATCGTCGCATACATGTTGTTTTTAACTGAGTCTGGTGTTCTTTCGACTAGATCTAGTAGCTACATGCCTTAGCTTTATTAGTGTGTTACAAGACTAGAAGTTTGTGATCTTTTCTGACACTAGCACACTTTATATACTGTTCCATCATAGACCGGTGCCTCTCCTCTGAGCTGTTGCCAGGTCGAGGTTAGCAACGTACCCAGTCGTTACGGGTAAGCATGACACTGTTTATGTGCAGACACTTTTGTGGTGCAATATGCAGGTGGAGGCATTTTGATCCTTCTTTACTGCCTTGTTATCTGATGTCTTTGTGTGTTTTTGTTTGTTTGTCTAAGGCCTTTCAATGTTTCTTTTTGCATTTATCTTCACCAGGTACTGTTACCTTTCGCAGAAAAGGAACCGCAAGTATTTCTGGTTCCTGTTGTTTAAAATAGTTTTTAACAATTCTTTTTTGTTACACATCTCACTTAGCAGCAGCATCTTAGAGGTCCTGAAGAAAGCCTGGTCCAAGTTAGGGGCACACGGCTGAAACATGTCGACCATAACTTCTCACTTCACACGTGCGGTTTAAATCCATACCGCCGGTGCACTGTTTTTTAATCCTGACAGCGAGAACTCCCGAATACAATATATGTTAGGTTCTCTCTAGCCAGTTTTAGTATCACTTCACTCACTTTAATTCTTCTTCTTTTCCGCTGCGTTCTCACTCACACTATAGGTCTCATTTGGAGGATCTAGTAGATCCAGTTAGAGCAGTTGAAAAACATCCCTGAGCTCCTCCCTCTTAGAGAGGGGGTTGTAGCCCTCAGAGGAACTAGGTCTTTCCTCTGGGAGGAGAATCCCAAATGATGAAGCATGCCACCATAGGTGGGTGAGGGATTTCGTCCTAAAGGGATTTATCCCCCAGTTAGGCTTGCGGGGAGTTTGGTAGTGCCTTTGTGTGTGTTTGTCCTCTTTGTTCAGATAACTTAGACCCAAGGATTTTTGTTGTGTTTTATTGATAGATTGGGGATGTAATCCTTTGCAGGTCTCTAAAACTTTTCCCTAGGACCCTCCCTCCATTGTATTTGTTCAGCACAGGTGGGGTGGCACATAGTCAGCAGACAAATGCGTGATAAAGGAGACTCAAGTCAATCCCCCAGATGAGCGCAGCAAGACCACATTAGTCCAGGGAGATTGGAACATAAGTCTTCTAGCACACGCAATATCAAATAAACACAATTTTCTTGTATTCTTCAGTTTGACGTGTTTCATCAATGCATGTGCAACCCTATGACTTCCTCAGGGCTGGAAAATCTAATTTGAATCTATCTTACAATTCATTCCATTGCACGATCTTTCTGTTTAGTCATACATTATAACTCTCCGATTATTACCCAAACACATTTGTGGCGGTGGCAATATTATGGAATATCTTAACACCAGAACACCTTTATCACAAAACACATCAATTTGTGTACATATTAACTACCTTCTGGTTGCCACTACACCCAGTGGAATTTATTAGAATGCATATATTGTGAGCTGAATACCTATTCTTTTATATGTTATATGGGTCATGCTAGTTGGACAAATGTCCCTAATTCTAATCAATATTGTGTCCATCACTAATATACCATAAATACCTGTAATCCATGAGTATTCTCTGTAAAAATAAGTGATATATATTGATTGGTCATAAATTATTATTATAATGGATAGTTTCTCGTATAGACCTATTTAGGATTTCACCTACCTCAAACATAAAGTAGAAAGAGGACAACATTCTATTCTGGTACAGTTCGTCACAATAGCGTCTTCCCTGCCCGGTTACGGACTTGGAAGGTGTATAATCGCTGGCAACCTGACAAAGTGATAACGGGGCACCAAACTAGTCGAAGGCTGGTAAATATCCATAATCTCACGCTCTGATCCACTAATGGGCACGGCGGGAACAAAAGCCAAGGGCAAATCAGTAGTTGACCTCATTTACAAATATAGTTGTAACTTACCCGTGAGCAGGTCGACTGGTCCCCAGCTGTAATATCGGCTTGTGCGTGTTCGTCTCTTTGCGTACTAGATGGGCGCCATCTTTAAATTCTATTTATAATGCTCCTGATGGGGCAACCGCCAACCAGATGAGAGTTCCTAAATGAACATCAGCGCCATGTTGGAACATGTTTATACGTGTATAAAGAATATAGATGACGTGTAATCAGGTTCCATATATCCGCACCAAAATTGCTCTGTACGAGTACATAATTCTAATCTCTCACCCACACACAATAACTGTATTTCATCCCACGTACGGGTCAGCGTATGTATATTTTTTTCCTCGTGTAATTAATGGGCACCATCATCAACTCTATATATAACGCACTGAATAAGGTAACAGCCTACTAACCAACAAGTTCTATGCAAACGTCCACGCCATACCAGAACATGTTAAAAGCATGCCCTAGAAGTACAAAGAGTCTATATAACGCTCTGAATACGGCAATAGCCTAACAAGTGAAAATTCCTAAATGAACGTCAGCGCCATGTTGGAACATGTTTATACGTGTAAAAAGGTACCATATATCCACACTAAATTGCTCTGTACAAGTACAAAGTTATAATCTCTCACCCACACACAATAACTGTATCTCATCATAGGTATGGATCGATGTATGCATATTTGTTCGCATACTAGCTGGGCGCCCAGGAATCATCAATTCTGTATAAAGCACACTGAATAAGGTAACAGTCAACTAACCCACAGGTAACGTCCACGCCATATCGAAACATGTTTATAAGCATGCGTTAGAAGTACAAAGAGTCTATATAATGCTCTGACTAAGATAATAGCCTACGAACCGTCAGGTTCCATAAGAATGTCCACACCATATTGGAACATGTTTATATGCATGCATTGATAGTACTTATGGCAGATGGTAAGATTTCATCTATAACAATTAGGACTACTATGTGTGGGCATATATCTATAAATGTTTCTACCACACATGTAGTGCCCATGTAAGTGTACCTACAACTAGTAAAGTCTGAAATGTCAGAATGGTCAGTGACCACGAATAGTTCTATTTACTGTCCTTATCACCGCTCCAAGTACCGATTGATATGCCCATCATGGTCATTGTGGAACAGGGCGCCCCATCGGCACGCGGTTATTGCATGAATGTAATATGCATATAATATGCAAGATGGACTTGTTAATGAACATTATCTATGTGTTAACCTCATATGGTCCTTAGAGTAATACTACAGAAGGTGGCCTATCACACTATATGATTTGCATATAGCTGTGTCTGAACTGGGGTGGCGGAGTGAGCTAAAGAACGATGATGGATTCAACTCAGATCTGTGACTGGGGGTGAGTGTCTGAAAAGTTTCAGCGCTCCGTCCATCATCTCTTTTGTGTTTGCTTTGTTCGCCCTAAGTTGGCAGGGTATGCCCAGACGTGGGTCCCCTGCTCACTTTGCCACTGGATTCAAGCTAGCCTGGTTGATGAGGGCTGTTAGCCCGAAACCGGTCCCAGGATGCTTGTTTCCGGTCCAGTGAAGACTTGGCTTGGCAGTTCGGGCTGGACTGTTCCCATGAGGCACAGGGTCAAGACTGATTTGCATGTAGCTGTGTCTGAACTGGGGTGGCAGAGTGAGCTAAAGAACGATGATGGATTCAACCCAGATCTGTGACTGGGGGTGAGTGTCTGAAAAGTTTCAGCGCTCCGTCCATCATTTCTTTTGTGTTTGCTCTATCACACTATGTCCCACCTTCACACCGTCGTGTAATATGTATATTATGTATTATATTATCAACCATGTGAATGTTGTGTATATATTATATGGTCTAATTATATTTTATTACCGTATTCAGCATAGTCCAATATGGTGTCTGTGTAAACCTTGAAGGTACCGACATCTAGGAAATCTTCTAACCAAATCACTAATCAATCTTCTAACCAAATCACTAATCTGGGTGTGTAGTGGCAAACAATTGAAATAAATAAATAAAGCATCCATTTTGAATATCATAATGAAAGTCATCAACAATCCAATATTGGAAATAATATCATTCATTTATGTATTACCATCTCATTACATAACCAATACATTTGTACACTCTAATACTTTCTCCATACCTCGTCTCATGGTGGGATTACCATTGTCCGGATGAATTTCTGTAAATAACACTTTATACATTCGCCAAGTGTCATGGCACATATTGGCTATGATCAGTTTCCCAAGAAATAGTGCAACTCATGATCAACATTTAAATCGTATTCCACAGTCTGTAATTTCATGATCCACTTTGCCTCGCATCTTCTCAGGGCTAGTCCGGTTTCTCTCCTCTCGGATCCCTCGGCACATGGTCTATATCATAAAACAAAAAGTTCCTATGTAACCCTTGTGATTGGCATTCACATGTACTGCCACTGGGTATCTTGTATCACAAGTTTTTGTCGCTTTGAAGTCCTCCCCCACTCTCTCTTTAAGATTACGTATTGTGCTACCCACAGACAGATGACCACACTTACATTCGATGACATAAACAACATACTTAGTCTGGCATGTGATGTTTGAACATATTCTATACTCTCTTCCTTTACGATCCGTAAATGACTAAGTTTTGTCTTTGGTCCACCTGCACATTGTGCAGTTGCCGCATTTATAAAAACCTAATGTCTGACGTGTCGACCAGTTGTCTTGTTCTTGTTTTCTAAGATAACTGGGACTTAGTAGGGACCTCAGAGTGCGCCCTCTTCGAAAGGTAATACCCGGTCTCGAGGGTATGTGATCCCTCAAGGCCCCATCTTCTCTCAGTAGGTGCCAGTGTTTGTTTAGACATTTAAGATACCTGTTTGCAAGAATATTGTAATCTGTTATGTGATGTATAAATGTACTGGTATCTCCCTTCTTAGTATGTGTGTCCAATGTGTATTTTCTGTCAATACTGGCCATCTTCTCCTCGCAGCTCTCACTACATTGATATATATCCTCTCTCCAAAAATCTCTGTTCCGTGTCCTCTAAGCAAGCATTAAACTCCCGTTCCTCACTACAAATCCTTCTCGCTCTCATCATTTCTCCAAACGGTATGGCATTAATTTGACAGAGTGGATATGAGCTGGAGGCGTGTAGGGTAGCATTGCATGCGGTGGGCTTACGATAGAGTCTACTATGTAATTCACAGTCCTTCACATATAACTCCACATCCAAAAATTCAATTGTTGTCTGACTGTATTTGGATGTGAATTCTATGTTTACCACATTTTGATTAAGATATGTTATAAATTCTTGCAACAGTGCCTCACTGCCTGTCCAAATCATGAGGCAGTCATCGATAAACCGACCCCAGTATAGAATGTGTTCTATCCATTTGGCTCCTTTTCTGCCCCAGATATGACCCTCCTCCAATACCCCCATAAAGAGATTAGAATACGAGCGAGCAACTCTGGAGTCCATGGCAGTCCCCTGTGACTGCTTGTACCATGTATCTTCAAACAGGAAAACGTTGTTTTCCAGGATTATCCTCATCATGTTTAATAACATCTGTGTGTGCTGCAGCAGCGTCAATGATCTTGTGTTCAATATACGGGTCAATGCCTGTAAGCCATTCTCATGTGAGAAGCTAGTGTATAAAGATGTAACATCTAGAGTAACCAACCACATACCTGCCTCCGATTGTATGTCATTCAGAATATTTAAGACATGTTTCGTATCACGAATATGCAAAGGCAATTTCCCCACAAATGGTTGTAAGAACAAATCTTCATATTCGGAAATTCTCTCTGTCGGCCCCCCTATGCTCGACACTATTGGGCTCCCTGGTGGAAAGTCTAAGCCCTTGTGGACCTTTGGGAGTGTATACAAACAGGGGTACCTGGGGTTGTCTATATGTAAGTAGTGATATTCATCCATAGTTAATAGACAGTCATCATACCACTCTTTCAATTGTGCATTGATATTTTTTGTTATGTTAAAAATTGCGTTGGTCTCCAATTTCTTGTAACATGTAGCATTATCAAGTTGTGACTGAATTTCCTGGATATAGTCAGCACGGTCCATAATAACAATGCTGCCAACTTTATCCGCCTCCTTAATAATCAGGTCATTGTTATCTTGCAACATCTTAAGAGCCCATCTTTCCCCTATATTTAGGTTGTCTTTTCCCCTGGCATTTCTCCAGACTTTATCCATATTCCATTTGTCCAGGCCTATGTTAGAAATGGGGATCTCTAGTTGGCCGCGGCTGGCGCCGAGTTCCAAATAGGGATCCTTCTTCCTAAGTCAGAGTAAGGGGGCTACACCCTTTGATAACCCCTGCTCAACCCTGTGGTAATGTAGCACGAGCAGACAGGCCTATCTCAGAGGCAGAGTGTGAAGCATTTATGACCATACACAATAACACAGGAGAGACGCTACAAACGGACACCACAAGTAGTTATAGAAAAATAGTTAGCTTTATATAGACTGAACACGAGGCTAAAAGCACTCAAGGAGCCACAATGCACACAATTACAGATTCACTTAAAAAGCAATAAAGGCAATCGAAACGGGGGTGGAACGGACTTAGTTCGGGCCGGGGTCCACGCGACCCGGTGATGCACAATGTACCTGAGATGTAAAGGGGCACGGCACGCAGCCTCACAAGGAAGCCGCAGTGATGACAGGCGGACTCGCAGCGGCCACAGCTCCCGGCTGTAGCGGTCCACGGCGTGCACTCACGATAATCCTGGGACGGGGCTTAAAGGCGGGCACCCAGCGGCACACGCAGGTGGTAACAAGATCCTGGAAGTGGTGACTAGTGCGGGCACTCAGCGGCACAGCTCCTCAGCTGCAGCGGCCCACAATAGCAATAGCGATGATTCTCGTAGGACGGCAAATGCGGGCACTCAGCGGCACATCTCCTCAGCTGCAGCGGCCCGCGATAGCGATGATTTCCGTAAGATGGCAAATGCGGGCACTCAGCGGCACAGCTCCTCAGCTGCAGCGGCCCACAATAGCGATAGCGATGATTTTCGTAGGATGGCAAATGCGGGCACTCAGCGGCACAGCTCCTCAGCTGCAGCGGCCCACAATAGCGATAGCGATGATTTCCGTAGGATGGCAAATGCGGGCACTCAGCGGCACAGCCCCTCAGCTGCAGCGGCCCACAATAGCGATAGCGATGATTTCCGTAGGATGGCAAATGCGGGCACTCAGCGGCACAGCTCCTCCGCTGCAGCGGCCCACAATAGCGATAGCGATGATTTTCGTAGGATGGCAAATACGGGCACTCAGCGGCACAGCTCCTCAGCTGCAGCGGCCCACAATAGCGTTAGCGATGATTTCCGTAGGATGGCAAATGCAGGCACTCAGAGGCACAGCTCCTCAGCTGCAGCGGCCCACAAAAGCGATAGCGACTTTCAGCCCGCGTTCCCCGCAGTAGAACTAGAGGCTCTGGAATTCTCAACAGAGGCCTCACCTGCGGGTAGAATCCCCCTCAAATAGGAATCCAGACGGCTGATGGGTGAAGTCTAATGTCCCTGAGACTTCAGCAGGAGGCGAGCTCAAATCAGGCCCTTGGGTAGTTGCTTCAGCAAGATGGATGAAAGTTTCAAAGTCCTTTCCCTCTTGTTACACGGACAGAGGTTCGTCTTGGCATCCAGAAGTAACACACCCGTGGGGGTTTTCGCGCACATCTTTATACCCCCCTCACCTTTATTCTCTCAAAAGTCACAAGTCACTGAACCCAGTCAGAACCAGTTTGGGGAGGTCCTGGGGGCATGTTGTTTACGAGGCGGCATCCTGCCCTTTAGGAGAGGGGGTCTGCCATCAGACGCACTGTGGGAGGGGGAGCCATCATTCACCTTGCCAGGCGCAGCCCTGCTCAGATCAAAGGGTCTGCCCTCCCCATACTCCAGCTGCAGATCTCTCTACTCGACCCAGGTTGGGTTCAGCCTACCCTGTCCCTCCAAAACCAGACGGCCAATACACATAACAGCAGAGCACACTGGAAGACTTAGGCAAGAAAATACCCACTTTTCCAAAGTGTTTTTTTCAGACACAGAATATAGAAATAACCCTCACTAAAAGATGTACTTTAATATTCTGAGCTCAGGTATACTAAATTCGACTTTCCACTTTACAAGCTGCTTCTGTGGGTGGCGCAATCAGCGCTGCAGGCCCACCAGCAGCATTCGGTCTTCCAGCCCTGGGCACGCACGGTGCACTATACTAGAGACTAACAGGTAAACCAAATGAGCCAATTATGGGAACATCAATTCATACAGTCAATTTACCATAGGGAGCATTCGCGCTGTGGCACGGAATGGCCGTGGCACAGCGCCCAGAGCATCTAACACCAGCAAACACAGAGGAGACAAAAAGCGAGAAATGGAAGGGAGACCCACGCCAATGGTGCCAGGTCTAACACGTGTCCCCTCCAGCTGAAATGTGGGGAGAACTACCCACCCACTTGGGAGTTCTCATCACTAAGGCGGAAAAATCTGGACAGACCATCAGCATTGGCGTGCTCTGTACCAGGGCGGTGTTCCACCGTAAAGTCCATACCCTGTAGGGAAATGGACCACCTCAACAACTTTGGATTCTCTCCCCTCATCTGCATCAACCATCTGAGGGGCCTGTGGTCTGTCTGAACCCGGAAGTGAGTCCCAAACAGGTATGGTCTCAGTTTCTTCAGTGCCCAGACCACAGCAAATGCCTCACGCTCAATTGCACTCCACCTCTGTTCCCGTGGAAGTAACCTCCTACTAATGAAGGCTACAGGTTGGTCTAGGCCCTCCTCATTGATCTGTGACAGAACGGCCCCCACACCATGCTCGGAAGCATCTGTCTGGACAACAAATTCTTTTGAAAAGTTGGGCGTCTGAAGTACAGGTGCTGTGCACATGGCAGTCTTCAGGGCGTCAAAAGCGTTCTGACAGGTGTCAGTCCAGTTCACCATCTTGGGCTGCTTCTTAGAAGTCAGCTCAGTCAAGGGTGCAACAATGTTGCCATACCCCTTGACAAACCTCCTGTAATAACCAATACGAAGGGGGACCCCTGGCGACGAATAATAGGCAGGTGACGCAGGGGAGAAAACCACTAAACTACTACTAACGGAGACCACCTGCCTATATCATAGGATATATATAAGCCCAAATCGGGTCAGACAATGTTTAGACAACACAGGGCTGACAAAAGGACATAGTCAAAATAATTACAAAAATAAACTAATTACACGATTTCCATTCTTTTTTATTATAGTCATTTTGATGATTCATTAAATTCTATCAAACTTCACATAATACATAAATAAATAAATGATGCATAATATACTAATAAATATCGGTCCCACACACAACAATCAACATAGTCAATCGAGCCAACACTCATTCAAAATTCCAAAATAACATACACATTCATTCATCACTTACAATCCAAAACATTCTAACAATCATACATATAGCTAAAAAACAATCAAGGATGTTATGCAGCCAAATGATGTAGATATTATGGGCTCTCGTGTATCCTCCCGGTCGTGGATTGAGGCAGGGTCCAACTACACGAGGTGATTCAGCCCCAACGCGCGTTTCGGTGTCAGGCCCAGGAGGGGCTACACCTTCATCAGGGCTAGAAATGTATAAGTAGTGTGGGACACACAGACAGACCTATCAAGGTAGGGGTACAGGAAAATACACAATCAGCATATATATTATCAAAAATTCAAAATTCCATAGACAATAGGTATATAATATATATGGATACATGCTAAAGGGTTTATGGGACAAAATATTCAAAGATAGAACATATGTCAGCCACAGTGAGGTCCAAGCTGGATTGTCAAAAAAGGATATATACGGATAAGTATTCAAATAAATAAAAAGGAGGAGAGTGCACCAAGATGGAGAAAGGCACGAGTTTTTATCAATAGAATATACAAAGTGAAAATAATTCATCACAGACCAACCACAGTTTGTGTAAGAAAACATAAACACATATAGTGAAGACCATGAGCCCAGACATAAGGGCATGCATACGACCTGTGCATCACAAGACAACAAGGCTGTACATATATACCTTCAATTTAACAGCGTCCACTTGAAACTTTTTGAAAGACATACATAATTGAGACCAGCTCGATAAGAAGATATCTATAAGAGTAAAAGTGGATATGGTTGTCAAACAAATTTAAATAGAACAACCAATAAGGTGACAGTGTGTCAACGATCCATATACACATAAAGGACATTTTACCCAAGAGACTGTATATAGAGCACGCTACCGAAGTTTCAAAAGATTTAGGACTCAACGACGAGCGAAGAAGTGGGGATATAGTCCGTAATTTTGTTGAGGGGTGGGCGCATTAACTGATCCCATAGGACTCTGTAATCTCTGTGAGGCAAGGAAAAAACACAAAACAAAAAGGGCGCTTAGGGGAGGTATGTAAAGAGAAAACTTTTCAATTCCAGAAAAAAGGGGGACCCCTTATATCAATAACCATTTTAGCTGGTTTAGGGGTGACCTGACTTCTTATATATTAAAAAATTAAAAATTAAGGCAGACCGACCGTTTATGGCTGTGAGGGCGGTATGGTGATGTTTAATAATAACTGGCAATAGCCCAAGGGTATGATAGGTCTATTCGGGGAGGGGTGTCGGCCGGAAGAAAGGTTACATGGCATGGTTACCGTCTAAGGACTAAAGTGGCCGCGGATATAATTCCCTTTCTAGACACAGGGGGCTAATCAAAAACGCCCGGTGACGACGCACCTAAACAGAAGGGTCGGCATGCCCTGCGGTTCGTGTTGCAACAAATATAAACAACAAGGTAGTTCAGGGGGCAGAACACAGAAAAATCATGGGGTCATGGGGAAAATAAAATAAAGACTAGAGCCGGCCAAAGTATCGGCTTGGTATCAAGACTACCGCTTACCGGGTTGGATTTCGAGCAGCGTCGTAGATGGGGGTTCCTCCGGCGGCAGATGGGGCGAAAAGCTCCCAAACCGCATGCATAGCGGACTGGTAAAGCTTACCGTATTTAAATGTTCCTAAAACGTTCCAAAAATGTTGGACGTCCGACGTGCATGGGAGGGCTGTGTAGGATAGTCATAAACAGCGGACTACCACACGGAAGTCCAGAAGAAAAGGATTGACGGCGGCCATATTGGAACGGGAAAAGGGAGGAAGGAAAGAAGGAAAGGAAGTTTAAAGAAAATTAAGTATCCTCTTGTAGTGGGTAACAATAGCCCACTAGCTAGAGTGGATGGAGAACAACTCAGAGTGTAGGGTACGTTTGAAAAAAATAAGAGGGCCCCACAAATTATGACCCCAACTATAATCCTAATTACCAGTCCAGACAGGAATTATTTGAGAGACCAGCGATCCCTAATCGTTTTTTAGGCAATCGCAGGGTGAATTTCCGCCCCAGAGCTCGGACCCCCCGACAGAGGAACTTCCATCAGGATCAGGTACAGCCCCAAATGTACATACAGACACGGCACCAGCAATATTGGAAAACATAAAAAATATCCCTCTGTTTAATTTATCTACCTCCGATATTGACCCAGTAGCTGCCACACTGTTATCTAGGGGCCTCTCCTTCGTCCCCACCGTGAATTTCAATAAGTTTGAATTAATGAAAGATCTTCATTCATTCTTCCGAAAGATAAGGTTGAAAAAGTTCTTTTTTACCAGACCTCCGATTGACACAGCAGACAACCTTTCTGGTCTTAGGCCCCCTTCTGAATTCACTCCTACCCTGGACACCTTGGGGCCCAAGGTGGGAATTTTTGAAAAATCAGTCACCTCTAAAATACAAAAAATAATCAAATATGTCCCTAAACCTCCCTGTAATTTATCCAGAGGAGAAAACACTGCCCTCATATCACTAAAAGAAGACAAACAGTTAACAATCAAACCTTGTGATAAGGGAGGGGGGATTGTTATCTTTGACACCCCCACATATGTTGAGAAAATGAACAACCTCCTCTCAGTCACTAGACACTACAGACGCATTATCAAGAACCCTGAACCTGACTTAAAACATCGAATCCTGATGATGGTGGAGACCGCTGTGGATGATGGATACATATGTCCCAAGGAGGCTGAATATCTCACTCCCTTCCACACTCGTATGCCCATTATCTACGGGGTCCCAAAAACTCACAAAAACGTGCTCAACCCACCATTGAGACCCATTGTGTCAACTATTGGATCTGCCACTGAGCCTCTCTCGAAATATATGGACCAATTTCTAAAACCTCTTGTGAGCAATCTGGAGTCATATGTCAAGGACACAGGTCATTTTATTTCGAAGATTGAGAAGATGCAGTATCATTGCGATAGGGAACTCCTAGTCACTTTGGATTTGGAGTCCCTATATACAAACATCCCCCAGGAAGGAGCCATGACAGTACTCCAAGAGATCCTGCTCACCGAACCTGGGTTTACGAACGCTCCGTTTATCCTTCAATGTCTCAACGTTGTTTTGAGTGAGAATTACTTCGAATTCAACAATAGTTACTTCCATCAAATACAGGGAGTAAGCATGGGGGCAGCCTGCGCCCCGAGCGTAACTTGTTTGTATATGGGACATTTTGAGAAAATGAACATATACAATGAAATGGCCCCCTTCTACGAGAACGTTCGATCTTGGTCTCGATTTATTGATGATATTTTTTTCATCTGGGAGGGGGACCAGACATCTCTAGATGAATTTATCCAATGGATTAATGCTGCCGATGTAAACTTGAAGTTCACTGCCCACTCTAGTAATTGCAAACTGGAGTTTCTCGATGTTTGGATTGAGCACAGAGACAACAAACTGTTTGTCTCTCTATACACGAAGCTCGACTGCCAGAAATACCTTGCTGCAGTTCGGAAGTTACCATCCCCGCTGCCAAAAGGAGAGCATCCCCTTCAGTCAGTTTCTTCGTCTACGAAGAAACTGTTCTGATATGAAGGATTTTCTCAAACAAGTTGACATCTTAAAGGAAAAATTGTTAAATCGGGGATACCCGTACAGACTGATCAAAGACTCCCTAAAAAGGGCCAGGTATTACAACCGCGACGCCATGTTCCAACAGAGAGAGGCCAGACCTCTGGACAAGTTGGTATGTGTGACGAAGCATTCCAACATTAACCACAAAATAAGACAGACCATCAATTCGTTGTGGTACTTATTGAACATGGATGATTGCGACAAAAAGCTACCTAAACCTCTCTTTGCCTTCAAGAGAAACAAAAATCTTAAGAACCATCTCGTCAAAGGAAAAATTCTGGATCATCCCTCCATGTGCCAAAAATCCATCACTGGCCTCCCGCCTATCAAGGGTAATCACCGCTGCGGTACTTGTCAGGCATGCCCCAATGCCATCGTGGGCCATACCATCAAGTTCAATGAGCTTTGCGTGAAATGACTAATTGCCGTACCTCCAACATTATATATGTTATTCTCTGCCCGTGCAATCTGGCTTATGTCGGAGGAATCAGGCAGAGAATGCAGAACCAGAATTGGAGAGCATAAATCCAATATTCGTACCAAGAAATCCTCTGCCTCCTTGGTCAATCACTGGCTGGAATTTGGCCACACGGAAGCCGACCTTAAGTGGTCTATTTTGGAGAAAATACAAGTCCCCACGGGAAAGGATCCCACTACTATTAGAAGAAAAAGAGAGGTGTTTTGGATTTATCTACTGAACTCTGCAAAAAAAGGTCTCAACAAACTGTGCCCTTGGGAGAATGCCATCATATAAAGTCTGTTCTATCTGGTTCTGCATGGATGGATATCCATATTCGAATCTTGTACATGTAGGATGGGCTGACTCCGACGCCTGTCTATAATTTAGACCTGGCAGGGAGATATAATTAACTATTACTCCGTCTCCCATACACTTGCTTCTGATCTTAGTAAATCCCATTTTTTGTTTCCTCTTTGTGCATCAATATCCCTTTTGTCCGTTCCCTTCTTTAAAAATTGTTTTTTTCCATGCCGAAGTTTCACTTTTCAGTTGGTCTCTATTCAGTTCATTTTGTTGGCTATGTTTACATGCCACAAGGGTTTTTTTCCAACGTACCCTACCCTCTGAGTTGTTCTCCATCCACTCTAGCCAGTGGGCTATTGTTACCCACTACGAGAGGATACTTAATTTTCTTTAAACTTCCTTTCCTTCCTCCCTTTTCTCGTTCCAATATGGCCGCCGTCAATCCTTTTCTTCTGGACTTCCGTGTGGTAGTCCGCTGTTTATGACTATCCTACACAGCCCTCCCATGCACGTCGGACGTCCAACGTTTTTGGAACGTTTTTGGAACATTTTAATACGGTAAGCTTTACCAGTCCGCTATGCATGCGGTTTGGGAGCTTTTCGCCCCATCTGCCGCCGGAGGAACCCCCATCTACGACGCTGCTCGAAATCCAACCCGGTAAGCGGTAGCCTTGATACCAAGCCGATACTATGGCCGGCTCTAGTCTTTATTTTATTTTCCCCATGACCCCATGATTTTTCTGTGTTCTGCCCCCTGAACTACCTTGTTGTTTATATTTGTTGCAACACGAACCGCAGGGCATGCCGACCCTTCTGTTTAGGGTCGTCGTCACCGGGCGTTTTTGATTAGCCCCCTGTGTCTAGAAAGGGAATTATATCCGCGGCCACTTTAGTCCTTAGACGGTAACCATGCAACCTTTCTTCCGGCCGACACCCCTCCCCGAATAGACCCCTCCCCTATCATACCCTTGGGCTATTGCCAGTTATTATTAAACATCACCATACCGCCCTCACAGCCATAAACGGTCGGTCTGCCTTAATTTTTAATTTTTTAATATATAAGAAGTCAGGTCACCTCTAAACCAGCTAAAATGGTTATTGATATAAGGGGTCCCCCTTTTTTCTGGAATTGAAAAGTTTTCTCTTTACATACCTCCCCTAAGCGCCCTTTTTGTTTTGTGTTTTTTCCTTGCCTCACAGAGATTACAGAGTCCTATGGGATCAGTAAATGCGCCCACCCCTCAACAAAATTACGGACTATATCCCCACTTCTTCGCTCGTCGTTGAGTCCTAAATCTTTTGAAACTTCGGTAGCGTGCTCTATATACAGTCTCTTGGGTAAGATGTCCTTTATGTGTATATGGATCGTTGACACACTGTCACCTTATTGGTTGTTCTATTTAAATTTGTTTGACAACCATATCCACTTTTACTCTTATAGATATCTTCTTATCGAGCTGGTCTCAATTATGTATGTCTTTCAAAAAGTTTCAAGTGGACGCTGTTAAATTGAAGGTATATATGTACAGCCTTGTTGTCTTGTTATGCACAGGTCGTATGCATGCCCTTATGTCTGGGCTCATGGTCTTCACTATATGTGTTTATGTTTTCTTACACAAACTGTGGTTGGTCTGTGATGAATTATTTTCACTTTGTATATTCTATTGATAAAAACTCGTGCCTTTCTCCATCTTGGTGCACTCTCCTCCTTTTTATTTATTTGAATACTTATCCGTATATATCCTTTTTTGACAATCCAGCTTGGACTTCACTGTGGCTGACATATGTTCTATCTTTGAATATTTTGTCCCATAAACCCTTTAGCATGTATCCATATATATTATATACCTATTGTCTATGGAATTTTGAATTTTTGATAATATATATGCTGATTGTGTATTTTCCTGTACCCCTACCTTGATAGGTCTGTCTGTGTGTCCCACACTACTTATACATTTCTCGCCCTGATGAAGGTGTAGCCTCTCCTGGGCCTGACACCGAAACGCGCGTTGGCGCTGAATCACCTCGTGTAGTTGGACCCTGCCTCTATCCACGACCGGGAGGATACACGAGAGCCCATAATATCTACATCATTTGGCTGGATAACATCCTTGATTGTTTTTTAGCTATATGTATGATTGTTAGAATGTTTTGGATTGTAAGTGATGAATGAATGTGTATGTTATTTTGGAATTTTGAATGAGTGTTGGCTCGATTGACTATGTTGATCGTTGTGTGTGGGACCGATATTTATTAGTATATTATGCATCATTTATTTATTTATGTATTATGTGAAGTTTGATAGAATTGAATGAATCATCAAAATGACTATAATAAAAAGAATGGAAATCGTGTAATTAGTTTATTTTTGTAATTATTTTGACTATGTCCTTTTGTCAGCCCTGTGTTGTCTAAACATTGTCTGACCCGATTTGGGCTTATATATATCCTATGATATAGGCAGGTGGTCTCCGTTAGTAGTAGTTTAGTGGTTTAAACTTCCTGTAATAACCCGTGAGTCCTAAAAAGGCTCTCACCTGTGTCTGGGTCTTGGGGGGCTCCCAAGCCAGGATGGTTTCAATTTTGGGCTGTAGGGGCGCCACCTGGCCGCTCTCCACCTGGTGTCCCAAGTACACCACAGAACCCTGCCCAATCTGGCACTTACTTGCCTTGATTGTGAGGCCTGCCCTTAGCAGTGCCATCAACACTTCCCAGAGGTGGTGCAGGTGGTCCTCCCATGAGGAACTAAACACTGCAATGTCATCCAGGTAGGCGGCACTGAAATCTTACAGCCCCTCCAACACCCTGTTGACCAACCTCTGAAAGGTGGCAGGGGCATTCTTCATCCCAAAGGGCATCACCCTGAACTGGTAGTGCCCATCTGGTGTGGAGAATGCGGACCTCTCCTTTGCCCCATCAGTTAAGGCGATCTGCCAATACCCAGACGTCAAATCAAACGTGCTGAGGTACCGTGCAGCCCCTAGCCGATCTATGAGCTCATCAGCTCTGGGGATGGGGTGCGCGTCAGTCCTGGTGACTGAATTGAGCCCTCGGTAGTCCACACAGAACCGCAGTTCTGGTGAGACACCCGGTGCAGCAGCCTTTGGGACCAAGACCACTGGGCTGGACCAAGGGCTGCTAGAGGACTCAATCACCCCTAAAACAAACATTTTGGAAACCTCTTCCTTAATGGATGCCCTAACCCGGTCAGTCACTCGGTAAGCCTTGTGCTTAACAGGAGGACTGTCCCCAGTGTCCACTTCGTGGACACACCAATCAGTGACACTAGGCACCAGGGAGAACAGATCACTGAATTGTCCCAACAGTTGGCGACAATCACTCTGTTGCTCAGGGGTCAGTGTGGCGGAGAGGACCACACCCTCCACTGACCCGTCTTGCTCCTTTGCACACAGGAGGTCAGGAAGAGGCTCACTCTCCTCCTCCATCCCAGCATCTGTGGCCAGGAGCATGCCCACTTCGGACCTCTCAAAGTGGGGCTTCAGGTGGTTGACGTGCAGGACCCGCAAGGGGTCCCGGGGAGACCGCAAGTCCACCAAGTAGGTAACAGGACTCTTGCGCTCCACTACCTCAAATGGTCCGGTCCACTTATCTTGGAGAGCACAGGGCTCCACTGGGGCCATGACCCAAACCTTTTGACTAGGCTGAAACTCAATCAGAGTGGCATTCTGATTGTGCCAACGTTTCATCTCTTCCTGGCTGGCTTCCAGATTTGCCTCAGCAAGCTTTCTGAAACGCCGAGTCGGGTTCCTGAAGGCCAGCATGTAACTAAACACATCCTGGGGAGGTTTCCTGGGAGATTGCTCCCAGCCTTCCTTGACCAGACTCAGAGGCCCTCTTACCGGGTGACCATAGAGTAGTTCAAAGGGGCTGAACCCTAGGGACTTCTGTGGCACCTCACGGTAAGCAAACAACAGGCATGGCAAGAGGACGTCCCACTTACGCCTCATGGTCTCTTCTAGGCCCATAATCATGCCTTTGAGGGTCCGGTTGAATCTCTCAACCAGCCCATTCCCTTGGGGGTGGTAAGGGGTGGTAAACTTATAAGTTACCCCACACTCCTCCCACAGAGGCTTCATAGAGTTGGAAATGAAGTTAGTACCCCTATCAGACACCACCTCTCTGGGGAACCCCACATGGGAGAAAATCCCCATCAGTGCACGTCCCACCACGGGGGCCGTCACTGTCCGGAGTGGGATGGTTTAAGGGTACCGGGTGGCATGGTCCACCAAGACCAGGATGAACCTGTTGCCCATGGCTGTCTTGGGGTCCAGAGGCCCCACAATGTCAATGCCCACTCGCTCGAACGGGGTACTGACAACTGGAAAGGGCTGGAGTGGGGCTTTGATCTTCCCCCCACTCTTCCCACTTTCCTGGCAAGTCTCACATGTCCTGCAGTGAGCATCTGAGCTCCTGCGCATCTGGGGCCAAAAAAAGTGGGTGACCAGCCTCTCAAAGGTCTTGGTCTGCTCCAGATGTCCTACCAATGGCACATCATGAGCCAACCCCAGTAGGAAGGCTCTGAAGCACTGGGGTACCACCAGCACACGGGCTGACCCAGGCTCAGCAACCTTAGGCTAGCTGTAAAGGAGGTCATTCTCCCAATAGATCAGATGTGACCCTGGCTGATCACCTGCTGCCTGGGCTGCAGCCTGTCGCTACAGCCCCTCGAGAGAAGGGCACGTTTTCTGCTGTTCACAAAATTCCTCCCTGGTGGGCCCTCCTTCCTGCTGCCAATGGGTCAGCTCAGGCAGGTCCCCCAGTTCGGCTACCTGTTCCCCTGTAGGCTCCAGGGCATCCCCCTCAAGGTCTGCTCCTTCCTGGACCGTGGGAACTATGGGGGCTGGTTTCCCACGCCCCCTACCCCTCCTCTGTAAGGCAGGGGCCTGGGCCATAATTTCAGGCTCCAGGTCCATTTGAACGTCCTTACTGGCTGCCATGGACCGAGTGGTCGCACACGCCCACTCAGGCAGACCCAACATTTCCAAGTGAGATTTCCTCTCCACCGTAGCACACGGGGAGTTTTCTAAATCGTTACCCAACAGACAGTCTACCGGCATGGCTGGCCTCACAGCTACTTGAAGAGTTCCTGAGACCCCCCCCACTCAAAGGGAACCTGAGCCACCTCACACTGGCTCTCAGAGTTGTCTGCTGACACTACTGGGCAGAATGCATGGGGGACAACCTGCTCTTTGGACACCAACCGGGAGCTGACAGCAGTCACACTAGCTCCGGTGTCCCTCAGAGCCTCCACCCTATGGCCATTGATGGTCACCCACTGCCTGTACTTCTTAGTGTTATCAGGCAGCGTGGGGTTAGGGACCTTCTCAAAGTCTCCTAGCGAGACAACGGTCAATTCCACGGGATCCCACCCACCTTGGGCACCCATCTCCTCCCCTTCCAGGGCTACACTAGCAAGCTGGCGGGGTGGTGCGCGGGGTGGGGCATTGAGGTCCCTCTGGGGACACTGGGGGTCATAATACCGGTGGCCCACTTGACCACATTTAAAACAAGTAAGGGGCCCCCTATGAACAGGCCTACCTGTCGGGGGCACTGGCTTCTTCTCAGAGGGAGACTGGGACACCACTCCTTGGTTCCCTTGGGAATTACTTTGGGGCCCTCTCTGGAACTCCCTCGGTTTACCCCTGTCCCCCCCACTTCTCTGCTGGGGACCCTGCCCACCTTTGGCGAAGTCTCCCACAGGACCCTTGGGAACCCGGGTGCTCACCCAGCGGTCCGACTCCTCAGCAAGCTTCCTAGGATTAGTTAGCTTGCTATCAACAAGGTGCTGGCGTAGCTCTGGAAAACAGTTACTAGATAAATGCTCCCATGCAAACAAATCATACAGTTGCTCAAAAGTTTCCACTTTGCTACCCTTTACCCAGCGATCCATTGCTCTGCAAAAAAAAGACACATATTCGACCCAAGTGGTACCCTCTAACTTCTTACAGGTTCTAAATCTCTGCCTGTACATTTCAGGGGTCAAACCATATCGCGTCATCAAGGCCTCTTTCATATGGGCATACACCATCCTGCTCTCTTCAGGCAGATCCAACAGGGTATCCGTCCCATCACTCACAAAGCGTCCCCACAACCCCGCTCCCCAATCCTTCTCAGGGACCTGGTGGGACTCCATGGCTATCTCATATGCGGCAAACCATTGCCCAATATCCTCACTCTTATGGAAATCCTTGATGACATCCTTGGGTATATACACTCTACTCTCGGTAGGTACTAACGGTATGCTGCCACCAGAGGGGGAGATCTCTAAGCTCTTAGCCTTGATCTCCAGCTCCCTCAATACTCTCTCATGCTCCAGTTTCATTTTCTCAAGTTCAAATGCCAACCTGTTATTCTCAATATCCAATTTTTTACTCTCTAGGTCCTTCTGACCTTCTAATTTGGCCATCTCCAAACTATGCCTCCTATCTCTCTCCCTGTCCTCCATCTCTTCTGGAGACAGACCCTTTGAGGACACACTAGTACCTGGATTGGAAAGTGCTTTACCTCCCACTAAATCCACTTCGTCATCCTGCTGCCCTCCAGCATTCTCTCCCTCATTCCTAGCGGACTCTCTCGCTTCTAACCAGGCCTTAAGGGCCTTCTGATACTCCTCCTTCCTAGAGAGACCCACAACAGGGACTGTGATCGCTTGCAAAAAGACTTTAGCTGTTTGGCAGTGTAGGTTTGTAACCTCTCTTCCTCAAAGATGAGATCCTCCGAAGCATTGGACGTTGGCAATTTACAATCGACAATAGAACAAAATCAAACCGTACGTGGTTGCGCCTAGGCCTACCCTCACTAGTAGCGTTCACTGGTTATTGTATGTGGATCACAAATGCAAGTCCTGATCCTCACCGCTGACCACCAATGTTAGAAATGGGGATCTCTAGTTGGCCGCGGCTGGCGCCGAGATCCAAATAGGGATTCTTCTTCCTAAGTCAGAGTAAGGGGGCTACACCCTTTGATAACCCCTGCTCAACCCTGTGGTAACGTAGCACGAGCAGACAGGCCTATCTCAGAGGCAGTGTGTAAAGCATTTATGACCATACACAATAACACAGGAGAGACGCTACAAACGGACACCACAAGTAGTTATAGAAAAATAGTTATCTTTATATAGACTGAACACGAGGCTAAAAGCACTCAAGGAGCCACAATGCACACAATTACAGATTCACTTCAAGAGCAATAAAGGCACTCGAAACGGGGGTGGAACGGACTTAGTTCGGGGCCGGGGTCCACGCGACCCAGTGATGCACAATGTACCTGAGATGTAAAGGGGCACAGCACGCAGCCTCACAAGGAAGCTGCAGTGATGACAGGCGGACTCGCAGCGGCCACAGCTCCCAGCTGTAGCGGTCCGCGGCGTGCACTCACGATAATCCTGGGACGGGGCTTAAAGGCGGGCACCCAGCGGCACACGCAAGTGGTAACAAGATCCTGGAAGTGGTGACTAGTTCGGGCACTCAGCGGCACAGCTCCTCAGCTGCAGCGGCCCACAATAGCGATAGCGATGATTCTCGTAGGACGGCAAATGCGGGCACTCAGCGGCACAGCTCCCCAGCTGCAGCGGCCCACAATAGCGATAGCGATGATTTCCTTAGGATGGCAAATGCGGGCACTCAGCGGCACAGCTCCTCAGCTGCAGCGGCCCACAATAGCGATGATTTCCGTAGGATGGCAAATGCGGGCACTCAGCGGCACAGCTCCTCAGCTGCAGCGGCCCACAATAGCGATAGCGATGATTTCCGTAGGATGGCAAATGCGGGCACTCAGCGGCACAGCTCCTCCGCTGCAGCGGCCCACAATAGCGATAGCGACTTTCAGCCCGCGTTCCCCGCAGTAGAACCAGAGGCTCTGGAATTCTCAACAGAGGCCTCACCTGCGGGTAGAATCCCCCTCAAATAGGAATCCAGACGGCTGATGGGTGAAGTCTAATGTCCCTGAGACTTCAGCAGGAGGCGAGCTCAAATCAGGCCCTTGGGTAGTTGCTTCAGCAAGATGGATGAAAGTTTCAAAGTCCTTTCCCTCTAGTTACACTGACAGAGGTTCGTCTTGGCATCCAGAAGTAACACACCCGTGGGGGTTTTCGCGCACATCTTTATACCCCCCTTCGCCTTTGTTCTCTCAAAAGTCACAAGTCACTGAATCCAGTCAGAACCAGTTCGGGGAGGTCCTGGGGGCACGTTGTTTACGAGGCGGCATCCTGCCCTTTAGGAGAGGGGGTCTGCCATCAGACGCACCGTGGGAGGGGGAGCCATCATTCACCTTGCCAGGCGCAGCCCTGCTCAGATCAAAGGGTCACCCCTCCCCATACTCCAGCTGCAGATCTCTCTACTCGACCCAGGTCGGGTTCAGCCTACCCTTTCCCTCCAAAACCAGACGGCCAATACACATAACAGCAGAGCACACTGGAAGACTTAGGCAAGAAAATACCCACTTTCCCAAAGTGGTATTTTCAGACACAGAATATAGAAATAACCCTCACTAAAAGATGTACTTTAATATTCTGAGCTCAGGCATACTAAATTCGACTTTCCACTTTACAAGCTGCTTCTGTGGGTGGCGCAATCAGCGCTGCAGTCTCACCAGCAGCATTCGGTCTTCCAGCCCTGGGCACGCACGGTGCACTATACTAGAGACTAACAGGTAAACAAAATGAGCCAATTATGGGAATATCAATTCATACAGTCAATTTACCATAGGGAGCATTCTCGCTGTGGCACGGATGGGCCGTGGCACAGCGCCCAGAGCATCTAACACCAGCAAACACAGAGGAGACAAAAAGCGAGAAATGGAAGGGAGACCCACGCCAATGGTGCCAGGTCTAACAGCCTTCATTAACCAACTTATGGAACGTATCAATGTTATTACGGCTCCCTAGCTGTGGTGTCCAACGCAACTTTTGTTTTAGCCCACGAGCTATACTCACATCAGTCTGTAAATTAAGATCCTTAATTACATTAGATATATCTGCTGAGTCACCATCTATATCTGTAATTAAAAGCAATGACACCGTATCGTGTAAATCCTGTATACACATTGGTCTCGCGTATAGTCTCGGGTTTATTAGCACTTGGATTTGAGTCCAAAAACTTTTTAAATTTTAAACGTTGTACATATTTAAACAGATCTATTTTTAGATTATATATATCTCCTACTGAGCTAGGGCAAAAACCCATCCCCTTTTAGAGTAGGTAAGTCATATCTGGGCTCAAAGGCATCTTAGAGAAGTTGGTTGTAGAGATCCCTGACTTCACTGTTCCTACTTTTTCTTGTCCCATGATCTCTTCTGCATGACTCTCCATTTGTTTCCTCTTGCTACCTCCTCTCTTTCCCCTTCTAGTTTTCTTTGGTCTTTTGGTCTCGTACCCTGGTCCCAATTGCGCCTCCTTATCCTTTCCACTTCCTGTAAAAAAGTGGTGTTACTCTGATTTGGGTTAGATGTGCCCTCACCTGTGCTGATGTCCCCATCACTGCTTTGATTGGTACTCAGTGATGTTGAACTAACGCTGGCAAGAGAGGCAGTACGTAAATTACTTGTCTCATCAGTTTTCATCAGATGATCAAAGCGTCTTGCAAACGTAAATACCCTCCCATTGCAATAATCCACTTAATCTCATTTCAGTTTTCTTGCCTTTCTCTGTTTCACATTCTGATGTCTTTCTAAAATATAATTCAT
This sequence comes from Calotriton arnoldi, assembly GCA_963921515.1. Taxonomy (NCBI): domain Eukaryota; kingdom Metazoa; phylum Chordata; class Amphibia; order Caudata; family Salamandridae; genus Calotriton; species Calotriton arnoldi. The sequence continues at coordinate 1,197,761 of CAWUFW010005009.1, read as the reverse complement.
AACCTCATAGTTTTTTTAGTTGCTTCCACAAGATTCATATTCTTTATCTCGTCTTCTAATGTCTGAATCTCTGTTAATAATCGGGAGACCTTTCTATCACAATTTTCTATTAATATCTCCATTAAGCGTGTAGAGCTCGATGTTAGCTCTTTTTCCCATACTGCCAACAGATCCACATCAAGATCGTCATAAGTCAGTATTATTTTGCGATCTGAGACCCCTAGGTATCCTATTCAGCTTGATGTATTCTTTTAACGTCGCACCATCCCACCATTTTGATATTTCATTTATTTTCAATTATTCTAGTCCTATGAACTTATTTTTAAGTCCCTCTTTATTATTCACTGTTTCATCGCCAACTGCTTGTCCTACGCCCATGAAATATCAACATTTATGTCCTTCCTCTCTCTCGGCACGTTTAGGTGGTCACAGTCACATGTTCTCCTGTATATACTTTCTTCCGGGTAGAACGTAAGGTGACGCAGTACTTCACGAATCGACACAAGAAATAGGTAAGAACCGGTTTTACTTTCATGCAACGGGCTAACTTTTAGGATATGTTTGTTTGATTATGGCGCTAATACTTCACCTCTCGCTTTACAGTACAGGCTTATCATAGTCCTGTGTAAGTTATTCACCGGGGGCGCACTACCACGTGTTAACCATGTAGGCAACAGTAAGGTTTGTTTGGGCTCTTTGACTTGTTATGCATGCACACTTGAAACATTTGGGGGCATATTAGCAAGGGCGGTATCGCCGCTTTAGCTGCACTTTTTGCCGCTAAAGCGCCAATAATTCTATCGCCCTATTGATTATGGCGAAAGCGACCGTTTTGGTGCCGCTTTGCATGTCAGCGATATATATCGCTAATGACATGCAACTAACACGTCATGGAAACACTCGCAGACACAACTTCGCCCTATTATCAACGCGGCCCCAGAACCGTGAAGCGATAAAAAAAGTCGCGCTAACCGCGATTAGCGCTGGAATTTAACACCTGCTAAAAACTTGACTTAACCTTACAATCCACCTCCCATTGACAAGAATGGTTAAGTCCTCACCTGCCTATTAGCAAGCTTTTCATTAGCGCAGTGAATTTATCGCTGGATTTCTCGCACTATTGCTGGGTTTCGCCGCTATCGCTGGATTTTTTATCGCCTTGGAGATAAACGTTGATAATAACGCATTATCTCCACGATGAAATCCAGCGATAAAAAAAACAGCGCTAAGCGCGCTTTGCGATAATTATCTCAAATCCTTGGTAATATCCCCCATAGTTATAATTTCCAAGTGATATGAGAACAGATAACCAATGCAGTATTTTGGATGTGATACTACTAGGGTTCTCCAGTTATGATATTTGTACTTTTATCAGATGACACGATTACCTCAGTTACAAACATGTCGACATTTGGTCATTGATATTGGAATTATTTGGTGGTATGAACTTTTACAATCCTAGCCTCACTAGCCAAGGGGGTGACTGGTTTTGGGGTTCCGTAGTTCCAACCAAAATCATTTCCTGATACTTAATTTGCAGCACCTATATGGTCAACATTGGGCCAAAAGACTCGTTTTCAAGCAAGGAGACCCGTGGAGGTCGCATAGCATCTCACAGTCATCTGCTGTTGGAATAATAAGGAATGTACTCTTTTTCACGTACAGTTTGGATTGTGTGGTTGACAGACTATTGATTGTGGTCGTTTTTGTGATTTCAATGCACTATATATTTCGGGCGTTCACCAATAGAGGTGACACTTGTTTCCACTTTCACTTCTTACTATTCTATTCAAATTTTTATTTCTAACACCCCACTCAATACTAACATTCGGCTACCCTGTGCAAAAAGCACACCAAAGAATTTCTACTATTCACGGGTGTATTACATTTCACAATTTGGATTAAACCAATTTCCGGTGGCACAAACTGGATTCTGCTAACTCCTCCTCACAGCTCAGCATGTCTAATACAATCACCGGGTGTGATGCAACATTTAATTAACATAACATTCTAAAAGCATCTTATGTATGCAATTTCGCAGCCTTGAAGAAGTTCTGTGGACGAAACACGTGTCGGCTGCCTTTGTGATCAAACTGTCCACATCATGTTATACTGAACATTTAAAAGAAGAGTCTGTTCAAAAAGAAAAACGACAACAGACTTCACCTTATCAAGGATTATAGTGAAACTACAAGTGTGTGCTTCGGTGTAATTTTTGCAATTGGTCCGTGCTGTGGAGGTAGCACGATAAAACGCACCCTAAGTGGCTGGGTGCAATCACTACGATAGCACCACATTTGGACTACCTATTGTTTATCCTGATCAGTAGCCTTCTTGGTAATTGCCTGAACAACAGGAACTATGATTTGTACTTTGAATACTATATAATGATGTGCGCAGAAATGGCATGGCCACTAATTTTACTGTTATATGCACACAGGGGTTATGGCGGTAACAATCAGAGCATCTGGGCCTCCAGGACCTCCGAATTCAGCCTCTTTCACCACCTTAGCACGTCCATGCACAAGGAAGTGGCGCAGAGTCGCAGACGAGGCTGTCTAGTGCTATGTGATGCATTTTTTATACCTGAAGACCCCTTTCTGCTGCCGAATATGGTACCCAAATGCATAACCATTGCAGAAAATACTGCACATAAAATAGATAGAAAACCACCACACGTAAATTTCCATGCCGACCACACGGGGGGAAGCTTAGCAAGAGATGGGTAGCCAGTCGCACGCACCCCCCACTCAGCGACCCACTAGGAAGTTTCCACCACAAAACCCTAAAGTATTTCAACATAACTATAACAGCAGAGGCCAGGGGGGTTGGCAAAAACCAAGCCCTAGAGAATGCTACTATTGCCTCAGAATATGCCACTTGGCAGATAGATGCTGGCTTATAGCATACCATGAACAGAGGTCAATGAGCCAGGGACAGTCCCCACAAAACCTCCATCCACAAAACCAAGCCCAGGGAGACACGAATGCACCCTACACACAGCCTCAGGGAAGTCAGACGGCCACTGTACCACTGCAACAGGGATCAGGTAGTTGGACAACACATGGCAACTGCAAAAACAGACAGGAACCCAACCGAACAGGGACCGGGCCATAACCGAGGCAGGGAAGGGTAACTGTCTGGGGAGGCAATGCCTTTGCACAAACGCAGTACATAAATGTGCAGTAAGGTAAAACCCCAATGCATGCCGCCCATTTCACCCACACCTCAAAAGTCAAAAAGAAGGACCAATGAGATAATATTAGGAATTCAAGCTTTTACTTGTGCTTGGGAATTTAGGGCTGCTGTATGTGCTTTGGTGATCAAGTATCCTCACAAGAATTCGCCATTAAGGGAACCTGCAGGAGCCTAGGCCTCACTCTGCTGCTGAGCCACAAGGGTGGGCTGGCTGACCACATCCCAGGGGGAGGGCAGTCTGACGAGGAGGAAGGGCGGCTCCCCCTCCACTGCTTCAAAGCAGGCTTCCAGGTCTCCGCACCCACAAGTCAATTGGGATGGGTTCCCAATTACCAAGTCAAAAGGTACCCATTCTTGAGCACCCAGCCCAGGACCAAAATCAGTGGCGGCCGGCACAGGTAAGCGCGTGGGGTGGGGCAAGGCACAGCAGGGGGGTGTCAATAGATGACGGAATAGGTATTCTTTATTTATTTAATTATACCTATTCCGTCGTCTGTCGACTTCCCCCCTTCCCACCCTACACCGCCACCACCTCACCTCACTGTGACGGCCGCCGCTGAACAAAATTCCTTTATGGTGTGTGGTCCGAACAACAGTGCCCCCAAATGGTAGTAGCCTCCAGCCAAATGGAGGTCCTCTCTCATTTCCAAAACTAAGCGATGTTCCAGTGTCAGTAGCCAGGTTTCCCACATGCTTGGGATAGTGAAAACGCCATAACCTCCCCAGCACACGCACAAAATCCGACAGATTGCCAATAGCCACATGGCTCTGAGTCAGTAGGGAGGGAGGTTCACAAGGACAATCAGCCATCCCAGTCCATTACCAACATTGGGTACATTTTGATGAGTTCTTGTCTCACACTGGACTCTCCATGTAGCGATATTCTGCCTCCTCCAGTCCCTCTAAGTTTTCCAAGCATCCAAAGCCTGTCCGCTGGGTAATGCCCCTTCAAGAATAATGAAAGAAGCTTGTCACAGGTTAGGAGTCCCTGGCCACAGCTGGGAACTGCAGGTCCACATACCCTGGGAAAGATGAGGTCCGAGGGAGAGTGAGGTGCCGGAGAAAGAAGGGAGTTCGCAAAAATCCATCACAGCTGCGTGCGAGATTATAACACAGAAATTTGCTCACCCCGTATCAGGCCTAGCAATCAGACAGCACACAAGATCTTTCACACACCATCTAGAGAAAGCAGTAAGCCCAATCTCAGACACTGCAATATCAGAAGCACATGGGGGCCACGAAAGAGCTCTCTGACCCGCTCCGGTTCACAAAAAATTTAGATAAAATATCATATGAAGATCTAAGGAAGCACCCAAAAGACTGATAAAAAGAAGCCTGAAAGCTAGCCCCAAAAGAAGTTTCTAGAAAAAGAACAAAGTGAAGACGTCTTGCGCCACTAGGGAGGGTCACTTTGCACGCCGCATGCTGGGACTAGGTGGGTACACACGTGACCTCAGGGCATGTTGCAACCACCAACAGTGCTCAAACAACCACACGCTCCCTCATTACACATCGTCCTGTATACGTGCAGGTCAAAAGACAATGCCAGCACCAATAAAACCCCCATGCACATTGGGAGAGAAGGGCTGACGATGCCCATGGAACACTAGATGAAATGTATACCATCCTATGTTCATGAGATTACCCTGTAAGAATCTTTCACCAGGCTAACTCCCAGGTAGGTACTAAGAGGGGAGAAGCCTAACAACTTATAAAATACTGATGCGTTTCCACTCAATGTAACCCATCAAAAATAGATACCCCGATTGGGGCCACCTACCTTCCGGTGTCTCACTAAAATTGCGCAAATTAATTTGGAAAAACAAACCCCTAAAGAAAAGCACAGGAGCCTCTAGGAAATGATTGGCGATGACACACACAAGCATGCAATGTTTTCTGAACTAACAAACAAACATAGCTCTTATTCAACAGGCCTGCAATCGAGCATTCAAGTGCACCACTTTACAGCGACCCACCACCTTTCCAGCGACCACATCAATAATCCTAACAGGATCTAAGTGTGCGAAACAAGAACTACAGACTGCCCGTTTTCATATTCCTATTGTTTTTATGTGGTTTTCTGCATGGAGGTTTCCTGCTGTAAAGATGTAGTCCTCAAATTGGGTAGAATGCAAGTAACTAAGAAAATAGTAACAGTCAAAACTGAAGAACAATTAACCCCCATTATTGTGACTGTCATGAAGTATGGGTTAGATAATGTAGTTGAAAATTCAAATAGAGGCGGGAATGTTAATATTGATAAAATCGATGCCAATGTTTATAATAATACATTCATATGCAAGAACAAACTTGCATCTCTATTATCGAGTTCACCTGTCATGAACTCACCATCAACCCTGACTCAGAAATACATGGTCAGGCATGCTCTGAGACCTAGGCCTGAGGTTACTGATTGACAGGTCACAGGTGGGGTGAAATGTTGCCAGCAAAAAAATATGTGAACAGGAAACTCAGGTCAATCCCCCAGATAAGTACAGCAACACCACAATGGTCCAGGGAGATTGGCCCCAATAAGCACACATGGTCAGAGGGGTGCATGCATTCCCAAAAACACCATAAAGTCAGATTCCACATGAAGTTAGGAACACACAGCCAATCAAGACACAGCACACACAGTACATGCAGTGATCACATGCCCCTCATGCATGACATCTGGACACGTTACCCACTTCCCCCCATTGTGTCCATGCAAGGTTGAGGCCCACCTGCATTTGCTATTAGGGGCCTTATTTATAACTCCACAGACAAGGCCTGCATTCTTTTATCAAAAAAGGATCGACAGAAACGCTTTATGATACCCAAAGGAATGTGTAAAACCATGTTCAGATTGATTGCACTCAGTGCTTAATTTGTAAAAAAGTAAGTGCAAGGGCTCTCGTCAGGAGGCCACTGCAGCTTGCACCACACATTGCCCCTGCCATGCCGCCAATGATAGTAACAACACAACTACTAACCATCACACTCCTACACTTCAAACTATTCCAGGCCCCTGAAAGCTATAAGATTCGCTTGGGCAGCAGGTAATAGTCATTCTTAATGCACATTGAATTAATAATTAACTGTTGTTGTGATCATCTCTAGATGAGGCAGACAGCGCCACTTTTTGGCAGGCTGTCACAAGCGCCAGTGTTGACAATTAAGTGCTGGCGCCGAGCACCGAAAACCACCGGCTCAAATTAATCACTGATTGTACTTTGAGACATTCCTCAGACTCGCTTCTGTAACTGTGCGCCTGGCTGAAGTGTTTAATTAAACCAACTGTTCTTGTTTTGCCAAATGCTTCTTGTCTTTTGTTTTTTCAAGGTAAATTCATATTCGAGCAACAACTCCATTGACAACAGCCTAGATAGGCTCCCAAGCAGCCTTTGCTTTGGTGATTAACCATATGCACATATTTACATTTCTTTCAGGTAGCAGGCACCTTGGTTAGAAGGACTGTTTGTTATTTAGCACATTGTCCCTTTTTTGGCTTAAGGGCACAGGAAATCCCCAAACCCTGCCCCACATGCCCTCCTTTCACTTTCACACAGAGGCATCTCAAGGTCCAAATTAGCCATTAAGGGTTGTTTTTTTAACAAAAAGCATGGAAACTGTTTTTGTAAAATTAAAAAGCATGGACATGTCAGTCCCCATAGATCCCGTTATTGACCTCTGTCGAGATATCCTTTGAGGTGAGTTGAGGGGAATGATGGCAGGGAGAAGGCCACAGTGCCACATTCAGACCCAGAGCTCTGACACTCTGGAGCCCTGGGGCCTCATAGTAATAATAATAATAATAATAATTTCCAAGGAGAAAGAGGAAAAGAGCCAGATCTATGCATATTGTAACAGATGGTCCAGAAGAGGGGATGCTATATGGAGCAAACTGTTTTGCTTATAATGGACCACTGTAGCGTCCTCATAGGGATGCCCTGAGGAAGGTGGGTAAATATTGGGACTCACTCTATTTAAAGAACAAGCACTGCAATTAGTGCATCCGGGCAGTGGCACTGAGGCCAAGGATTTTAGGGGCCACTGCACATAAATTATGACTGTATTCCTAGCAAAAGATTGGGGGGCTCACAGTAGGGCCCAGATCACCTTAGCTGCCCAGGGAACAGAGTCCAAACAACAGAGGGTTAAATGTTGGGCTTTCTCCTGCTTTTTTACAGAGGAGCAGGTAGCCTGCTTTGGGCCTCAGCCTTAGGAGTGATGGAATGGCAGAGGATACAGCCTGCTTTGCCATGCTGTACGTATCATTGGTTCTGTGGGTGCAATGCCATTGGGTTCCAGGAGGGTCAGGGCCAACTAAACCTCATTAAGGCTGTTTTACTATCCTTCCGTAAGCTAGGAGCCAGTGCGCCTTTACTGTGCCAGGTTTGCTTTCGGTCTTACACCAATGTCCCAAGGAAGGGGAAAATTGAAGCAGAGGAGACACCTTAGCTGGGAGTCAAAAAGGCCAGCAGAGATGGGGATGGAGCAAGAATGGGGTCCTTGTGGAAGCGGAGATTGCCCACTTTGTAAGTCAATTGCTACCATTAGTTAGGTAGGTACAGTGGCACTGGTGTCCAAGGGTGTGTAAGGCCCACTGCATTACAATTATGACTGCGGTCTCATTTTCCATGCAAGCATTAGGGCAGAGGGCACCCTTATTGCAAAGAGGGAGCAAAACGTGGGAGCTAATTTTTTTCTGGATGGGACAGAGAGTCTGTTTTATGATTGGAGTGATGGTGAGGTATGGTGGGGAAGGGGAGAAAGAGGTATAGGAGACAACCTCATACTCAGGGCAGCAGCTATCATTAGTGCAGCAGGCACAGTTTCATTTCGGCCCAGGAGAGTGACAGGCTCACAACACCCCAATTATGGGGAGAGGTATTTTTAAACAATTTCAGTTTTTATTTTATACATTTGCTCTTTTATAAGTCTCATATTTAGTGTGGATTATGAACTACAGAAAATGGTCCCCTGAAATTATCTCATTAACCTTCGTTGTACTCTGCCTCACCCGCTCCCCTAAATCTTGGCATAAACTTTTGGAAGGGAGCCCAATTTCAAAATATTTTGCTTGGAGGCTCAGAGCAAAAAAAAGTTTGAAGACCTCTGCTGTAGAGGCTTCTAATATTAAGGGATGTGTTACAGTAGTGAAAAAGCCATTTTGCTCCTCATGTATTAAAGTCAGCAAAATGGGTAGTAGCTTGTGTACTACGATTTTAATGAAGATGTTGTATAAAGTATTTGAAATTAGCAATCAGCAATGAGAAGCTAAACTAAAGGGATCCCTACCTGGTTTAAGGACGGATGCTAGTATTGCTTTGTTGAGCTAGGCAGATACCCATAATCGAATGCAGTTTCAACTAATTTGACAAGTTTGGGGGCTAAAAGATCAGCATACACAAGTCTTGCATCATCTAAGGAGGTTATCACCTTGTACGCACCAGGATGGATTGCACAGATTACTGTATTACACCTCTTAGGGTGGTTGACAGTCCGTGAACAACTCTGGGTGACTCATACAGGTTCCAAATAAAATGTTAAATCAACAATTTATAAATAATCCTTTAATCATACTTAATAAAACAAAGAGACACAGTGCTTTCTCACGTCAGCGTAGCTTAGGTGATCAAAAAAAAGGAAATTTGCACGCATTGCTTCAGCACCTCTCTGCCAATTACACTCTGTGGGGCATATTCTCAAGAACGTGCGATAATCATCGCCAAAATAGGTTAACGCACGTTCTCATATCGTCGTCCATAGCTGGAAAATAACTCTGTGTTAACATCTCATTCTCAACACGGCGGTAACATGCGATAGTGTCCCGATAACGCGTCAAATGTCCGCGATAAAATCACTGGGACGGCGATAAAAATCTAAAGCCTAACGTGAAAAAAGTTGCGATGGGCCCAACTGCGATAAAAAATACAGCGATACGCAGCGCCAGGCCTGCAAGTCCCACAAGTCAGGCGGGAAAAATCACTATAAAAGCGCCAACAAAAAACACAAACAACTGCGAAGCACCATGGAGGTAGCCGGAGTGAGTACAGAGGACAACCAGAACCCCACAAGCCCCACGGAGGACCAGCCTGGGACCTCGGAGTCAGTGAAGGGCAAGGAGAAGAAGAAGAGGAACCCGCCTTACAGTACGCAGGAAAACCAGATCCTCATTACGGAGGTGATAGAACACCACCACCAACTGTTCATCACCTCCACTGTGTCATTGGCAACTAAAAATACAATATATATGGAAGTCCATCTCGGCCAAGGTGAATGCAGTCGGAGTGAAGAGAAGGGAAGTGGACGACTGCAAGAAGCGCTGAACTGATGTGAAGCGCAAAACCAAGCTGAAACTCGCAGCCAACCAGAAAGCAGCAATGCAGACTGGAGGTGGGAGTCCAGCGACACACCAGGAGCTGGATGAGATGGAGGAAATGGTGACCCGAGTCTTCATTGGGGAGAGGGTGGCAGGAGTTGGGGGACCGGACACTGCACAATATGACCTGACCTAACAGCAACAGGGTGAGTAATGACCAGGGACTGGGGGGACGGGGGGAGATGGGCACAATGGCACACATGCACAATTAAGTATAGCACATCTGCGGACAAACCATGCCCAAGAGTCACAACTCCGACCAAGAGCCCAAGTTACCCAAGTCTGCAACATCTCAGCACTGTATAAGCACAGAAGTGAAAGGCACACCGGCTGAAAGGGATAAGGGCCAGCAAAATCAGAGCTGAAGGGGCAACACACCCACAATGCAGCACACACACGTAAGAATCAGAGCACCTCAACATTGACAACAATGTGGTACAAACTGCAACACTTTCACAACAGAACAGAGGACACAACTGCCGCCGTTTGTGTGTAGAAAATGGCCATTCGCATTTGGCATAGCAGGAAACTGTGAGATGACAATGTACAAGTACAACCTCACATCCCTGATGGTGTAGAAATGTCAACTGTCCCGCATCACATAGGCATCTCCTCACAAACAGTCACAATGTACATTGTCATGCAGTCTGTAAGTAAACTTGTCCAATGAGTCAACATACATGTGAACACAATGTCAATCTGCAACTCCCCTTCACATTGCAGAGGGAGAATCAACACCTCCTGCAGAGCAGACCCAACAACTCAGCACTGATGATGAAGAGGACCTCCCCAACATCGACACCGACGCCCTCCAACAGCCCATGGACAGCTTCGGCACCCCACCTCCAGGAGCAGTGCAGCCCAGCTGCATCGAGGAGACCCCACCCCCTGCACAGACCCCACAGCAGGAAGCACCCACCACCACGGCTGTCTCCCAGGACCCTCACGACCAACACATGGCATTCCAATGCCGTGTGATAGGGTGCCAGGAGAAGATGGCTGATCAGCTGTGGGTGGGGTTTGACCTCATGGCAGCCAAACTAGATGCCATACGTGGGTGTCTACGTCCCATCAGGGACCACTTACAGTTCGTAACGGACACCCACTGTCCGCTCCATGCTCTCCAACAATCCATGGCTGACATCGCTGGAGTCATGACTCTGAGCCAAGAACAACTGTCTAGTCAGAGTGGCTCCAGCGATGTCAGCCGGGAGTTGGGACACATGCGGAGGATCATGTTGAACATGGAGCGGATGCAGGTGGAAAGAATGTTTGCCACGGCTGCACACCAGCGAGATGTAGCTGTGATCTTCCATGCCCTGCAGATCCTCGTCATGGCATTGCCGCCACAAGGCCTGGCACGGATGAATGCTGCTGCTACTACTCATCCACATCTCCTCCCCCTGAAGTGTCAGTGCCACACAGCGATGCAGACTAAACACCACCACCCACATGTGAGACACCTGACACATCAGAGGACGAAGATGATGATGAATCTGGCTTTGTGGTAAGAATGAAGTGGTAGCATTCATCTCTGCCATATGGCCTGTTTCAGCTTGGTTCTGCCCTCTGCATCATGCCCTGGAATAACACCTTCCACTGTCCCCCGATACACTCAGCGACACTCACCTTGGACCTCGACATGGACTGGCATATTTTGATTGGTTACCAATGACACAGCAATCACACTGCGGACTGAAGTCTCCCTCTTCCGATGAACTTGTCAATCCCTAAAGGACTCTGGCTGGCCCTCCACGGGGCAACAATGTAAAGTGGGGTTTACATGGCCCTGTACTGCTCCAGCTTCAACACTCCACTGAATGCGAATAAAACATTCTAATTCACACAGATGTGTCGTGGACATGAGCAATCAAGTATGAAAGTATGGATGAATGTAGGGACAGTGATTCCACAAAAGGTACTCCTGGGTAATGCTATCAATGCGCATGTATGGCCGTGACCCAGATAGGCAGTGAGACACACATTGTCATTTAAATCAACACTCATCACAGTTGAATCCAAGTGAAGGTGCGTAGACTTTATTAGCATATGCGTGTCAGTACGGGCAAGATAAGTGCCACAACATGCAGACCAATGCAGCAGTATGTCAGGATGAGGAACGTTGCCAAGCTCCGCTGTCCACTCCGGGGAGTGCCTCACCTTTCACAGGTGTGTGTTAACCCGCGTTGTTGTCCGCTCATGTATTCGGAGTCCAGGCGAATGCAGCCATGTCCACTGTTGTCGTGGGACATGTGACCAGATCTCCAAGATGCAACAAGGTGTTGGGACATGTGCAATGGGTTCCAATGTGTTGTGGCTGCAGGTACGTAGTTTCTCGTCCATGAAAGCGATTGCAGCTTCGTAGGCTATCATTTCCAACATGAGCTTGTTGTCGACTTCATCAAACAGGACGGCGAAGCAATCCATTAGCAGGTCCGGACAGATATGCTGCGTCCACCCCCTTTCACCAATTAGCACTACAGCCCAATAGGGGAGCGGTTCAATGTGGTCAGTGCACACGAGGAGTTGTGCAATCTCCCAGGTCCAGCTGCCAGCATGTATGCCAAGTATCAAGGCATCCCATAAACGGGTATCACGGTGACACTCCTGGTCGTGGGCCAACAGGGGGCGCACACACATGTCAAAATCCAGTTCAGCTACCGTCCTGTTGGATAGGCAGACATCCATGGACCACTCGAATATGCATGATCGACAATGCAACACAGGCTGAACGCAGGTGACGTTGGCAAGGCGGAAGCTTAGCCGGTAACTGATCCGCAGCACTGCCAATGGCAGTGCCCCCAGTAAACGCAGCATACATGCACGGTACAGTTCCACCTGACAGGGGTTGTGCATGTGTCCGGGATGTTCTGCCATTGCGTTAGTGGCTCTGGTTGAAGCGGCACTGTTCTGACCTGCGCCAGTTCTGTGGATGAAATGCCACAGCTCGGATCAATGAGTTGTTTTAGTGTGCAACGGTTGTACGCCTGGGATGGTGTGGGAGTAAGTGTGAAGGCCAATACATGCAAAATAACTTCGAGCAAGGACTTCTGTGTGTGGGGTGTGTATATGTTGGTCTTTCGTCGAGCTGTGCGTAGTGTGGGAGTCGTCATCAGCTGCTATAGTATCTGTAAGGGGGTGCCGGGCACATGCAATTCCGAGGTCGGAGGTGCAGATGTGCTTCCGCCTGATAGTTCAGACAAAGGAGCTTTCATCCCTAATGTTAGTTTCTCATCTGCTTGCATTCAGGAAATGTGAAGTGGCTTGTTGGGGGTGGGGTGGGATGTGTGCGACTTTGGGATTCATGTTTGACATGTCTTGGATGTGGCAAATGAGCGGCATCACTGTGTGTTACATTGCCTCACAGCTGCTCCTCCCTCCCCCGAGCCTATTTACTTGTGTGCGCTGCGCGGTTGCATCACTTGCACTCCTACGGCACACCATTGTCATGCCTGTCTGCGCATGTCCACAAGCCTGACAACGACACTGTGATGTTGGCCGTTGAAGTTGGGCGGCCACGTGAGTGTAGGCCTGTGGGAAGGATAGGGCGGACACAGATGTAGAGTTCATGCCTGGCTGAGCTCGCGCTGCGATTAAGGCTAGGCATTTGGCTCATGCTGCGGCAATACAGATACACACAACACTTGGCATGTATGAGCCAAGACCCCCAGCGGTCTTGCGCTCCTTCATTTCTCCGTTTGTGCAAGCCCGCCCTCCGGGTGCATGCTACATTGCAACATTGTAGATTGCAGGCTGGGTGGCGCCGACACTACAACAGTGACACACTCATTAGTTACTTCCTTGTCCAGGCCAGAACTGAACCACGCCCAGAGCCCCAGGCAAATCCTTCACACCCTTACGCTGGCCTGGCGTACGCCGGCCCAGCCCACTCCGCTTATGCTTACAGGGGGGGACGACAAAACTACGTGTCCAAGGTCTTACCCACTGCCTGAGGTGACATGGTTGCCTCCGCTGTCCACAGCACAATGTAATGTGGTAGGGCCCGGGGCCATCATGCATACATAATGATCACACGGACACACTTAGATAGATAGTGGAACTGGCTACGGGCACGTGCGCCCGGCCCCTTTTTATTACCAGGGTCACATGTCCAGTGACGCCTGTGCTGGATGGGTGTGGGGTGAGTGTAAGCCAGCCCTCAGGGAGTGGTTGGTGCTGGCAACAACTAGAACAGTGATCATCGGATCACACACACAGATTCAATCATAAAGGGTCCATGACTTGCAGTGCACTGAGGTAGGGGCACCAGATCTGACATCACACACACAAGATTCAATCATAAAGGGTCCATGACTTGCAGTGCACTGAGGTAGGGGCACCAGATCTGGAATCACACACACAAGATTCAAACATAAAGGGTCCATGACTTGTGGTTCACTGAGTTAGTGGCACCTGAAGCGCTCAGCGGGTGTGCAGCCAGAAATGATGGCGTGTCCTTGCAGGTCAGGATTGGATTTTATTTATGAGCCCTGCTGACCGCAGTGTAGGCCGGAGGCAGCGGTCAGCAAGGGCCCACAGCCACGTGGTGATGACTTAAGCTGCACAGAGTTAGTGGCACCTGAAGCGCTCAGCGGGTGTGCAGCCAGCGATGATGGCGTGTCCTTGCAGGTCAGGATTGGATTTTATTTATGAGCCCTGCTGACCGCAGTGTAGGCCGGAGGCAGCGGTCAGCAAGGGCCCACAGCCACGTGGCGATGACTTGTGCTGCAAAGAGTTAGTGGCACCTGAAGCGCTCAGCGGGTGCGCAGCCTGCGATGATGCGTCCGGGCGGGCCGCACTGGAAGCAATGTCTGTTGCCTACTGGACTCCGCCATAAATAAATCATGACTAGATTCGAATTGTGAGCCCTGCTGACCGCAGTGTAGGCCGGAGGTAGCGGTCAGCAAGGGCCCACAGCCACATGGCGATGACTTGAGCTGCACAGAGTTAGTGGCACCTGAGGCGCTCAGCGGGTGCGCAGCCTGCGATGATGCGTCGTCCGGGCGGGCCGCACTGGAAGCAATGTCTGTTGCCTACTGGACTCCGCCATAAATAAATCAAGACTCAGTTTGAATTGGGGGACCTGCTGACCGCAGTGTAGGCCGAAGGCAGTAGTCAGCACACACATGACTCTGCGGTGCTGTGCCGCTGGGTGCGCTGGGGGCCTGTGTCGCGGAAGCCAGCGATCGGCTGAGGAGGCTGGCGGTCACGGCGGCGGACTCGTGGCAGGGTGAGGGGCGCCACCTTGGCAGACGCGTTGGCCATCCGGGAAGTGAACCACGCCAGAGCCCCGGCCTATTTATTCACACTGCTACGCTGGACTGGCGTACGCCGGACAAGCCCACTCCGCTTACGCTTACAGGGGGGGACGACACAGCTACATGACCGAGGTCTTCCCCACTGCCTGAGGTGACATGGTTGCGTCAACTGTCCACAACACTACACACACCAGCAGTATATGTCCACATGGACATGTCTGTGCTCTGCATACTGAAGTCTGTCCAGCACATCACCGCCACACTTGGCATTGTGTACATTCTTATTGATGGGTCACTTGCCTCCTCCGCACATACTTGGTTCCCACCTCTCCCCACATTCTGCAATTGTGTGGCTGAGGGGCCATGCTGTTTTCGGAAGGTCAGCTGTCTTGTTCTGCGCTGCCTCGGTGGTAGTCCGGGGGGGGCCAGAGGGGGGGCTGGGGGTGGTGGCGGTGGGTGTTGTGGACCTCTTGGGTCTCCGAGCTGCATGGTCAGTAGCTCCATGACATGTGTTGGTCTTCAGATGTGGCTCTGGGCTGGGCTCCCTTTCATGCTGCAGGTTGTCATCCTGCTTTACACCAGTAAAAGGCAGGTGTTAAATCCCTGCTGCTAACGCTCCTTATCGCCTGTTTTTCAGTCGCATCGCAGATCTGGCTGGTCGTTGAGAATATTGCGAAGTGGTGTTTTCGTGTGTTTTTGCACGGGAACGCCTACTCTGCATATCATTAGTGTTAGTTGTCGCTCTCATCAGTGGCGATGTTTTTTGCGGCAGCTATCGCTGGAAAACTGGCGATATCGGCAATTTGCAGCAGCTTGAGAATAGGGCGATAAATCTATCGCCACTTTTGCAACGCTAAAGTGCTGATGAATCGGCGATGAGTCCTTGAGAATATGCCCCTTTGCTCTTTGTTACCATTGCCGCGTTTGCAAAATTTGATATCACAGCAGTAGCACATTCACTTGTATTCTGCCAACTGAACTTCATGCCATCAGAGATAACTGTTCTCCACTGATTTGCCAGTTTGCCCACATCACAGGGTCTTCATAACATATGTAAGCTCAGTCTCATCCAGTCATAAAACTGACCATAATAGGACAATACTTTCCATAATCGTGATACTAGACGAAGGGATAGAACTACCAGAGGGATCCAAATCACTCAAGTTCCACTCTTACAGAACCTCCACAATACCTGTCAGTTATAAAACGTTCGAGCTAGTGAATTATTCATTTTGGTGAGCACATGCAAATGTTAATACCAGAACATTTTTGCCATAAGATTTTGAAACAATTTTTACAAAGCTGTACCCTGACCTTCATACATATACTCTGAAGCCCAGAAAACGTAGGACAGAGCCAGGGGTACAAACCTGGGCCTTGTAACAGGTCTAGGGGAGGTGGTCTGGCCGACATCCAACTTAGTATTGTAGCTACAACCCATACATCACTATCATAACAAAATGCACCAAAATGCACCGCTTTCTGTCTGGCTCAGTGGGGTAAGTCTGGGCCAAATATTTAAAATAGAAAACATTCCACCCTGTACAGTCCACTACCATGCCTTGCTCATTCTTGAAAGCAGTTTAATCGACATACCATATTTTTGGAGAATCATGCCAAGGTAGATCTACCCATCCACCTTCTTATAGCATCCAAACTCAATATTATCGCTATATAGTTCCTAAGTATGGAACATTTACCTTTACCAAATCTCAACCTTTTGATTTTGTAGGAATTAGGGAGCAGCTTTAAATTTTCCAATGATATGCCATAGACAACCTATACAGAAGGCCTTTGGGGATCAAAATTAGTAAAGAAGATGTTGGCGCACAGTAATGATGGATACAACACCTACCAAGAAAGAGTGGATTAATTGGAGGAGTCCTCAAAATCAAAAAGAAAAAGCATTGGTAAAAGCAATAAGTATAGACCATGAAACCTATTGGCTTTGCCAATTCTAAGGAAATGCCTGTTTTCGCATGATCACCCCAAAGTTTTGGACTGCTGCTGCTTATTTCTTGACTCTGACACTGAACTAAGGCCTGCTACCAGACTTCAGTGGCAGTGCTCTAACCCCTTACAAAATTTAGGTTGAATTGGCTACCCCCAATTGGCATTAACTGAATTACTTAAATGTCTTTCGTATATTGTACCGGGGGTACCCAGGGCATGTAAAATAGAGTGTCCACTCAGAGCTGCAGCACTGATTCTGAGAAACTGATTGTGGCAAAGAACAAAATTGCTCCCAGCCTGCCACTGCAGCCTGGAAGAGCAGTTGTGTACTGCTAGTTCGAGTTTGCAGTTAAACCAATGGCAAAGCCACCACTTCCCTTAAGAATATTTATAGATTTCCCCTAAGGAAGGCCTACCATGCCCTAAGGCAGGGAACTGTATATTATTAAGTGAAAAATATATTTTAATATGTCTTAACAGTAAAACGTTCAAATTGTCGTTTTACTGTGGAAAAGCTAGTAGCCCCGTTGGCTAGTACAGAGTTACAGGTTGACATTTCAGTCCTGCTAACCTCTGAATGGGACTACTAAAAGGGGCAGTTCAAGGTAATAAAATATTCATGGAATTAAACCTGACTTGATGCACAAGACGAATTTAATGTCACTTTTAAGGAAAAGCAACCTTTAGAAAGTTGCCATTCTGTTGCCTTGCTTATCCGGTGGCCGTTCGCTGTTGCTGGGCACCAGGCAGCCTTCTGCCCTCCTGGAGACTAGAGTAAATGAGTCCCAGCTCAGGAACAATAGAGGCTTGCCACAGAGGGAGGTGTTACCTCAGCCTTGCAGGAAGCCAAAAAGGGTGTTATCCCAAAAGGCAAGCTTCAAAGGAGAAGGCGCCTTTGGTGGGCAAATGGCAATAACACTAGTAGGGCTGCCACTTTGTTCAGGTAGATGGGCTGGTGGTGGGAACAGAGAGGGGAAACCAGTTGCCAAACCATTTTTTCCATGGTTGTGTAAACCACAGGTAGCGACACTTCGAGGGTGAGCTACCACACTCCTAACATCCATGGAATGGTTCAGATATCTTGAGAGTGAGAAGAATAGTACACTCTGGAATTGCTAGAGGCCACACATAGTTGGAAGTCATCACAGGGCAGGAGGGATCCTGGTAGCCCATTGGCTAGTGATGCATCATCCCCTTTGGGGCACTTTCTAGGCATAAATATGGTGTCATGCTAATCTGGTCCCACCCACGGAGATGACACTGGAGCCGATGCTGGACCTCCTATCCCTCTCAGGGCCTGGAGGGAAGGGGGTTGGGATAAATACGAAAAGAGAGACTTGCGGTACTGGATGTGCTCAGCAGCTGTGTAATACTGCGTAACAGGATTTGTCGCTCCAGAGACCTTCTCTGTCTGCGAGGTAGATATGCACAGGACCAGAACCTCTGGTTTTGCAATGACAGAAAACACTGGAAATAACAAGAGGAAGCAGTTACCATCGGTACACTTCCAAGCCTCCATATACAGTGACCATAGATTGACTTCAGTGACATACACTTAGCGGTTTCATCAGCAGCACAACATGGAAGCAGAATAACCAAAATCACAGATTAGAGTGTGTCACTCCAGGGGATAAACTCGGAACACAGATTGGAGTTACTTGCACTCCCAGGGATAAACTCGGAATAAAGGCTGGATTTATTTGTACTCCCAAGGATAAACTCGGAACAAAGGTTGAAGTTACTAGCACTCCTAAGGATACACTCTGAACATAGGTTGGAGCTACTTGCACTCCTAAGGATACACTCGGAATACAAGTTGGGGTACAAGGTTGATGCATATTTCAAATACTCTGAAGTGCTTTCTCTTGGCACTACTGTTCATCAGAGAAACACAAAGCTGACGTTTTTAATCCTTGCACAAGCACTGTTCTAGCGCCAACGTTGCAGGGAGGGTCTGGAGTATAAACACACAAGAAGCACTGGAGTAAATCACAGAGTGGGCATGGAGGAAAAGTCTATAGTCTTTGAAGATGTGGATACTCGGTCCTGCTTACTGGCTTACTACTATGGGAAGATTAGTGCGCACTAACCTGATATCAAGTACTTAGCCTAGTTCTTCCACTTGACTGAAGTTCAAAAAACCTTGAGACTTTGACACAGGGAGTCGGGGCAGTCCAGTGTAGCTGTGCAGGAGGGAGAGAGGTGGAAGATGTCAAGGGAGCTGGAGTCATGGGAATAACAGGTTCAGATGGACTTGAAGGAGACTGGAGCGCTTCTCGGTTCCAGCAGGATTCTTCAGGGGAGTGGGAAGGGTGAAGCTTGTTCTGCAGGGAGTGAGGCCAAGCCACGATTCGGCCTCACTCCCTGTTTTACCCTCTCAAAGGCTTAATGGATGTAGCTAGATAACATGTGGCAAGTGGGGCGCATGGCCATCTGGAAGGTTCTCGAACCTTGGAGAAAACACGTGTTAGTACACTCGCTTTGACCTTATACAATGGGCAGGTGCAACTTGATGATCAGAACCAAATAACAGGAAGCGAATGTATCGTTTTCGCAAGAACGTGCATAATGAAAAAGAACACCAAGGCCCTAATAACAGTGGGTGCAGAAAATCTATTGGTTCAAGGGCTCTGTGGGACACTTGCAGAGATTCAAGGGCAATAGAATTACGGGTTCTGAGGGATGCTTGCAAGGATTCAAGCGCAATGGAATTACGGGTCTTAAGGAACATCAGTCATGGTATCATAGCGCCCTAAAGCAACTTCGGGGTAAAGCAACATGAGCCCTATGGCTCCAGGTCCACTACACAGAGGGCGCATGAAGGGGTTGTGACATATGGCACCCTGAGACCCTGAACATTAGATCATGTCTGGACTGGAGAAAGGACTGCCCTGCTGACCCCTGGAACTGACAGGAGAGGCTTTACCAACCACTGGACTGCACCTGCTACTCCTTGGCTATTAAAGAAAGGACCCTGTCTGTGGTGCCTGGCGTGTGGAAAAGTTGCTCCTGAACCCCAGACCGAAGTAGTGACTCCAAGAGTCAGATGACTGACCCCTGTTCCAGCACCAGGGCCATAAAAGCTGATGTCGCCTGTCTTGGCTAGTCAGTAGTCACTCGCAAGGAATTGTCGCTGACTGCCGACTTCAATCCAAGAAGACCTACACACTAGACACAAAATGCACCCATGTCTGCTGGACCTGAGAGAGTCAATTGAGTGTGAATTTATGGCCAAAGACGGACACTAGCTCTCACCAAAGGATGCCGCTGGACACGCTCTGACCGGAGATTGGTAGTCCAACTGCTGCTGGCCTTCTACTGGCTCCAAGAGAACTTCGTCCCCAATAGCCAAAGTTTCCTCACCTCATCCGTGGACAAAGGAATTACCTCAGGAAGGCCCCAGCCAACCACACAGCCCCAGAGCATCTTTCAACACCCTCAGCATCCTGTTCCCCCAGCATCAGGACCACTCTATTGAAGTCTATGGCGGTTTGGGTGTAAGATGTGGAAGGGTTCCCAAGACTGCTTTGGTGAGCAGATGACTGTCTAAATACTCCTTACCTTTCTCCACGACCTTTTCCCTGTCAAAATTAGTCGACCAGTCTGGTCCAAAGTAGCCAAACACACCTCTTCCAAATGTTTCCAAAGCTACAAACTTTATCAATGTTTGTTTGAACTTTAGACCAATAAGCTGAGATTTATGTTTTACTTAAAAATCTATATCTCCGGAACCCTCTGGGGGATTTTGCTCATATTCGTGTTAAAAAATGCATTAAAATATATTCTATTTTTATGAATTGGTGTTGGATTTCTTTCGTGTTTTGTGACTTTTCTGTTTCTTTGTTTGGCGCTTCTAAATGCTTTACACTAGTTCCTATGTGTAAAGCTTAACCCCCAGACACCCTCACAGGGTGATACACGTGAATAGGCTCAAGCTCCATCATGACAAAGCAGATATCACAATGCTCACGGTGACAGATGGAGGAGGAAAAAGAGCAGAGTGAGCCTCTCCCTAACCTCCTGTCCACCGATGTCACAGATAGCTCAGTTTGCTAGTCTGTTCCCACTGACCCCAGGTCTGACAAAATGGTGTATCCATGATGTGGACACAGGTGACAGTTTGCCTGTCAAAAGCAAAACTACAGACTGTCGGACCAGGTCAAAGCTAGCATCAAAGCCGAAGTTGCAAAGATGCTAGAGTTTGGGGTGAATGAGCCCTCTGGTAGTCCATGGGCCAGCCCAATGATTCAGGTGCCCAAGCCACACTCAAAACGAGGAACACCTAAAATGAGATTTTGTGTGGACAACAGAGGCTTAAATACAGTCACCGAAACTGATGCTCACCCAAAACCAAGAGCTGATGAGCTCATTGGCAGACTAGGGGCTGAAAAATTTCTGAGCACCTTTGACCTGTGTAGCGGGTCGACAGAAACGGGCCAGAGACGGGATAGTGGTAACGAGGGTTTTATTAGGACACGCTTCTTTGTGGTCGCCAGTCTATAGTATGGCAGAGGGGAACGGTGGGACTTTTCCTGGATGTCTCGGTCCCTTGTAGAGGTCCGGCCTCTCCTCCTTCCTTCCAGCTCGGACCCATCAGCCGTGATGAGGCAGGAAAGAATAAACAGAAAGGGATCTGATGTCAGTGCAGCGTTCCAGCACACTAAGAAGGGAGGGTAGTGATGGGATCGCCCGGTGCACAACACGTCTAGATAAGTGGGGGAAAAAGTGCTCAGGAAGGGTACTCCAGGTTTTGGGGGCCCCACGGGTTAACACTCTGGTCTCTCTTTTCTTCCCACCCAGCCCGCAAAACGCTCGCGTACCTGCGTGAGCCACGCTCCTCCTGGAGCGTGGCTGGGCGAAACACGGGAACGTTGGCCTCCTGGCTCTCCTCCTTTTTGTGGACACAGTGGCTCCCTTCCGTTACTCGATTCCGCTTCCTCCGTTCTCCTTTCGCTTCCGTCTCTCTCCTCGTCTCCTCCGGTGAACTCGCACACCGACTTCCGTCTTTCTCCCTGCTTTGTGGGCCAGACTTCCCTGTCATCATCGCTGGGGGCGTGGCTTGTCGACCATTCGTCCCAGTTAAAGGGCCGGTACTCCGTTTCGCCTTCCCCTCTCACTCCTCTTGCGTTGATGCAATCCCACTCGTCCTGCTGTGGAGAAAGAGGAGGGGAGAAGGTGGTTTTCTCCTTCCCCGGTTTAACAGTCCTGTCGGCACCCACCAAGTCCGGGCGCCCCTCGTTACAACCTGATTTCAGGTTATTGGCAGATAGCCCTCACATCAGGAGCCAAGAAGAGGTCTGCTTTTTGAACCCCTGAAGGCGATTTTCAATACAAAGTGATGCCCTTTGGACTGCAAAATGCACCGGACACCTTCCAGAGTTTGTTGAACAGAATACTCTCAGGTTTAGAGGACTTTAGTGCAGCTTATCTGGATGATATTGCATAGGGGGTTAGGTCCACCTGGGTGATCAGCTGGTCTACTTGAATGAAGTGCTTCAAGCCCTAGAACAGACAAGGCTGACTATCAAGGCAAACAAGTGCCAGATAAGGCAAGGTTCTGTTGTGTACTTGGGCCACCAAGTAGGTGGAGGCCATGTACAACCTTTCCAACCCAAACTCCAGACATTTCTGCCCTGGGGAGCTCCTAAGGCCCAAACCCAAGTCAGAGACTTCCTTGGTCTGACAAGGTACTACAGAAGATTTGTTAAAGGTTATGGTTCCATAGTGGCACCTTCGACAGAGCTAACCTCCAAGAAACATCCCAAATATGTTATCTGGATTGACCAATGTCAAAAGGTCTTTGACACCCTAAAGGAAACTTTGTGCTCAGCACCTGTCCTGAAGGCACCTGATTTTAGCAAGGAGTTTGTTGTCCAAACTGATGCTTCAGAACATGAGATTGGGACAGTATTGTCACAGTTGAAAGACCATGGTCAGCTTTATCAGCTGGTGACTCTTCCCCAGAGAGCAGCGTTGAAGTGGCATTGAGAGGGGAGCCTCTGCTGTGCTTTGGTTGCTGAAGAAGCTGAGACCATACCTGTTTGGGACTCACTTCAGAGTTCAAACTGACCACAGATCTCGCAGGTGGTTCATGCAGATGAGAGGAGACAACCCAAAACTGTTGAGGTGGTCCATTTTCCTACACGGTATGGACTTCACTGTGGAACACAGACCTGGGACTTACCACGCCAATGCAGATAGCCTGTCCAGGGTCTTCCACTTAGATGATGAGAACTACCAGGATAAGTGTTAGTTGCTTATCACCTTTTAATCTGGAGGGGGGCCATGTAAGGAAATGCCTCTGTCCCCAAAGGTTTGGACTGCTGCTGCTGGTTCATCAACTCTGAGAGTGCACTGAGACCTACTAACCAGACCTCAGTGCCAGTGTGCTAATCTCTTACAAAATGTATGTTGAATAAGCTACCCACAATAGGCATAAGCTGACTTACTTGTAAGCCTCTAGTATATGGTACCAAGGGTACCTAGCGTATGTAAGCAAAAGTGTCAACCCAGGGCTGTAGTACTGATTGTGCCACCCTGCATGTGATAAAGTACAAAATGGCTCCCAGCATGCCACTGCGGCCTTGAAGACAAAGTTCGAGTTTGGCATTTAAATCAATGGTAAAGCCCCCATTTCCCTTAACATTATATAAGTCTCCCTAAGGAAGGACTACCTAGCCTTTAGGCAGGGAGCTGTAAATTATTAAGGGGTATATAAACTTTAATATGTCTCAACAGTTAAACTTCCAAATTGTTGCTTTACAGTGGAAAAACTAGTATCCTCATTGGCTAGTACAGAGTTACAGGCTGACATTTCAGTCCTGCTAACTTCTGAAAAGGGATTAATAAAATGGGTACTTCAAGGTATCAAATTAATTTTCGCAATAAACACAACTCGATGCACAAGTCTGAATTTAATGTCACTTTTAAGGAAAAGTAACTTTTAGAAAGTTGCCACTCTGTGGCCTAGTTTATCCAGTACCCTTTCACATTTGCTAGCTACCAGACAGCCTTCTGCCCTCCTGGGGCGTAATGTGAAAGACTCCCAGGCTCAGGAACAATAGAGGCCTGTCAAGGAGGGAGGCGTTACCTCCCCCTTGCAGGAAGACAAACAGAGTGTTGGCCCAAAAGGCCAGCTTCAAAGGAGAAGCTGCCTTGGGTGGGCAAATGGTGATCACACTCGAGCAGAGCTGCCCGTTTGTTCAGGTAGACGGGCTGGCGGCAGGAACAGAGAGGGAAAACCAGTTGTCAAATCAGTTTTTCACTGGGCCTGTAGCCCACAGATAGTCACACCTATAGAATGGGCTGCCAAGCTCCTAACATCTGAGGAAGGGTTCAAACATCTTGATTTTGGGCAGAATAGTGCCTTTTTGGATTGCTATATGCCACACATAGCCACATTCATCACATGGTGAGAGGGATCCTGGAAGGACCATTGGCTAGTGACCACATCATCCCCCAAGGGCACCCTGAACCTCAGATCACTTCTGGACTCGAGACAGGACTGAAGAAGGACTGACCTGCTGATGTCTGGATCTGACAAGAGAGGCTACACCAATCGCTGGACTGCACCTGCTGCTTTTTGGGCTAGTAAAGATAGGACGGTGCCTGTGGCACCTGACTCCCGAGCCCCAGGTTGAGGCAGCGACTCCAAGGGTCAGTCAGTTGACACCCTGTTCCAGCACCAGGGCAATAAAAGCTGGAGTCGCCCTTCCTAGTTTGCCAGTAACCACTCGCAAGGAATTACCTCTGACCACCAACGTGCAGCCAATAAGACCTCCACTTTGGATGCAAAAGTTGCACCCATATCTGTTGGACCCAGGAGAGCTTCCAGAGTGTAAATACCACTGGTCCGGCTGTGACTGGAGATCTACGGTTCAGCCACTGCTGGGCTTCGCCTGGTTCAAAGAGGGCTTTGTGGAACTCCGGGCCCTGTGGCCAAAGTCACCCCACCTCATTCGTGGACCAAGGAATAACCAGAGGAAGGTCCCCGTCCACTGCACAGCACCCAGAACATCTTTCAGCATCCTCAGCATCAGAACCACTTCATTGAAGGCTATGGCAGTTTTGATGTAAAGTGTTGAACTGCATTCAAGACTACTTTTTGTGACAAGGTAACTGTCCAACTATGCCTTGCTGACCTCCCTGAACTTCTCCTTGTTGGAATTGTTTCCCCAAACCAGGCCAGATAACTCTTCCAAACTTTTTAAAAGTTTACCAACTTTACAGTTACCAATGCTTGGTGGCGCTTTAGACTAAAAATCTGAGATTTATATATTACTTAAAAAGCTAGATCTCCAGAACCCGCTGGTGTATTTTGCTCATCCTGATGTCTAAAAGTTCCTAAAATATTATCTATTTTTATAAATCGATGTTGGATTTCTTTCATGTTCTGCAACTTTTTTATTGTGTTGTTTGGTGTTTTTAAATGCTTGCTGTTCGAAGTCACAGCAACCCAGGGTTCAGCAAGGGGATTTACAAACTAACCTGACTGACCCAAGATGGTTTTGTGAGTGTAATACAAGATGGGGTCACACAACGACACCATATAATACACTACAATCCTTACACCAATGCTTTTTGCTATACAGTGGATGGCTGCAGTGAATGCGTCTGCATCTATGGTAGTCACATATGAATCAGATTTAAAAAAATAAAATATATTCAAAGATGGAATTTCATTTCATTTTTCCAAATCACATTCAAACATGGCCACTGTGGATGGCCTTCCTTGATCCACATGCTTCCATGACAGCCATCTTTGAATGGAATTGGCAAAAATAGAAAAGCAAAACTTGAAAGATGGTGACCATGCATTAACCACACACAGGTGGTTTTGGAATTGCCTTCAAAATCATTTTAAGTTGGACTCCCACCAAGATTGTGACAGCCAGACAAAAATTAGTGAGGAGGGTTAAATAAGAGAGGGATGAGGTTAAAAAAAAAATCAAGCAATTGCAAAGTCATTAGGTTTTGCCTTTTGGACCTTTATGTCGATGCTTGTATTGACAATGTTGTGCAGCATCGGCAAAAAGATATCTAGGAAACAGTGGTTCAGGTGTGGCCTAAATGGTCCAAAGCGAGAAAGTGACCCAGCAGGGAACACTTGGTTCTAAGATTTTGAAATTAATTCATGAGGGAGCAAAGGAAAGATCAGAGGAAGGTCATGTAGGTCAGATAAATGATAGACATTTATTTTACAATTTTTTGTATAGTATTCAGGTGCTCACATACATTTAGGTGAAAGGAAGCGTGACATGCAGGGTGATAGTGAGGTTTAAAAAGGCATCGCATTGACAACAGTATAATGAGCTCCACAGTTATTTTACAAGGAGTAATAGGAATTCATGTTGTATGGAGGTCGACGGCGTTTCGAACCCAATAAGTGGGGTTCATCTTCAGGACAAGGGTGAGCAAGCTGAATTAGAAGAAAGGAAAATCATCCTAGGCCCATTCGTCTGTTAATGATGTGGGCAGCTGGTACTGATTTTTAGAAAACGAACTGCAGGGCCTTTAAATGGGAGCCTGGAGCTGTGCAGACGGGAGCGTCCTGCTTCTGCCTTTGCTGGCATCGGCAAAAAGAGCATTGTATTTTTGTAAAATATGGTTTAATGATACAGCAAAAGGGATGGTAAACAATATATATGGATTGTAAAGAGTGAACTAAAGAAACATTGTATTTTTAACTATCAGTAAAGTTATAAAAGGTTTGCTATCAATGGTGCAACATTGCTCTAGTCTCCTGACCTCTGACACCTTAAAATGGCGAAGGGAAAGCGGGCGCGCCGTGGAGCCCGATTTTGAAGTAAGAGGTGTCCTGGAGTGTGCCTCATTTAATATTTTTATAATTTTATCAATGTGCCAGCATTCTGTAGTACTTTTACTTCGACTATTGTTTTTGTAAATATTTGAACTTTAGAATTGCTTACCTTTGTGGGAGTGGGAGTGCCATGTCTCCGGCAGGTGCCATAGAGCGCAGTGTAGAGGTAGAGTTACCCCTCTACACCATAGAGCGCACGCAGCATCAGAGGTCAGCGCTCTAGTCTCCTGACCTCTGGCACATTAAAATGACGGAGGGAAAGCGGGCGCGCAGCGGACGCGCCGATAAGGCAAGCCAGTCTGCGCCCGTCCGTGCCCGAATGGGACCAGGGGCCATGAACCCTGCCCAAAACAAGAGATTACAGACCCTATATACCCTGAACCAGCTATATAGACTCAAGCCCCCCCTTGAACCACGCTGCAACACAGGGTTGCAGCGTGGTAATTTGATAGAGGGCGCCCAGGTATGTAAACACTGCAAACTTGAGGTAAAGCCACTAGATACCCTCACACCTGATGTCTGCTGTTCTAAGGACAAAAACATGACCTGGATATAGAGCCTAATTAACAGCTGTTACCTCCCTAAGCATAATACTGAAACGTGTCTACTGTTAGAGGAGGCAGATCTTGATGTACTATTTATCATGGAAAGCTGGATTAAGGACAGCTCTATCCCAGATATTTTAATGGCCCTACCCCTGAGGTTTAAAATTCTTAAACAGGACTGCATAGTAAAGGTGGGGGGAGGACTGGCCATACTGCCTAGAGAGGAATATAAATGTGTCATCACCCCCCTTCCCATTCCGGATTGTGAAAGCTGCCAATTCTCCATCACCCTCTCACCTACACATACATTTTCAGGGCTATTAATCTATCGGCCACCGGGTCCCTATGGGGGGTTTTCAGATAATTTACCAGACACTCTGGCTAGCCTCCTGGTGGAGAAAGCACATATAACAATCTTAGGAGACCTAAATTTTCGCCTCGAGGACCAGAATCTCCCGAATGTTAAGAGGCTGTTGCATGATCTTGAGGGGTTACAACTAACCCAATTGATATCATCCGCCACACATATTAAGGGGCACATATTGGATACATTAATCTCTAACGACCCCAAAATTGCAGCATATTCCCCAGTACCCATGCCGTGGTCAGACCACTTCTTCATTCCTTTCACTCTTAGCATGAGGGAAGTTGGAAAGAAAAATCTGCAACACTCAGGGACTACCCAGATGAGGAACTGGTCGAAGTTTAACCCAGAGGCTTGTGGGTAATGCTTAATCTCCTCTGCTCCCAGGATACAGGGAAAGGTTGAAGAAGCATACTCCTGCTTAGGGAGCTGGGTTACTCGCTCATTGGATAGGGTGGCCCCAAAAACAACTCTCAAACCAAAAACATCAACTAATAAGGCACCTTGGTCTAATGCACAATTGGCATCACTAAAGAAGAACTGTAAAAAATTGGAAAGGAAGTGGAGGAAGAACTACAACGCCAAACTCAAAGCTTCTTATAAGGCAGCCATAAGGCTTTACCATAATAACATTAAATATGCCCAAGCAAAATTTTTTGAGTTAAAGATCAATCAAGCACAGAACTCATCTAAGGAACTCTTCAAGGTTGTCAAATCTCTAACCTCCCTAACAGATAATAACCATTCCCCGCAGTCCTCGGAAGAGAAATGTAATGACTTAGCTTCTTTCTTTTCCCAAAAAGTTATGGATATTTATAGTTCCTTTCAGAAAGGGAAGGGCACGACCACATGCCAGGCTGAGAATGGAACTACTACTTGCCAGGGAGAGGATCAGGGGTGGAGCCCCACCCTGCCGGCCCTTACCTGCTTCCTATCTACCAACATAAATAGTGTGAGATCGCTGATGGAGAAGTTCAAATCAGGCTCCCCATTAGACCCAGCCCCACCACACATGCTTGGGAAGGTCATTGAGGCCTTGCTCCCATCATTGGTCGAAATCATTAATCTCTCGTTAGAGGAAGGCGAAGTTCCAAAAGCCTGGGAACACGTAATAATTTGACCCATATTAAAAAAAGTTAATAAGGACCCAGATCAGTTAGGGAACTACCGACCTATCTTACTTCTACCATTGATAGGCAAATTAATAGAGAAACATGTTAATGGAGCATTAACAGAGTTCCTGGCAACTAATTGTTGTTCCCACCCCACTCAGATGGTCTTTCGGGCGCTTCACAGCACGGAATCAGCACTGCTGGTTGCGGAGGAAGAACTAAAAATGACCCTGGATCAAGGGATCTCAGCCGCTATATTGCTCCTCGATCTTAGCGCATCATTTGACACAGTGGACCACTCAATCCTACAAAAGAGGCTGTGGGAAAGTGGCATCCAAGACAAAGCACTGGAGTGGCTGTCCTCCTTTTTGGAGGGCAGAACCTTTCAAGTCATGAAAGCTAATCTTTTCTCTAACCCCATGCAATTGGCCTGCGGGGTGCCACAGGGCTCCTCGCCTAGCCCCACATTGTTTAATGTCTACTAGGGGCCGCTGAATGAAGCAAATTCTTTGACCGCCAAGAAAATCTACTCCAGTTTTTCAGACGCATCCGCCTGCGATATTTCTTTTCCAACAGACCACCTTCCAACCCGGCTACCACAAGCCTCTTCCATTCACCATCTACCTTTAACTCCCCTTCCACCTCCATGCCCCCTGAAATACTCTTGTTTGAACGCATAGTACTGCAAGAAGTTGCGACCCTCAAGAACCAGTTCGAATACATTCCGTACAATCTACCTTTCTCCGAGAAACAAGCATTGTTGAACCTCAAAAAAAAACCTGATTATCAAACCAGCTGATAAGGGAGGTGGTATTGTAGTCATGGTCATTGACAAATACGATCTGGAAATCAAGAAACAACTATCCAATGGAGGCCACTATCGTCCACTATCCAAGGACCCCCTACCTGTCATCAAAATGAAAATCCAAACTGTGACCAACCACGCCAGGACATTGAACATTATCTCACAGAAAGAATTCCTATTTCTGAACAAACAACATCCCTGCACGCCGGTCTTCTATGTCCTTCCTAAAATATATAAGGACGCCACTAACCCACCCGGACGACCCATTCTCTCCGGTGTGGCTCCATTCTTGAACCCCTGGGAAAATACATTGACGCAGCATCAAAGACTTTGTACTATTGACGGACACGTTCGTGCGTGACAGCATGGACCTCATAAACACCATCGAGGACAAACCCTTCGACACAGACACTGAACTCATGATGGGACTTGACATTGAGTCCCTTTATACCAATATACCCCATGATGAAGGCCTACATGTCATCCAGGATCTCCTAGAAACCATGCCTAAACCCACTTTAATACCCACAAAATTCATCATGGATCTACTTAGAATTGCCCTGGAGAACAATTATTTCCTATCCCGAGACACCTTCTACCTCCAGATCAAGGGTGTTTCCATGGGAGCCTCCTTTGCCCCCAACTTCGCAATTCTATTTGTACACAACCTTAAATAAACTCACATCCTGACACCCGACAACCCTTTCAGGACTGCATACTTTTGGGGTGACGGTACATAGACGATATCCTCCTACTATGGAAAGGTACCACAGACACCCTAGACGCCTTTTTGATTTGGCTTAACCACTCTCAACCACACCAGAGATTCATTTCTGATTGCAGATCTAATGATCCCCCATTCCTTGACCTCACTCTTCATGCCGAAGATGGAAAAATTGGCACCGCCGTATATAGGAAACCCGCGGAATGCAACACCCTTCTGCACAACTCCAGTTACCATCCCCGCAGCCTCCGTGATGGCCTTCCCTACGGGCAATTCCTCTGTATCAGAAGAAATTGCAAATGGCGCAAAGATTACTTTCGTGAAGCAGCCATACTGACCAATAAACTTCTTCAGAGGGACTATCCATCCCGCGGAGCACGCAAGAGGGCCTGGTACTGCCACTGAGAGCATCTTCTCACCCCCAAGAACAGACACGAAAATACTCGGATCCCTTTTGTCACCACATTCAGTCCCTCCAGCAACCTGGTCAGCAAGATCATCAAGAAAAATTGGCCTATCCTCTGTACTCATGAACCCTCCCAACAACCACCCTTGTTTTCCTACAAAAGAGGCGACAACCTTTCCAATCACCTGGTCCATGCAATCACATGGTCCACTAAACCAAACAACCCGGAATCTATCACATCAGCATGGGGTCTTCCACCAGTCATTGGACACTAAAAGTGCCAAAATTGTGTTGTCTGCTGCCTCACAGTAAATACCAAAGAATTCACGACCAACAACATGACCTACAAACTGAAGACTTTCACCAACTGCCGATCCTCCAACGTCATCTACGCCATACAGTGCCCATGCAATCTGGTCTACATCGGGCAAACAACATAAATGGTGAAACAGCGCATATTCCAACACAAAAGCCGCATCCACTGTAAGGTCATGAGTGCCCCCTTAGTGGCCCAGTACATGGACAAACAACACAATGAATTGGACATGACGTGGCAGGTCATAGACCAACCCACACTACCAACCAGGGGTGGCAATCATCAGCTTCTGCTCAACAGAAGCGAATGTAAATGGATCACTTGATGCAACTTTGTAAATCAGGGATTGAACACCATTGATGAATGGAATAACACCATACAATTATAACACTCCTTCCCATGCAGCTCTCCACTCTGGGAGACACCACCCTACTTGGCCCCTTGCCTTGGCACCTTATTTCCTGGCCTTGTCTGACAAATACGACCCCCGTGCTCACTTGCCAGTGTTTTATTAGCCATGTGTGGTTTGATTTTTCTGTATGAATCGCCTATTACATTTACTTCATATATATAGGTAGCTCTCTGCAATCTACCACAATGTAATTACTGATATGTTAATGTATTACCCATTTGTTCCCACTTGCAAATCATGTCTAGGTCTGGACTGTATTATGTTAACAGTTATATATGTACATTGTTACATTAAGCTGTTTCTCTCATACCTCTATGTTCATGAGTGCCTCCTCTCACTTCCTTTACCCCGACCTCTCCTCACTTAGACCGGGTCTACTTTGTATCGCCTGGATCCTCCTTTCCTGCCATGCCCCCCCTCCTTCACACACACGCGGTGACGTCCCTCCCTCGTGGCGGTTAATTTAGTTGCCACACCCCCGGCTCACTTGCCGACCTATTCCAAGCCGATCGCACCCAAAGGCTCCCTGAGGATTGGGGCTCCGACCCAGGTTTTCCTGCCAGGAATCTGCCTGCGCCCAGGCACCCCCCTGCATTTCCAGCCCCGGAGTCCCAACCTGCTCTGGGCTGCTCGCTGCTGCAACCTCCCATTGCACTAGTTCCCTCCATGGGCTTTTCTCCCTAACTCCGGTCCCCCTTTCCTTTCAACCTCCGACTCACCCGGACGCGATACGGAATCGGGTAAGCCTGCCACCCTGCTGCTATACCGCGTTGATATTTTCGCCCTTCAGCCCACTGACCAGGAGCCTTGTCTTCCAGGGGCTGCCTCCAAGTGTTAACCCCTCCATCGAGACTCTCCGGGGCTCCATCACCACATTGGATTCACCATATCCTGCTAATTTTCCTCGCCCTCGTCTCACCCATTGCCTCGGTAAGTGCATGACACTGTACAAACTCACACTCCTGTGTCTCCTCCACCTCCCTTCCAACCAGCCCTTTCTTCTTCCCGCAGCACATTGCCTCACGCATTTGGCAGCATCTCCGGTGCGTTCAAGCCTTGCTGACCTACCAGCACTTACCTTTTTCTTCATCACTTCCTCTAACCGCGCCAAGGTATTCATTTACTGCCTCCCTTACTTCTTTTTCCTGCCCACACCAATTCTTGGCCTCATTTCTCCTTGCCTCCTCTCTTGTACAGCACCCTTCACTCGGTAACCTGGTCCTGATGATGATCCTAATGTACATGGATCCAAACGCCGTCGACATCCCAGCGCAACTTCTGGTGCACTATACTCTGGTTCAGTAAAAACGCCTAACTCTATACAAATTTATGTAAATACCTGTGAACCACAAGTACTTTGTATCAATTGTCACATTCTCACCTTGCGCCGCCTATTGCTGTTTCACTTGTCACCTATGCCGTCCACCTAGAGTGTCACGAGCACTTGTGTGCACAAAGTTCATCGGGTTGCTTACCTATTTATTGCTTACAGTGCTGTTACATCTGTTCTCAATTTGTCCGTACCTGTTTAAGTTCATGTTCCCTCTTGTATTCATTCAATACATGCTGCCTTCGGCACATTTAATCAAACTATGAGCCTCCCTACCTTCCTTTCTTGCAATGTTTTGTGCATGCTTATCTACCAGTCTCGTAAATAATACCAGTTGAGATATTGTTGTTCGTATATACTATTTCACCCAGATCTCAACTAGGTCTATGGGTTTACTCCTGTGGCTTATACGTATACTAGGGGCCGCTGGCACAGATCGTCCAGGAGTTCGGTATCTCTATGATATCGTATGCAGATGATACACAATTGGTGGTCTCTCTTGACCCCAATACCAAGGGCGATGTGGACTGTTTAGTGCCATGCCTGGAAAGAGTGGTGGAATGGATGACAAGCAGCTATATGAAGCTGACCGGAGATAAAACCGAGCTTATGGTGCTCGGAAACAAGACGGTACCCAGGCCTATGATCAGCTGGCCTTTGTGTCTAGGCAGTCCACCAATCCCAAATACGACTATCAAAAATCTCGGCTTCTGGCTCGATAAGGAGAAACCCAAGTGAAAAAGCTTGCAGGGACTTGTTTTGGGCTGCTTAGAATGCTCCGTAAAATCCTGGAGCGCATTCCCCCGCAGCTCAGAAAGACAGTAACCATGCGTTGGTTACATCACGCTTGAACTATGGAAATTCCCTCTATCTGGCGGCACCAAAATATGTCATAACATTTTTTTAGGTGGTACAGAATGCCACAGTTAGACTGCTGTGTAAAGCCCCCATACAGGAAGCCGTGGGAATGCACCTAACGGCACTACACTGGCTCCCGATTGAGGCAAGAGTCAAATTCAAGACACTCTGCCTTACGCACAAGGCCATACACAGCAAGGGCCCCAGCAAAATGGGAGATCTGGTAAGCCTATGTGCCCCGAACAGAAGCCTCTGCTCTGGTACCGAACGGTTATTAAAAACAACCAGAACAAAAGAGCCAGATGGGGTGGCAGATCATTTACACACCTGGCACCCAAGCTATGGAACTCTCTGCCAAGGGAGTGCAGATTCGTGGAAGCTGAATCTATCTTCCGAAAAAAGGTTAAGACCTGGCTCTTTACTCAATACCATTAACCTCCCTTAGCCTCAGTATCGGATTGCTCCACTAGTGCTGGGAAGCCCTTGGGCAGCCATGCGCTCTATAAATCCCCTAAACATAAACATAAACATTGTTTGGGTGCAGATGAAGCATTTTTTGAGCTGCATATCTGCTCGAACAATGTAAACTAATGCTCTCCTGTTAAAAGACAAATTGCAAAAAACAACTCCCTGATGGGAAGATACAAATAGAACCTCTTTGTGGAGTCCCTTGTGTGAAGCAATGGAAAAGATATCGGAGGGGCCTAAAAATTAAAGCATTGGCAAAGCCTATAACTCTCTAGTTTGAGAGTTATTGGCTTGTCAATGTTTTTTTAGCCATGTTGTACAGCAGAGCTGTTGCTGTTTAGCATGGCTGGAAGTAAATAGTGCTTTTGTTTAATGGCTGATGGTGTGGGAGGCTGAAGTCAACATAGAAGGTGAGTATGTGGGGAGCAACAGGAAAACGGAGGGGTTGAAAAAGGGGTGGAAGGCATGATGCAAAATATCCTGCAAGCACACAGACAAGGGAGGGTGGGAGGGGCTGGGAGCAAGCAACAACATAGACATCAACAGAAGGAGGGAGGGCGAGGGGCAAAGCAACATGAAGGAAGAGTACACAAAGGAGAGTGCTGAGAAAGACATTTACTCGAGTGTTTAGACAAAAAGAATAAAGTAGCGGTCATTTAATTGTGCAGTGGAAGGATACAAGTATTTGGGCCATGCTCGAGAGAAGGGACAAACACAAGAAGTGGAAGTGAATGCTGCGTGCCAACATATGAAAAGCATGCAAATTAAACTAACTAATGGTAAGAAATGCATGGCCTCTAAGCCCCAATAAGTAAAGAAAATACTAGGCCTGGGCGGTAAATTCCGTTCCTTTGCGGAATTTGGGTAATTTGCGGAATTTCCAAAAATTCCGCGATCCGATGGTTTGCGGAATTTTTTGCTTGTTCGCGCTTTCAAAGTACGTGTTCGCAAGATATTTCCCCCCGAGCACGCAAACAGCGTTCGCGAACAGGAAAAAAGCAACGGGCGGAACAAGCAATTCCTCGTGTTCACGGAACTTTTGCGTGCTCGCAGAGATTTTTTACCGTTACGCAAATTCCGCCCACCCCTAGAAAATACCTCACAAGTGACAGAGCATGCGCTGGCTCATGCAAGATCTAAATAAAAAGGGGGTTTGAGAGTGCAGGGAGATAGATAGATGGACAAAGTAGTTTCTCACATGCATTGTAATACAAGGTCTGGTGTCAGTAGTGAAAGGATATCTCAACCAATCAAGACATCAAGAATGAAGTGCTCATGGTCAGAGCTGATACAAAAATACTGAGGAAAAACATTGAATAAGAAGCAGGGGAATAAAAAAGGGGTGACTTACCGACAGACTGCTAGAGCTGTCTGTATCCAAGTCCTAAAAAGGAATAAATAAACAAGCATTGGCAAAGCCAATAGGTCTTGGCAAGGCGAGAGTTATTGGTGTTGTCAATGTCTTTAAGCCATGTTGTATAGCAGCACATCTGGGTGGTAAGTGAACCTCAGCAGATCTATGTGATGGAAGGTCTCCCACAGAGCAACAGTGCTGACTCCATGTTTGGCCATTCACATCAGACAGTTTTTTCATTTTGACCCGCTTTTCTTGCTTGCTTGTCACCTAACCCTCAGCAAAATGTATTGTGGTGAACTTCAAGAGCTTATGTGTTGAAACTCTTCTTGTATGAAGTGATCTACCACCCATCTGGGTCAAGTTCTTGCTACATAAAGCTGCAGATATTTTAAATAAAATACGAACCACATGCTTTAGCTGGTATTCTCCTCTCAGCCAATGCCCATGTGTTGAGAGCCAAACTAGACGAGTTTAAAGAGCAATGCAATCTTGGTTCATACATTGATGTTTGACAGATTAGTGATGGCTAAATCCACATTGCTATGATAATAATATTTATGAACACATTTTCTCACTTTCTTCAAAGCTTCAGAGAAAAGTGTAAGGTTTCAGATATAGGAACCTATCCATTTGCTCACAAAAAGGTGCACATGTTAAAAGTGTACTTTGAAAACAGTCAACGTGCATAGACATTTTGTTGGGTAAAACCTCTAAAGCAAAGCTCATGTGATAACACAGTCCATTATTAATAAAACAATGTTTGCAGTTTTATAAATCACAACAGAGAACTTTAAAAAAATGTTTCAAATTATGCAGACACAATCTTGAGCTAATGATTTTCCGCCAGTTCTGTGCATTTTAGATGCAGAAGATTGAAAGCTGCTAGCCCTGTAGTGCTGATGAGAAATATAAAGAAACCAGTATTGCACAGTAAGATTTCATGAAACACGCTTAGGATGTCCAAAAAATTCTGAGAAAGAAAAGTAAGCAGGCGTCATCTGAAAACAGCGCCTGTCATTTGGCCTTGGTCTTTGAATGCACAGCAAATGTGGCAAGCTAAGAACATGATTTACAGGCCTGTTTACAGAAACGGAGCTCGGAGCGAATGAGAACACAAGTGCTATTTTGTTGAGTAAAACCTCTTAAGCAAAGCAGATGTAACAACATAGTCCATTATTAATTAAAAAATGAAAACAATATTTGCATTTTGACAAAAAACAACAGAGAACTATAAAAAAAAGTGTTTCAAATTATGCAGACACAATCTTACGTGAGTGAATGATTTTCCTCCAGTTCTGTTGCATAT
Source organism: Calotriton arnoldi (assembly GCA_963921515.1). Taxonomy (NCBI): domain Eukaryota; kingdom Metazoa; phylum Chordata; class Amphibia; order Caudata; family Salamandridae; genus Calotriton; species Calotriton arnoldi. The sequence goes on along the minus strand of CAWUFW010005009.1, from coordinate 1,161,162 downwards.
TAGATGGAGAAGCTTGAAAGCTGCTAGCCCGATGTGGCGCAGATGAGAAATACAAAGAAACCGGTATTGCACAGTACGTTTTCATGAAACACATTTAGGATGTCCAAAAAATCCTTCCACTTTGAAGTCCGAGAAAGAAAAGTAAACAGGTGCCCTTGGAAAACAGTGTCTGTCATTTGACCGCTGTCTTTGAATGCACAGCAAATGTGACTAGATAAGAACAAGATTTGTAGGCCTGTTTACAGAATGGAGCTCAGAGCGAGTAAAAACAAAGAAAAAAGTAGTTCCTAAAACAGTTGCCAAAATGGGAGCAGTGAATGGATAGTAGTAATTGGTCCATGCTCTCTGCTCTCCGGGAGAGCTAAACACAGGAAGAAGTATGATGCATGCATGCCATGGGTAAATGGGTCGAAAGAATATGAGAGCGACCATGGAGCCAGCAAATGAGATGCCTATGGGCAGGCTAAAGCCCACAAAGCATATACAACATGTCTCAAAGAGACAGAGCAAGCGCTGTCTAGCAGAGACCTAAAAATGGGGCCGACATACAGCCTTGTCTTGCACAGCTATTGAAAGAAATTGGAACAAATTGTTTTTGTCGCACCAAGTTGAACTTGTAGTTCTTTTATTTATTTGAAGTTTTATATAGCGCTGGCTAGACCCGTAGGTATCAGAGCGCTTTACATGAGGATCGTTACGTTACAGATTACAAATTACATACATTACCAGAGCATAGTAGAACATGGGCAGAAAAACAATGTAACAGTAATTAGACGAAGGGAGGGGGAGAGAGTAGACAACGGCGGGGAGACGGGAAGAACTGTGCCCAATGTCCGGCTGGGTAGGTTACGGCCGAGGTGGTAAGCCAGGGCGGATCTCCTCTATAGCTGTCTAGCAGCTCCACCGGCCATGGTGCTCAGGTCTCAGCGGTCAGGGAAAAGAAAAACAGTTTTTCATGGTTACAATAGTTACAGTTGTAAAGTCCAATACAGAAGAAACAAGTCCCCAGGAGAGGAAAGAGAGAAGGGGGGGGGGGACAGGGGGCTGGGAAGCGGATATGATCTGACAGATCAGCAGTGGGAGTGAAAAACCTCGTGGGGGCCCAAGAAGGTAGAGTAAATGGGCCCAACGCTTAGATAGGGTCTCATAGTCATTAAGTCCAGAGTCAAGTTGGGTCACCACGTTAGGTCATCTCAGCAATGTGGGGGTACCGTGCCGCATCGTGTTCCATGTCTCCCTCAGCAGATCCTGTACTTCAGATCGGACCATCATTGCGATGGGGAGAGGTTAAGCAGGCTTCTGTACTATCTGGGACAGAAGTGCGGGGTTGCTGGGTGTACCGTCACCTATGATGTGGAATGTCAAGCTGCCACCAAGCGGGCGCCATCTTATATGCCAGGAGAACAGATTCAATAATGATGATTGTTATTGTACCCAGGGAACACATGGGCATCTGGCAAGCGGTGAGTTGCGGATCAGGTACGAGTGAGGCAAGGCGTTAACTCACGTAGGCGTGGGTACAGATGAAAAACAATCTGGAGATGTGCGAGCGTTACAAGCTTAGTCGCCATTTTAGGGTCAGGCAAAGTTAGGGGATCGATTGTCCCATCGATGATATTAGGTTATTGAAGGTAGGAAATAAAAAGGGTACCTTGAGTAAAGATTGGCCTGAGAGTCATTGAGAGGCCTTCTTTTAGTGGAGCAGCCACTCGGGAGGGAAACCGGAGCTCAGTCAGGCTGCAAGCACCGCAGTCAGACACACCCGGGAATCCGCCATCCACCGCCGCGTCGGTGGAATTGAAAGTAGAAATCAACACCGCTACTGGCGTGTCTCAAAGGCGGATCGAGAGGACGTTGCGGTATGATCCGGGAGGGGTCCGCAGTAGACGAAGCATAAGGTCGAGTCCTGATGGTGGGTGTCGGGCGGCAGATCTGGAAGGCGTCGCGGGGCATTCCGGGAGGGGTTCGCAGAGAGTAAAACAAGAGGTCGAGTCCTGGAGGGGGGAGGCGGTTGGAGGGGGGAGAGCCGCTAGCTCACATTCCCACAGCAGCAAGGCATCTCCGCCGAGCCAGCGGCCATGATGGCAAAGGCTCCGTAGGCGCTCCCTCGGGAAACTCGGAGGGTGTGAAGCAGGCCGCCCAGATCATTCCTGGGGTCCGCAGTGAGTAAAACAGGAGGTCGAGTCCTGGAGAAGGGTGGTGGTCGGAGGGGGGAGAGCCGCTAGCTCACATTCCCACAGCAGCGAGGCATCTCCGCCGAGCCAGCGGCCATGATGGCAAAGGCTCCGTAGGCGCTCCCTCGGGAAACTCGGAGGGTGTGCAACAGGCCATCCGGATCATTCCAGGGGGAAAGGAAGGCACCGGAGTGCGGGCATAAGATCCACCGTAGGTTAGGAGGCAGAAGGGGGAGAGAGACTCGGGCCAAGTGCCAGAGGCAGTTCCCAGTCGGAGGAGCTCCCGGCCGGAGCTCCTCACCCGGCGGCCATCTTGGCCATCTTTTGTTTACCATCAACTAACAATGTCTGTAGACCAAACATAACATTTCTATCAACCATTGGAAATGCCTTAGTCAGGTTCAGCAAATAGATGTATCCACTCTAATGACCACTTATTTTTTTCATTGACACTTTTTAACACCATACAGTTCTGTAACCTTCTGAGTCCTTCCTGATTAGATGGTAAAATATTCGCACTTGTCCGCTTCGCTAGGGGCCATTGCTAATGTATGAAACTTTTATTTTTAAAATAGTGATTCCTAGTGGTTCACAAAAAAATTAATGAGGTAGTTCACAATTTGCAACCCACTAAGAATCAACTCCATCACAGGATTGGTGGCCTGCTGAGGCGATTGCCTTTAAATAAACCAGTCTTTTTTTTAAATGCAACACATTGCAATACGGGAAGCAGTCCCCAGGGGACCCCTTCCCATTTGTGAATGCATTAGCACTACACTTCTGTAGTCGGTAAATTATTAATGTTTCGCGATAGGAATTCGGTAGCAAAACATTAATATATACCATTCTGATTTAGTATTGGGAAGGGACGCCCCTTTCAAATATTGAAGCAATATTTAGTCGCAAACCAAAATTGAGATTTGGTAACATGCTACACAATTGCAGTTTAGTTTGATAATACCAAAATGCTTGTGTTTGGTCACAAAAGGGCCAATTCTATGAACTGGCTAGTTTGCAATTGCAAAAAAGCTTGAAACACCTGGGTCTAGGTGTCTTATCATTGAATAATGGATGATTGCAAAGCTGATGCCTGATGGAGCAGAGCTTTAGCCCAGGGATTAATTATTGTACAACATTGGGTGGTAGATACTACTTATAAGCATTAAACTGTTAGGAAGATTGTTGCCCAGTAGCTAGTGATGCAGGTGACTATTGTACAATACTGGTTCATAGCAGTTACCTGTGCATTTGTGACTGATTGTATGGCTGCTGAACAATAACATATGCCAGCAGTGGGCTTGCGCCTACTTGTTCCTGAGGGTAGCTTTTGTTTCAGAACACGGAGGGCGGAACTTCTACTGCTCAATGCTGGCTGATAGAGGTGTAAATTGCATAATATAAATGATTAGGTTGATTGCTTCATCATGCCTGCTTATATTGAGTATTGCTTCACAGTACTGAGGGATGACGGAATTTCCAGAAAAATGCCTCAGGTCACTTGAAGATCCTCTTCCAGGTGATCTCATTGGTTAGACTGGGGGAATGTTCTCTTGCCACAAGTATTTAATTATTTACATGATAACTGGGAAGCTGAAAACCAAGATCTAGGGAATTGTTTTTTTTGGGAAAAACCTGAAAGTTGGGCCATTGAAGAACAACTAATTCTTTTTAATCGAACTGGCTTTTGCCTCAACTGCAGCATCATCGATAATACACTTGCATTGTTTTACATGGAGTATAAATCAATCAATTTTCCTGGTCCCCCTCCCTTTTTGTATGCTTTCTAGCCAACACAGCCACATTTGATAAGGTCGATCGGAGCATACTCTGGTCAAAACCGACTAACTGGGATATCCCACAGCTATATCTGAATGTCATTATGTCACTCTAAACAGATACTTAAGTTACAGTTCGAACTAACTCTGGAGGCCATGTTGCAGAGCCCATCTGCATTAACACTGGGCTTAAGCAGGGATACGTACTAGCCCCATTGTTATTCCCCTTTAACACAGCAGACATTGCAACAGAATTAGCTAGTGGAAGACTTTTTCCACTAAGTATTACAACTCAAAAGATTCAGATTTTGCAATATGCAGATGAGTTAGTACTCTTGGAACAAACTAGAATGAATTGTGTAAGTATAACCAACAGAATGAATTAACAGCAAATGAATCAAAAACCAAGCTAATGATCTTCGGTAAATACAAAAACAAAGCTGAAAAAGTGCTTCTTTGACTCCAGGAAGTTGGATTACACATCTTTATACACCTACCTAAGCATATAGATATCTCAAAGTGGCCCAGAAGGTGTCAATTCTCTCACATAAAAACATGGCTTCTGCTCTTATCTTAATGTAAAGTTTGCAAGCCTGTTGGCCGATGCCGTCCTGAAAGTAAAAGGAGCCAAGTCAACATTTTCTTATAGGCAATATATCTTTCCAGCCAAAATTGGCCCATTGTTAGACAAGCTGCGATGCCAAATCTTTAGGAAGGTTTCCTTTTTACTTCTTCCAAATACTACAAAAAGCTCCCAGTTATGCCTGGAATTTGGTTTGCACAATCAGAAATTGGCTTAAAATGCAGATTTAAAAAAATACTTGACTAGTATTACATATGCAACAGCTGACACCTTAAAGCAGCATATAGGAGTGGCACTCAAAGACAATAGCACCGCAAAAAATCCATGGGCTAATCTATCACAGAAAGCAATTACAGATTTGGAAATAACCACTGATTGGTCAAAAACACTATCTAAATCTTCGCTAAAGAACGCTAACAACCAAACTAATTTTAATCTCACGAACAAAAGATTCTCTGGTAAAGCTGCAAAACCTACAGCTCAAAATTATCTGAAGAGCTCAACAAAGATGGCTAATCAGATTAACATCATACTAATGCAATTTCAGTTGTTTCCAGCCAAAGAATATAGCCGGCATTGGGCCACATATTCATACAATTCATTCCAATGAGCACCTTACACATGCCATTAGGATAAAATCCTTCATCTCCATTGATGGTGTCCAGGAGTTTTAAAAGAGAGATGGAAGCTTTTAAACCTGATTATTTTTTTTAAAAAGGGGCATTTTGATATGCAAGAATGCCGTGAGATACTATCTGAAGACAGAAGATATCTCAGAGTTCTCCCGTTTTACAAAACTTCTAAGCATAACTTTTAAAACCGAACGTCAACATCAGACTTCCGAACATTGGCGATCTTGTTATAAGATTCGTTTTCATTTTTTTGGGTGCAACCTTCTTCTCCATTAAAGAGTTCAGGGATTTTAAACAGGCTCCAGCTTCATAAAGAAATCAAGCGAAGTGGAACATAGATCAGTTCCACAAGCCATTCCCTTAAGGAGTGAGCACCAGGTGAAGGCTCGATATATCCCCTAAAGCCAGAAGCTATGCACAACATTAAAAGCTAAATTAGACCAGCTACAATATCAACCTATTATTAATGTATTGTAGTTCTATAATATACATCCTTCTTTTTCTGGTTTTAAAACCTGACAGATAATATAGAATAGTTTAGTATTACAGAAATTTAAACACACATACATGCTGCATAAAATGCTCACAACACAAGATTAAAGATCAACCTATTGAGAAAAAATATAATATGACTGTGACATTTCCAAGTGGTTTTTCAGTAAAAAAACAACACGTGAAATCTTGTTCAAATAGATTTCAGTGTTTCTAGATTATTATTATTTTTTTTTATATAAATCTTTTTATTATAGAAAACAAAACAAAAGCAGCATACACAAAGAATAATAAAGTGCGGTGCAGTGCAATCTTCATCAATTTCGACAGTCCCAATGCAGTAGAACAACATTACACAAAGCAGATCAACGGAACCATAAGACGATCGTTCATCATGTACATTACATCATATGCAGGTATTACTCAACATCCTAATTAACTGAGAATGGGGAAGCATCATCAAAGGGGGTACATATCATTCCTCTGCGTACATTCCAAGGTCCCCAAATTCTAGTCCATTTTTGTGGGCATCCCCTGCCTTCATAAATCACCCTCTCTGCCTGCATTCACCATTCCATGTCGGATTCCCATTCCCCAAATCTCAACTTCGTCACTCCTTTCCAGGTTCTAGCTATGTTGCGTTTTGCTACCATATAGCCCAGGGAAACCCATAATCTCTCCGGTCTGGACAAATCGGTAGCCTCCCAGATATTAAGAAGGCAAAGGCGGGGTGACATTTCGATAGGTTTATGACAGGTGGTGGACATCACGGTTGTGACCCGACCCCAGTACCCCTGAAGGAGTGGACAGTCCCACCATTGGTGGAGGTAGGTGCCGATGTGACCACACCCACGGGGGCAGGTGGGGGAGTCCAGCACCCCCATCTTTACAAGCACCGAGCTGGTGTAGTAAGCCCTGTGTAATATTTTAAGTTGGATAACTTTGAAACGGGAGCGAATCACCACCTCACGGGGTGAGGCCAGTGCCTCCTGCCAGTCTTCGTCGCCGATGTCTCCGACATCATCCACCCATTTGGTGCGAATTTTCCCCAATGTGTCTGGTGTGTTATTTAGTATTTTGCGGTACGTCAGCGAAATGGCTTTTTCGTGTAGATAGTCGTCCAGTAATCTGTCCTCTAATGGGGACGAGACCGGCAAGTAGGTACCCCTGGGTATCGCCTTCTGTAGTGCACTCCGGGCTTGTAAATAATGAAAAGTTTCACCGCTATGTAGCTGGTAATCCCGCTGAAGGTCGCTGAACGGTACCACCTTACCTCCAGCCCACATGTCGCCCACCTTCGAGAGACCTATCAAGTCCCATTTATCAAATCCCGGTCGCTTCGACAGTACTCCCAACTGGTAGGCGTCGAGTAGTGGAGTGACCTGCGTGAGTTTGGCTTTCCACCCCAAGGCGGCCGTTGCCGTATGCCACACAGCGATTGTGGTGGAAGTTGGGGTGTGCGTTGGTGCGTGTTTTTTCCCTCCATAGAGGACCCTGGAGTAATTACCAGGTAGCATGTTGTGCCTATCCATCCGGTATGCAGGGTCTGCACCGGGACGATGCATCCAGTGGTTAAGAACCACCAACTGTGAGGCCCAATAATAGCTCCTAATCGCAGGCAGGGCAATACCACCATCGTACCAACTTTTGGTGAGTTTAGCCAAAGCTATTTGAGGGGTACCGTCGTTCCACAGCAGGGCACGAACGTCTGAATCAATGGCATTAAAATACTGTGGTGAAACCGGGTAAGGTGTGTTCTGCAATGCATAAAGGAATCGGGGAAGCGCCATCATCTTATACAGAGCAGCCCTGCCAAGCAAAGTGAGGGGCAGAGTTTTCCAGTGCTGCACATCCGCATGAAACCGACGCAATGGAGGGGCGAGGTTACGGTCATGGAATATTGTAGGATTAGTCTTGATGTACATACCCAAGTATATGAAACCATCGGTAACTATTTTGGCCGCGCAGCCTGCGGGGAGAACCAGGCATTCCCCACTCCGAGCATAAACCAGGGACTTATCCCAATTAATGATATAGCCCGAGTATTTCTGAAATAGGGCAAATATGTGCAAAACACAGTGGATGGAAAAACGGGGCCTGGCTAAATACAGCAAGATATCGTCGGCATAGAGGGAGATTTTATCCCTCCATTCTGCCGTCCAATTGAGGCCCCTGATTAGGGGATCTCCCCTGATCCAAATCGCCAAAGACTCCAAGGCCAAGGCAAAGAGTAAGGGGGAAAGGGGGCAGCCCTGTTGCGTTCCCTTCTGTAGAGCAAACGTTGCCGATCGCTCCCCATTTACTGAAACTTGGGCCAGCGGTTCCGAATAAAGAAGACGTACCCAGGACAAAAATTTAGGGCCAAAGCCATATCTTTCGAGTGTAGCAAATAAGAAGGGCCATTCGATCATATCGAATGCCATCTTGGCGTCCAATGACATAATCACTGCCTCCTCTTGGATTGTGGATGCCCTACCGAGAACACCATACAGGCGTCTAAGGTTGACGGCGGTATTCCTGGATGGCATAAAGCCGTATTGGTCCTGGTGTATCAGCTTATGACCTCGCTGGAGAGAGCCTTGGAGACCCCCCTGACAATCGTAGCTCTTATGAATGGTGGGGCGCCGAGAGGAGGGGAAGTCTACTGGAGGTTCAGGCACTGGCTCTGGGGGGGGGAATAGATATATAGGCTGTGGGCCCCAGCAGCGAGGCACGGCGAGCACGAGAGTCCAAGTGGGGAGAGGGGGTGAAAGGGAAAAACCACTCTCACCCCGCCACAAAGTCCGATACAAACGCTGCCGTGCAGAAGGCCTCCCGCAGTCCACAGCGTGAGCAAAGTGCACCCGGCGGTGCAAGCTTACCGGCACACTTCAGCGTCGTCCCCAGGGCCGGCATAGGAGGATGCCAGCGGCCGTGCAATGAAAGCAGCGGTCAAAGCTGCGACAGGAGCCGGCACAGCCAAATCTCGGGGACGCAGCTCAGCGCCAGCAGGTCGCTCGCTCAGCGTGTAAAGGAGGGCAATTTGGCACCCAGCGCCCGCTCCGCCGGGGCCTCTTCCGGAGAATCCATGCGGCTGCCTGGGAGGAGCACCGGCAACAGGCACGCCAAGGGGAAGCGGGGCCACACACCCCCAGGACACACTCCGCAGGCAGCAGATCTCCCTTTCGGCAGTCAGGGTGACACGAGACGGCACCCAATACCAGCTGCGCCGGGGTCCTCCTCGCCTCCTCGTGCGGCGCAGTGCCAGCCGCAATAACACCGTTCGCTGTCGATAAAAGTCGGCGAATTCAGGGCCAGCGGTGCCGTAGACGGTCCGGAACACGGGACCAACTAAATCATGGGGCAAGAACTGATATTTGAACAGATACGGGGGAATCTATGGAGCTGGTAAGCGGAGCTCTACTCTGCTGCGGCCATTTTGGGTGCCGGCTGGCCACGCCCCCCCAGTATTTCTAGATTATTATACAATATTGCCTATGGGCTTTAAGAATAGTCCTGGTTTGTTGCAGCAAGAATATTGGAGATCTTGCAGGAAGATTTTGAGGTGCTATTTTATATTAACAACTTTTACAACACAGAAGATGACTTCACTAGGATGGACAGGATAGTGACATTACTAACTATAAACAGTTACAAAGGAACTTTAAAAAATATAAAATGCCATATTTAAATGTATTCTTTATTGAATATGAGTTATCCAGTGAGACAATATGTTAAGACAAATACAAACCATTATGGGATTTCTTACATTTGGGAGAGCTTAATTGCAACATTATGCTGAGTAAGTGAAGCCTTTATATGATTTGATTTTCTCTCACGTTTTCTGAAAAAAATTGGATGGAAAAAACATAGCTATCATACGTGAACTGTAAGAAGAGTAAACATATACCAGCTAGAAATAATAAAACTAACCTAGAAAGTAGGGATGTTCTCTGCACATCAGGCTACATGCACATAGTTTACAATGAAAGTCAGACAACTCCCATAGTGTACAAATCACGTGTAATTCACAACTGAAACTTGTATCACTCCCACAGAGAAGATTCTAACTGCGGTGCAGTGAGTTCCTTCTGCAAATGTTGTTGATATAAAGTTTGAACATAACCTCACACTCTGCACAAAAGAATGTTTGCAATACATTTAAAATGTTCTACAAACTCCTCCCATCTTACCCATACAAGTATACAAGAGTGTGTTCTACATGGATGGCTCTGAACAGCCTACGATAAACACTAAACAGAAATTCTCTATGGTTTATGCTACAGTGCAGGGAATTTTTGAAGGTGGAGACTTCATGGCGCCATACAAACACACAAAACATTTAGGTGATTCCACTGCACAGATCACAGAAATATGTGACCTGTTATTTGTGCTACAAAAGGCTGATCCTTCAGTTCCCACACTAATAGTGCCAGATTCATCCTTGTGTCTCCAAGGTTACAATGTACATTTAACACATTAGCACCTAAATTGATTTAGAGAATCAAAAGGGAAGCCAACAGTTGAAACTACTGTGTTTTACAACATGCCACCATTGAATCCATATAAATTGAAACTATGCCACTACAAAGAAGTTTTACTGTACGAGAATGATTCAGATGCACAATTTTAATTAAGCATCATTCCAACACAATCCACAATTGCTCAGCACCACAGATGGCTTCTTGCTTGCTGTTGGTTTTGTGACCAATACAGTTTTTCACCAGGGTCCTATTTTAGGAATGCCACTGGAGTGTTTTTTTATTTCAATGTGGCTTATTATGCTGATTACAGGGTTTGCTCCTGATAAATGGGAACTATATTCCTGATAAAACTGTGCCATTCCTTATGGTTGAGGAATTGTAAACACAATCATTTTTCTCATAGAGTATGTCAGGATAATCATGCTGTGAACATCACTGTGCATCCTATGCTGGGTGGTGTAGTTTTGGAAAAGAACCTCTGTCAGCTCATAGGATTGATAAAGAAAATACAGATCTCACACATTTTTAAAAAGTCGTAAAAAGATGTAATAATTGATTCCTGGTTGCTTTTTCAGATTCATGGAACATTAATGCAGATAAAAAATATTGAACAGCTAGTATACATAAAACATGGACAAAGAAAAATTCTACTATTTGGCTTTGTAAAGTGTTTTTTAAGGTATGTTGTACAGCAGCGCAGCTACTGTGGAGCATGGTTGAAAGTAAAAAAAAAAACGATATCACGCAGCCAACGTTGACCGCGTCATATGGCATTGCAGCCATGGTGCTCACATAGACGAGACCTATTGGCTTTGCTAATGCTTGTAAATAGAATAGTTAGGATAGTGGTGAGTACAATGCCAAATGCAGCTTTTTAGCATGGGTTCGAGTCCCACCTCCATATATTCTGTTTTTAACTTTTCAAAATTCTTATTATTTTACCCAAGTGAAAGTGGTTCCTTCTGGAAATCACCCACTGATACTGTATGAGACGTTGTAAACAAAATTAGGCCTGAAACAATATGTCAGACATCCAAGACACTCTGACATGGTGTGGCATGTGTCACATGCCAGACTAGGGCTCCAACACCTTCTAAACTTTCTTGAAATCATTTCCAAGTTGGTGCCTGGGGAGTCATGTCTCTGGCTTATGAGGTCTACAAGGCATAATTTGTGAGTGTGGTAAACGCGCAGAGAGTGATATATACACAGGTGCATGGTCTCCTTTGCTATTACACTGCTCAAGTTATTTCAAAAGGTGACAGCACAATCAAGCTCTTACAGTGAGTTTGATCTCAATCATATCATGTTGAAATGTTCATGTTTTTAATTTATGGTGCCATGTGTTTAATTTGGCAGCTTTCAAATGCTGCAGTGCGATTTCCTTTAAACAAAGCCAAGGGTAGCGGGTTCATTTCACAGTATTATTTGTCTGATGTTTGATTCTCACAATAGCAGGGTCTGGCTGGGGCACAAAATAGGCCCGGGCACCAAAATTAAAGTGGTTCCCATTCGCGAATCAGATTGCTAAAAAAGTTGCTCAAATTTGCAAATCAAGGCAGTTTTGAGACGTTCTAAAGGTGTATTACAAGGTACGGGAGACTGCAGGCTTTTGTGCCTGCTCCAAGCAATGTTAGTGGTGATAGCAAAGATATTTGTAGTAAACAAGCAATAGCAAAGCCTAAGCAAGATCTGGTTGCTTTGTCAAAGTTTTTTAGCCATGTTGTACAACAGCAAGGCTGCTGTGCTGCATGACTGAAAGTAAAAAAAGTGCTATGATGCGCCCAGTGTTGATCGAGTCATGGCACTTTTTTATTTTTACTTTCAGTCGTGCTGCTGTGAAACATGGCTAAAAAGTATTGACAAAGCCAATAGAACGCACATAGGCAAGACCAGTTGGGTTTGTCAAAGCTTGCTTATTTTGTTTTTGCTATTATGTGAAATCTGACTTTTTCATTACGTTGATCAAAGTTCCTTAACTGGCAGGGACAGTCTGTGGTTTCCGTTTGGGCTAACCTGTACTGCGAAATAAGCAATATGGTTTTCTGCAAGATTCTGAGTTCAACCCCCTGAATAATCACAACAAGGTAACTTAGGGGCATATTTACAAGCCCCTATCGCCACCACAGCGTCACTTTCAGTGACGTTGTGATGGCGATAGGGGCCTCGCCTTATTTACAAGGCAGCGTTAAGCCACTTAACGTGGCTTAAGGCTGCCTTGTAAATAAGGCACCCTTTGACGCTGCTTTTAGCGTGAAAGGGGAGGGTAATGGGTGTTGCGGTGGGCGTTCCACCGCAACACCCATTGATTTTGACGCTGCCCCCTATTTACAAGGGCAGCGTAGATAGAAGGCAGCGACAAAATTAAGACCAGGGAAAACCTGGTCTTAAACAGGCGAAACAAGGAGAAATGTTTAATTTCTCCTCTTTTTTTTTACTGTTTTCATGTTTGCTGCCTTGTGTAGTACACATAGAAACAGCAAATTGCCTATAATTGTTAATGTGTAGGAAGGTCCCCCTTCCTGCACATAAACAATCATTTTAAAAAAATGCCGTTTTGCAACTTCTATGTGTGCTGCATTAAGCAGTACACACAGAAGTTACAAAACGGCATTTCAAGATTGTTTATGTGCAGGAAGGGGGACCTTCCTGCACATAACAATCTTCCCCTCAACACAGGCACCCTTGCACTATGGTGCAAGGGTGCCTGCGTTGGCGCTAGGCAGCTAAAGTTAGCGCCAACGCAGGGGGGAACGCAGGGCTGCACCATAGTCTAGTAAATATGGTGCAGCCCTGTGTTTCTAAAGTGACGAAGCGTGTCGTCAGCCTTCTTGGCTTGATGATACGCTTCGCCACTTTATTGTAAATATGCCCCTATAGCCTCCCACCCTCACACTGAAAAAATGAGAGCATCCAAACACGGCATTGTCTTAGTTGCTTGGTAGTACCGTCAATTGACTGCTTGGGAGCTGGGTAGATCTGAGGAAAAGAAAAGGCAGTGTGATCTGGAGGCTCCATGTTAGGTTCTGCAACCAGGCCGCCTGCTTTACAAGCCTAGCTTCTCCCTATTATCATATTCTGTGATTGTGACAAATACGTTTACCTCACACTTGGTTACCTTTCCTGTCAAAATTGGGAGCATGTCCAAAAACCCCAGCCCTTGTAAGTATAAATGTGCATTTGTGTGCTTAATTTGAGGCATTTTTAAGGTGAGCAGAAAAGCTTGGTTACCACAATGTGCCCCAAAACACACAATAGCGACCTCTTTAAGGGAGGGGAGCCCTAAATCCACCACCTTCGACAGTTCTATAACTAAAAAGAAACTATCTCAGTTGCTGGACCTAATTACATGTAGCCATTCAGGAGATACAATGATATTAGCTAATAATATTACCTACTGCTTAAGCACTTTAGATTTCACAATGGGTATCGAAAGCACAATCATAATACTCATACAGGATAATGAACCTAGAGACAAATCTTTTTGTGGTGTGCACTTAGACCATATCTACAAGTAAACTGCAAAAGCAATGCTGTAGAACACAAATTCACAGATAACACACCACTCAGTTGCGAATCAATCAAATACGTAAAATAAAAACACACATGGCCGAACATTTGCTGTACCATGGAAGCAAACATAAACGCAATAAAGGTGCGTTAAGTAAATTACCACACAAACCTATGCACTAGTGATGCTTAAATATCATATCAACAAGCACAGTCAACATACGGTTATTTAAAAATTATGCGTTCAAGCCAGTACGTTATTAGCTGTAAAAGTACACATACACATGGCGTCACTCTTTACAGTGTGCCTATGGATTTAACTCTCCCTTTGCATTTCAGAATGTCACTATGCACCTTGTACTCTATGGGCCAGAAGTACAACCCCATTTTGGATGCGCAAACGAGTTTGCGACCCGTTTGCGCATGCAAAATGTGAAAGGGCTATGTACAATTCCTAAATAGCGAGTCGCAATTTATCGGCAGAATAGCACAAAAGTCTGAGTCGCTGGCTCTGTCGGAAAGAAAAGAGACAGGCCATCTCAGGGTGAGTCCATCTACTCCGGATTTGTGGAATCTTGTGAGGAGGGTGCTGTGGGAGATGGTATTGAAGGCTGCAGAGAGGTTGAGTAGTATGAGCATGCTGTGGTTTCCCCTTTGCCTATGATGGTCCAGATACCATCAGTTGTTGCGATGAGGGCAAATTTCCATGCAGTGGTTGTTGCAGAATCCAGACTGAGAGATGTCTAAGAGGTGGTGTTGTTCAAGAAGATTGGAGAGTTATTTGTTGATAGCGTTCTTCAGGACTTAAATGGGAAGGGCAGGAGCGAGATGGGTCTGTAGTTGCTGAGCCCTTCTGGGTCTGCTGTAAGTCCATGTGAGCAGAGTGAGGTAGCTGAAAATGATCTTGTTGCTGGCTGTGAAGATGGGGTCGAGGGTATGCCCTCGGTTGTGGGTTGGCCCTTGGACCAGTGGGTGAGTCCAAGGTTCTCGAGTGCGGCATTAGAGTATGGATCTTTGCGGTCTTCGAGAAGGAAGCTGAGGTCGCCAACTAAGATGACATTTGAGCTGATGGCAATGGAGACAATGAAGTCAGTGTGGAGATTGCTGAAGGTGGTGCGTGGTCCGGGGGGTCGGTAAGCTAGGGTGCCTTTGATGGTGGTATGGTTGCTGGTCTGTAGTTAGAAGTGCATATGTTCCATGGAAGATGAGTTCTTGGCAATGGAGCTGGTGCAGATGATGGAGTCCTCGTGGATGACAGTAAGTACTCCTCTTGGAGATCTTCTAACAGTGGAATGGCTGTGGTGAAGGTGGGTACTGATGAGGGATTTAGCCAGGTCTTGAATAGAAACAGGATGTCCTGGGAGTGGTGCTGATGGTGTCACAGATCTAAATGGAGTGTTTGCTGAGTGATCTGGTGTTGAGAAGCATACATGCCAGGCGGCAAGACATGTGTGGCATATGGAGTTACAAAACACAAAGCTAATGGTGAGCAATGGGCAGAATGCATTCCTGGGGAAGCTTTCAGCAGGTCCCCATATGTCTTTGCCACCAGTAGGCTTCAAATTAAAAAAAGACAGCTGGTTTAGAAGGAAGCCAAGTTTGTATCATTTTATCTTCTAGCCGTTACTACCAGAAAGCAGACACCAGAATGGTCCAAAGTTACGCTGCAAACTTTATGTACGAAGTTCCCCATACTGTTTATGCCATTTTAAGACTAGAGATTTCTTTCAGCTCTATTTCTTTTTGAGGGGCACAGTTTGTCAGGAAGACTCCAGCAGTTTAAATTTATAGCAGCAGGTTTGGCTTCTTGGGAAAATGTGTTGCCTGGTTACTGTATTCTAAGTGACTGGGTAGTAATTATTTGAGCTCTGTATTTTTATCTCTTGTTCCTGCTGAAGTTTCCCTCTATGTCCCGTTGCAATAGGGTGAATTGTGTGCTTGGATTAAATCTGAAGTAACAATAAGTGAAACAGATGCAATATCTTTTTTTTGTATAATCTGTTTATTCAGGTTTTTGTATTTCAAACACAGGGAAATTAAAAAAAGAAATATAAAACAACATACATTCACCTGTTACTTTTTGAACGTTTCCCGCTGGCAACATTACCCCCCAATATCTGTTTCACAGGATCAACATCTTAACTCAGTTACATCATTCCCTCCCAGCACCGCTGCCATTCACCCCACCCCCATTCATGCTTTTTGGGGCATCCTGAGCCACATACATTGATTTTTCACATTTGCAGCATAGGTCCATCTCAACTCTCCACTTTCCGATCACCTGAGCCATGTGTTGGCACCATTGATGGGCTATATTTCTCTTTGCAATCGCCAGATCCAGTCTCAGTAATGTCCGTTCAGTGTGGGGAATCCCTCATCATCCAGGATGTGGAGGAGGGCCATCTTTGGGTCAAGAGTAAGATGAAGTTCAAGGGTAGCAATTCCGAGAGAATTCCATCCTCGGAAGACCCGCAGCTGCTAAATATCAGGCATAGGGGTTCCACACCACAGAGGCATCTTTCGGCTCAGTCGGCCCCCACATTGGGGGTCTCTAAAAGAGGACCGCCACATTTGAAGAGCGGCCCGTGTTAAGGAGGGAGTGCCCGGCGGTGGCCGACCCCCGTATATATAATGGAGTGGGGGCAGTCATCCATGCACCACCTCTACAACTGATACGTCAGTATGTCTTCAGGACCATACGTCCAGTCCTTGAGGACCAGAAGATGGGAGGCATGGAATTAATAAGTCAACCATCGCCAGTCCACTGTCAAAAGTAGATTTATAAGATTTGCGAAAGGCCACCCACTGGAGGCCACCCCTCCATACAAATGCCATAAGAGCCAATGAAAATGTAGTCAGTATTGACTTAGTTATATTTTAGGGCATAAAGCAGGTGCAGGAGAACAATCATCTTTAGTAGCACCACATGTTCAACAAACGGACAGGGGCAGCGAAGACCAGCGCTGTAGGTTGCTGCAGCTTGCCACGAATTGGGATGTGAGGTTGTCCACCCTATTTTTGTAGCATGTATATTCACTCCCAAGTACCAGAAGCCCATAGTTTCAACCACCAGGCCCTTCCCCAGGCCCAGTCCCACCGTCACCTGACCAAGCTACACTGAGAAACGTCATGACCTGCTTCAGTTGACCTGTAACCCAGAATGGTTTCCAACAGTATCAAGGAACTCCATGACCGCTGGACTGGTTTTGAAGGGGGAGCCCAGGTACTCCAGCAGATCGTCTGCATATAGGGACGCTCAGTATTCGCAATGTTCAGGACATTTAAAGCCCTCCACTCTCTAGTCTGTTCGGAGGAGATGTGTGAGGACCTCGAGCATCAGCGCAAATAACAGGAGCAACAAGGGACAGCCCTGACCCGTACCTCTTACAAGGGCTAGTGATGCCGACAGGGCTTCTCCAGCATGCACACGAGCATGTTGCTGTTCATAAAGCAATCAAACATATGGCAAGTAGTGGTAGCCAAAGGCTAAGTAGTTTAGGAGCCTGAACATATATACCCATGACACACTGTCTTCATCAGGGCTGCAAACATAAAGAAAACATACATATGTAAGCCATATAAAGATATATGTAATATTGATAACACAAATAATTACAAATGTCTTTTATACTCCACACAAAATAAATACTTAAAATGTTCACAAAACAGACAGTGCTGTGTATTCATGACACAGTTCCATTAAATGACAGTCCCAATAAAAAGCACATGTGTGGGCCTTCTTACCTGCGACAGTTTTCTGATAGAAGTTGGCAAGATATTGGATGACAAAAATCAATCAATATATAAAGTATATTAATAATGTCTATTAACAATAAATACAAAAAATATATACAACCATGAAACATGACCGTATCCAACATCACTGTGTGCCGTACGATTTAAGAGAAGGGATACTTAACATAGTGGCAGAAATAAGAGACACCAGAAAACAAGATCAAGTCAGTGAGCAAATAAAGACAAAAACAGTATTACAAACAGTGTAAAGACGTGTGAAAAAGGGCGTTGTGCATATCCATCCTATTGTTAATAGTGGAAGACCAATGAAAGTGAAACCTTAATAAACACAAACACGAATTTGCAAGATCAAATACCTTATGTAAAATGGGTGTCATATGCAAACCCTACCATATCTTACTCCACACCCTAAGTGGTCCAAAGTGTGTGGAAACAAAAAACAGAAAAACAAAGACAAAGGATATTAAAACATGGTGGTCTCTTACAGAGATATCTTCACCACTTCGGAAGATCAAGATTCTTGTCTGCATTCAATTGAACGTGTGGTAATCTAAAAGGTCCAAGATCAATGATCATTGTTACTTTAGATTAGTGACTCATTTCGGAGTTAGATTACTCCAAAACAAATGGGATTGCTGCCATAATCCAAAATTCACATACCTTTCACTAGTTGCTTCATAGACCAAAGGTATTAGCTCAGTGGTTCATTGAATGAGTCCAGTATTATGATGGCGTATGCAGTATTTCACCCTACGTATATCGTCATGATCCCGTGATATTCACAGTTGTAAGTCACTTCTACATGGGAATAGAAAGGCAATTCATTAGCCAGACATTCCCAGACTAATCGTTCATGACATGAATTAAGACCAAACATTCAGCGTTGGTTTAACTAGTCGTAATAACTCAAATGCTGCCCGTTACTACAAATGTCAATCTAGTAAAACCATGAAACAGCTAGCTAGGTGCCCAGAAACCTATTTGGCATCAGCTACCTACACTTACGACGAGTCCTATAATGATAATAACTATTCTAACAGGACATTGCACAACCAATAGTTCTATAGAATATGTTCTTAGTTAATTAAAACCTCAAACCTATCAAAAAGGAAGACATTACCTCTTAAAGGGTAAAAGCAAAGAATCTTGGGACCAGCATATGCCAAATTGGATAATTGATTGTCAGTTACGGGGTTCCTAATCATAAACCCTCTTGGTCTTTATGCGTGGGCTGCAATCGTATGAGAAAAGAAATGAGTCACAGATATGCTGTTCTAATGGCCTTCTATAAAGGAGACCCCCCCATACCAAATTGTAGTGTTGCCAAACAGTAACCTCAGAATACTTAGCCAAATAACACAGTCCCGTAATGGTTGTTAGTGGCATTTTAGTCCGACGTGCAAATACGTTTAAATCTTGCCATCATCACATATTAGCCATATTAGGGAAACCCTCCAAATGTGCACCCCAAAATATGTAGCGTCGTGTTCAAATAAACGACGCAAGTATAGTAAAAAACACATTCATGGTAGCGCACTCAACTGGTGGTTCCCGCATTAAAACGGTAATAGTATGTATATGTTAAAAAACTCTATAGCGTCTAATCCCCCAAAGCGGGAATCATGCTAGTAGTTTGTCAAGCTCCCCACAAAAACTTTTAAAAGAATGGCATTCGCATAACCCAAAAGTTCTCACTACTTACCCGTGTTCGACGCCATTGCACTCTGGATGTTCTTAGACAAATTGCCAGTCGGGATTAGTCGTATCAATTTCCGCATCTTATGTATATTCTAAAACAAGCATTTGCAACGCAATTGGTCTCCCATTTGCGAGAGTTTAAGCTATTGGCATTGTAAATGACAATGCCTTTTATTTATGTTTTAAAAACCAACATAAAAAATAAAAGCATTACTTTCCTTAAGACCTAATATGTAAATTCCATTACACAGTGGCTTAAGGGACAAGCGTGATAATTTTGTTTTTAGGCTTTTGTAGCCTTTGCGATATGCCGCGCTTTAACTTTATATGTTTAAAGTTAAAGTGCGCCATGCCGTCAATGCTAGAAAAGTTAATAATAGAAATTAAAGGTGGGCGGCCACCATGTTAAAATGTAATGCCAACAATGATGTAAAGGCGGCGGCCCGCCTTTGTAGTGTATTTATTTACTTTTTTTGCCATTGGCGGCATGGTGCGCTTTAACTTTAAACATTTAAAGTTAAAGTGCGGCATACTGAAAAGGCTGCAAAAGCCTAACAACAAATGCTCGCAAATGAAGTAAATGAATAAAAAATAAAAGCAGTGGGCGCCCGTTTTTTAATTCTATTTATTTATTTTTGTAGCAATGCTATTAAAGTAAATATGGTCATGTCAGGGAAATGCGGCGCACCGTGCCAATATTTTATTTTATTGAACCATGAGACCAACTGGTGCAGTTGTGGGAGAACGTGTCCTGCCTGCAGCAGCAGGCAGGAGAAAGTCATTTAAAAAATAGTGCTCACAGACTGTAATTGAAACATCCAGAGTAACAACACATGTAATAGGGGCAGTCCTCATGGGAGGTTACAACAGGAGAAAAGGAGGTACTACTAAACCTATTGACAATTCAAAAGCCACCATTTACAAAGGACAGTAACAGGAGCTAATTGAAAAGATGGGCAGAAAATTGGCAGGGCTTAAAGTCCATACCTGAATACAGCATGTCTCGAAGATACAGCAGAAGCGCTGCCCAGGCGAAACCTAGGCGAGGTCAGTGAATCAACTGCCTGAGAGTCTGAAAGCATTTGGTACGTTTGTGATGGTCAACATTAAGAATGTGGGCTTCTTAAGAATGAACATCAAGCAAATGTATTCAAGTTTTGGTTTCATTTTCATGGAGTCAAGACAAGAAATGATGTATTGTGATGATGCTAACATGTATAACATATATATAAAAAAGTGAGGGGATAGAGGTGTTGTAACTGGGTCCTGTCAAGTGGTACTCTGGGGACTCTGACAGTAGCTAAAGTTTTAATAGGATGCTGCCTCTCATGAAATAAATGAAGGTGGAAAAGTTAACTTGAACTGTGATACACCTGTCTACTGTGAAATGCATTGACCATAATATATATGGTGTTGCTCAAACTCCTCCCAGGCGGCGAGTTACCTCCCCCCACCCTTCCAAACTTTCCAACTGCGTCCCTTTTAACCTCTCACATACACCAGTGACCACGTGCTTGGTGCCTTAAAAGGTCGCAGTTTATTATAACATAACATATATACATATTGCCAATTTCCTTCTCATGCATAACATTATGCTGACACTTATATTGTCTTTGCATTTATAGTCCTTTTGGTCCATTCTTGTTTATTGTCTGCCTTCAGGCAGGCCAATCTCTGGGGAGTGGCCAAACCACCTGGGCATTGTTTCTGCGGTGTTAGTCTTCAACTTGCTACCGACTTGGTGGGTGTCCATCAGGACCAGCCCGGGCTGCAAGTGCCGTCCCGCTCGCCTTCGACCCCCTTCTTGGCCCCTCCCTGCTCTTCCGGGTCCCTGCCGTGTGGTATCCCAAGGACCCTGTGTAAGCACTTCATCTATTCAGCCTGGTGCTGAGTTCTGACATCTCGCTCCTTATGGTACCCTTGCCGTGAGGCATCCCAAGGGCCCTGCGGGGGCATCACATCTACTCTGACTGTGGCTGATTGCCCCCACTGGTCCCTAAGTGCCCCTGCCATGAGGCATCCCAAGGACACTGTGTGAGCACTTCATCTATTCAGCCTGGTGCTGATTTCTGACATCTCGCTCCCTATGGTACCCCTGCCGTGAGGCATCCCAAGGGCCCAGCGGGAGCATCACATCTACTCTGTCTGTGGCTGATTGCCACCACTGGCTCCCTCAGTGCCCCTGCCATGAGGCATCCCAAGGACACTGTGTGAGCCTTTCATCTACCTCTAGCAATTTATCTCCTTTTTCTATCATTCTAGGGTTTTCTCCTCCTCACCTCTATCTCTGCGGCTGCGATGCCTGCCTTTCATCTGGAGTGGATGGGTGGGATTCATGATTCCTGTCTTCAGCGAGGGGGGAGTATGTGCATAGGGTGGCCTTTTGCCCCCTTCTTAAATCCCCTCACGGCCTACTATTGCGCCCCCTGATTGGGGGGCCGTCTACCGCCCTGGGGCGACCAATCCTGGTCGCCCCCCTTTCGCGGGCTCTCGACCTTTGGAGGGGAGGGCTTCCCGCCACCGGGCGGAGTTTGTCCCGGGCCTCCATTGGGTCCGGCTTCGCCTTCCCCGGCCCGGGCTTCAACTCCTCCCAGGCGGCGAGTCACCTCCCCCACCCTTCCAAACTTTCCAACTGCATCCCTTTTAACCTCTGACATACACCAGTGACCACGTGCTTGGTGCCTTAAAAGGTCGCAGTTTATTATAACATAACATATATACATATTACCAATTTCCTGCTCATGCATAACATTATGCTGACACTTATATTGTCTTTGCATTTATAGTCCTTTTAGTCCATTCTTGTTTATTGTCTGCCTTCAGGCAGGCCAATCTCTGGGGAGGGGCCAAACCACCTGGGCCATTGTTTCCGCGGTGTTAGGCTTCAACTTGCTACCGACTTGGTGGTTGTCCATCAGGACCAGCCCGGGCTGCAAGTGCCGTCCCGCTCACCTTCGACCCCCTTCTTGGCCCCTCCCTGCTCTTCCGGGTCCCTGCCGTGTGGCATCCCAAGGACCCTGTGTGAGCACTTCATCTATTCAGCCTGGTGCTGAGTTCTGACATCTCGCTCCTTATGGTACCCCTGCCGTGAGGCATCCCAAGGGCCCTGCGGGGGCACCACATCTACTCTGACTGTGGCTGATTGCCCCCACTGGTCCTTCAGTGCCCCTGCCATGAGGCATCCCAAGGACACTGTGTGAGCACTTCATCTATTCAGCCTGGTGCTGATTTCTGACATCTTGCTCCCTCTGGTACCCCTGCCGTGAGGCATCCCAAGGGCCCAGCGGGAGCATCACATCTACTCGGTCTGTGGCTGATTGCCACCACTGGCTCCCTCAGTACCCCTGCCATGAGGCATCCCAAGGACACTGTGTGAGCCTTCCATCTACCTCTAGCAATTTATCTCCTTTTTCTATCATTCTAGGGTTTTCTCCGCCTCACCTCTATCTCTGTGGCTGCGACGCCCGCCTTTCATCTGGAGTGGATGGGTGGGATTCATGATTCCTTTCTTCAGCGAGGGGGGAGTATGTGCATAGGGTGGCCTTTTGCCCCCTTCCTAAACCCCCTCGCGGCCTACTATGCGCCCCCTTATTGGGGGGGCCGTCTACCGCCCTGGGGCGACCAATCCTGTTCACCCCCTTTTCGCGGGCTCTCGACCTTTGGGGGGGGAGGGCTTCCCGCCCCCGGGCGGAGCTTGTCCCGGGCCTCCATTGGGTCCGGCTTCGCCTTCCCCAGCCCGGGCTTCAACTCCTCTCAGGCGGCGAGTCACCTCCCCCACCCTTCCAAACTTTCCAACTGCGTCCCTTTTAACCTCTCACATACACCAGTGACCACGTGCTTGGTGCCTTAAAAGGTCGCAGTTTATTATAACATATATACATATTGCCAATTTCCTGCTCATGCATAACATTATGCTGACACTTATATTGTCTTTGCATTTATAGTCCTTTTAGTCCATTCTTGTTTATTGTCTGCCTTCAGGCAGGCCAATCTCTGGGGAGGGGCCAAACCACCTGGGCCATTGTTTCCGCGGTGTTAGGCTTCAACTCGCTACCGACTTGGTGGGTGTCCGTCAGGACCAGCCCGGGCTGCAAGTGCCGTCCCGCTCACCTTCGACCCCCTTCTTGGCCCCTCCCTGCTCTTCCGGGTCCCTGCAGTGTGGCATCCCAAGGACCCTGCGTGAGCACTTCATCTATTCAGCCTGGTGCTGAGTTCTGAAATCTCGCTCCTTATGGTACCCCTGCCGTGAGTCATCCCAAGGGCCCTGTGGGGGCATCACATCTACTCTGTCTGTGGCTGATTGCCACCAATGGCTCCCTCAGTGCCCCTGCTGTGAGGCATCCCAAGGACACTGTGTGAGCACTTCATCTATTCAGCCTGGTGCTGATTTCTGACATCTTGCTCCCTCTGGTACCCCTGCCGTGAGGCAACCCAAGGGCCCAGCGGGAGCATCACATCTACTCTGTCTGTGGCTGATTGCCACCAATGGCTCCCTCAGTGCCCCTGCCGTGAGGCATCCCAAGGACACTGTGTGAGCCTTCCATCTACCTCTAGCAATATATCTCCTTTTTCTATCATTCTAGGGTTTTCTCCGCCATGCTACCTACGGTTTTCTGATCGGAGGGAGCTCCCTCCTGCTTTACCTTCTTGTTCTTCTTCAAGAGATGCCCCTCTGCTCTAGGACTCAGACATACCGCGTTGGACCATGGTCCCTACCCCAGTACCCCCTTCTGCAGCGTTGGTATACGGAAAGACTGGGGAATTCCTACATTTAGTCGCGTGCATGCTTACGACCTTACCCTTACGCCACCGCTGCTGGACTGGTACTGTCTTGGCTGCATCTGCTTCACTCAGGGATGTGGAATTCCTATAGCCCTCTGCCCAGTACCTATTGTTTGGGGGTCGGGGCAACAAGTTTTCATGTGCATTTTATCCTTGGGACAAGTATGCACAAAACCTTTTGGCTGCCAGTTGCAGTGCCACATTGTGGATCAGAGTATGGGCACTGTCTGCGGTCAAGGTAATAGTTTTGTTCATAAGTTGATGCTGTTCGGACTTGCATTCACGTTTCGTTACTTGAAAGCCCTCATTATTAGGGCAAGTGCTCTAAGTAAATGTTGGAATCTTTGACTACACTACTGCCAGTGGTTCCATTATAACAATGTGTACAATGTTTTCAAAGTTCTAACCATATGACGCTATGTATAATGCTTCCGGAATGCTCTCTGATTTAATGCGAATATTTGCAGATCAGTGCCCGTAACTACTGTGGCAGCGTTTGCCTATTGAGGCCAACAACCATTTTTGCTTTGCTTGCCCCTGTTTGCTATAGTGGTGAGGGCCCTGCAGCCCCCTCCCCTATAAGGTTTTACCAAACCCATGCCAAAGCAAGTCACTTATTGACAAAGTGAAAGGCTGACCGCCAATTTCAGACCTACTGGCTTCGCCAAGGCTTGTTTATCTGTGTGTCCCCTAATCTTATTGAAACTGGTTACACTGATTTCCCCTTATGAATATTTTGGGGGAATACTAGCATGCATCGACCCTTGTTATTAAATGATGCTGCGAAGAAAAGGGTACCTGAAATTTTTCAGGAGTTTTTACGAACCTTTTATTTTGAAAGCAAAGAATCATCCAACACTACTTTGTGTGCCGTTATGCTCCGCGTGGAAGAGCAGAATGCTGTCACTCGCAGAGAAGCCTGCCGAAACCGAGTTTTTATACACTCAAAAGGTCATAGTCAACGCCAGACCAAATTAGGGGCCCAATCCTTGGTGAAGGTCTCAAAAGTGCCCCCATGATATATGTCCTTGTATTAAGCGCAGCTATACTGCTTTAGTGAATTCCCGAGAATTTACAGAAGTCGGACCAGAAATAGTATTCCGGGAAAATATTTGTGAACTATATTTTAGCATGGACAAATATGCATGTGTAGATCTGCTCCTGCGAAACTCTGGAAGAAGGTTTACGTATGCCATTGTCAGAAGTAATTCTCAAACATATCTCAGTATGGGAAAGATTAGAGAAGAGTTGTTGTAGGCCCTTAAAGCATGCAAGATAGTAGGTTTGCACAGACTCAAAAGGGGGCATTCTTACCCTGGAACTACTGCTTCCCACTTCCTTTGACCACAGTATGTAGATCTGCGGAAACGCAGCAACATAAGGGGATTGCACGTATTGAAATCTAATAAAATCTGAGCCCTGGCCTAATCGGAAAGGCCATATCAGGGCCCTTATGTACTGAGATTGCTGCCATAATCTGTAGCCACCCTGCACGGCCCCAGCGGGACAAGTGGGTTTTGCTACTGGAACACTGCACTGGGCTAGATTTGCCATTCCTGTTTACGTCATTAGGCTAAGCATCCCTCAGTTTGTTAGCCAGCTTCTCCAGTGGGAGCCTGGTACCCGAGCCCCAGAGTCTATACCTCAGGTTATTACTGTTACCCATTCCCTCCTTATAGCTTCTGGGGGTGTTGTTACCCTAGAATGTCACCTAGTAGTGGTGTGATGGTGGTAGCAATGTGGTGCTGTATTTGACCGCGCTGGCACTGTCCACTGGTGGTGCAAGCTCCGCTGTTACTGTGTTTAACCTATCCGTTTTAATTCCGTCGCTCCGGGACAGTTAGGGATGGGGCTGGGGGTGGGTTCTTTCTGGAACAGCTGCCTATTTAATGAGCTGTGATTCTATCACTGGCAATTTCAATTTGTTGCTTAGCATTTTGCATCACAAGGGGCAACTTAAGGGGCGGTTATCGGCGGTCCCGCTAGCTAAAATAACATGACCCTTGAAAAGCAAATGGACATATCTGTAATACTTCATGACCAGCAGCTGAAGCAGCCTTTTTTCTCACTGCTTCCGCATCCCTTGCTGTACAAGCACTTTGGACAACACTGCATGTCAGACTAGTGCACCCCATAACTTCCTTTTTCACTGGTTCTCCTTTACTGAGATAGGACACTATACTCAAGAGATCTCTGTTGGTAGTGGGCAAAAGTGAAGCCCTTTACATGCTTCTGTCAATTTAAAGTAACCAACCAGGTCAATCGTCTCTGGATGACATGTGGAGCCATCATACGTCAAACTTTCCCCTTCACCCGACTATAGGGTGCCCGTGCACCTTACACTGAAGACAATAGCTCATCCATGTTTAACTTGGATATAGGTAATGTTACATGAGAAAGGAGACTCCAAGGTGTTGTATTCACCAGCCATCCATGCTGCTCGCCTGTATAGTTTCCAGGAGGCACTATCTCAGAAATAAATTGTATCCCCGTGGTTGGGGTTTCTCATCATCAACGGAGTGAAACCTTTTGCTACCTTATGCTCGCTGGCTGGGGAATTAAAGCGCTCTACACGATACTTTGCGGTTGCCTGTAGAAAGAGTAGGCAATTAGAGAACCTTTTCTTTAACCAAACCGCCTGAACAGGGACTTGAACCCTGGGCCGTCAGATTAAAAGTCTGATGCTCTACCTTCTGAGCTATCCAGGCTCTCTGACTAGTTAGCCCACTGCCATATTAATCCTGCAAACTGCTTGGTACACGTCCTGTAACCGTCCGTACTACTTGCGATGAGCTAGAATAACTAGCAAAATCCGGCAGAATTAAACTCTCCTTATTGCTTTACAGTAGTACAAAAGGAACCACCTGGTGTTGCTAAGGGAGAGCAGGTTCTGCACGCCTGAAATGACGGCACCCCAGCAGCTTACAATCTTTTAAATGCTAAGAGACAGATCTTTAGGAAAAGAGTTTAGAAAGCTTGATTTACTGCATACAGATCCCACTAGCAGACTAACTCTCTTGATCACTGGCTTAACCAGTCGTGTGCTTCCGGTTTAAAAAGAAAGGCATCCTGTCTTCCTAGGACAGTCTCACAGAGGCAGCCTGGAGATTCATGAGGTCAGGGTTCAAAGAGGCGCACTCCTAATGGCCGAGTCTTGACCTTGAACAGAATGTCTTTTGACTATGTATAAATAATGACCTTAAAACGCTGTACACTTAGATGATAAAAAGTAAACTTTGCCCTTCCAGAGACAGGCCACGTCTTAACGGGGAAGATTTACAACATCTGAGGATGTACTAAACGATTATTTAAAAACACGAAGGTCATTTATTAGCCTAAAACGGTGCCTTGACACATTTATTTTCATGTCTAAGGAATTTCTAGTAAACATAAAATAATAGAGAAAGGGAAAATACAGTAGGATTGTAGTCGCTTGCGTTATAATTCATGGATAAAGTCGTAATCATAACGAAGCCCGGGCCGGGGAAGGCAAAACTGGACAAAGCCGAGAATTTGTACTGGCAGAAACGTTGCTAGAATTAGTGGCTGCACGGGGTGCCAAGAAGAAAATAACTGCGAGTGTTAGACATGTTTTCGTTTGAAGATGGAGCAGCCATGAGAGTGTAGACACAGATAAACTCTGCAAGGTTTAATTGAGTTTAATTGAGGCCAAAAAAGGTCAGCAACTGCGTCCCTGCTTTTATCAGGTTGCGTTTCTAAACAAAAACATTTCAAAGACCGCTAGCAAATCAGCTCGATACATCTAACACGACCCGCAGAAGGGAGTCAAGTCGCGCGGGTCCTGAGGGCCGTGAAATACGGAGATAGCCTGGTAATGTACTGCTCCGGTTTTTGATGTTTTAAAATAGGCCCACAGTAAAAGGGGGTCTAAGTGTGCCTTGGAAGGCATCGCATGATATTTACAACCAGTGCTTAATTTGTAAAATGATAAGTAGTGGGGCCCAGTTTTACTCAGAAGCCCGGAGGCCATCGAATGCCACGGGTGGCGATTACCATGGCCGGGTCCTCTAGATTACACGAATTGCAATGCCTTTCGTTTTGGAGACTGTGTTCTAGCGCACTCGCGCCTCCGCACCACCAGTGTGCCCAAACGCTCTGTGAAGGGTGATTTCAGCGCCGCTCAGACCCACGCCACTTCTCACCTCCCCCGCTGCTATCTGTGCAGCTCTTGCACCGCGCCGCGGCTGTGAGCAGCGACTGGCCACGTTGCCCAATACTGAAGCTGCGGTAACACCTGATTGTTTGCGTGAGCTCTGCCTATTGGTGCCGTACCTGCAGCTCACTGAGCACCTCATTAACATCCTCACTTGAACCACGTACTTTTGGGGGCACCACTGGTTGCGCCGCACCCTTCCTTTTGAACAAGGCCGACCCTCGCTAATCACGGAGAGTTCCACCCCCCGTGCTCACCTCTTCCATCCGACGCTCGGGGGCACCGCCGCCCGCACCAATCTCTCATGCAGTGCGGTGCCAGGCCTCTTGACCGATCCTCACGGGCAGCAACTCTGTGTACACCAGCCCGCAATCTCGATGTGACCTCCCACCATGACCAGTGCTCTCCCAGGGCTCCGCTGTGATGCCTGCCCTCGGCAATGCCCTTCTGGGCCTCGCCACCAGTACGATTGGGCATGTGCCCCGGTTAATCCCCGTCGCTCGTCCATCTGCACCGCAATGCCGGCCCCCGGGGGAAGTAAGGTCGACAGACCAGTCTTCCACCGGGGTGTTCGCGCATTACAGGAAGGGCAAGGTGGGGTGGGGTCAAGGGGTTCGGCTAGGGGTGGGGTTTAGGGCGAGGGGTTATAGGGTGCAGGGGAGGAGGTTTTATCCTCTTCCTGCACCCTGCGCCATTGGGGAAGGGTCTGGTGAATTTTGGAGTGTAGTGTAGTCGAGTGTAGGTCAGGCGGTAGGGTGTATGTAGGCCCAATCGGTCGATTGGTGAGGGCACTTTGTAGCGGGTAGCTTTGTTTAGGTAGCGGAGTTTAGTAGAGGTACCACACCCCCCCACCACCCCCTCACGATCACCCGCCCCCCGAGTTGCTGCCGTGGTTGCTCCACAACTTACCGAGGCCGCGATGGCTGTGCCCGATGCAGAGGCGGTCTGGGCCGCGCTGCAGGTCCTGGGCCGTGCAGTGAGAGCGGATCTCTTGCGGCCCGGGGTCTTGGAGCAGGCGTGGGACTGGATGATCCGCACCCCGAGGTCCGCATCCGCGGGGGTCGCCGCGGCGGTGGTGGCGTGTCAAGAAGAGCCAGCACCGCCCAAGAAAGGTACGTCAGGGAGAGGGCGGGGGCAGATAGTTGGTGAGCCAGGGAAGCGCGGGGGCCAGCGCCGGAGCCTGCCTGCGCGCTTACAGGATGACGCCGCCGCGTCCAGCGCGACGCTGGGGGCGGAGGGGAGGGGGGGATTCCCTGTGAAGCAGCGTGCACGCCAGGGCTGGGCAGGGGGCAGATGAGTGTGGAGCAGGGCCCGGCCGTTGCTGGGCCATGTGCGCTGGAGGCCAGTGAGGAGGAGGGAGGGGAGGGGGACGAGTGGGGGGAGCCGGTGGGGGATGATTTTGCCCTGATATTATCGGGCAGTGAATCCCTGGAAGGGGAGGAGGGGCGATGGGACGATGCTCCCATTGACCTCACCTGCAGTGGAAGGAGGGCTACTGTGCCACGGGGGGAGGGGTGTGCACCCCCAGGCCTGTTATGCAGCCGGTCCCGGAGGGGGGTTCAGGGGGCAGTGTGGCTGGGCGCTTGCCTCGGGGGTCAGGGCCCCCCGACATCCTTACCCAGGTGGAGTGGCATGTCCCTGGAGGAGAAGATACGGGACCAGCGTAGAATTATTCAGGAAGCAGAACAGAAGTGGCAGTTCATGTGCGCAGCCAGGGAGGTTGGGGCGGGCGGGCTTAGCGGGGGTGGAGGGACCTCCCGCGCCCACTCCCGAGGAGGAGGCCTGGTAGAGGTAGGAGTTGGGGCCTAAGGGCCGGGGGGTAAGTGGGTCTGGGTGGAAGACGTGAGGCACCCCATGACGGGGTTAGGGACAGCCGAGACGGCGCAGAGACCCGATGGTGCTGGGGCCTCCTCAGGTTGGAGCAGCCTGGGGGGGGGTGCAAGCCAGCGGTAGAGGCTGGTAGACACGCGGGCGGGTCGGCGGGGCACAAAACGGCTCCGAGACGCCGGCCGGAAGCAGTATGGGGGTCCGCGGCGGCCTGCTCTCCATCGAGGGATCGCGCAGCTGTGGCTGAGGGTAGTGGTGTGTCTGGAACGAAAGGGAAAGGTGTGAAGAGAGCGGTATGTGAGGTGTTGTGTGCGTCTGATGAGGTGGACCTTGAAGTGCAATTGGATTACGATGCTGAGAGTGATGAGTTGGAAGAAGGGGAAGTGCGTGAAGAGGTGGAATGGGTGCGGGCGAAAGTGGGCCCTTCGGGGGCGGCAACAAGGAAGTTTGGTGTATTGCAGGTGCCACAAGCGAGCACCAGCAAGAACAAGACGGCGAGCCAGAAGACGGTTGACGCCCGAGGCAAGGACCGGGAGGTGCCCACGAATCTGTCAGGTGAGGGTGATTGGTGGGCCGCTTGGGAAACGGGCCCTAAAGGGGGGCAGAAGAAGGCCTGCCGGTCGGTGGGCATGGGGGAGGGGTCGGTGCAGAATGCGGGAGCGCCAGCCAACGCAACCGCGGCGCCTGCGGGCGAGGATAAAGTGTCTGGGGTGAAGCAGTTGGTAGGGGCAGGGGTCCAGACAGACAAGACCGAGGGGCAGGAGGGGAATGATGGCAAGGGTGACGACAAACATCAAAAGAAACTGCCGTACATGGGTTTAGCCATGGCGCTGGGCTCTCACTTGTCGGATAAGACTCGGAACAGGATTTGGAAGCACGAATATGTGGACGTATTCAAGCTGTTACATAGAGATATTCAGGCCAAGGAGGGTTCAAAGGAGGAGGAGTGGGAGTTAACGAGGAGGCCTCGGGTGCCAGTCAACATGGAGAACTGGACGTCCGCGTTTCTTATTTACGCTAGCATATATTGTGAGAAGCATCTGGATAGGGCAATAGCGTTACTAAAATACATGGATATTATCCGGAAGGCACAGATGGATTTCGGTGGTTTTGCGTGGTTGAGTTACGACGAGGAGTTTAGGGCCTGCATTAGCGTCAATCCTGACAAGCCATGTGGGGAAGTGGCTCAGGAGCTGTGGATGCAGTGGGTGTCCTCCACCCAGTCGTCCGCATCCACGCACATGGCCAGTGGCCTGCCGGTAACGTATCGGTCTTTTCCGACGCGTCCCGCCCAAGCAGGGGCGGGAGGGCACAGTGGTTACGCCGGAAATGCAGGGGCGGGAGGGCACAGTGGGTATGCAGGGTCTGCAGGTCCGACACCCAAGCCGGGAGGGAGTACCACGGGAGCTTGTTGGAACTTCAACAAAGGTTTCTGCACCCGGTACCCCTGCAAGTTTAAACACGAGTGCTCTAAATGTGGGGGACGCCACCCGCTCACGCAGTGTTTTACGTTGGTCACACCATCAGAACAGTGGTGGGCCACGAAGGGATGGGGGCAACCTATGCCAAAGGGCTCCTACCCCAGTTAAAGTCGAGGCCATGGGTCCGTGGCTCTCTAGGTACCCAGATAGAGAGGCTGCGTTGCGGATTCACTGTGGTTTTTCGGAAGGGTTTCGTTTGGGTTACCAAGGCCCACGGGAACAGCGGTGGGCGGAGA
Source organism: Calotriton arnoldi (assembly GCA_963921515.1). Classification (NCBI taxonomy): domain Eukaryota; kingdom Metazoa; phylum Chordata; class Amphibia; order Caudata; family Salamandridae; genus Calotriton; species Calotriton arnoldi. The sequence continues at coordinate 1,129,579 of CAWUFW010005009.1, read as the reverse complement.
ATTTGAGATCAGCCAAAGAGTTGCCGGGAGTCGTTGCGGCTAAGTTGGGGAAGGAGGTGGCAGAAGGCAGGATAGCAGGCCCATTTGACCACTGGCCCATGGTGGAGCTGATTGTCTCTCCCCTGGGGGTGGTACCCAAGAAAGAGCCGGGGGAGTACAGGATGATTCACCATTTGTCCTGGCCCGAAGGGAGGTCCGTTAACGATTTCATTGCGGAGGAGGATTCTAGGGTGCTGTACGCTTCGGTGGACGACGCAATCCGTTTAGTATGGTTGTGCAGGCCGGGGGCGGAATTGGCAAAGTGTGATGTAAAATCGGCCTTCCGCCTCCTCCCCATACACCCCGCGGATTTCTCATTGCTGGGGATGCAGTTTGAGGGGGCCATTTTTGTTGACAAGGTCCTGCCCATGGGCTGCACGATTTCTTGTGCGCTGTTTGAAACCTTCAGCACATTCCTGCAGTGGGCATTTACGAACCGTAGCGGACATCGGGAAGTGTCTCACTACCTGGATGACTTTCTGTTCATCGGGAGAGGTCAGTCTGGGGACTGCGGGAGGGCGCTTGGGCAGTTTCAGGATTTGGCTCAGGAGTTTGGGGTCCCTCTTGCGCCGGAGAAAACAGCTGGTCCCAGCTGTAGTTTGACGTTCCTAGGCATTGAGTTGAACTCTGTCTTGTGGGTGGCCAGGTTACCTGAAGGGAAGGTGGTGGACATGCAGGCCTTCTTGCTACTCGTGATCGGAGAAAAGAGGATCGACCTGCGAAAAATGCAGCAACTCATGGGGTTTCTAAACTTTGCTTGCCGGGTGGTGAGAGCTGGGAGAACATTTTGCCGGTGCCTTGGCATGGCAATGTCAGGGGCTGTGCTGCCTCATCACAGAGTCAGGATTTCCATGGGGGTCAGGGCGGACCTGAGGGTGTGGCAGAGTTTTCTGTCAGACATTAACGGACAATCTGGCAGGTGCAACTGTTCTCTGACGCTGCAGGGGCTTCCGGTTTCGGGGTCTTTTGGGATGGAAGGTGGTGCGCGGAGCAATGGCCAGTGCACTGGTTGCAGCAAGGGAGAAGCATAGCTTTCTTGGAATTTTTTCCTTTGTTGGTGGCATTGGCAGTTTGGGGCCCCGAATTTCGGAACAGGTCAGTGCTGTTCCACGTCGATAACATGACTGTTGTTGAACTAGTGAACAAGCAGAAGGCGAGAGATTTGCGGGTTTTGCGCCTGTTGCGAAGTTTTATGCTGCAATGCCTGCGTCTAAATGTTATCTTTCGCGCGCACCTTGTTCCAGGAGCAAGCAATGACATTGCGGATGCATTGTCTCGTTCGCAGTGGCAGCGTTTCAGACGTTTGGCGCCGGGAGCGGAGGCTTGCAAGACCAAGGTGCCGGATGGCATCTGGGCCTGGGGGGAGTGAGAGTGGTGGGCCTGGTCGAAAAATCCATAGCAGATTCTACAAGGCGCAGTTACAGGCTGGGGTGGGTGGAATTCGGCGCATTTCAGGGATGGACCAGTGAGACATGGCGTATGTTACAGCAGGAAAGCGAACTGGGAGTTATCCGTTTTGTTTTAAGTTGCATTGAAAAAGGTTTGTCTCCGACTACGATTGCGGGTAAACTGGCGGGGATTTCTTTTTACAGCAAGTTGTACATGGGTTTCGATCCTGCTAAAGATGAGTTGCTGAGCAGGATGTTGAAAGGTTGGGGTCGGGGGTGGGAGTGGGGGAGGCACCCAGGGAGGCGATTACTTTTGAATTATTACAGAGCTTGTTGGCTGAGTTGCCCACTTGTTGTTATGACGAGTACGAGGTCTCGATGTTTCGCCTGTGCATGGTGTGGATGTTCTTTGGGGCTTTTAGGGTTTCGGAGTTGGTAGGTGCGAGGGGGAAGGCTGGGAGATTGTATGCGTATGTGCGCCTGGATGGGGCGCGTCTGGGCATTTGGTTGGGACGTTCGAAAACTGACCAGGCTGGCAGGGGAAAATGGGTGTGGCTGAGCGAAAGTGGCTGTTTGGGGGCGTGTCCTGTGCATGAATGGCGAAGCTTCCTACGGCAGGCCAGGGGCGCATCAGGCAAATTTTTTTGTCATGCATCTCAGAAGCGTCTGACGGCTTTTCAGTTGTTGGCGGTGTTGCGAATGGCGTTGGAACGCTTAGGTAGGGACCCCGCGAGGTATGTGATGCATTCATTTCGAATTGGCGCGGCGACGGCGGCAGCGCGCTTAGGGTGGTCATGGGACAGGATACGGCAGATCGGGCGATGGAGGTCCAGGTGGTGCGAACGCTACGTGCGCAAATGAGCGGGGGGTAGGCGGTTGGGGGGATAGAGGTTTTGGGGGACATGAAGGGATAGCTGTCGCGCTTTTCTTGTACTAACACCTGTTTCCTTCTCGTAGGCTGTGTGGGGGGCCCGGGAGCCAAGACGGTTACCTGGATCGTTGGACATTCGTTTGTGCATTGGGCAGCAAAGTATGCAGACAGGCAGGTCTACGGTCGTAACCTGGGCCTGAGAAGCAGCCATCACGAGGTGCATTGGTGGGGGAAAAGTGGGATGCGCTGGGGAGCATTGCTGCCCTGGCTGACGAAGAAGATCTCTCAGCGTGGCTGTCCGGATATGTTGGTCCTGCACCTGGGAGAGAATGACTTAATAAGACAATCGGGTGTGTCTCTCTTACATTTAATGCAACGAGACTTGGAAGTCATGAGGAGCAATCTTTCAGGTGCCTGCATTGTTTGGACTAAATTTGTGATGCGTAGAATCTGGAGGGGGGCTCTGAAGCCGGCCGCTGTTGAGAAAGCTCAAAGGAAATTAAACAGGGCCATGAGAGTTTTCTGTGGCAATAAGGGTATCAAAGTGATAACGCATGTGGGTTTGCGGCTGGAAGAGCCTTTGCTGTTTCACGATGATGGGGTGCACCTTTCGCAGATGGGCAACGCTTATTACATGATGGAGATGAGGGATGTCATTAGTAGGTTGTGGAACGAATCCATTTGGTGTCGAAGGGACTGAAGGGCGAAAGGTGCACCGAGAGCCAGGTGGGGCAGGTAACCGTCCTACGGGGGTTCCCTGGTTGGCAGTACTTTGGAGGGGTGGGGAGTCAATGACGGGCATACTCACCCCTCCGAGGAGGGGGATACAGGTGCATGATGGGGGTACGGGATGCAAGAGTGCGACGGCGGGAGATGCTGGAGAGGAGGTTGAAGGATAAGTGAGGAAGTGAATGGAATGAGGGAGGGGGTCGTAGAGTGAAACGGGCGGGAGTAACAGCAGTGTGGGAATGGTTGGTGGATGAAAGGTTTGAGGTTGGGGATTGTTATAAGTTAATGATGTTTTGTTAAAGATTGTGTTGTCCTAATAAATGGCCTTTTATGCTAAGCATACAGCGTGGAGTGGAGTTATTGCGCGATCCTGGTAGTGGGCATCGTCTTTCTGGATACCCGCCGCTCTCTTCTTCCTGTGTGGTGTCCCGATGGCAGCGATTTCCACGGCATGGCGAATCATGATTCCTTTCTTCAGCGAGGGGGGAGTATGTGCATAGGGTGGCCTTTTGCCCCCTTCTTAAACCCCCTCGCGGCCTACTATTGCGCCCCCTGATTGGGGGGGCCGTCTACCGCCCTGGGGCGACCAATCCTGGTCGCCCCCTTTTGCGGGCTCTCGACCTTTGGGGGTAGGGCTTCCCGCCCCCAGGCGGAGTTTGTCCCGGGCCCCCATTGGGTCCGGCTTCGCCTTCTCCGGCCCTGGCTTCGATAGCTCAGCTGTGGAATGATATTATACTCCTGCACATAACTTTAAATAAATTGATTTATCGTTTTGTTTGTTAAGGCATTCTTTTAAACAGAGGAAGCTACAGAACTCCAATATATGAGATAGCATTATTTTATCATGTCATATTACATCGGACTGTTTACGTTTTAGCAGTCATGTATGTTGCTTTATGGTGGTGACCATACGCCAAATTTGTTTTTTTGGCACCAATTTTGAGTAACAGATGCATCTGTTAAGATGGGACTCATAACTAATTCACTGCAGAGGACAGCTTCTCAGACAGCTATTATGTAACAATCCATTTCATGAAGTGAGTTTTGATTTGAGATCGAATCAAGGGGATTCGAAGATTAGCAAAATAGCAGCTAAATAGAAATGCTGTGGAGAGGCCCAGCTTCTCAAGGAGAGTGTCACTGAACGCATTAAAGCTTAATATTATGATTGCATATTTAGGGGAAGTTTTGATCATTCAGGCTGTTATGTTAACAGGTTTATAAGTGCTACTGGTGCCTGCAAGCGCCCTGATATTGAAAGAAGGTCAGATCATGGTCACTTACATAGGCTTTCACATCATAAGCTTTTTTAAGACATTGCAATTGATGAAGGTTTTAATGTTTTGGGGAGCAAGGCTCTGCCAGACAAAAGTACAAGGAACCAAAAAGGAGTGTGTCCTGGAAGATGCAGATCCCTGAAATAAAACTGGGGCCTGAGGACAGCACCATCAGACCCATGGATTCCGAGTGATAGGAGCTGCTACCCCTTTGATATATCTATGGTACTTAGACCGTTAGGTCTGGCTCAGACTGACTTCATGGAATTCATCAGCTCAACTGTTACATTGTAACAATAAAGGTATCCCGAAGGAGTCCAGCAGGACTACTGTTAGCAGACCTAACACCCTCCTACAAAGACTTAAGCCACAAGTGTGATTTAAGCTTGGGGGCAGTGCCATGCTAGGTGCTCTGCAGAGGCTAAATGAAAAACAGGGCACAAGACCCAAGGAAAATAGTGTAGGGTCTAATTATATTCCATTCACAATTACATCAGAGGAAGTGACGTCACAGGGAGTGATGTCATGTCCTTATAGTCCTCATCACTTAAAAGATGAAAAAATATTTTAGAATAATACAATATAACAATCACAAAGACCATTTGGGATTTTACTTTTTTTATAAATCAGGTGTATTTTTTTCTACATATCAATGTGTAACTGAGCTCGAAAATAGCTCCAAGTGGCAAGAATTTCAAAGAGACATTTGGTATTTACATTTATACACTTCTTTTAGTAAGTAACCTAAATGTGCTGGGTGTTTTTTTATTTTAAAACATTAGTTTAGGTGTGTTTTGTTTCCTGGTGGTGGAATACAGGATGGGGTAACTTGTGTGGCTTTCATCAGGTTCTGGTACCCAGAATCCCTTGCAAACCTCAAACTTTGTAAAAAAAACACATTTTCCCTACATTTCTATGATGGAAAGTTCTGGAATCTGCGGGAAACCACAAACTTCCACCAACCTAGCGTTGCCCAAAGTCTCCCAATAAAAATGGTACCTCACTTGTGTGGGTAGACCTAGTGCCCGCGACGGGCAAAAACACAACGTGGACACACCACATTTTTAAAGTGAAAACTGACCCTTTTTTTGCAAAGTGCCTAGCTGTGGATTTTGAACCCTAGCTCTGCGGGAACCTAGGGAAACCTAGCAAATCTATACATTTTTGAAAACTAGACATCCAGGGGAATCCAGGATGGGGTGACTTGTGTGGCTCTCACCAGGTTCTGTTACCCAGAATTCTTTGCAAACCTCAAACATTGTCAAAAAAACACATTTGCCTCACATTTCTGTGACGGAAAGTTCTGGAATCTGCGTGGATCCACAAAATTCCACCCACCTTGCATTCCCCAAAGTCTCTCAATAAAAATGATACCTCACTTGTGTGGGTAGGCCTAGAGCCCGCAACAGGAAATGGGCCAAAACGCAACGTGGACACCACATTTTTTTTTTTGATAATCAAGTTTATTTGCATTTGGAAAACCAAACATACAAAAGACAGCATGTAATTGCGCAGTATATCAAAGTCCATCTTCGGCAGACAACAAAAATCCCAGCCATACTTTAATGCCTTCAAGCAAACCACCCCACTGGAGAAGCAATATAACGAGGTAGGAGAGAAGTCAGGCACATAACTCAAGACAGTAGGTTTAGCCATTTGCCCCATACTTTATGAAATTTCTCAGGACATCCCCGGGCCTCAAAGAGGGGTTCCTCCTGGGCCGCACACCAACCCACCCCCTGTCGCCACTTTCGTATGGTAGGAGGTTTGGCCTGAGCCCAGGCCACTGCAATGTCGCGCTTAGCCGCCGCTGTGCCCAGAAAGCGTTTGTCGGCTCTAGAGCCATCCAGTCCATCAAATACTCCCAGAAGAAGGCATAGAGGATCATGAGGAACCTGCCATCCCAGAGTATGTGTAAGTTCAGACTCCACACCCGACCAAAATGGAGCAAGACCAGGGCACAACCAGACCATGTGGTAGAAATCGGCCGGAGCTTGGCCACATCGTGTACAGTCTGGGGAGGGTCGCAGTCCTGCCATGTGCAGGCGCGCAGGGGTGAGATAAGCCATGTGGAGGTAGTAGAGTTGGATGAGACGTAATTTAGAGGAGTTCGTCAAGGTTTTGGGAGCCATAAGGGCATCGCGCCAGTCTGCCTCTTCTAGGGGGTCCAACCATCCCTCCCAGCGGGTTCGCAGCGAGTCTAGGGTGGTAGGGCCATTGTTCATGAGGGAGCGATATATCCGTGACACCCCTCCTCTGCCTAGATTCCCCATCATGACCTGGGCTTCTAGCGGGCTGAACTCAGGAATCGAGGTGCCTGGTGGAATATGTGTATTAAGGGCGTGGCGGAGTTGTAAATACTTGTAAAATTGGGTAGTGTGAAGGGAGTGACGCTGTTGCAGATCGGGGAAGGCCCTGACATGTTCTCCCACCCATACGTCACCAAGGAGCGAGATCCCGACCCGATCTCACTGCCGGAAACCCTCAAGGGTCGATATTTCATGCAGCCATGTGCCGTGCCACAGAGATGTATGTTGGGTAAGTCTCTTGTCCCATCTCGTATAGCGCAGGGCAGAGCGCCAGGCCACTAAAACCGCTCTGGTGATTGGAGGGATCGTTTGTGGAATGGGGACCCCATATAAGTAGGCTTGGATTTGCGGGAAGTCCATAGTGCGGAGCTGAATCCGGTAGGCCGGGTCAGACCATCCTCCAGTGAACCAGTCGTGGACGACTATAAGTTTGGTGGCCAAATAGTAGAGATGAAGATTAGTCATGCCCATGCCCCCATCAAAGGGAGGGATCCGGCAGCGAGCCAAGGCTATAGGTGGTCTCCCACCCCCCCACAGGAACCTAGGAATTACCCCATCAAAGTCTCGGAACCAACTACCCGGGAGGTGAAAGGTGGTGTTTTGAAGAATGTATAGGAAGCGGGGGAGGATCATCATTTTAAAGAGCGCCCCTCTTCCAAGGGGGTTGAGGGGAAGGGATTACCAACGCTTCAGGTCATTTTTGGCTTTCGTGACCAAGGGTGTAATATTAAGGGCCCATTCCAGCTCCGGGAGCAGAGTCACCCAGATCCTTAGGTACTTAAACGATTGTCTCCGTAAAGGGATGGTGGATTGCCAATCAAAGCAAGCCCTCGAGGGATGGAGGGGGATCAGAGTGGACTTCGTCGGGTTGAGTTTCAGACCCGAAACGTTCTCGAAGGCCTGGAGCACCTCTAGGCAGCGCGGGCCGGAGGTCTCCGGGTCAGCTAAGAAAAGAAGGACGTCGTCCGCGTAAAAGGCAATTTTATCTACCTGGTGGGGGTCCCAGGACCACCCTTGAATTTGGGGGTCGTTACGTATGAGGCAGGCCAGGGGCTCCATCGCGAGCGCAAATAAGAGGGGCGAGAGAGGGCACCCCTGGCGCGTGCCTCTTCGGATTGGAAACACCTCAGAGAAGGCACCATTGGTCAGAACTCTTGCTTTGGGTTTGGAGTACAGAACACGTATGAGGCGTCTAAAATGGGGGCCAAAGCCCATCGTGTTGAGAACGTCCTCCAAGTAGCTCCAGTCAACCGTGTCAAAGGCCTTCTCAAAATCAATGAGTAGCAGGGCCAGGTACGGTGTGAGGAGATGGCAGTTGGCCAGGGCAAGGTGGAGACGTCGTATGCAGTGCCGAGTGTCGCGCGTCGGCATGAAGCCACATTGGTCTGGGTGGATCAGTGTGTGTAACAGGGGGCGGAGACGTTGGGCCAGGGCTGTGGCAAAGATTTTCATTTCTGTATTAATTAAAGAAATCGGACGGTAGTCCGCACAGGAGAGAGAAGGTGGCTGGGTCTTCGGGATGACCACTATGGTGGCCACATCAGTCTCAGAGGGAAAGGAGCCCATCTCGGCTACATGCTGGAAGAGGTTGACCAAGTGGGGCACCAATAAGTCTCGATATGTCGCATAGTACTCTTGCGGGAAGCCGTCTGGTACAGGTGTCTTCCCTTGAATGTAATAGGGAAATAGCCCCGTCTACTTCCTCTGGGGTAAAGGGAAGGTCGAGGTCTGTCGATTCGGCCTGAGCAAGGCAGGGTAGCCAGACCTCCACTCGGTCCAGCAGGTCGACCAGAGAAGCCCTAGGGGGCCGGGCTGAATAGAGCTGGGCATAGTAGCCCGCGAAAGCCTGGGCACTGGCCCATGATGTGTGGTGATGGGTTCCAGCAGCGTCTCGGATTTCAGGGATAATTCTGTTAGCCTTGGGGTAGGAGACCAAGTTGTGAAGCAATTTCCCATTCTTGTCGCCCCACCCGTACAGCAGAGTCCAGGGAGATCTGGTGGATCTCATCCCGGAGCGCCGCAAGCTGTCTGGTGGGGTGAGCGTCATCTGTGTCTGCGAAGGTCAGTTCCAGCCGTGTGGCCTGCGCCTCCAGCTGGGTCAGGCGTTCAGCCCGCGCCGCCCGCTTCGTATGCACCAGGCCTCTAGCCACGCCGCGTAAGGTAGCCTTACCGGCCTCCCAAAGTGTGCCCGGAGAAAGGACCGAACCTTGGTTGGTGAGGAAATAGTGCCGCAACTCTACACCAAGCGCGTCCTTAATCTCTGTGTCCTGTAAGAACCACGCGTTGACACACCACATTTTTACAGTGAAAACTGACCCTTTTTTTGCAAAGTGCCTAGCTGTGGATTTTAAACCCTAGCTCAGCCGGCACCTAGGGAAACCTAGCAAACCTATACATTTTTGAAAACTAGACACCCAGGGAAATCCAGGATGGGGTGATTTGTGTTTCTCTCACTAGGTCCTGTTACCTAGAATCCCTTGCAAGCCTCAAACTTTCTAAAAGAAAACACATTTTCCTCACATTTCTGTGATGGAAAGGTCTGGAATCTGGATGGATCCAAAAACTTCCACCCACCCAGCATTCCCCAAGTTCTCCTGATAAAAATGGTACCTCACTTGTGTGGGTAGGCATAGGGCCCACGACAGGAAACTGCCCAAAACGCAGCTTGGGCACATCACATTTTTCCATTGAAAACTAACCCTTTTTTGCAATGTGCCTAGCTGTGGATTTTGAACCCTAGTTCAGCCAGCACCAAGGGAAACCTAGCAAACCTATACATTTTTTAAAAGTAGACACCCAGGGAAATCCAGAATGGGGTGACTTGTGTGGCTCTCACAAGGTTCTGTAACCCAGAATCCCTTGCAAACTTCAAACTTTGTAAAAAGAAAAACACATTTTCCTCACATTTCTGTGATGGAAAGTTCTGGAATCTGCGTGGATCCACAAAATTCCACCCACCCCGCATTCTCCAAAGTCTCCCGATAAAAATGGTACCTCACTTTTGTGGGTGGGCCAAGTGCCTGCGGCAGGAAGGGCCCAAAACGTATTGTGGAGACATCAAAATTACCCATCACAAAATGACCTGGTTTTGCAAGGGGGGGGGGGGCACCTGGGTTTTTGGCCATCTAGGGATACCTACCAAACTCACACATTTCTGAAAGCTAGATGCGGCCCCCAGGGAAACCACACTTCTATAAAAAGCACTGAGCCCCTGCCAATATCGGCGCCATTTTTTTTTTTTTAAACGTTCTTTTTTTTTGAGGGGGCGATCTACCTCCCCAGGGAAAGCCAATGTTTTTTTTTAATGAAATATATGTGTAGTAACGAGCAGTCAAGATGTGGTTCAAGATGTTTTATTGTAGTAAGTTACAGGATATGTAGATCAGCCCCACCAGGAGCCCCACCAGGAGCAGCCAGCATGCTGCTCAGCCCCATCTCAACTGTGACTTCTCCTCACAGGCTCCCAACGTTCCGAAGCACATCATCACTGCATACTCAATGATGACATACCTTGGGCCGCGCTGGCTGGGAGATAGCTACTTACCGACCCAATACCTTTTTCAGGGGCCTTTCACCTGCCCAGTCCCCGAAGCCTTGGTTTGGGCCATTATCAGTAGACATCTGTAGGTACACATACCTGATATACACCCTCTGGAATTCATGGGTCCCGCCTCTGACATTTACACGCATGCTGTACCAAACAAGCGCTTGGATGCATGCGCCGAATGGGTACTACACGTGAGGTGGGGACTTATTTGTGTGTGACTCTACGGCTCCTGAGTCCTGACAGGGTGTACGACTGCATTTTGGCTGCCTAAACTATACCTACATATTGAGCAGCCAGGACATGGGCAGTGGCTAGCAAATGGCAATATTGCCCCCAATAAGTATAACGGTGTACGACTGCGTTTTGGCTGCTTAGACTATACCTACTTAATGAGCAGCCAGGACATGAGCAGTGTTTAGTAATTGGCAATATTCACTACAATCCACATAACTTCCCTACCCTCTAAGATGGCCGCCTTGTTCTCAGTGCCGGCTCAGCTCAGACTACTGAGACGCTCTCTGTACCACGTGACATGACGTGACGCCGGCCCACTACGCAACGGGCCGTAGGAAGCGAGGTAGATTCATAAGCGCTACTCTGGTGGCAGCCTTTACAGTATCCGGCTTTTCAGCTCGGCGTTGGGTAGATCACCGGCACACGTCCTCCTAGGACAGGTGAGTGAGCTGGCAGTTTTTTGCGGCTGTGCACTGACGGCATTGGCTTTCGGACCGAGTGGGTCTTGTTTGGTTGGTGATTGGGTTTCCTTGGCTTCACCCAGCCCCCGGCCGCGGATACTTGTGTGGCCCGGGTTAGGAATGACTCCTGTGGGCACACTTACGGACGGAGGGAGAACAGGACGGGCTACCCCTCCCCCGGGCGGCAGGTAGACCCGCCGGTGTTGCCACGGACCGGACTTGCTTCACACACGGAGGGTCAGCCGGTTCACACGACTTCTGTGCTAGAGGGGAGGGGTGCTCGGTTGGGTCTCCTACTCCCCACATTGGGCTACATATCCGGGCCGCGTTCCATAACACTGTTGGAATAGCTAATGAGGGCTATTTCTTCTTTTTTGTCATCCCTTTTGTCATTAATCTTACCTCTAACTCTGCAGGACACCACTACATTGGTGTCTGGAGCTGATAAGACCGAATGGAGTGAGTGTTACCCTCCAGATAGGTGAGTTGCATTGTGGACTACTGACTCCCTATCTAGGGTTTGTTCTTTTATTGCACTACTAGTCTCTCTCTTTTTAGCCGTTGTTTTAACCCAGTCACTCTTTTGAATTATTTTATGTTTTTTTAGATAAGGGGTGCACTATACAACCCCTGCGCACTCACTAGATGGACAACTGTTATGAGGCTGTTGGGATGATATGACCTGTCGGCTAGATCTATGTATCTAGTAACTTTATACTGTTTCATGTCACCCCCCTTTAGGTTACAACTAGGACTGGCGGGACTTCGTGCTCGCATCCATGAAGAGTGGTAGGTAGGAACCCCTCCACCCACCACCACGTGTAGATAGTTTTACACTTAGGTCCTGATGAAATGCAATGGATCAGTATTGACCGCAATGCATGAAACATGTTGACCACATTGTAAGAGTTGAGCTCCGCTCCGCTGGACCATTGAGCCAGAGAGCAGCCACTCCACTTCTCTTTTAATAAGGTGGATAGCCACCCTAATAAAAAGTTCATTCGGATTATCCAACCTTTTTTAACGTCACCCACTCACATCACATCTACACTGTTCTCTAGGGCCCTCACACCCACAGCACCATACGGCAAGGAACTAAAGATCTCCGCCAAAGAGCCCCTTTATGGGTGCCCGTCGGGTATTGCAGCGCCGACCCGACGAGGAGCAAGTCCATATGATGAAGCATGACACCTAGCTTGCTGGGTGTGTGAGGACTCTAATTCCGAAAAGGAGGATTTCCCTCTTCCTACCCCTGCAACACGTTGTCCACACCGTTTTATTGGGGAACAGCATACTCTTCGTGTAACGTATAACATTAACATGGACAGGATACTACATATCCCCCTTTCTTATATAACAGAAGCAATTAAGATGGTAAACTGAAAAGGGAGAACCATAAATGAGGAAAGAATAAGAGAAATACAGAAACAGCATAAACAATGCAAAGAAGTGAACAACAAAGAGGGAGCAGAAAGATAGGTGGGAGTAGAAAAAGAGGAAGCGACAGATGAATAAACAGATAAATATAATCCATCCTCCCCTTCTATAAATAACAGAAAAGGATAGAAAGATAGGGAAAAAGAAAACAACGTGAAGAAAGATAGAAGTGAAAACACCAAAGACTACCCCCCGAACACACCTACTGGCCAGACAGGCATGCGAGGAGGAAAGGTATAGCACAAAACTGCAAAACACTAGACGAACATCCAGACACTCAAAGTGGCGAAGGAAGAGAATCCTCCTAGGGAAGGAAGAACAAGAAACGCACTACGATAAGGGAAAGACAGAGGACAAAGAAAGAATAACAACAAGAATCCACGGATGACAAGAAGAAAAGACATCACGAAGAGAACTGAAAAAGAGAGAAAACAGAGAAGAGGAGAAAATACAATAAGATCACTCATACTTCCCCGTTATCAAATTGACGTTGTAATATAATATAAACATAACATTGCATTGCAAAATTGACAATGTAATATAATGAAAGCATAACGTTGAGAAAAAAACAGAAAATGGGACTGAAACCCATGAGACACACCCTAAGTAAGGGTAATGATGTACCCAACGTATGTGAAAATGGGACTAAAACCCATGTCCAACCTCTACCCCGAGGAAAAAAGGGTGAGGAGCTACTGTGAATGGGACTAAGACCCATGAAATGATAGCCCGTGTAAGGACAACCCCGTGTAGAGGTCACATACTGTGCACTGTAGTAATGGGACTATAACCCATACAACACACCTAGTGTGGGGTAACAGTGTAAGAGAAGATTGGACTGAAGCCCATGACCTACCCCGAGACGTAATGGAGGTTAGCTACAGTAAATGGGACTGAACCCATAACCTGTCCCAAAGAATAGGGATGGTTAGCTAATGCAAAAGGGACTAACACCCATGCATAGATGCCCTGAGAGAACCATAAGTAGCCCATGAAGGCAAGTGTATAGTGAGCAAATGGGACTAGAACTCATTGCTATCCCTATGTAGGGAAGAATAAAACAGACTGCATGCATGTAAAATGAAATAATGAGCCCTTGAAGGTGTGTACCCAGGGTCCATGTACGTAAAATGTTGAGCCCAACAAAACCAACATACAATTCCATGGAAGATAAGAGTGAGAAAGACAGTAACATCATGAAATGTACTACAGGCCAAAATATAGATGCTTATGGTAAAAACACAACCATACATAAAACAGGCTTAAATTAAGATCCACATTAACATTTTATTTGCAGACTGTTTAGGGTGTGCATGTCACCGTAGTCATCCATAACACACACAAAAGTTTACGATAAGGCAAGCTTTGAAGTGATAGCCAAAGACTGACAGAGACTTGTTCCCCACACGTACGTAAGTTCTTTATAGCTCATAGTTCAAGACATAAACGTCATTGCAATGACTGACATAGGAAGACAAATACTTTGCAGCACATCGTATGTGTTCCGTGCCTCTCTACCGATTGCCCAACACTGCAGGAGCGAAGACCTTCCCAATCCTCTACCTCCACTGCCGTCACCCTGCACCCAATATAGCGATAAGGGTAACAGGGAACCCCAGTTAGGGAGAAGATGGGTAAATATAGGGATCAAAATACAGTCGTCAGGCAGAACCTCCCTCTGATCTTCTCTACCATCGATAAAAGGCAGGAGGGCACAGTAGCTCCTTTAGAGACAAGAAAAGAAGGAAGAATTACCAAATAGCAGAGTACTCAATTGTCATAGCAAGCATACGTAATTAGGTGCACAGATCAGCAGATAACACTTCTTACCCTTTCATCAGGGCTAGTGACTTCAATGAGGAAGGAACTGGATACCACCTGATTCCAAAACTTATCGGAGTCAATTTCAAACATGCAGCAGTTATTATCCGATGTTTAGTGTTTTCAAGTCCAGAGTAACGATCCCAAAAAACGATATCCTTTGCAGAACAAATGTAATAAGGACAAAAGAAGTGGAGAGGGGAAAAAGGACACAACGTGAGCCCAAAAAACCCCAAAACAAAGCAACAATAAACAGAGAGCCAAAGTTAAATACCATAGGAAAGCTGCTCCGTGATTCCACCCGAAATACCCATAACGAGGTGGATAGATACCAAAATTATAGGAAGTACTTGGGAAAGGAAGACGGGAACGCAGACGCGTTACTCCCTTCGTCCCTTAACCACACGTACGGTCCCCGCTAAACTCCTGTGAAGCAAAAGGAGGGTCCAAGGACAAAAAACAGTTCCAGTAAGGGCCAAACCAGGCAAGTCCCGATCCAAGGCAGAAACGAAGCATCCGAGGAACCAAGGTCCAGCAACAGGTACAGGCGGAAACAGGCGCGGACGAACACCAAAGGCAAGGAACCGGAAGAGAAACCAAGCGCCGGTATCCTGCAGACAGGAGCTTAAATACCTGCTGCCAGGAAGAGAACCTGCTCCCACATGTGCACCCAATTACGCATGCAGCAGGTAAGAAAAGAAGGAGATTTAAAGGAACACAGACCCAAAAAGGAGGGAGGGGGGAACCCAAAGACGTGGCACCAGACCACATAATGTCCTAAATCCCAACAGTATGCTGCTGTGTGGGTATTGCAACAAAGTCCCAAAAAACTGTGCACACATGTGCACTGCCAGACCAAAGAAATGTCAATCGCCACAAAACCCAAAATGACTTACAATATTCCCGGTTGAGAAGTGCATGAAGTAGCAACGAAAAGACACAGGAGACATGTACAAGGAGTTTGCCAATGGCGTGTCGCCTACCACAGGGTCGGTACCACTGAGTCGGTTGCATTGTACACTTCCCATCACCGCACAGCAGGCTGGAAAGATGTGATCGTGCCTCTCGTCAGCACCATTGTATAGAACACTCTCCTTCATCGCCGGAAAGCAGCAAAGACACGACAGTGCCTGGCATCTGCGCCGATAAATAGCGCCTCACAACACAATAGTGCTGACTGCTTCCATTTCAATTGGAAGAGTTGCTTGAAGCACAGAAGATCTTCAGAAGAAAACAAAAACATGGCAACACAAGATGGCGGCACGTTTTGAGACATCTCGCCGGATGGCTCACGGCACGTCGGTGCACCAAAAACATTTCAAAGCAGCGCAAGTTTGCTGCGAAGCAGCTGTGACGCGTAAAGGCTGTTCCATCAGAGGAGAGGACAGTGAATCCTCGTGACTCCCAACGAGAAGGTAATGGCGTGCGTGTGCAACACTAGACTCGTGCCACCGTTTTGAAATAATGCGCAGCAGTTGAACCGCCAAACTTGCTTCAGGCACAAAATTGGCCGGTAACATGGCAGATTGGAAACACAGACGCTTGTCCATCTAATAAAATGTCTCACCAGCACCGCTTGCCTCCGGAAACCAAACCAGAACAAATGTCACAGTTCATTGCAGCCACTCATTTCCACTGACTCCAAAGTCCGTAGTGGCAGACACAAATGCCCTGCAACCTAACAACCAAAAAGTGTCTCCAAAAATAAAAGCGCCGCCTCTGCGCTTATATACTCCATACAAGTCCACTGGCCAAAACGATAGCACTCTACAGAGCGAAGGCCAGCTAGCAAAACGGTCAGGAGCATGAAAATTCATTGTGCAGGCATCTCCCATCTAGTACACACATCTAGATGACAACGCAGGTTGACAGGCTTACTGCAGATCAAATTTCCATTAACATCTCATTGTGCGCAGCGTCCAAATTAGAAGAGTTGACATGTGGAGTGCCAAAAGTGAAGTGGCTTAATATCCTAAAATGTATAGATCTTGTAGATATGTCCAGATGAAACAGAGTACAGCACGCTAGGGCTGGAGCTGTCCGATGTAATGGACACTGGTGGGGCTGCAAGACATGCTGTTCCAGTTTCATTAGTTTCCTTTGTGGCTTCTTTGGTTTCTGTGTGGCCTCTTGTGACCTAGACTTGTTGCGTACTTTTCCATGTGTTGTTAGATCTTGTACATCTTGACGCTTCTCCCCAACATGTTGACCAACTGTAGATGTCATCTTAAGGTAGCTTCAGACCAACATCAAAGCGTGAGAAAGTCTCCAACTCGTCGCCAAATAATTGTAGTAACGAGATCCAACCAGTCAAGATGTGGTTCAAGATGTTTTATTGTAGTAAGTTACAGGATATGTAGATCAGCCCCACCAGGAGCAGCCATCATGCTGCTCAGCCAGCATGCTGCTCAGCCCCATCTCAACTGTGACTTCTCCTCACAGGCTCCCAACATTCCGAAGCGCATCATCACTGCAACATTCCATGCTGCACAAGTGGTGAAAATGGCATAACATTAACATGGACAGGATACTACAATATGCCCCCGGGGGGGGGGCGGCCCATTCCCACAAGGGCCGACCCCCCCATTAAATCCCTGGTGTCTAGTGGTGTTTCCTGGCTGTGGATCGCAGTGCTGTTGTGATCTACGGCCAGGAAACCATTTCGGGAAGGTCTCGTTTGAAAGGGTAGACTCTCCCCTTACAAACGAGGCCTCCCTGAAAGCTGGGGAGGCTGTTTTCGGCCTGTTTTCCCCACTGGAGTTGAGAGCGGCCTACCTGCGGCTGTGCAATAGCTTAAACTCACAAATGCAAGACCTATTGCATTGCAAAAATGTGTTATTTTTTTACTAGCGCCCATGTGGCGCTTTCACATTCATGAAGGGCGTGTCCTACATTAAAGTAAAACCGCGCCATGGGGGCTTTCACAAAAAAGGCATCTGTTTGTCAAGTTGATAAACAAATGTGTTTTTTGGTAAAAGTGTCAATGCCGCACTTTCACTTAAATGTCGGCCACGTACCTTTCTTTAGACGCGGTTTTTGTAAAGAAAGGGGCGTGGCCTCTATATATGTGAAAGCTCAGCATGGGCGCTGGTAAAAAAAAAAATAATAATAAGTACGCGCGGCCACTAAATGCAGACCGCGCTGCTAAAATAAATAAATGAAAAAGTAAACGCGGCCGCTAAATGCGACCGTGCTGCTAAAATAAATAAATAAACGCGGCCACTATAGTTAAAGTGTAATGCCATTAGAAAATATTAAAAGAATAAAAGCGGGCGGCGTGCTGCGAGGTAGTGGGTGGAATAGGGGAAGAGCATTAAAAAAAATAGTGCTCACCAACTTATAAAGCAGACCATGCAACACCAGTAAAAGGTCCAGCCATTATGGGAGGTAACAAATGCAGACAAGGCGGTACCAAGGAGGGACTAACAAGTCTAATAATGAATCGGAAACCAACGTTTATGAAGAACAATGACGCAAGCCAATCACAAATATGGGCAGAGAGTGGGCGGGGCTTCTATTCCGTACTCCACTACTGCATGCGCTGCCCAGGCTTGACCTAAAAACGCCTTCTGTGTTCACGAGATTGGCGCTGCCCATAAGTGTCGTCTTTCTACGTGATGCCACTGCATACATGAGCGCATTGTGTATGTGCCCAAACATTAGACCGTCTCCATTGGGAACACAGTCACGTCGGTCATAGTTTATCGTCTTAATTTCCACACTGAGAAAAATAAGGGGGGGGCAGACCTGAAAAACATAACGCCTGAAAACCAACGGCCAAGTGTATACACATCCAGGGCAGACCACACCCTCTCATGATCACGGTTCCAATTGTTCCAAAGAAAAACACACAAATATATCATGAGGTACCATTAGTACCATTAGAAAATGACCAATATCATATGTTTGGTCATATAAATGAGGCTTATCACAAGACATGAAAACTTAAAAAGTTAAAAAGTGAGAAGAAGGACATCAGGAAAGAAGAAGAGACATGGAGAAGAGGAAAGAGAAAGGCATGGAGAAGAGGAGAGAGAAAGGGTTATGGAACAGGGTGAAATTAACGCACATGTTTCTAATGGACATAAGAGGAGAAACATGTTTCATTGGCACTCATCAGAAAGTCCTATTGTATCCACAGAGTGTCCACATCCCATTCATCATCAGCTTTGTGCTAGGTGCAGTAGCGAGTTAAGAAAGGTGATAATAGATGGTTCGGACATTATACATATAGACAATCAAGTAATAATGTAACTCATTATCAGAATTAAGACCTCTTTGTACTGCCACCATGAGCTGAGCTGCCAGGAGGTCGAGGGACGCGAACAGCCACTCTGCACCTGCATCTCTAATGGAGCATAATCAAAGAAATTGCAGACACATTGCGGGCATTTCGCAGAAGTGCAGACTCAGAGAGCAGGTGTACGGTGGTACCCAGAAAGTAGTCAAACTTTTCAAGGGTGCCATGGACCCCAGAGAGGAAGTGTATACCCCAGGTTCGGGGTGGTAGTGGGGCCATACATTGCTTAAGATGAGAGACTCTGTAAAGAATCGTAGCAGATTGGTGTGAGGGAGACTGCAGGCATCAGGCCTTTGCATTCAAGAGCAGCATTCATCAGACCATTAAAGTCACCGCTGATAATCAGAGGTCCATACGGGGCTGTGAGCACTGCCTCAATGAGGGCTGTAAGGAATGATTGTGTGTTAGAGGTAGTGGGGCATAGACTGAGCAAAAGACAATAGGTGAGCCCCTGAGAGTTTCTGCCACTCATAGAAACTGTCCTTGATCATCATGAAGTACCCTATCCACACTGAAGTGGATCCGAGCAAGGATCTGAATCGCCACCCACCTAGACCCTTTGTGGAAGCCCACATGATATACCATAGTAAACCTGTACTGAGTAGGCATCCTCAGTTCATTCCCAAGAGGTGGGTCTCCTGGAGGAAGAGCACATCAATGCCCAGTTGCCTGGCCCGCCTCAATGCAGCACCACACTTGACCCTGTCAAGCAACACATTTACGTTTAGAGCAGAGTGACGGCGTTATGTATGGGCATTATCAACTTTTAACTTGAGGAGTAGCGGAGAAAGGTGGACGCTGGAGTCTCCCCACATGGGGAACAAGACGCACCGGTGAATGAATCCAAGCAACAAACTATCCTCACCCCATGCTTCCAAACATGAAGTACCTGTTGTGAATAACCAGGGCCAGTGCTCAAATTTCGGGGTAAGCAATGTGTCTAGCATCCTCCGGGGAACCCCAACATAATAAAAGGCAAACTGAAAATAATAACAACACACAAACAAAATGAGGGACTGGTGGGAGGGTCTCTGGGCTTTCCCTGCTGCCCTTAGAACATCTTGCAGAGAACAGACATAGGGTGTCAGGTTACACATCCTTGGGTGGGGGCACTCCTCTGCCCCCACGCACCCAGCAGGTCTCACTTGAGTGCATGTTGCAGGATAGGGAGGTGTAGTTGTTGCATGTCTCATAGATTTTAATGGACCTCTACACATTAATAGAATGACAATTCAAGATGCTGGTTCGATGTTGAGAACCTCTGGGAATGAGCCGTCACATCCAAACCAAGATGGGATAGGGTGGAGCTCTGTCCCAATAGCGACTGGAACACCTCCTGGAAGGGTCCGGCCCCAGGACTGCTCCCCTCCCTAGAATGAGGCCCGGAGCACAAGGTAATCAGGAGCGCCGGGCTGTTTGTCTCCCGCAGCAGCTGGACCTCCCTCTCCACTGCTTGTTCTCCCTGGCATGCGGCCCCCGTGAGATCAGTCACAGAGTTGTCATCAGTCCTCCCAGGAGGGTCCTCTCCTCCACCCACTGCCATGTGAGCTTTGGCATACAAAACAAGAATGATTTAGACTAAAAGAATCACTTTCAGTTTAGCAAAGGATAAAAGCATGCATTTTAGAACCATGTTTCTCAACTTTTGTTTGACTTAGTCATAGGATTTTCGCTGCTTCTGGACGTCTCTTGTTTAATCAGTTAATAACGTGATGGTGCGGGAGCCATGGTGGACAGCCATCTTTAGCCTGATTGTGTGATGAACAAGATTTCAGTCCTGAAAATTAAAAAACATGCAATTATGGGTCTGAGAGGAGACCCGAGGGGAGGCTGAGGCTCCAAGGCACGATGAGCCTGCTCCAACAGGACATAGTGGGGATTTCTCCTGTGTGGGCACAAAAGTATCTTAGCAAGACAGCAGAAAGCGGCCCAGAATGGACCCCTCCACCCCATTCAGAAAGCCCACAAACTGCAGACCGTCCCTCTGCATCCTCTATTTGTGGATGAAGAGCATGGGACTCAACTGACAGCTGACCACCATGCTCCGGAGCTTTCTCACCATGTCCTCAAGTTCAGATACACACCCCTTCACCTCAGTGACCCTCTCTACTGCATTCTGGAGATCTTGCAGAGCAGAGAAACATTCACCCCTACCTCTCCAATTCTAGTTTCCAGCATAGATCTAGAGTCGCTGGTGGCCTGAAGGATGACAGTTGGGGAGACCTGATCACCTCCATTGGTGATCAGTGGCACAGCCTCTGCATTGGTGGGGGGAGGCGCAGTGGAGGCCCAGCTCGTAGACTTTTTCAACTTCTGCTGAGATGGAGTTGAGGTCGACCTATCTCCCCAGCCCAGCATTTCGTCCATGAGTAAGAGCAGCAGAGCCAAGATCAGAGACCACTCAGAAGACTGTTCAGTGTTCCTTCGTGCTGGTGGATTAGGGCATCAATCTTCTGCTTCCCAGGGTGATGTAGGTGGGGTATAGTATCCCAATATGTGCCCAGAAGGAAAGGGTGGGCCCAGCAGGGTGGCTGCAAAGGCGGAGGGTCTTTACTCTCTCCGCCTCACCCCAGGCCCTCAGACATCAAGTGCAGGGAGGTTGGTGCTCAGGGCAGATGGGTCAGCGCCAGCGAGGAGGCAACTGTCCTCTGCCTCCAGCCCACTAAGCGGATCCTCCACCTGGGGCCCTCATGCCCAACTTGCCCAGAGGGCAAGGATCCCGCAGACTCTGCCACCTGGTTCAGGATCTCCAGCCCCTGTGCCCACTAACTGCGATTTAATGAACTTTGGTGAATGAGTGACCAGGGATGCAGGACAGCACAGCAAAGCCTCTGTGGACTGACTGATATCACCCAGCTCCCTCCCCACCCCCGGGATGAAGTCAGTAGGCTCAGGTCAGAGCGGGGCATTATTAAGATAGCTATATTAAGAAAAATCATTAATACATTTACTAGGTTAGTCATCATAATATTCTTTGGGTTGTGCCAGTGAATATTTAGACCTCCTAGAAGACATTTAAAGAAAACTAGGGACTTTCAGGACAATAAGTCACTAAAATGGTCCAGGTGCATTTCATTTTGCAATGAGGGGTAGAAAATCGTATTTAAGCCCAAATACTTGAACAAACAAAGTTTGAGGTGTTCCTGAGGGAATTTCATAAGAGGTGTAAGCAATACTATTAATTTACTGTATTAATGCAATATCACCATTGTCATTGTGTACTATACCGCTCTTTAGTAGAGGGAGGGGTGAGCAAGAGAGCAGCCGGAAAAGTACAAAAAAATACCCCACCTTGAACAATACGGCTGCCAGTGAGGAGTGAGGGAAGCATGGAATCCCAACTGTAGGAGGCTGGCTTAGTATTTGGTGCACACTTATTTAAGTGAAGCACCTTGCACTAATTCAGGCAACATTATGGTGATTTTAGTGGTATTTGATAACCTCTTGAAAGCTCTCAAAGTGGTAGCTGTGGAGAGCAGCCTTCAGGCTTATCTTGAAGGAGAGTTAAGCAGCTTGTTTTACCAGTCCTAATCATGTAGTGTAGGTTAAACGAATAAGAACCACACAGTGTATATATAAAAATATGTCAATTTATTACACAACACTCACTAACAAATTGGTATATCTCCTACCCGGAGATATAAACACAAATACACTACAATACTTCAATTGATTCAGTGAGGAGTAGAACCAAATATTAATATCTGAGGTGACAAAAAATGAACATCTCTCTTTGTCACCTCCAAATAGCCATTAGGGAAGAAGGAAGCCATTTGGCAGTCCATAGTGGATAGGATTAATAGTGTAGGCCAAACAAAAACGACAGTGCCAGAGTGCAAGAAGAGCTGGCATGATGATAAGCACAGTACCAAAGGGAAACTGGCCAAGAACCCGAGAGCAGCACCGAGGGCCGCTTCTGGGAGGTGGTCACACCTCCCTGTGACAGGAGACCTATTGTACTACCTTCCCCTGCTCTAGCTCAGCTCAGCAGCAGAAGGGCAGAATCATGTCTGGGGTCAGCAGCAGCACTAGCTTGATGGCAGACCCTGAAAGGCTGTTACTGGGAGTACTGGAGCTTCCCGGAGGAGCCTCCCAGTGCATGTACTCATACCTCCAACACCGGTAACGGTGTTGATGTATGATCCAAACATGTTTGATACCAAACATGCCCAGGACCGGCATGGCCACTACATAGTTAGCCATCGCATAATGTATCAATATGGCTGGCCATACATACAAAGCCTGGAGAATCAACTCCGGGGTTTGTAGGGGTGTTCTGCTCAGGCAGGGGCACCCGCACACTTGTAACCAAGCACACTGACCTTAGAACTGAAGAGCCTGCCATAGGGGTGACTTATAGGTTTTAAAGTACAGTGACCTCAGATATAAGGAAACTTATATCTGTTGTAAGTGGTGCTAGCACCAACCTACACTGGCAGCAATGGCAGGCCTGTAGTCATGGTTTGAGTGGTCTCTCATGGGTGGCACAATACATGCTACAGCCCATGGGAGACCCTTGGTGAACCTATGCCGAGGGTAGCTTTGTATCATATACAAGAGACTTACAAGGGTACACCAGTAGCCAATTGTGGATGAACAGAAGTACTTAACATGGTCAATTTAGGGAGAAAGCACAGTGATTGGGGTCCTGATTAGCAAGATCCCAGTCAGACTAGTCAAAAAAACATACTGACACCAGCAAAAAGCAGGGGTAAACATGAAAGCAGATCCTAGTTTCCTATACAACCCCCCAAAACGAAAGAAGATGAGACTAATCTTGCCTAGTAGAGTCTTCATTTCCTAAGTGGAAATATCTGGAGAGTCCATCTGCGTTGGCATGGCTACTCCTAGGCATATGTTCCACAGAAAAGTCCATCCCCTATAGGGAAATGGACCAGATCAAAAAGTTTGGGATTTTCACCCTTCAGCCATAAGAGGGGCTTGTGGTCTGTCTGAACAATGAAGTGAGTGCCAAACAGGTATAGCCTCAACTTCTTCAAGGCCCAGACCACAGCAAGGACCTCCATCTCAATAGCTGACCAACGTTTCTCCCTGGGGGTCAAACTTCTGCTTATAAAAGCTACTGGTTGGTTCTGGCCATCTCTGTTAAGATGTGATAATACTGTGCCTACCCCTATCTCAGACGCATCAGTCTGGACAATTAAGGTTTTGGAGTAATCAGGACTTTGCAGGATGGGAGCAGAGCACATGTACTGCTTCAGTTCATCAAATGCCTTCTGACAGCTAACTATCCACTGAACTTTCTTAGGCATTCTTTTGAAGGTGAGATCATTAAGGGGTGTAACTATAGATCCATAGCCCTGAACAAACCTCCTGTAGTACTGAGCTAGGCCCAAGAAAACTCTGACCTGAGTCTGGGTAGTGGGAGCATCCCAGTTCATTATGGTCTGGATTTTGCTCTCCAATGGTTGAACCTGGTCTCCACCCACAAGGTGGGCCAAGTACACACCCTTGCTCTGCCCTATTTGGCACTTCGTGGCCTTGATAGAGGGGCCTGCCTCCTGCAGGGCCTCCAGAACATTCCTGAGGTGGACCAGGTGATCCTCCCAGATGGAGCTAAAGACAGCAATATCATCTAGATATGCTGCACTATAGGCTTCCAGAACTGTGAAGAATTTGTTCACCAACCTCTGAAATGCGACAGGTGCATTCTTCATATCAAAAGGCATTACAATAAATTGATAATGCCCACTAGGGGTTGAAAATGCTGTTTTTGGTTTGGCATCCTCAGAGAGTTTGATTTGCTAGTAACCAGCAGTCAGGTCAAATGTACTGAGATAGTTGGCAGAGGCCAGACTATCAATCAGCTCATCTGCCCTGGGTATTGGATGGGCATCAGTCCTAGTGTCTGCATTGATACCTCTATAGTCTACACAAAACCTCATATCTATCTTACCATCCTGGGTGTGAGGTTTTGGCACAAGGATTACAGGGCTAACCCTGGGGCTATCCGAAGTTTCAATGAACCCAAACTCCATAATTTTGTGGACCTCTGTCCTGATGCAGTCTCTGACATGGTTAGTCTGTAGATTTTTCTCTTGACAGGCAGACTGTCACCTGTGTCCACTTCATGGGTACACCAGGTGGTTTGACTGGGAGTCAGAGAGAACAAGTGGGGAAACTGATTGAGAACCTATCTGCAATCAGTTTGCTGCTGGTCATTGAGGCTGCCTGTCAAGCCTACTCCATCAACTGACCTATCAACAGGGTCCTGAGAGAGGATATCAGGGAGAAGGTCACTCTCTTCCTCCTGTCCCTCATCAGTTGCCACGAGCAAGCTCATGTCAGCCCTGTCAATAAAAGGTTTTAGACGGTTCACATGAAGAACTCTGTGAGGACTTCTTGGAGTGCCTAGGTCAACCAAGTAGGTGACTTTATCCTTGTTCTCAAGGATAGTGTGGAGGCCACTCAACTTGTCCCGGAGAGCTGCTGGGGCCACAAGCTCCAACACCCACTCTGCTGTTCCTGGCTAGTAAACAGTCAGTACAGCCTTTTTGTCATGCCTAGCTTTCTGAAGCTCCTGGCTGGCCTCAAGGTTTTTGCTGACCTTCTTCAAGTACTCAGCCATACGTGAACGCAGGCCAAGTACAAAGTCCGCAATGTCCTATTTAGGCAGTTTGAGAGGTTGCTCCCATCCCTCCTTAACCAATCAAAATGGACCCCTAACTGGATGCCAAAACAGAAGTTCAAGTGGACTGTAGTCCACCCTCTTCGGAGGAACCTCTCTGTAGGCAAAGAGAATTCAGGATGTTAAGACATCCCATTTTCACCTCAGCTTTTCTGGGAGTCCATTGATCATACCCTTTAGGGTCTTGTGAACTTTTCAACAAGCCCATTGCACTGTGGATGGTAGGGTGTGGTAAACTTACACTTTACACCACACTCTTTCCACATTGCAGTAATGTAGCTAGACATGAAGTTTGTATCTCTGTCTGACAATACCTCTTTAGGAAACCCCACTCTGGAGAAGACTCTCAGAAGGGCCCTAACCACCACAGGAGCTATATTGGCCCTTAGGGGAATAGCCTCTGGATACCTAGTGGCACGTTCTACCACCACTCGTATGTAACTATGTCCAGATGCTGATGGAGGGTTTAATGGACTAACAATGTCTATCCGTACCCTCTCCAAGGGAACCCCAACTACTAGAAGTGGAATTAAGGGGGCCTTTGAAGTACCACCTGAGTTATCACTTGCTTGGCAAGTGACACAGGAGTGACAAAACTCCTTGGTATCTTCTGACATGTAGGGCCAGGGAAAGTGAGGGAAAAGCCTGCCTCAAGTCTTGTTCTGCCCAAGATGTCCTGCAAGGGGAATGTCATGTGCTATGGATAAAAGAAAACCCCTGAATTTCTGAGGTATTACCAACCTCCTGGTGGCACCAGGCTCGGGGTCTCTACACTCGGAAAACAGGAGCCCATCTTCCCAATAGAGTCTATGGAACCCACTGACGTTCTCTGCCTCCTCAGCAGCAGCTTGCTGTCTAAGCTGTTCAAGATTTCTGCTGCAGACTCAAGCCTGCCCTGGAAGGGCCCCTTGCCCCAAAGAACTCTGCTGTGTCTGGCCCAAGTTCCTCCGGGACAGTTCATTCACAGGGGCAGAGGTCATCTCCCTCAGGAGACTGATCCTCACTGGGAGTCTCAGAAGAGGATAATTCCTTACCTTTCCTGCTCTAAGGAGCTTGCTGGCCCATTCTTCCAGGATCCAGAAGCTCCCTCAGTGCCTAACTGTTTGACCTGAGCCCTCTTAACAGCAAATTCACTGGCAGAGATTCCCATCATCACTGCATGTGTCCTGAACTCTACTTCAGATGACTCTGAAGTTTCTAAGTCATTGCCCAACAGACAGTCCACAGGTAGGTCTGGGGAAACCACAACTCTTTTAGGACCAGTTACCCTTCCCCAGCTGAGATTCAACTCTGTCACAGAATGATCAGTCCTGACATTGCTTGCATTGGTCACTTGGTAAATTTGACCAAGTATAACCTGCTCATCAAACACAGGTTTCTCTGTCACCATTGTGACACTGGCGCCTGTGTCCCTGAATGCCACTGCTTCTTGACCATTAAACAGAGGCTGTTATCTGCACTTGCCCAAGTTAGTGGGACTTACAAGTAAAGTGGCAAGTTCCATGCCACTGTCACAGACAAGGACAGCCTGAGTGGGTTTCTGACTATGCCAGAACACACTTCAGAACCCAAGGTTAACCCTACTAATCCCTTGGGGCACTACTACTACTTGTACTGGTGCTAGGGGCGCTACTTGCCTTAGGGGCAGATGTAGTAGTTTCTTTGGTGATAGCTTTAGAACAATTAGCATTCCTTGTTCAGTGGCCTTTCTCCTTACATAGGTAACGACAAGGTTTCTTGCCAGAGGAAGAGGAGGTTTGGGACCCACCCCCAGAGAAAGATTTTTGGGAACCTTGTGAAGACGCCTTTTTGTCTTTACCTTTTGTTGTATTCCTCTTAGGGTATCCGTATATAGGTTTTCCTGTATCATGTCCTTATATAGGCACAATTCGCCCTGCCCTTATATAGGCATAAAATCCCAGTCCTTATTTAGGCATTAAGCCGTGCACTCCAAATACAGGCATGGTCTCTGACATCCGTCCACCCTAACTTCACAACGAGTTCTTGAAGAACAGACCTTTAGGCTCTGGGAGTTTCCCTAGCACAGGACTATTGATTTCTTCAAGGACTCATCTATTATGCATGAACTGTTATACCTTAGGGGTTCATTCATGACGTCTTCCGCTGTCCGATTCACGTCAATGCTAACATTCTGAGGTACCTCTCAGGTATAAATATACCTTCCCTAGCCCTTGTAAACTAGAGGAGACCTCAACTTCAGAGGAGCCCGTTTCCCGGCCTGTCGCACTGAGAAGACGCTGTCATCCCTGCACGCAGAGAGTCCAGCTTCCAGTGATCTGACTTCCCTCGCGGAGTGTTGGAGTTCAAGTCTGGCAAGAGATTCCCACCTCTCTCATTCTTAAGGTATGGAGCTGACTAGAACCTAGAGGGACTCTTGGCATACTAGGCATACTAGACTTAACATACTCTTAGTATACCATAGTAAGGAATACTTCACCTACTTCATACCTCTCCCTACACCTAGGATAGGTTAGGTACATTGGGGTAGAACTAGCTTAGAGACGCATCGTATGAGTACTCGCATTTTTAGTCTGTGTTATTTATGTAAATGAATATCTACTAAAGATCATGCTAGCGCAGTATTATTTATTTCTACTGCTTACGCTGTACATTATTTATCTTGCATACTGTCTTGTGATCGTAACAGCACATTTTACTTACACAAGAAACAAGACTGTTCAATAAACCTTTTATTGAAACGCCCGTCTATTCTTTCTGTGTAACTTTGAGGAAAACTAAGCATGCACGATTGAGCTGAGTGAAATAGTTATCTATTGTTTCTACGACTCTGGGACACGTTCTGATTCTAAAGGGAAACAAAGTGGTCATGTTTTGCGGCTGCCAGAAACTACTCCCTTCTTGTTTATCAAGGAGTTTCTAGTGGCCTCTGAGCTAGCTGGCACAAGTAATTAAGTTTAATATACTCGATAGGGACATACCGACCTCAGTCCTATGTCAAACCTATAGGGTATATTATTCCAATGCGCAGAGCCTATTAGGGAAATAGGAGCTACACTACATGGTGCCCAACGGTTTGGTAAGGCGGTAATTCAACGCTAGATACTGAGTAACTCAGCCGTGCTTTTTCTCTCAGAGACCCCTACCCATATACTCCAAAAGACGTCTGGAGTGGGCAGGGTTAAGTATCCACCACGGCTACATAGGGAAACACCCTATATGTTAGCTGTTTGGTTTGTTCAACGTTGAAGGATACAGTGTTCCAAAATATTGTGCACCTTATCTTTGTTTCCTTGAAACTTGTTCTACATTTTTCAAACAACAAAATGCCTGACTCCGACACTGAAACCGGAAACGGTGGAGCTACGGATCAGCCAGCTGTAACAGCTTATAACATCACAGGTTTTATTGAAACCGAGGAGGGTGTTATAGACATCCATCCAAACTTAAGAAGAGCCATCACTCTAAAACTTATAAAACATGGCCTACCACCAAGAGGAGGTAGAGCAGTTTTCGTGATAGAGGCACACGAATCCTTTCAGACAGAGGTATTCTATTCATGGGTAATATTTCCTGAATCCAATTCAGTAACAAAACTGTTTCACTTCTACAAAGAAGATGATCCACCAGAGGAATACATTCCTTTCGAGGATATTGAAATTCCATTAACATACCAGGAGCATCAGCTCTGGTTTAAAGGCGCCCTAAAACATCACAGAAACATTACCAGGCTCGGTCCACTAGGTAGACCAGGAGCAACATGGCCGATTCTAGCCGGCTACACACCTCATCCTGACCTGGATATAATGTCAGATGAGGAACTACTTGTTCAACTACAAGAATTAGTAAACATATACAGACAATTGGTCCAATATGTCATGCGGACTTTCACAGTCCAACCACCATTGACACTTCCAAATCAGACTCCCCAACAGGGGAATACACTAAAAATTACACCACAGACTCTATACGCAGTCATGGGTAAAATGCCCACAAAACGTGAGCAAATTCCATTTTGGATAGCTCAAAAAATTACTCAAATCGAAGCAATATTTCCAAATACTAGCCGGATGAGAAACACAGAATCCTAACTATCAGTTTACCGATGGGGATCACACCACAACTGGAAGACTGCACCACTTGGGGCTCAGTCTTTGCTGCCATCTATACTAAAACACATGGCATTCCGTCAATTGCGGTAATACCTGATGTCCTGAAACAAATTCAAAACGAATACGGGGCAGAGCCTGCTCTAAATTTAGGCATGAAATTACTGAAAAATTTCGACCAGGTCTCAACAATAATATTATCTAATATTAAAGGGGAGGCAGCAGCAGTGGCGATCCGCCAAAAATTAAGGGAATTTGATGTTACAGAACATCAAACAGAGCTACCCAGAATTATAGAACAATCTTATGCTGAATTAGGCAGAGATAGTTTGGGTGGAAGACCAGTGAAGCCGAAACTATCTGAAATTCCTGAGAAGGACTCTATAAAACAAACTCATATATCTTCTAAAAAGAAGTGGGAGACTAATAAACAAAATTCACACGAGAAACGTTCTCAATCCCGAGGTAGGTCTCCTCAAAAGGAGCCCTCTGAAAGGAGGTATAACCTCAGGAATAGGGATAATTTGAGAAAACCTGACAGGTATCAAGATACTGATACACGTTCCTCTCGTCCCTTTGAGATATCGTCACAGACTTCGGAAAGAAGAGGACGATCAGAACATATAGAAGAACGCGTGAAATCGAAAGACGACAAACACGTTCCAAAAAATAAAGCAAAACCTCAATTCTCCAAAAAGAAAGTAGCAGGTCTAAAGATCAGACATGCCGAGAATACTGAGACCACAACTCAAGAACGGAGAATGGGCTCAGACAATGCTGGACAGTGCAGCAGAAGTCACAATAGCTCGCCAGAACCTGAAGGAACTTCTGGAGATAGTGGACTTGAATGAGTACATTACAGTTGAGACTGTAGACACCAGGGTTAGTACTCCACAAAAGTTATATGAAATAACACTCCGGATGGAGGGAGACATACCTAGACAGGTGAAAGCACTTTTTTGGGAAAGACTATCAAGGGGCTATGACATACTTCTAGCAGAAAAAGACTGGCCACCACAATTTGTCAGGGAGTGCCCACACGGCGAGGACATTATTATGCCTGCCTTCTCCAACCATATTCCAATTCACCTAAAATATACATATGCCTGGAAATGGGCAGTAGCCCAGGCCCCAGCATTATATAAAAATCATGTAGGATGGGATGAGGACTCCCCTCACCATAAAATACATCTGAAACATGAACCAACTGCACAAAGGCAGTATCCAATAAAGCAAGAAGCTAAAAAACAGGTCAGGGAGATCTTAGATCAACTTGAATACCAAAGGGTGATTGAAATATGCACCTCCTCAATGAACAATCCTTTGTTTCCTGTCTCCAAACCAGACAACAGATATCGTCTAGTTTTGGATTACAGACACTTAAACACTTGTTCTAAAACTTTTGCAGTGCAAAATGCACATAGCACAACATTAATGAATAACATTGTGCGTAAAAAATATAAAACAACATTAGACATCTCAAATGGTTTCTTTTGTCAAAACATAGCACCTGAAAGCAGGTACTTAACAGCATTCTCCATAATGGGGACCCAGCGTCAATTTTGTTGACTCCCACAAGGGTTCAAGAACAGCCCGGGGTTATTCTCAGTGAGAGTAACAGAGTTACTACAAATCTATGACAATGAGGCATTGTCCTATGTCGATGACATATATCTGACAGACGATGACCTGGACAAACACTTGAACAGGGTAAGCACCATTATACTGGGCTTCGCCTCTGAGGGCTACAAATTCAACTTTAAAAAGTCCCGAATTGCCCATCTCAATGTCCTATTTTTAGGATATGAGCTTTCAAGTGAAGGCAAGAGCTTTGCAGCTAACTTTTTAGAAAAGTGTGCGCTGCTCCAACCTCCAAAAACGCTAAAAAACTTACAATCCATCCTGGGTTTCTTAAATTTTGGAAGAACATACATTCTAAACTACGCAGAAAGGGTTAAACCTCTCTACGCATTAATCAAACCTGATTTTTCAATCAAAAACTGGACAAACGAACACACAGAAATCTTGCGTTCACTCCAGGCTAACATGTTAGCAACAAGTCACTTACAAACATGCGTAAGTCAACGCAACCTGGTGATCCGATAATTTCGGGTCAATGCGGATTCACCTACTTAACCTTCAATGAGGGTGAAAAGATACCAATCGCATACAAATCTCATTTGTATAC
Source organism: Calotriton arnoldi (assembly GCA_963921515.1). NCBI lineage: Eukaryota > Metazoa > Chordata > Amphibia > Caudata > Salamandridae > Calotriton > Calotriton arnoldi. Next base: position 1,098,241 of record CAWUFW010005009.1, on the reverse strand, counting down.
ACAAGCGGAAATGCGCTTCACTTCAACTGAAAAAATTCTGACAGCAGTTCAAACCGCTGTAGCAAAAGAAAGAGCCCTAGCACAAGGGAAACGCATTATTGTCGTAACCCCAGTACCAGCTTTAGAAGCGGTTACAAAAGCAAGCATTCCAAATGCAAAAGCATTACATCCAAGATGGATACAATGGGTTAATTCTCTTACTGCAACAGATGTTGAATATGTTTTTGATCCAGATTTAAAAACACAAGCATTCCTGCAATATGAACAAGAATGTCCTCTGCCCACTGAAATTCTGCCTTTCGATCAGTACGAATTCATAATTTACACTGACGGATCCGCACAGTCCGCAACAGGGAGTAAGCAAGCTTACAGTGCAGCGTGTGCAATCGTTAAAGGTCGCATGCGAGATGGCATCTTCAGACCTATGGTCACAAAAACTCAATCTCTAGGAGATTGTACAGCTCAGCGAGCTGAACTACAAGCATTCAAACTGGCACTTGAAAGTACAGATCGAGAATTCCCCACACTAATAGTGTGCGATTCCTTTTACTGTGTTCAGTCGTATAATGAATTTATACAAAACTGGCTTGAAAATGGTTTCAAAGATGCGAAAGGTGGCACAATAAAGCACAAAACGCTTTGGGAACAAGTAGTTCAGTTGAAAAACGAACTACCAAAGGCTCACGTGATCCACACACTGAGTCATCAACGTGATGGCGTTCACGTTGCAGGGAATTCATTGGCTGACGAAGCCGCATAGGGGGCTGTTCAGACGGCTTCCGTAGCTGCGATCACTCGTTCAAAAACAAAAATAGACGGTGAGATAATGTTGGCTGTCAATGCTTCAAGCAAGGGCAGCAGTGCAGCGTTACCAAAAAAGTTTCCACTCAAGTACTCTTATGTAATTGATGCGACCAACGTTCCTTTTGCTCGAATCCCTGGAGTGGGGGATAGGGTAATTCCAAACAGGGAACGTAGATTAGGACTAATCCTAGCAGCACACGAAGGGATAGCTTCTGCCCATGCAGGTGTTTCTGCAACAGTATCTTTACTCAAGCAAAGATATTGGTGGCCTGGCATTCGGAAACAAACCAAGAACTATGTTTTAGAATGTGATATTTGCCAACAGATGAAAGTCTCAACAGTAAAACGTCCTGCGCAGACACCACTGTTAATTTCAGACAAACCATTAGCTTGTGTTTACCTGGACCACTGCGGTCCCTTGCAAAGGGACGGTAACTATAAATATATCATGGTTGCAGTGGATTCATGCTCTAGGTTCCTATGGATATGGCCTCAGCGCTCGGCTGACGCTCGAACTGTTATAAAAGATTTGCGAGTCTTTATCGGCACATATGCAATAGGCACGCTACATTCTGACCAGGGCCCTGCGTTTAGCTCTCGGGCTTACAAAGAAGCCATGGCCAGTCTGGGCGTTGCATTGCGGTACTCCTCTCCATTCCATCCTGAGGGAAATTCGGCTGTGGAAAGGAAAAACCGGGACATAAAGCAGTCTATAACAGCTAGGGTATTAGGTTCGGGTGATGGGTGGGTCAAACATCTTTATGGGGTCCAACGCTCATTAAATAACCTCCAAGAAGTTCTCTAGGGGGGGGGTCACTCCATATGAGGTCCTATTTGGGACAAGAATGTGGGTACCAGACCTCGATCACATAGGCACAGTGGTGGAAAATAAACCGTTTGATATCAAAGATCGTTTGGCTGTTTTACAGGAACTCAATGAACTAAGATCGAAACAAAGCAACGTATTCCTGCAGCCAACCACCACTGGGGAAAAACCGGCGGTCCCAGCAAGGCCTGTCTGGATTCCAAAAGTTGGGGATCTAGTCAGAGAAAAGATTGCGGACAAGAAGGAATTTGGACCTTCTTACAGACAACCAGTACCTGTCCTAGCAGTTCAAGGAACAAGAACAGTACTTCTGCCGCCCCTTGCTGGAAGAAAGGAGAAAAGATTTGTGTCCATCGACCTCATCAAACCACAGTATGTGGCCAATACTAAATAGTAGGCCTCGTGGACTCCTACCTAGTAGCAGACACACTCCTCTCGCTACTATCCAAGAGGTTCAGACTGATAGACTGATAACCATTGAGAATTCAGCTGTAACAGATGAAGGACTAGGCAACAATGCAATGCAACTCATCCCTCTTGAAAATCAAGTAACAGTTCGTCCAAATACACCTGTCTACACCAATGTAGCAAGTGATCAACTGGTTCCAGTGATTTCTACAAATCCTGATGCAATTCCAACAATTGACAGAACTGCTTCTGGCTATTTCATTAACTTTGATACGTTCTCAGAAGATCCGAGTGAACCTGAAACGACACCAGCATCAGTCAAACTCAAGCAGCAAGTACAAGACTTTCTTCACTTTCTGAAAAAGACTTATCTGGTTTCCCCATGGATTGAACTCTGGATTATATCTGGAATATTTGTTTTCCTGCTCTGGCTAGCTTTGGTTACAACTGTGAGCGTGCTTATAAGTGGCAGATACATCCATGTGAACATTGAAGGAAAAGATGTGAACGTACTTTTGAAACCTCATAAATCTTCCCATCGTGAAGCAAGAGACTTGTCAACAGTGAACATCACAGCCGTTCCTATACAGGATGGTATAGTGTGGGACAAAACAGATTTTGATATCTTTGGCCCGACGGAACAATTGAACATTCCACATTTATTTAAAATTTCACTAAGTGATCTAATTTCGTCCAGTACCTACTCTGATGATTGGGACTTTGAGACTGTTAATGACATAATGTTTGACCTAGAAAAATCTGCTGCATTTTCTAAAAATGAATATTTAGAGGGTTCATCAGACTATGAACAGCTGTATTGCTATAACCACTATGGTCATCATTATTTGCATAAATCTGCATACCCTAGAAATGTGTTTATGTTTAACCAATGGGAGCATTGTCCTACACCACCAAAAGGTAGTTCAAAAACATTTGCTAACAAGTTTCCATATTTTTCAGGTTACAATACATCTGATCCAGAAACATTTTACTATAAAAATGTAAACAAAACAGGACTGAAAATTATGTTAACTAATACCAAACAGATTTACTCTGCAGCATTTATTGCCCAACTGTCTAGACAGGGTTTCGACTTATGGAAAGACACAGTAGACACAAAAACTGTCTGGGGTACTAAAGATTGGCAAGTGCAGGGGATAGAAGTGTTATTTAGAGCCTGAATCATCCCTGAACAAATAATGTTTTTGAATGAAACTGTCCAACAAACATCTTGTCTTGGACTAGCCAAGATAAAAGAGATGTAAACACCTTCTGTACCAACACCTGCCGGTGATAACAAAACACAGGCAGCGGTTACAGTTGACCAAATACTACAACTCAACAGATCTAATCCTGATTGGAGAAAATGGTTGATCTGGCCCACAGACACGAACAACTGTCAGGAAAGATTCCTGAATAAAACTCAGGGCTTTACTATTCATAGGCCAGACCCAAGATACGTCCAAAGACAGCATCTGGGGGTAGTAACAACATACAGTGTAGGTAAATTATGCCTCGATTGGCTGCAGAAATCTACACTACAGGATGTGAAACAACACTTATCCTTACTTACAGAAGACGCAGACCTTAGGGAATTCTTGCTTGGACCAAGAAAACCGCGTCAAAAACGTTTCATATATGCCGGCATTTATGCTGCCTATTATGAAGCATGGAAAGTGTCACAGATGGAGGCTGCAGAACGAATACGTGAACTTGATTGTATTAATTTAGAGAAAACCCTCTCTGTGGTCGACAATGGGTTAACAACTTTGTCCTCCAGAATATATTCGTTGGATGGCATTGTATACTCTGCTATCGACATACTAGAACAAGATTTGGCAATGTTACAGCAAGGCCAATCTCAATTACGTTCTATTGTGTTATTAAGCTGGACGCTGCAATCTTTGCGTGCAGGCTATGTGCCTTGGCGTTTCATCAACACGTCAGCTCTGTTTGCAGAATACAATCTAACTGATAAACAGATCGAACTGGCACAAAGAGGAGCAAAGTATACAGTGCTGAGCATTGAAAAACTGGAAAAGTTACCATTCACAGTGGCAGAAAAACCAGCTACAGAATGGCTCACTCATGGCAAAATCACGTTACCTGTGACTACTTTTCAGTTTCAGTATTGCCTCAGACAAATGCAAGCAGGCAAATATGAAAGGTTGGGTAAGGAATACATTAAGACATCTTGGGATTTACCGTATACATATAGATGTTGGAGTGGGGATCGTGAAGTGTTTTTGAGCGGTACACACTGTAAAAGTGCACTGAGCGGTTCACTTATATGTCAGGACATTTTTTTACACAGGGCTTGCAATGGTTCTGTGGCAAATTTGTCTTGCCATCAGCAGGGTACACCAGCTGCTGTGATTAATCCAACGTTTGGACAACTTTCTAATGGGAGTTACCTCATGTTGAATGATCAGAGTTCCTGCGGCATGTTGCCAGGCATCCCATATCTAGTAACGGTCAACTCCAGGGTCACTTGCTGTATGCAAGTATTGTTTGCCCCAATAGACACAGTCAGGGAGTCACCTCTATGGCCTTCGCTGAACGTCTCTTTTATAAGATTTGATACTTTGAGGAGAATGAAAGCCATGCTTTTACAGCAAACAGTGCCTTTGACCTCGGCCAAAGAAACCTATGATCTACAAGTAGCAAGGACTTCGGCTGAGATACAGACTTTAATACGTACAAACTGCCCTATACATTTCGTGGAAATGATAGGACGTATCTTTAACATGTCTGATACAACCGGAATTGTATTAAGAGCATCTGCTCCGGTCTGTTAGCACCTTTCCAGGCAGTACTCGGAATCATCCCGAACTTTGCACATTCGGTTTTTGGTGGCATACCATTAACTCTAGCACTTGTTGCCGGAATTCTATTTCTCTTCCTGCTATTACGCTATGGCCAGCCTATTCGCAGACATCACTCCGAGCGAAGTGGAGAAAGCTCTCCTTGAACGAAGGTGCCGTGAGCGAATAGTACAGCTTTTGGGCATGACTCGTCTACGGGAACTTAATACCACGTGGTTCCTGTCATTCAGACCAATCTGGCAAGATTGCATCTTACCTGTCCTACGATGCCTGCTATGCAGTGAAGAATGCGTGTTAGACACCTGTCTAACATTTCCATCAGCAACGCCAACATATCGATACTCTGCTGGACCCGATAATGGCCCATGCTCTGTGTTGTCCCCAGAGGCTACCAATCCTGATGACGGCATTCATTGAGATCTCACAGTCGCTTCCAGCTGCTGCTGAGGTACGAGATGGATCTACAGGCACACAGGTAACAACGGACGCGAACATTGCTGCGGCAACCTATGCTGAAAGCGATGCTTCACATCTCTGTGCAATTAATCTACTACACGAGGTGTTCCGACTGTCACCATCTTCAGTGGACGATGTTTTGTCTACAGAAATAGATGATCTCATGTTTACACCGTACCCGTACACTGACTCTGATTCGGCCCACAGTGTTCCAGAGATGCAGTAACAATTTGGCCTTCGTATTTCAAAACTTGGAACTCTACCCAAATTGAATTTTTTCCCATTTTTCGAACTAAATGGCAATTCAATCTGCTTGAAGTAGAACTAGCCTTATAGTACAGACTTCGCGGTACTTCCTCAGACACTTTGTCATCTTATTTTGTCTAAAAAGTTCATTAAACTTATCGATCATTTTTTTGTCACATGTAAATATTACTGCTTATTTCATTCAAATTGCATTTTATTTTAAATATATGCCTGAAATGAAAAGCAATGCTTAAAATGTACAGTACCTTTTGCATTTTAAATAGGGTTTTAAATGCTTTTAAGAAATATTTTTAGCAATATGCGGTACTCCATTTTATGTTTAGCATATTAAATGTTTAGCATTTTATTATTATCGTACACACGAAAGTGGAGTGGGTGTTGTATTCCTCTTAGGGTATCCATATATAGGTTTTCCTGTATCATGTCCTTATATAGGCACAATTCGCCCTGCCCTTATATAGGCATAAAATCCCAGTCCTTATTTAGGCATTAAGCCGTGCACTCCAAATACAGGCATGGTCTCTGACATCCGTCCACCCTAACGTCACAACGAGTTCTTGAAGAACAGACCCTTAGGCTTCGGGAGTTTCCCTAGCACAGGACTATTGATTTCTTCAAGGACTCATCTATTATGCATGACCCGTTATACCTTAGGGGTTCATTCATGACGTCTTCCGCTGTCCGATTCACGTCAATGCTAACATTCTGAGGTACCTCTCAGGTATAAATATACCTTCCCTAGCCCTTGTAAACTAGAGGAGACCTCGACTTAAGAGGAGCCCGTTTCCCGGCCTGACGCACTGAGAAGACGCTGTCATCCCTGCACGCAGAGAGTCCAGCTTCCAGTGATCTGACTTCCCTCGCGGGGTGTTGGAGTTCGAGTCTGGCAAGAGATTCCCACCTCTCTCATTCTTAAGGTATGGAGCTGACTAGAACCTAGAGGGACTCTTGGCATACTAGGCATACTAGACTTAACATACTCTTAGTATACTATAGTAAGGAATACTTCGCCTACTTCATACCTCTCCCTACACCTAGGATAGGTTAGGTACATTGGGGTAGAACTAGCTTAGAGACGCATCGTATGAGTACTCGCATTTTTAGTCTGTGTTATTTAGGTAAATGAATATCTACTAAAGATCATGCTAGCGCAGTATTATTTATTTCTACTTCTTACGCTGTACATTATTTATCTTGCATACTGTCTTGTGATCGTAACAGCACATTTTACTTACACAAGAAACAAGACTGTTCAATAAACCTTTTATTGAAACGCCCGTCTATTCTTTCTGTGTAACTTTGAGGAAAACTAAGCATGCACGATTGAGCTGAGTGAAATAGTTATCTATTGTTTCTACGACTCTGGGACACGTTCTGATTCTAAAGGGAAACAAAGTGGTCATGTTTTGCGGCTGCCAGAAACTACTCCCTTCTTGTTTGTCAAGGAGTTTCTAGTGGCCTCTGAGCTAGCTGGCACAAGTAATTAAGTTTAATATACTCGATAGGGACATACCGACCTCAGTCCTATGTCAAACCTTTAGGGTATATTATTCCAATGCGCAGAGCCTATTAGGGAAATAGGAGCTACACTACACTTTCTCCTCACACTTCTCTTGGGCCTTAGAAGAATCTTGTTTCTTCTGGTCACCACCACCATTATTTTTCTGCTTGACCCTGATGCGGACCCATTTCTCTGCCTTCTTTACCAGTTCTTGGGGAGAGGTTAGATCAGTGTCCACCAGGTACTGTTGCAGTTGCTGATTTGGACAATTATTAATGATGTGGTCCCTCATCAATAAACTGTACAGTTCCTCATAGTCATGAACATTACTTCCATAAAGCCAGCCTTCCAGAGCCTTAATAGCACTGTCTACAAAATCAGCCCAGTCTTGGGTATGTGCCTTCTCTGTGTCCCTAAACTTAACCCTGTATTGCTCAGTGGTTAAACCAAACCCATCTATGAGGGCACTCTGCAAGACTGTGCAGTTGTCAGCATTTTCCTCCTTGACAGTGAGAAGGGTGTCTCTACCTTTGCTAGCAAAGTAGACCACAGGATAGCTGCCCACTGCCCTTGAGGGACCTTTTGTACCTTACAGGCCCTCTCTAAGGCAGTGATCCATTTATGGATATCATCCCACTCCTGGTAAGGAGGGACTATCCTGCTTAGGTTCCTAGTATCAAATGACTGTTAGAAATTTGAACAAAGCAGCCAAGGATTTTAAAGCCGCACAACCCAATTAGTCACTTCAAAGTATAGCAGCAAGTTAAGTTACTTTAAGTATACTATTGCCTACCTCTAAGGTCCGCTGCTTATGGACCATGAAAACTATTAGATACTACACAGAGAAAGAGAGGCAGCAGATAAAAACAGTCATATAGCCGACAAAAACATTCTTGAGTCTTCAATCGAGTACAAAGTTCTTCTTTAATGAATTCAATTCTTGAAACGTGCAGCCAACGCGTTACTCCCTAAACAGGGCTTCATCGGGGCACTGATAAAGTCATCAAACGGTTATCCGGATTATGTACGGTGTTGTTCAGCATAGGCAGACACAAACCTAGAAGTGTAGTCTTCCTTAAATTAATCAGTAATACACTCCCTCCAAGTCGGACTGGCTACTGTAATTGCAGAAGTGGCATATCCGGGAGTGTAGTTCTTCGAAAATGTCCAATAAATGCTTAATAGCAAATCACGAACTCCCTCAATTCCGAGAGACGTTCTAGACAATCTGAGCCGTGTGCGGCTCTCTTCTCTTCCCGCCGGTACTCAAGCTGGAAAAACCTAATGAGGGACAATGTCGTCTAGAACATAGGACATGCCATCACCTTCAGTGCATCTGCAGTATTATTTTCTCCAGTCACCCTACTGCGGCCTATTGTATATAACAAGCTGCCAATGCAGTATCCACCTGTAAATGGAATAGCAGATATTTTTTCTTGCATTAAATGAACCCTGTATGATCACATCAAAGCTCTATATCTGTTTCTGCCCGAGTTCCAGTTACTTGTTTTGTATGTTACAGATGTTTTATGTTTGGATAATATGTCATGAAGAAATAGAATACGTTTAGTTTCTCTTTCTACTGTTTTAATCTGCTCGAAGCAGTGTGATGAAATTACCACTGCACACAAATCGTTTGCAGAGTGTTTAAACTAATGTAGTAGTCAACACATAATAAGAAACTCATTTGCAGGACTGTACTGTGAAAATATGTGTTAAAAACCAATAAAGATTATTTCAAAAATGATTTTGCAAAAATGCTAATAAAAAATTACGAAACAAAAAAAAAAGAAATATGAAGTCTATAAAGGTGAAACTCCACACCAAACTTTTACCAGAAGGGGGGTGTTAGATCAGGCTTTTTCAGTGGGTTTGCCCCCAGACTTTTTGCTTTTTGGCCTCCTGTTTTTGACCCTGTTTTTGTTGGTTTGAGGACTCTGGGCACTTTACCACTGCTATTATGTGCTAAAGTGCATATGCTCTCCATGTAAATTGGGTTTATGGATTAGTGATTCCTGGATTGGCATATTTGATTTACTGGTAAGTCCCTAGTACAGTGCACTGTGTGTGTCTAGGGCCTGTAAATCAAATGCTGCTAGTGGGCCTGCAGCACTGATTGTGCCACTCACATGTGTAGCCTGTAAATGTAACTCAGACCTGCCACTGCAGTGTCTGTGCGTAGTTTGGTGCTGCCGTGTCAAACTGGCAAGTGCACCCACTTGCCAGGCCCTAACCTTCCCTTTTCTTACATGTAAGACACCCCTAAAGTAGGCCCAAGGTAGCCCCATGGGCAGGGTGCAGTGTATGTGAAAGGTAGGACATGTACTGAGGTGTGTGACATGACCTCATAGTGAAATACAGTGTATTTCGTTTTCACTATTAAAAGGCTATCTGTCCAATAGGATAGAATGGGAGTTTATTTATAACATCTTAAATATAACTTCACATTGGGACAAGATAGAAAGATGGAGTTTAGTATGCCTGAACTCAGAATATTGAAATGCATCTTTTAGTAAAGATGATTTTTACATTGTGTGTTTGAAAATACCACTTTTAGAAAGTGGGTATTTTCTTGCTTTGCCCTCCTGTGTGCCTCTGCTGGTTTGTGGGTTGACTGTCTGGCTTTGGAGTGACAGGGGTTGCGCATTCTTTCAGACAGCCACTGTGGGAGAGATTGATGTGTGTCCTGCCTTTCCTGAATGAGTCAGGGCTGGGCTGAATAGACCTGGGCTGCATTCAGAGTAGGGGGAGGAGATGTCTTTCACACCTGAATGGGCCTGGTCTGCCTGGGACAATGTTGTCTCCAACTCCTGCAGGGCAGCTGCACCAAAGAGGACAGAACTGGTTTTGGCTGGGCAAAGAGCTTCTCTGCCACTAGAGAACAAAGGCATTTATGCTATAAAAAGTGGGGCTCAGACCCCTGAACTTTAGATTACTTCTGGAATTCAAGAGGACCCTTTGCCAAGGAGAAGAGCTGGAGAAACTGAGGAGAAGTACTGCCCCTTTGCTGTGTGCTGTCTGGGGTTGGCCTGCAGTGGCTGTTTCTGCCAAGGAAAGGACATGGACTTTGCTGTGTGCTGTGTCCCCTGCTTGAGGAAGGTCTCCAAGGGCTTGAAGTAGAGATTGCCTCCTGTTCTGAAGTCTCAGGGACACAAAGACTTCACCCCCAGTCCACCCTGAACTCCTTTGCTGGGAGTTCTGACCTGCCAAGAGGTGCATGCCAGTGTTCTGGGCCTCTGGAGGTTGTTTCTGGGAACTGCAAAACACAAAAAACCTGTGAAAATCTGGTTCCGACACATTGCAGCGGTGCAGGAAGAATTTTCGACACGTCGCCACCGTCGAAGAATCGACGCAGTGCCTGCCCGCGGCTGTAGTGTCTGCTGTGCGACGAGTCCTGTGCACCGATCTCCGACGTCCGAGATCACCGCACCGACTTTGACGCAGCCCCTGCTGTGTAAGAACTAGGCCTGGGCGGTAAAATCCGCTCCGCTCGCAGAATTTGCGGAATTCTGGCAATTCCGCGTTCCGCTGAGAATGCGGAACTGCTGAAAATTCCGCGATCCACGGCGTAGGTGAATTTTTTCCTTGTTCGCACTTTCAAAATGCGTGTTCGCGCACGCGGTAGCAACTTACCGGGATCCCTGCGTTCGCCGACGAGTTTTCCTATCCGTTCGCATGCGCCACGAGATTTTGGTAGCCGGCCGCGTGATCCCGCGAGAGTGTGCGATCGCGAACACGTCATTCGGACGCGCCATCGGACATCCGCGTTCGCAAACAGGAAACACGCATCGCGAACGGGCGGGACAAGTGAAGCAAAATGGCCGCGCCAATTGGCGACTGCATGGGCAAGTTCGTAAGATATTTCCCCCCCGAGCACGCACACAGCGTCCCCAAACAGGAATAATGCATCGCGAACGGGCGGAACAAGCAATTCCGCGTGCTTGCGGAATTCTGCGTAGCTCGCGGAGATTTTTTACATCTTCGCGGAACTTTGCGTAACGCGACTACGTAAATTCCGCCCAGGCCTAGTAAGAACCGACACATCGAGGGGGTGCGGCTGGAACCGTCACAGCGCATCCCGGATCTTCATGCATCGCATCGTCCCGGATCGCCACGCATCGCATCGAGGCGCCAGGTCTGTCGCATAGGTGGGGGACGCAGTAAGAAAGCGATGCATCACCTCCCCATGCAGTAAGAAACCGACGCATCACCCCCTCTCCGGTAAGGAACCGACGCATCTCCTTCCTTGCACAGCATTAAGGAACCAACGCATCACCTCCCCCGGAGCAAGGAACCGACGCATCACCTTCCCTGCGATTGCTTGTGGCTTTCACACGTCCAAGGTACTTTGTGTTGAGAGTGTCGCATCCACCATTTTCTATGGACAGAACAGTTTTTACCTTTTAAAAGTCATATTTTGATTACCGTATTGTGGATTTTTGTCGTTTTGAGTCTTGTTTGGATTAGATAAAGATTACTTATTTTTCTAAACTGGTGTAGTGTCCTTCTGTAGTGTATTCACTGTATTACTGTTGGTTATGTGCAAATGCTTTCCACACTGCCTCTGAGATAAGCCTGACTGCTCGTGCCAAGCTACCAAGGGGGTGAGCAGGGGTTATTGTAGGAGTGTAACTCTGTTACCCTGACTAGGAAGAAGGGTCCCTACTTGGACAAAGGTGCAAAGCATTGCCAGCTAGAGACCCCCATTTCTAACAGGCAGCATATTTTTGATGTGATTGAAAACTGGGATTAAAGGCACATTTTAAATATAAAGTATAATGCATTTTTATTACTGCTGATGAAATACAGAGGTCAGGTGTCTCTAATAACAAGTCAAGATGTGGAGTTAAGGATGAATGAGATTTTTGGTATGGTTATTATCCAAATAGGATCAGGAGGGCAAAGTAAGGTAGTTATGCCTTGAATGATGGTTGTGACCACTGCAAAATTATTGCAGGGTTAGAGAGAAAGCAACTCCTGTCAAATAAATTATAGCAGTATTCATGGGAATGTGACATTATGCTGAAGTTGAGGTTGCAAAAATGCAGCAGATCCAATTCACTGGAGATCTCGGATGGTTGCAATGCTATCGAAGGACAGGAGAAAAGGCTGCTGATATCATCATGGTAAATTTCAAGAGACAGTGGTCCCTTACAAGGTAATTAGTTAAATTCAAATATACCACAATTTACAATGAAGATCGGGTCTATAAGTGTCTGAAATTGACAGATATAAAGATTTATTCAAAATATGACAGAAACACAACAAAACATAACATGGTGAGTGAGCAGGACGTGACAGGGTATTGGGAAATCAGCCGATTTCCTTACCACAGGCAGGTGACTTAAAAGTGACTTTTAGTGTAAATATAATTCGTAAAAAGTCACAATCAAAAATACATCTTGTACTCCACATATAATAAGGATTTACAGTTTAGAGTTAAGATGTTAGTGTCGACGACGTTTCGATCCCCAACAGGGTCATGGGATCATCATCAGGACTAAGCAATAAAGCAAGTGCCTGGGAAGTTGCTGTGTAACTAGCGGTCGGAATGGTCCCGCATACCGCGATACAGATGGTCGTCACGAAGTGAACGAAGTAGAAAAATTGAGGCCACCGTGAAGTCGGACCGGGCGACCCAATTAAGGGAAAAACTTCCTGAGGCTTGGAATATGCCGCTGGTGCAGGGAATGCAAGGAGTAGCCTAGTAAGGGGGCAGTGTGCCGGGTCCACGATGGCGGGATGGTTGTAGCCGTAGTAAGACTTGCTTCCGGATCAGCAAAACAATGTGCCAACCGCTGTGCTCGAGAGTCAGGCACATGATTTGCACGGCGAACACGCCACGGCCTGGAGATCCGAAGGGTTCTACCTAATACTGCCGGATGGGGCAGCTCTTCTAAAAGAAACTCCCTTACATTTGGAAGCATATTTAGCTTTCCGGACACGAGACTAATTAGTATACCTCTCCAGGAGCAGAACTTATAGGAACCCCTTCCGGGTTGGAATTATCACCGGAACTAATAGACTACTTGAAACTGACCTCAGCCCTGAAGAAGTCGCGGGGTAATCCCCTGTAACAGCGACGAAACACGTGTTGGCTAAGGAGGCTTAAAGATCTTGAATTAAAGACATCTGAAAATATAAAGACAAGCATCATTGTGATATTTTATGTAACTTGATGTATTTACTTTTGAACTTGTGCAGAGGATTTGTATATATAGCATAAGTGGTCTGCTGGCCACACACGTGGGGATCTGGTGGTTTTTCCCTACCTTATGCACCGTGCCTGATTACCTGCCATATATGATTTGTACTTGTGATAGACCTCAGAGCACCATTTTGCCTATTGCTGACCACCGACTGTATAACTGTAGGAGAATTAGATATACCTACAGTTGAGTAGCAAACTGTTAGTTCAATGAAATTGTAATGATCAATCTGCAGTTCGCCCATTTATATACAAACATGGAGAACAGAAGGACCTTGGGAACGGTGGTAACATAAAGTTGTATGAATTTTAATTTAGTAAAATCTATTTGCATGTGTGTTATTTCAAAGCAACACTCTAAATGTTTGTATGTGACTAAGAGTAGTATCATATTTGTGATATTGTGTATGTCTAGTTGAATTCTGGAATAATGGTAAAAAATATTGATAGGTGGTACAGGTGTAGAATCTGGTGAAGTCTGAACTTTTATGGGGTTCAAAAATAATAGTTACTATTTGCAGGCAATATAGCTAGAGGTGCCATCTGTCCAGTTTGGAACACTAACTTGAAAGCATACGTTATATTTCCTTGTGCGAACATCATATTTGTTGCACACAATAGTGCAAAAAGGAAGGATAGACTTTCAGTAATATTTCATACTGCTAGGGTTGGCCAGTGCTAAAAACTATAGAGAAAATATTTGCTGTAAAGTTGGCCATGTGTTTAGCTGTATGTGCGGTCAACGTATATTTGTACAGGTACATAGAAACTGAGGTATCCATGGGAGTATTCCACAGGGCTGTGTCTAATGAGATCTGTCCCATTCACTGGCGGGAGCTCTGAGGTTTTGGAGCAAAGGCATCATCAATAAGTACATGAAAGAGAAAGATTGGACATCCGTTAGTAATTTTTGCCTGGGTGACATTTAATTGTCAGATTTAGCTGACCATACAGCCAAAATACTTATTCAACTCTAAGGAGTGAACCAGATGTTGTGTTAAGATAGCATTCAAATCGACTATATGAACTTCTGACATCGAGCCATTACACATGATATCCCTAAAAGAAGGGAGAAAAGGTGATTGTAAGGGGACACAGACACTGGGCGCCTTTAAATGTTAGAGCAAGTGCAGAGGGTGGTTGAAAGGGGACATATTGAGTTTTTATACGTTAACGCAAGTGAAGAGGGTTTCAGGACAACAACTGATCAGGATTGCAAATTCCGTAATTTGAGTATAACAACCATGAGACTTCATCTTTTGTGTGGTGACTTGGCAAGCTATTCTCTTACTTTGCATCTACGACTCAGAAGTTGTTGCCTCCTGCTGAATCTAGCCTCAAATGGAAAAGCAGATCTCTGCATGGCTGATACAAGTGAAACATTGCTGTCAGAGGCATGGAGCCAATCACAAGGCCATTTATGAGTATGCAAAGTAGTGCTCCTGCATGCTCTTAAATGCATTTGTGAATTGGCACCGAAACATTTAACATTGGAATACAATGGAAATTTTCAGTGACTGTTCATATAAACTAGTACAAATAGAAAGGAAGGGGCCATCTCTGCCTTTACACTAATAAGGAGTTGAACATGTCAGGATTAATTCACAAAGATCTTTAGGAGTATGTGAACTCATACTCCTGTTTCTCATATAGGCCTTTGAGAATCACCCCACACAATTTTGCCATGTGGAGTCCTGCAAATCAAACAAATGGATTTAAAGTAAAGGCCTTTTAAAGCCAGCCAGAGAGACACCAACACTTTTGAAATATGATCAGAATTGTGTAGGCCCATTGACAGGAGATGGCCGGTTATTAATTCATTCACCAAATTGGAGCTGAAATGTTATCTTATTTCCCATCTAAAATTACTTATAAGAGACAATTTTTGCTGTTACGATTTGGGATATATCCCACAAAGGATGGAACCCCCATGGGTACAAACTTGGCACTCAAACAATTGTAGGCTATGCGGCTTTCATAATGAATCACTATTGCATATTTTATCTATTTGTCCTCAGCTACTAGAAGAGAGGAAAGCCGTATTAAAATCCATCCTTAAAGAAAACGGGGTGAGGACATGTCGCCAAGCAATTACTTCTTGCCTCTCCGGGAAATCGGCTCATTTGACCACACAGTTTGTAAAGTTTATTCTTATTGCAGAAAAAAAGTTAGCCTTAGAGTGTGCCACCTGATGTTAGGGGCTTGTGATAACCAATAATCGGCCTGTTCAACGATGCTGTCCCAAAGATGTTATTGCCAACTATACCTCCATAATCTGACAATTATATAGAATGTTGATTGACGTAAGAAAGGCTTCTTTGAAAGAGTTTGCACCGTGGCATTGTATCTATGGCATTTTAATTATGGCATTTTATGTTTTTTTTACACTAAAAAAGGGGTAGTTTAAGCAATTCTTAGAAGACTTTGAGAAAGGCTCCATTTAAAAAGGAACTGCACAGTGGCACTTTACCTATGTTTTTTTAATTATGACATTTTTACCTTTGAATTTTAAAATACGGGGTAGTGTAGGTCATTTTTACAGAATTTCTTAGAAATTTTAATTATTAGTTTTCAAATAATGTAGCGTTGTCTTTTGTGATTTGTGTGAAACTTCTGATTTCTAATATTAGAAATGGAATATCAACCGGAAAAGGTTGGCATCCTTGTAATGTTTACATATAAAGGCACTTTAGCAATGGCACTTTAAATAAGGATCTGGAGAAAAATCCTCAAAATGCTGCTTAACTATGGTGTGTTTACCGAATTGAAATACAATGTATCTTACAATGTTTTGTTGTGTCTATGCACAATTAATGTTTTTTATATATACTTCCTGTTTGTAATGATTTTTATTAATCAACAATAAAGTATTTTCCATTGGACAGGAGATGGCTTTTTACATTAACTGGAGCCAGTAGATGGCTTTAGTGAAGGCTCTAAAATAACTCCTATTGCCATTGTCTAGACCGAGCTGAACAAAAGTATTTTCCGCTGTTATCCAGTGATGAATGTCAGGCTAAGGAAAGATGTGTCTCAGCAATTTCAACCGATAGAACAAGCCACTGGATTGTATAGATGTACTACATGGTACTCCACATACATGTTCCTTGACAATGTATATTTCTTGAAGGTATGTAGAACTAGAGTTTAAAGTAGTAAATCTATACTTACTTTTCTACACTTATCTTGACAATATTGTGGTAGTCAATATTTTGCTATGATATTTTTAACATATTTTTTTCCTTTATAGTCTGTCATAGAAACACTTTACAATGGCCACCCGAAAGCGACGAGTGAGAAGGGAAGGTGTATTAGATCAACCTAGTCTGGCGCGTCTCGTGCTGATATAGAGCTGGAAGAGAGTGAGGCAGAGAAAGTTGAAAACAAAGCAAAATTGCCAAATTAGGTAAAATAACAAAAGTGAAAAATGTACTTGAATGAGTAAAGAGGCCTGACACATATAAGCAAAAAAAAGGACAACTCAAAAGTTTAAAATTAAACAATTAACAAACCAAGACTGAGGTACAATGTACCTTCGTTAATACACAAGAAAAGTAAAACATTATTTAATAAACCAGGGGAATTTAGCAAAATATGTGCAAAGCTATGTAACTAAAAACAAAACATTTGAGGGTAAAACATGGCTGGAGCAGAACAAGGTGCGTGTGTTATGTAGCCGAGTGAGAGCTCTGCGATAATATGACCACGTAAAGCTGACAAAAGTATCAAGTAACGAGCGCCGAGAAAGCAGGAAAGTAACAATAAGAAAATAAGATAAATTAACAAAAATAGAAAGTTAACTGAAATAACCAACTAGGCGTCATCCTCAAAGACCCCAAGGAAAAATTCAAATGAACGAACATTGCAGAGAAAACATTGGATAAGTACACATACTTCAATTTGGCTCCAGAATCCTTTTATTGATGTTCAAAAGAAAGCGACGTGTTGTGATGAAGTAAAGAAAGAATGAAGGTTTTTAACATCTGTCAACTGAAAGCAAACAGCCGACCGATAGGCATAAGTCCCTCCAGCATTAGGCGCATGCTTCTCGTTGGCAGACATGGAACATAAGACCATTTTTCAGACGAAAAAGTAAAAACAATATCAGCAATAAAAAAGAATAGGATTTCCTGTCAGGAGTGTGCTATTTGCTATTCGTATCCCTAATACACGGCCAAAAGAGGCCATTGATTGATTTCTCCCAGCTAAAGGCCTATGCTGCAGAAAGAGGTGTGAGCTCCCAGAATCTCCCTAAAAAGGCTTAACCTCCCGGCATCTCGTTGAGGAAGTTAGAAATACTTGGAATGCAAAGTGCCTCTGGGTCGGATTAATTGAATTATGTAAAACAATGAATTACATTTCCCTAGTGTGCTGCCTGCACGCTCTATATGTGCTTTTTATTGATACTAAAACACAAGGAAGTGCAAAAAGGACTGCCTAGGAATCAGGTTATCATATCATTAATAGATGCTGCCAAACAGGGAACCTTGTTCTTCTTCAAGTTTGAGCAAGAACTTTTCTAAGAATTATTTAGAAATGGTAAGCACCGTGCACATAATTATAGGTCGTAGTTGTCCCAAGCATGATGGGAAGCGCCTTGGGTGTATGATTCATGCATCTTGAGTAGGTGGCTGGCAGTGTAATAAAGTTAACCCCACCTTAAGACATAGCTATCCGCTCTTGTGTGTTCTATGTGTTTTTTTTCAATCATGCGAGAGGAATGCTAGAACACTCGCCCTGAGAACAATCGCAGCCAAACCCTAATAAAAAAAAACAACAAAAAAAAAACAACACACATGACACGACGTGGGGCGCGGTAGTGGAAAAACTAGTTTTCCCTGCAATGCAATGAATACACATCTGCATAATGGATTGTCTATTGTGAAAGCAGCTGGCAAGATCAAAATATGAGCAGGGTCTCGATACATTGAAATGATATCAATTGATGAAAAAGTGCTCCTTTCAAAGAATTTATGAAAAAATATCTCTAAAGCAGAGTTGGTTATAATAACCATTAGAATGTGCTATTATCTTTCAGAGACAGGTGTTCACAAAAGGTGAATTAGCACGAAATATACCAATGTGTAATGAAACACAAACATGCTGAAATATTGCACACGTGTAAATGTTGCTTCAGGAGCAAGGTGTAAACGTTTCAGTGAGAGGATAGCCGGGAATGTTTGGGAACACTCACAAATCCACCACTTTGTGACTAAGTTTACAAGATTGTTTCCAACCCATTCCCACTTAGTACATATTACTTCGGCCAACATTAGGCGCACACAGAACGAACAGAAAAATATATAACTACTAACTACTAAAAAAACATGCACAAAATGTACATATGTACACTAAAAACCCGAATAAGAGTCCCCTTCTTTTGATTTGCACAAGGTGACTTTTCAGCACTATTATGAGTTCTTGCAAGCAACAGGCAGCACAAATGCCTGGTGCCAGGGAACTCGAAGGTGGAAAGACCACGCTTTAATTGGGTATCATCAAAGGGGGACCAATAGTTTCCAAGTAGATGTGTATTGAGTTTAAATGTCCGAGTGTAGCTTGGAGCCAGACAGGTTGTGCTTTGAAATAAATGACCAGTAGTCCATTTCTTGGAGGTATGCCTGCTGACTCGGTGGCAGCAGGCTTTGGTGGAGTATGCTTGGGGAAAGTATACAATTTTCAAGTAGCAAAGTATGACCTTGTCTAGTGGTGTGAAGGAGTAATGGAGAAGTCCAGCCTACTGAATAAAGAGTTGATTGGTGGTTTGGCTATATCGAATGATATCTGTGAGCTTCCCTTGAATCTGTTTTCAGTCATTGGAGTTGTGTGGGACTAAAATAACCACACAAGGTTTCTGGCCAAGGGGAATATGTCAGAGTTGGAGAGAAAGTGTATAGAGTCACTAAGAGTATGGTTGTTATTGGTGAAAATAAAGGACCTCCGTTTTAGAGGAGTACAGCATGAGGGACAGTAGTGCCGTCCAATGTCTAATGGCAATGAAACAGAGAAAAGGTTTGTATGTTGTTAGCATAACAGTGATAAGAGAACCCAAATTAAGGGATTAAATCATCAAGGAAAAAGGTCTAGAGTCAGAAAAGGGGAGGTCCTAAAACAGAGTTTTAAGGGATGCCTACTGGAATAAGGGTGGGCATTGAGGTCTTTGTGTTCCAGGTGCATGAGAAAGAACAGTTAGAAAGGTGTTAGATGAGCCAGTTGTAAGCCACATTCTAGTGTGGAATAGGAGGGGAGCACCCACAGATTTGGTGGGGGTAGAGGAAGGGGTTTCCCCATTCGGAAAAATGTTTACCCATGTGGTAAAAAAGAAAAGAAAAAAATGTGAATTGCATAAATACGGGTCATTTTTACATGCACACTTCTACAGCATGCCCAGTTAAACACGCAGAACTGTCACCACACAGATACACACACTGATGCACAGAAATATTGTAAGAGGAGTCCTCGGCACATGCAACATTCACAGGTTTGTAGGAGTACTTTAGAAAAAGTTCGTGAATTTCTGAGATTCATAAATCGTATTGAAGCTGCTGCTGCATATTTGCTGTTACTGTTTTCTATGTAAATATTATCTTATGAGATGTAGTTTCACCGTGAAGGCTAGTATCATACTTGCTAACATAAGTGAAATCCATTTTGGATTCCTGCCCTTGTGTCGATACCCATAACTTAGGCCTCTTCTGGGCAACCAAGCAGAGTGCTCCCACCCCAAGGAGGCTAAGGAAGTCAGACCACATATAAGGGAGGACATGAAGGGAAGGGCTATGAATAAGAATAGAACTATGTGTAATTAGATTACTAGAAAATGAGTGAGGTATTACTTACTCATTCGTGTTCCTCTTTACAGTCTTTTCTCTATGAGGAAGAGAGACACCAAATATTATAATGAGTATGAACTTAGGTAATGGAATGAACCACATGTCTGGGATACCTTTAAACATCTGAAGCAATGTTAAAGAGGGAGAGCACCCAAAGAGGCAGGTGAAAGAGAATATCAGTAAGCAAGAACAATCGTGTGTAATAAGTCTTGGTCTCAAACAGCACTCACTAAAGGTAAATGCTCTTGGATATTTGAGGCAATAATCAACCAGGGGAATCAATCGTTCTGTGTCAGATTAACCTGGTATAAGAAATCGGGTTACTGGTTGAGGAGCAAAAACCCTACTGTTAGACATGTCAGCCTTAGGAAGGTCTTCCCCTTAAATTTTTGCCTTCCTCCTTCATTTTTCTGATCTCTGTTTTGCTGGCCTTAGAACTCTACACACAATACCGATGCTAACCAGTACTAAAGTGCATGTGCTCTTTCCTCCAAAACATGATAACATTGGCTTATCCCCAATTGGCATATTTAATTTACTTATATGTCCCTAGTAAAAGGGCATTACATGTTCCCAGGGCCTGTAAATTAAATGCTACTAGTGTGCATGCAGCACTGATTGGGACACCCACTTCAGTAACACTTTAAAAATGTTTCAGGCCTGATTGCAGTGCCTGCATGTGCAGTGTTAAACTGCCATTTCGACCTAGCAAAATTGCCAGGCCCAATCTTTCCTTCTAATACATATAAGTCATCCCTAGGACAGGCCCTGAACAGCCCAGAGGTCAGGGTGCAATGTATTCAAAACATGGGATATGTGCTTTTATGTTTTTAATGCCCTGATGGAGAAAAACTATTTTGTTTTCACTACTGCAAGGCCTATCTCACCCATAGGATACCTTTGAAGTTGCCTTATTACATTTTATAAGTGTAATTTCCAAATGGGAAGATGTTAGAAATGGGGTTTCTGGTTGACTGAGGTAAATCCCCTAGCCAGGCAGAACCCACCACTCTAGTCAGGGTAAGCTCGATACACAAAGAAGATAACCTGTGCTCACCCTCATGTAGCTTGGCGCAGAGCAAGCAGGCTTATCAACAGAGGCAATGTGTAAATTATTTGTAAAACATACGCACACAGTAACACAAGGAATATACCACAAAAAGACCACACAGGATTATAAAAAGGTTTTTGTATTAGGACCAAAATACGACCAAAATGATATAAATTACTTAAGTACTCTTCAAGTTATCACATTAAATGCCTAGAGGGCATACTGTGTTTAAAAATGCTTTCCGTTCTCTTAGATGCTTTACAGTCACATGAAGTGCAGGCGTTAAAATTGCATTCAGTTCATATAGAGGCTTTATGGTAGCAAAAGCAAGTTCCTAAAGGGAGATCACTCACGGAATACTCCCCAGCTCGCAGTGCTCCAGTCAGCCTCCCGATTAACCAGGCAAGGAAGGCCAACAATTGGGTCTTATGAGGGCACTGAAGGAAGAGATGCCCCACGAGTCCCTCAGGAACAGTGCAGGTGCTGGACTTGAGCCGCCTACGAGTGCGCCAGTCCCACTTCCCAGTTACAGTACCTTGGTCCTGTTGGGCATTCAAGGGGCTGCGCTGAGTTGTCCTCGGTTCATTGGGACAGACTCAACGGTCTGATGCGATCAGGCAAGGAAGTGCAGTTGGAACCAGGAAGTCTCAAGGGGGGGCGCTGCGATCAGGCAGTGCAGTGCAGGTGCAAGGTTCTATCTGGAGGCCGGCCCCGCATATGGGAGGATGGTGCAGGTCGTCAAAGGCTTCTACATTGCTGGAGCAACCAGGCGGGCTCACACTGAAGAGGGCTTCCCTCGTTGCAGGGGCGACTCTCCACCCTTGTAGAGTGCGATCCTGTCTATCAGGAAGTGCTCAGGCACGCCATGATTGTTGGAAGCAAGCAAGAAAGCTTTCGATCTCTGCTCCTGGTCAGACTGGTGCTGGCAGAGTCCCACTGCAGCGGTACGGTGTTGAAATCTTTGATGTCCCTGAGACCTCAAGACAGGGGGCAAGTCAAATAGCCCTTGGAGAGCACCTTGGGAGCACAACAGAAAAGGTAGCAGGCAGGAGGCCACCACAGCCAGGCAGGTTGCAAAGTGGCAGTCCCTCCTGCAGCTCAGTAAGCATCAGGCCAACGCAGCAGAGCAAAAAGCAGAGTGGCAGTCCCTCCTGGCAGCACAGCAGTCATTCTGGCAATGTGCATGTGTAGAGCCAGCGATGTCTGGATAGAGGTACAAGAATGTCTGATTTTAGAGGGTCAGAGACCCAATGCTTAAACCCAAAAGTGTCTTTGATGTAGGGGGTGACTTCAAAGGAGCTCTCTGAAGTAAACAAGAATTCCCGTTCAACCCAGTCCTGTCTGACAGGCTAACCCCGGGGGAGGGGGTAAATCAGTGCTTTGTGTGAGTACAGGACCCAGCTTATTCAGACATAAGTGTGAGAAAGCTCTCTCCCTTCCTGCCCAGGAACGATATCAGAATTCAGATGAATGAAGATGAGTCCTCTCTCTGTCCCGTTTCGTGAATATCCTCAGGGTCGAACCGATGCTCAGAGGGGTCCACCTCTCGACAGCCCCAAGTCTGGAATGTATATATGCACAGACTTTAGGATGGTCAAGCGGGGAGGGAAAGGATGGGGACTGCAGGGAGGGAGACCTGTGAAAATAGAAAGAGAATACAATAAAAATACTCATTCATGAACAAAAACCAACTATACTGAAAAGATATAGAAGGGACTAGAACGGTCATGTAACTACCTGTAAAGGAAAGAAGATGCAATCTCATAACAGGGGAGGCGAGCAGACGATCTAAAATCCTCAACTCCAGTGCTGTAAAGGGGGAACAATGAAGGACTGTAAATATCGTTTTGTTTATGCACACTCACTCCCCTCCCTACTGAGGAATAACAGTATCTACACACACCTACCCTCTGTATCAAGTTGAGAAGACCAAGCATGAGAGTAGAAGTCTGGGGACTATGTCACCTACTACCGACCAACCCCTGTTGAATGAAACCTAAAGATTTTCCAAAAGTTGATTATCCAAGTGATGTGGTAGAGGTATGCAATATTCGAACAAACACCAATGAGTAAATAGTGTAATTGCAAAAAGACTTGTTCTCCAATTGTTATTCCAAACAATATGAACCAAAGTACTGATGCAGTTCCTTTTCCCAGGTGGAACCGCACAAATCAATATATATATATATATATATATATATATATATATATATATATATATATATATATTTCCTCCAGAACTCTCTCCGAACCTCCGCACCGGCGAACAGAGAGACACAGACCCAGATAATGGTGGCAGGTAAGATGTTTATTCTTTTCTCCCTCTGTGACGCGTTTCGAGCACCCTGTGCCCTTGTTCACACATGGAGAACACAATCCGCCTAAACATTTTTAAATGCTGGGTGTCCCTCCCCCGTGTCACGTGACAAATGCCATGAAAGAAACACTTCAAAGTAGGCACATAGCACTATTGCACGTAATTCTTACACTTTCATCGCTATAACAGAAAAATTGTTTTTATAGCATAGCTGGATAACAGTTTATACAATCATAATAATATTGATAAAATTGCTATATATACAATGGATCATCTATGTACAATAAATACTAAAAACAATAATAAGTTTCCAGGACCTCTCAATTGTCCAGGTTGTGTTCTATCTGCATAAATACTTGGTTGAACCACTTGATCCTTTTTCCTTGTAAAAATATATTCTGTATGTAAACTAATCCACAACTCTCTGATGATATTATGCTTTAATCTGTTATAGTTACTAATGCCTAACATTGAGGGTAAAGTGCTTCCGTGCCTAGCAGCTCATTGAGATATGTAAACCTACGTTATTGAAAAAGTGCTAAAGACATTTAAAATACCGGTGTAAAATACCCATATAAAAGAAAATAGTTGTGCTAGTGTCGTGCTTAAAAAGTGGACCTAAAAACCCAGATAAAAATCTAATATGACACCGAACATCTAAAGTGGTAGCGGCTAAAAAACAAGAATTTTAGACACTGTACAAGTGCATTAAAAAACCCTGTGTAAAAAGAGGATATATTGTTTAAAAAGATGTAAAAAATTCATAAAACAATTTTTGGGGAAATATTAGTTACTATATACAGAGTTAGGATACAGAAAAACAAATTCATACAGTACCACATATTTGCATAGGATTGACCTGAAAAAATTACTGACTAACATGATTGTTGTTACCTTGTTATAAAAAATTATGCATATCTTCAGTCGTATTAAGTCCATTAGGTACTTTGCTGTCTAAATCCAGAATGGTGCGTGTCTCTAGCTGCCTCAAAAGTTTTTCCCTGTTCCCCCCTCTTCTCAGGGGAGAAATAGAATTAATCACAAAATAAGTAAGGCAACTCAGATCATTGTCATGTGTGGCTTTAAAATGTCTTGCGACAGGGTAAGAATTATCATTGTTAACTATTGCTCTGAGATGCTGCAAAATCCTGACATGCACCTGCAGCTTGGTGCTCCCAACGTAACGCAAGCCGCAGGTGCAAGTCAAGACATAAACAGCATACTCAGTTCTGCAATTATAACTGCCCTTTATAGCCACATTGTTTTCTGAAAATGGAGTGGTATAATTTGTGGTATTAATACCAAATCTACAGGCACGGCATGAAGAACATTTATAAAAACCCTGCCTTGGTTTCAGCCATGTGCCCGGTGTACCTAATTCTGGACTATTTTTGACTAATTGACTCCTCATGGACTTAGATTTTCTGTAGGTGATTGTGGGTACTTCTGGAAGTCTAGTTCCTAGGACCCCATCCGTCAAAACTATTGGCCAATTCTTATTAATAATAGACTTTATTTTCCTTTCTTGTCTGCTAAACGTGGTTATGAGACGGGGGGTTCTTCTGTAATATTATCACCACCTTCTACCTCTTTAGTCTTAAGTAAAGATTCCCTTGGTCTCTCCTGTGCTTTGGCTATAGCTCTAGTAAGCGTCTTGTTACTGTAGCCCCTCAATCTCAACCTGTTTTTAGTTTCTAATGTGCATCTTTCAAATTCTTCTTGCGTACTACAGATACGTTTTAGTCTGAGTATCTCGCCATATGGTATGCTGTCAATGAGATGTTTCGGTGCCCACTACTAGCATGCAATGTACTGTTGCCTGCTGTAGTTTTTCTAAACAGAGTAGTCTCTAATTTATTATCCACTACTGAAATCTGCACATCTAAAAACTCGATCTTTGTGCTACTAATGTTGGAGGTGAAAGTGAGGTTACAGAGATTAGCATTCAAGATGGTAATAAAATTATTAGCACTCTCCTCATCTCCCTTCCATACGATAAATATGTCGTCAATATATCGTAACCAATGTAGCACCTGATGTGCAAATGTTTCATGATGGATTCTTTTAAGGACCTGTTCCTCCCACCAGCCGACATGCAAGCATGCATAGCTGGGGGAGAAACAGGATCCCATAGCCACACCCTAATTTGCTTTAGGGTTTCCTTTCCAAACATGAAAAAATTATTGTGTAGGCACCAAGAAATTAAGTCCAATAACATTTTGTTGTGCTCATAGTATTCACAAGGTCTACTCTCCAGAAAATGTTTAACCGCTCTGAGTCCTGTTTTATGATCAATACTAGTATATAGTGACTCGATATCTAATGTAATTAAGATCAAACCTTCCTCCCATCTGATGTTGTTGATTTTGTTTAAAAAATCCCCTGTGTCTTTTACATAACTCGGTAACCTTTTAACAAAATCCTGCAGGTAGAAATCCACATATTGTGAAATATGTTCACTAACACTATTAATAGCAGAAATTATTGGTCTACCTGGTACTGGAGAGACCTTTTTGTGCACTTTTGGAATTAAATACATGATAGGAATCACCGGGAATTCTACATTCATAAAATTAAATTCATTAGCAGAGATCAATCCTTCCCTTTTGTATTGTAGTAATTGTTTTTCAAAGTCTCTTTGGCTTTATTGTATTCCTTCATGTTTGTCTTTGTATAGCAATATTCATCATCAAGCTGTCTCTTGGCCTCCGCAATATAATCTTTTCTTGGCCATAAGACAATATTGCCTCCCTTGTCCGATTTATTGGTAATTATTTCTTGATTTTCCCCCAATTTCTTCATCAGTTTCACATATTCCATGTCCTTATAACGTTTTGATTCTTTTTTTCTCCTTGTTTTGTGGCATAATTTCTTAATATCTTCTGTTACCCGCTCATGGAAAATGTCTATAGCATCCTTAGGCATGATTGGTATGAAGGTGCTTTTAGGTTTGAAGGGGCTTACACCTGCACCCTTTTGTGTGATGTTGATTCGACTTAACTTGGCTTGGGTACTAAGTTCCATGGTATCTGCCATTTGTTCTCTTTCATTTGTTTCTGTACTTAACTCCTGTAATGTCAATAAAGCTGGAACATCTGATACTTGAAGCGTCTGTGCCTCATTTTCCCATGTTTTTTGAGATGTTTTAGAACTTTCAATTCCGTTTTTGATTGTAAAAAACTTTTTTAACTTCAATTTCCGTATAAAGCAAAAAATATAAATTCTCGTATTAGCATAATTGAAAGTACTTTCGGGACAAAAATTGAGGCCCAATGACAACAACTGTTTTTCTGCTTGTGTGAGGGTAATGTCAGATAGATTAATAATAGTTTGATCATTTAGCGCTGTTTCCTGTGCCATTGTATTTTCTTTTGTTGCACGTTTTTGTTTTTGGCGCCTTGCTCGTCTCCTTGCATTTCTCTTTTTTCTATTGGTTGTTTGTTCCGATTTCTCGGTCTCAACGTTTGTCGCCGATCCGCCGCTAAAAAATCAATCTCTTCCCCCAAACTCACTTTGACTTTGTCATTGTGGCCATCCTTATTGCTGTACTCAGAACCCGAGTTGCTTGTTAATGATTCTGTGTCTGCATCTAATACTTCCACCACATCGCTGTTTGGTTGCTGCATTGCGCCTGTGGTTTTACTTGTTCTTTTGTCATCATGTTTGAGTTTCTTTGCATGATCAAATTTGCGTGAGAAAGTGTAAATTTGCCCCTGCTCATAGTCTATTTGGTGACGTGCAAATTTATGTGCTTTACGGATTTTTATCTTTTCCTCATGTTTTTTCAGTCTTTCAACAATCTCATTCCGGGATTTTGTTATAAATTCTTTTGATTCTGATTTGTCAAGCTCCTCGTTGATTTTTTCTATCTCCTCCATTAATTTCTGTCGATCGATTGCTGCATACTTGATTAAAATCCTAACCAGGTTCATGGAGGCAGCCAAATTGCTTTCTCCCCACTCCTTTAACATCTCGGGGTTTGGCTCTTCAAAACTCGGAGCTAGCAGAATCCTGAGCCCTCGCGGGACTCGCCCCACCTCCTCGTATTTAGTAAGGGATCTGTGCTCCCACCATTTTGTGATTTCATTTTTTTGTTTCTTTTCCAGTGACTTTAAAAGTTGTTTTACATCAATATCATTATTGCCTCTGTTGTTTTGAGAGCTGCTTGCACTCATAACTATTCTAGGAAAATTGCTGAACAATTCGTCTGCCGCCGCTTCTCGTTCTCTCACTGTGTCAGCGGACATGTTTTCAGAGCGAGCTATTGAGAAGAAGGGAACGGCGTCCGCCCGTCCCTAAACACTGCCAATATTTTATCACATCCCCACCTATACTGCGTGCTGTATAACTCACCGACGATTTCGTCCTCGATGGGTCCTCCGACCCAATCGCTGTCGTCCTCTGACTGGTGTCGAAATACACAGCTGCTGTAGGGGGCTGCCGCCAAATACTCCTATCCGGAATCCGATTCTGTTGTGGTTGCGGGCGGCTGCCTGCTTGCGGGGAGGGGGTCTGTTACCGGACACAAACAGCTTCCATGTTTTACTTCCTCCAGAACTCTCTCCGAACCTCCGCACCGGCGAAAAGAGAGACACAGACCCAGATAATGGTGGCAGGTAAGATGTTTATTCTTTTCTCCCTCTGTGACGCGTTTCGAGCACCCTGTGCCCTTGTTCACACATGGAGAACACAATCCGCCTAAATATTTTTAAATGCTGGGTGTCCCTCCCCCGTGTCACGTGACAAATGCCATGAAAGAAACACTTCAAAGTATGCACATAGCACTATTGCACGTAATTCTTACACTTTCATCGCTATAACAGAAACATTGTTTTTATAGCATAGCTGAATAACAGTTTATACAATCATAATAATATTGATAAAATTACTATATATACAATGGATCATCTATGTACAATAAATACTAAAAACAATAATAAGTTTCCAGGACCTCTCAATTGTACAGGTTGTGTTCTATCTGCATAAAAACGGGCAAAAACGTCAAGGTTGCCCTAGAGAGGAGCCACACACCATAGGAATCACACCATTCTCGCAGGCGGCAGTGCCGTCAGCTCTCATCACGCGTTCCAAATTGCCATACGCGTTTCGAGCAGAAGCTCTTGATCACTGGCATGAGAAGGCAGGAAACATGTTTGTAGAACTACAGTTTATTTAAATAATTGGAGTCCCGCTCCAGTGGGCGTGTTCAAAGGCATGCTGGTTATGGTAGTCCAAAATCATTGCCCATGACTCTCAAAGTTGTCTCACCAAGTGGCCTCTGTCCTGCCACTCATTAGAATAAAGTTCCTTGTGAGGAGGAATGCTGAAAGCGCCCCGCTGTTCAGCACCACCAATGTCACCACGAGTGAGGCTCCATAGGTCCAAAGAGTGCCAGTAGTTCCCAGCACTCAGGATACGCCATCCAGCGTCGGGGCTCCCCGCGGCCGAGCGAGCCGCTATACACAAAAACGTCAAGGTTGCCCTTGAAGGGAGCCACACACCATAGGAATCACACCATTCTCGCAGGCGGCAGTGCCGTCAGCTCGCACCACGCGTTCCAAATTGCCGTACGTGTTTCGAGCAGAAGCTCTTGATCACTGGCATGAGAAGGCAGGAAACAGGTTTGTAGAACTACGGTTTATTTAAATAATTGGAGTCCCGCCCCAGTGGGCGTGTTCAAAGGCATGCTGGTTATGGTAGTCCGAAATCATTGCCCATGACTCTCAAAGTTCTCTCACCAAGTGGCCTCTGTCCTGCCACTCATTAGAATAAAGTTCCTTGTGGATAGGAATGCTTAAAGCGCCCCGCTGTTCAGCACCACCAATGTCACCACGAGTGAGGCTCCATAGGTCCAAAGAGTGCCAGTAGTTCCCCGCACTCAGGATACGCCATCCAGCGTCGGGGCTCCCCACGGCCGAGCGAGCCGCTATACACAAAAACGTCAAGGTTGCCCTAGAAGGGAGCCACACACCATAGGAATCACACCATTCTCGCAGGAGGCAGTGCCGTCAGCTCGCACCACGCGTTCCAAATTGCCATACGCATTTCGAGCAGAAGCTCTTGATCACTGGCATGAGAAGGCAGGAAACAGGTTTGTAGAACTACAGTTTATTTAAATAATTGGAGTCCCGCCCCAGTGGGCATGTTCAAAGGCATGCTGGTTATGGTAGTCCGAAATCATTGCCCATGACTCTCAAAGTTCTCTCACCAAGTGGCCTCTGTCCTGCCACTCATTAGAATAAAGTTCCTTGTGAGGAGGAATGCTGAAAGCGCCCCGCTGTTCAGCACCACCAATGTCACCACGAGGGAGGCTCCTTAGGTCCAAAGAGTGCCAGTAGTTCTCAGCACTCAGGATACGCCATCCAGCGTCGTGGCTTCCCCGCGGCCGAGCGAGCCGCTATACACAAAAACGTCAAGGTTGCCCTAGAGGGAGCCACACACCATAGGAATCACACCATTCTCGCAGGCGGCAGTGCCGTCAGCTCGCACCACGCTTTCCAAATTGCCATACGCATTTCGAGCAGAAGCTCTTGATCACTGGCATGAGAAGGCAGGAAACAGGTTTGTAGAACTACGGTTTATTTAAATAATTGGAGACCCGCCCCAGTGGGCGTGTTCAAAGGCATGCTGGTTATGGTAGTCCGAAATCATTGCCCATGACTCTCAAAGTTCTCTCACCAAGTGGCCTCTGTCCTGCCACTCATTAGAATAAAGTTCCTTGTGAGGAGGAATGCTGAAAGCGCCCCGCTGTTCAGCACCACCAATGTCACCACGAGTGAGGCTCTATAGGTCCAAAGAGTGCCAGTATTTCCCAGCACTCAGGATACGCCATCCAGCGTCGGGGCTCCCCGCGGCCGAGCGAGCCGCTATACACAAAAACATCAAGGTTGCCCTAGAAGGGAGCCACACACCATAGGAATCACACCATTCTCGCAGGCGGCAGTGTCATCAGCTCGCACCACGCGTTCCAAATTGCCATACGCGTTTCGAGCAGAAGCTCTTGATCACTGGCATGAGAAGGCAGGAAACAGGTTTGTAGAACTACGGTTTATTTAAATAATTGGAGTCCCGCCCCAGTGGGCGTGTTCAAAGGCATGCTGGTTATGGTAGTCCGAAATCATTGCCCATGACTCTCAAAGTTCTCTCACCAAGTGGCCTCTGTCCTGCCACTCATTAGAATAAAGTTCCTTGTGAGGAGGAATGCTGAAAGCGCCCTGCTGTTCAGCACCACCAATGTCACCATGAGTGAGGCTCCATAGGTCCAAAGAGTGCCAGTAGTTCCCAGCACTCAGGATTCGCCATCCAGCGTCGGGGCTCCCCGCAGCCGAGCGAGCCGCTATACACAAAAACGTCAAGGTTGCCCTAGAAGGGAGCCACACACCATAGGAATCACACCATTCTAGCTGGCGGCATTGCCGTCAGCTTGCACTACAGCGTTCCAAATCGCCATACGCGTTTCGAGCAGAAGCTCTTGATCACTGGCATGAGAAGGCAGGAAACAGGTTTGTAGAACTACGGTTTATTTAAATATTTGGAGTCCCGCCCCAGTGGGCGTGTTCAAAGGCATGCTGAATATGGTAGTCCAAAATCATTGCCCATGACTCTCAAAGTTCTCTCACCAAGTGGCCTCTGTCCTGCCACTCATTAGAATAAAGTTCCTTGTGAGGAGGAATGCTGAAAGCGCCCCGCTGTTCAGCACCACCAATGTCACCACGAGTGAGGCTCCATAGGTCCAAAGAGTGCCAGTAGTTCCCAGCACTCAGGATACGCCATCCAGCGTCGGGGCTCCCCACGGCCGAGCGAGCCGCTATACACAAAAGCGTCAAGGTTGCCCTAGAAGGGAGCCACACACCATAGGAATCACACCATTCTCACAGGCGGCAGTGCCGTCAGCTCGCACCACGCGTTCCAAATTGCCATACGCGTTTCGAGCAGAAGCTCTTGATCACTGGCATGAGAAGGCAGGAAACAGGTTTGTAGAACTACGGTTTATTTAAATAATTGGAGTCCCGCCCCAGTGGGGCGTGTTCAAAGGCATGCTGGTTATGGTAGTCCGAAATCATTGCCCATGACTCTCAAAGTTCTCTCACCAAGTGGCCTCTGTCCTGCCACTCATTAGAATAAAGTTCCTTGTGAGGAGGAATGCTGAAAGCGCCCCGCTGTTCAGCACCACCAATGTCACCACGAGTGAGGCTCCATAGGTCCAAAGAGTGCCAGTTGTTCCCAGCACTCAGGATACGCCATCCAGCATCGGGGCTCCCCGCGGCCGAGCGAGCCGCTATACACAAAAACGTCAAGGTTGCCCTTGAAGGGAGCCACACACCATAGGAATCACACCATTCTCGCAGGCGGCAGTGCCGTCAGCTCGCACCACGCGTTCCAAATTGCCATACGCGTTTCGAGCAGAAGCTCTTGTTTAATGGCATGAGAAGGCAGGAAACAGGTTTGTAGAACTATGGTTTATTTAAATAATTGGAGTCCCGCCCCAGTGGGCGTGTTCAAAGGCATGCTGTTTATGGTAGTCCGAAATCATTGCCCATGACTCTCAAAGTTCTCTCACCAAGTGGCCTCTGTCCTGCCACTCATTAGAATAAAGTTCCTTGTGGATAGGAATGCTGAAAGCGCCTCGCTGTTCAGCACCACCAATGTCACCACGAGTGAGGCTCCACAGGTCCAAAGAGTGCCAGTAGTTCCCAGCACTCAGGATACGCCATCCAGCGTCGGTGCTCCCTGCGGCCGAGCGAGCCGCAATACACAAAAACGTCAAGGTTGCCCTAGAAGGGAGCCTCACACCATAGGAATCACACCATTCTCGCAGGCGGCATTGCTGTCAGCTTGCACCACGCGTTCCAAATCGCCATACGCGTTTTGAGCAGAAGCTCTTGATCACTGGCATGAGAAGGCAGGAAACAGGTTTGTAGAACTACGGTTTATTTAAATAATTGGAGTCCCGCCCCAGTGGGCGTGTTCAAGGCGTGCTGGTTATGGTAGTCCGAAATCATTGCCCATGACTCTCAAAGTTCTCTCACCAAGTGGCCTCTGTCCTGCCTCTCATTAGAATAAAGTTCCTTGTGAGGAGGAATGCTGAAAGCACCCCGCTGTTCAGCACCACCAATGTCACCACGAGTGAGGCTCCATAGGTCCAAAGAGTGCCAGTAGTTCTCAGCACTCAGGATACGCCATCCAGCGTCGGGGCTCCCCGCGGCCGAGCGAGCCGCTATACACAAAAACGTCAAGGTTGCCCTAGAAGGGAGCCACACACCATAGGAATCACACCATTCTCGCAGGCGGCATTGCCGTCAGCTTGCACCACGCGTTCCAAATCGCCATACGCGTTTCGAGCAGAAGCTCTTGATCACTGGCATGAGAAGGCAGGAAACAGGTTTGTAGAACTACGGTTTATTTAAATAATTGGAGTCCCGCCCCAGTGGGCGTGTTCAAAGGCATGCTGAATATGGTAGTCCAAAATCATGGCCCATGACTCTCAAAGTTCTCTCACCAAGTGGCCTCTGTCCTGCCACTCATTAGAATAAAGTTCCTTGTGAGGAGGAATGCTGAAAGCGCCCCGCTGTTCAGCACCACCAATGTCACCACGAGTGAGGCTCCATAGGTCCAAAGAGTGCCAGTAGTTCCCAGCACTCAGGATACGCCATCCAGCATCGGGGCTCCCCGCGGCCGAGCGAGCCGCTATACACAAAAACGTCAAGGTTGCCCTTGAAGGGAGCCACACACCATAGGAATCACACCATTCTCACAGGTGGCAGTGCCGTCAGCTCGCACCATGTATTCCAAATTGCCATACGCGTTTCGAGCAGAAGCTCTTGATCACTGGCATGAGAAGGCAGGAAACATGTCTGTAGAACTACAGTTTATTTAAATAATTGGAGTCCCGCTCCAGTGGGCGTGTTCAAAGGGATGCTGGTTATGGTAGTCCAAAATCATTGCCCATGACTCTCAAAGTTCTCTCACCAAGTGGCCTCTGTCCTGCCACTCATTAGAATAAAGTTCCTTGTGGATAGGAATTCTGAAAGCGCCCCGCTGTTCAGCACCACAAATGTCACCACGAGTGAGGCTCCATAGGTCCAAAGAGTGCCAGTAGTTCCCAGCACTCAGGATACGCCATCCTGCGTCGGGGCTCCCCGCGGCCGAGCGAGCCTCTATACACAAAAATGTCAAGGTTGCCCTTGAAGGGAGCCACACACCATAGGAATCACACCATTCTCACAGGCGGCAGTGCCGTCAGCTCGCACCATGCGTTCCAAATTGCCATACGCGTTTCGAGCAGAAGCTCTTGATCACTGGCATGAGAAGGCAGGAAACAGGTTTGTAGAACTACGGTTTATTTAAATAATTGGAGTCCCGCTCCAGTGGGCGTGTTCAAAGGCATGCTGGTTATGGTAGTCCGAAATCATTGCCCATGACTCTCAAAGTTCTCTCACCAAGTGGCCTCTGTCCTGCCACTCATTAGAATAAAGTTCCTTGTGAGGAGGAATGCTGAAAGCGCCCCGCTGTTCAGCACCACCAATGTCACCACGAGTGAGGCTCCATAGGTCCAAAGAGTGCCAGTAGTTCCCAGCACTCAGGATACGCCATCCAGCGTCGGGACTCCCCGCGGCCGAGCGAGCCGCTATACACAAAAACGTCAAGGTTGCCCTAGAAGGGAGCCACACACCATAGGAATCACACCATTCTCGCAGGCGGCAGTGCCGTCAGCTCGCACCACGCGTTCCAAATTGCCATATGCGTTTCGAGCAGAAGCTCTTGATCACTGGCATGAGAAGGCAGGAAACAGGTTTGTAGAACTACGGTTTATTTAAATAATTGGAGTCCCGCCCCAGTGGGCGTGTTCAAAGGCATGCTGGTTATGGTAGTCCGAAATCATTGCCCATGACTCTCAAAGTTCTCTCACCAAGTGGCCTCTGTCCTGCCACTCATTAGAATAAAGTTCCTTGTGAGGAGGAATGCTGAAAGCGCCCCGCTGTTCAGCACCACCAATGTCACCACGAGTGAGGCTCCATAGGTCCAAAGAGTGCCAGTAGTTCCCAGCACTCAGGATACGCCATCCAGCATCGGGGCTCCCCGCGGCCGAGCGAGCCGCTATACACAAAAACGTCAAGGTTGCCCTTGAAGGGAGCCACACACCATAGGAATCACACCATTCTCACAGGTGGCAGTGCCGTCAGCTCGCACCATGTATTCCAAATTGCCATACGCGTTTCGAGCAGAAGCTCTTGATCACTGGCATGAGAAGGCAGGAAACATGTTTGTAGAACTACAGTTTATTTAAATAATTGGAGTCCCGCTCCAGTGGGCGTGTTCAAAGGGATGCTGGTTATGGTAGTCCAAAATCATTGCCCATGACTCTCAAAGTTCTCTCACCAAGTGGCCTCTGTCCTGCCACTCATTAGAATAAAGTTCCTTGTGGATAGGAATTCTGAAAGCGCCCCGCTGTTCAGCACCACAAATGTCACCACGAGTGAGGCTCCATAGGTCCAAGAGTGCCAGTAGTTCCCAGCACTCAGGATACGCCATCCTGCGTCGGGGCTCCCCGCGGCCGAGCGAGCCTCTATACACAAAAATGTCAAGGTTGCCCTTGAAGGGAGCCACACACCATAGGAATCACACCATTCTCACAGGCGGCAGTGCCGTCAGCTCGCACCATGCGTTCCAAATTGCCATACGCGTTTCGAGCAGAAGCTCTTGATCACTGGCATGAGAAGGCAGGAAACAGGTTTGTAGAACTACGGTTTATTTAAATAATTGGAGTCCCGCTCCAGTGGGCGTGTTCAAAGGCATGCTGGTTATGGTAGTCCGAAATCATTGCCCATGACTCTCAAAGTTCTCTCACCAAGTGGCCTCTGTCCTGCCACTCATTAGAATAAAGTTCCTTGTGAGGAGGAATGCTGAAAGCGCCCCGCTGTTCAGCACCACCAATGTCACCACGAGTGAGGCTCCATAGGTCCAAAGAGTGCCAGTAGTTCCCAGCACTCAGGATACGCCATCCAGCGTCGGGACTCCCCGCGGCCGAGCGAACCGCTATACACAAAAACGTCAAGGTTGCCCTAGAAGGGAGCCACACACCATAGGAATCACACCATTCTCGCAGGCGGCAGTGCCGTCAGCTCGCACCACGCGTTCCAAATTGCCATATGCGTTTCGAGCAGAAGCTCTTGATCACTGGCATGAGAAGGCAGGAAACAGGTTTGTAGAACTACGGTTTATTTAAATAATTGGAGTCCCGCCCCAGTGGGCGTGTTCAAAGGGATGCTGGTTATGGTAGTCCGAAATCATTGCCCATGACTCTCAAAGTTCTCTCACCAAGTGGCCTCTGTCCTGCCACTCATTAGAATAAAGTTCCTTGTGAGGAGGAATGCTGAAAGCGCCCCGCTGTTCAGCACCACCAATGTCACCACGAGGAGGCTCCTTAGGTCCAAAGAGTGCCAGTAGTTCTCAGCACTCAGGATACGCCATCCAGCGTCGTGGCTTCCCGCGGCCGAGCGAGCCGCTATACACAAAAACGTCAAGGTTGCCCTAGAAGGGAGCCACACACCATAGGAATCACACCATTCTCGCAGGCGGCAGTGCCGTCAGCTCGCACCACGCTTTCCAAATTGCCATACGCATTTCGAGCAGAAGCTCTTGATCACTGGCATGAGAAGGCAGGAAACAGGTTTGTAGAACTACGGTTTATTTAAATAATTGGAGACCCGCCCCAGTGGGCGTGTTCAAAGGCATGCTGGTTATGGTAGTCCGAAATCATTGCCCATGACTCTCAAAGTTCTCTCACCAAGTGGCCTCTGTCCTGCCACTCATTAGAATAAAGTTCCTTGTGAGGAGGAATGCTGAAAGCGCCCCGCTGTTCAGCACCACCAATGTCACCACGAGTGAGGCTCCATAGGTCCAAAGAGTGCCAGTATTTCCCAGCACTCAGGATACGCCATCCAGCGTCGGGGCTCCCCGCGGCCGAGCGAGCCGCTATACACAAAAACATCAAGGTTGCCCTAGAAGGGAGCCACACACCATAGGAATCACACCATTCTCGCAGGCGGCAGTGTCATCAGCTCGCACCACGCGTTCCAAATTGCCATACGCGTTTCGAGCAGAAGCTCTTGATCACTGGCATGAGAAGGCAGGAAACAGGTTTGTAGAACTACGGTTTATTTAAATAATTGGAGTCCCGCCCCAGTGGGCGTGTTCAAAGGCATGCTGGTTATGGTAGTCCGAAATCATTGCCCATGACTCTCAAAGTTCTCTCACCAAGTGGCCTCTGTCCTGCCACTCATTAGAATAAAGTTCCTTGTGAGGAGGAATGCTGAAAGCGCCCTGCTGTTCAGCACCACCAATGTCACCATGAGTGAGGCTCCATAGGTCGAAAGAGTGCCAGTAGTTCCCAGCACTCAGGATTCGCCATCCAGCGTCGGGGCTCCCCGCAGCCGAGCGAGCCGCTATACACAAAAACGTCAAGGTTGCCCTAGAAGGGAGCCACACACCATAGGAATCACACCATTCTAGCTGGCGGCATTGCCGTCAGCTTGCACTACAGCGTTCCAAATCGCCATACGCGTTTCGAGCAGAAGCTCTTGATCACTGGCATGAGAAGGCAGGAAACAGGTTTGTAGAACTACGGTTTATTTAAATATTTGGAGTCCCGCCCCAGTGGGCGTGTTCAAAGGCATGCTGAATATGGTAGTCCAAAATCATTGCCCATGACTCTCAAAGTTCTCTCACCAAGTGGCCTCTGTCCTGCCACTCATTAGAATAAAGTTCCTTGTGAGGAGGAATGCTGAAAGCGCCCCGCTGTTCAGCACCACCAATGTCACCACGAGTGAGGCTCCATAGGTCCAAAGAGTGCCAGTAGTTCCCAGCACTCAGGATACGCCATCCAGCGTCGGGGCTCCCCACGGCCGAGCGAGCCGCTATACACAAAAACGTCAAGGTTGCCCTAGAAGGGAGCCACACACCATAGGAATCACACCATTCTCACAGGCGGCAGTGCCGTCAGCTCGCACCACGCGTTCCAAATTGCCATACGCGTTTCGAGCAGAAGCTCTTGATCACTGGCATGAGAAGGCAGGAAACAGGTTTGTAGAACTACGGTTTATTTAAATAATTGGAGTCCCGCCCCAGTGGGCGTGTTCAAAGGCATGCTGGTTATGGTAGTCCGAAATCATTGCCCATGACTCTCAAAGTTCTCTCACCAAGTGGCCTCTGTCCTGCCACTCATTAGAATAAAGTTCCTTGTGAGGAGGAATGCTGAAAGCGCCCCGCTGTTCAGCACCACCAATGTCACCACGAGTGAGGCTCCATAGGTCCAAAGAGTGCCAGTTGTTCCCAGCACTCAGGATACGCCATCCAGCATCGGAGCTCCCCGCGGCCGAGCGAGCCGCTATACACAAAAACGTCAAGGTTGCCCTTGAAGGGAGCCACACACCATAGGAATCACACCATTCTCGCAGGCGGCAGTGCCGTCAGCTCGCACCAAGCGTTCCAAATTGCCATACGCGTTTCGAGCAGAAGCTCTTGTTTAATGGCATGAGAAGGCAGGAAACAGGTTTGTAGAACTATGGTTTATTTAAATAATTGGAGTCCCGCCCCAGTGGGCGTGTTCAAAGGCATGCTGTTTATGGTAGTCCGAAATCATTGCCCATGACTCTCAAAGTTCTCTCACCAAGTGGCCTCTGTCCTGCCAC
The DNA here is from genome assembly GCA_963921515.1 of Calotriton arnoldi. Classification (NCBI taxonomy): domain Eukaryota; kingdom Metazoa; phylum Chordata; class Amphibia; order Caudata; family Salamandridae; genus Calotriton; species Calotriton arnoldi. Next base: position 1,060,055 of record CAWUFW010005009.1, on the reverse strand, counting down.
TCATTAGAATAAAGTTCCTTGTGGATAGGAATGCTGAAAGCGCCTCGCTGTTCAGCACCACCAATGTCACCACGAGTGAGGCTCCACAGGTCCAAAGAGTGCCAGTAGTTCCCAGCACTCAGGATACGCCATCCAGCGTCGGTGCTCCCTGCGGCCGAGCGAGCCGCAATACACAAAACGTCAAGGTTGCCCTAGAAGGGAGCCTCACACCATAGGAATCACACCATTCTCGCAGGCGGCATTGCTGTCAGCTTGCACCACGCGTTCCAAATCGCCATACGCGTTTTGAGCAGAAGCTCTTGATCACTGGCATGAGAAGGCAGGAAACAGGTTTGTAGAACTACGGTTTATTTAAATAATTGGAGTCCCGCCCCAGTGGGCGTGTTCAAAGGCGTGCTGGTTATGGTAGTCCGAAATCATTGCCCATGACTCTCAAAGTTCTCTCACCAAGTGGCCTCTGTCCTGCCTCTCATTAGAATAAAGTTCCTTGTGAGGAGGAATGCTGAAAGCACCCCGCTGTTCAGCACCACCAATGTCACCACGAGTGAGGCTCTATAGGTCCAAAGAGTGCCAGTAGTTCTCAGCACTCAGGATACGCCATCCAGCGTCGGGGCTCCCCGCGGCCGAGCGAGCCGCTATACACAAAAACGTCAAGGTTGCCCTAGAAGGGAGCCACACACCATAGGAATCACACCATTCTCGCAGGCGGCATTGCCGTCAGCTTGCACCACGCGTTCCAAATCGCCATACGCGTTTCGAGCAGAAGCTCTTGATCACTGGCATGAGAAGGCAGGAAACAGGTTTGTAGAACTACGGTTTATTTAAATAATTGGAGTCCCGCCCCAGTGGGCGTGTTCAAAGGCATGCTGAATATGGTAGTCCAAAATCATGGCCCATGACTCTCAAAGTTCTCTCACCAAGTGGCCTCTGTCCTGCCACTCATTAGAATAAAGTTCCTTGTGAGGAGGAATGCTGAAAGCGCCCCGCTGTTCAGCACCACCAATGTCACCACGAGTGAGGCTCCATAGGTCCAAAGAGTGCCAGTAGTTCCCAGCACTCAGGATACGCCATCCAGCATCGGGGCTCCCCGCGGCCGAGCGAGCCGCTATACACAAAAACGTCAAGGTTGCCCTTGAAGGGAGCCACACACCATAGGAATCACACCATTCTCACAGGTGGCAGTGCCGTCAGCTCGCACCATGTATTCCAAATTGCCATACGCGTTTCGAGCAGAAGCTCTTGATCACTGGCATGAGAAGGCAGGAAACATGTTTGTAGAACTACAGTTTATTTAAATAATTGGAGTCCCGCTCCAGTGGGCGTGTTCAAAGGGATGCTGGTTATGGTAGTCCAAAATCATTGCCCATGACTCTCAAAGTTCTCTCACCAAGTGGCCTCTGTCCTGCCACTCATTAGAATAAAGTTCCTTGTGGATAGGAATTCTGAAAGCGCCCCGCTGTTCAGCACCACAAATGTCACCACGAGTGAGGCTCCATAGGTCCAAAGAGTGCCAGTAGTTCCCAGCACTCAGGATACGCCATCCTGCGTCGGGGCTCCCCGCGGCCGAGCGAGCCTCTATACACAAAAATGTCAAGGTTGCCCTTGAAGGGAGCCACACACCATAGGAATCACACCATTCTCACAGGCGGCAGTGCCGTCAGCTCGCACCATGCGTTCCAAATTGCCATACGCGTTTCGAGCAGAAGCTCTTGATCACTGGCATGAGAAGGCAGGAAACAGGTTTGTAGAACTACGGTTTATTTAAATAATTGGAGTCCCGCTCCAGTGGGCGTGTTCAAAGGCATGCTGGTTATGGTAGTCCGAAATCGTTGCCCATGACTCTCAAAGTTCTCTCACCAAGTGGCCTCTGTCCTGCCACTCATTAGAATAAAGTTCCTTGTGAGGAGGAATGCTGAAAGCGCCCCGCTGTTCAGCACCCCCAATGTCACCACGAGTGAGGCTCCATAGGTCCAAAGAGTGCCAGTAGTTCCCAGCACTCAGGATACGCCATCCAGCGTCGGGACTCCCCGCGGCCGAGCGAGCCGCTATACACAAAAACGTCAAGGTTGCCCTAGAAGGGAGCCACACACCATAGGAATCACACCATTCTCGCAGGCGGCAGTGCCGTCAGCTCGCACCACGCGTTCCAAATTGCCATATGCGTTTCGAGCAGAAGCTCTTGATCACTGGCATGAGAAGGCAGGAAACAGGTTTGTAGAACTACGGTTTATTTAAATAATTGGAGTCCCGCCCCAGTGGGCGTGTTCAAAGGCATGCTGAATATGGTAGTCCAAAATCATGGCCCATGACTCTCAAAGTTCTCTCACCAAGTGGCCTCTGTCCTGCCACTCATTAGAATAAAGTTCCTTGTGAGGAGGAATGCTGAAAGCGCCCCGCTGTTCAGCACCACCAATGTCACCACGAGTGAGGCTCCATAGGTCCAAAGAGTGCCAGTAGTTCCCAGCACTCAGGATACGCCATCCAGCATCGGGGCTCCCCGCGGCCGAGCGAGCCGCTATACACAAAAACGTCAAGGTTGCCCTTGAAGGGAGCCACACACCATAGGAATCACACCATTCTCACAGGTGGCAGTGCCGTCAGCTCGCACCATGTATTCCAAATTGCCATACGCGTTTCGAGCAGAAGCTCTTGATCACTGGCATGAGAAGGCAGGAAACATGTTTGTAGAACTACAGTTTATTTAAATAATTGGAGTCCCGCTCCAGTGGGCGTGTTCAAAGGGATGCTGGTTATGGTAGTCCAAAATCATTGCCCATGACTCTCAAAGTTCTCTCACCAAGTGGCCTCTGTCCTGCCACTCATTAGAATAAAGTTCCTTGTGGATAGGAATTCTGAAAGCGCCCCGCTGTTCAGCACCACAAATGTCACCACGAGTGAGGCTCCATAGGTCCAAAGAGTGCCAGTAGTTCCCAGCACTCAGGATACGCCATCCTGCGTCGGGGCTCCCCGCGGCCGAGCGAGCCTCTATACACAAAAATGTCAAGGTTGCCCTTGAAGGGAGCCACACACCATAGGAATCACACCATTCTCACAGGCGGCAGTGCCGTCAGCTCGCACCATGCGTTCCAAATTGCCATACGCGTTTCGAGCAGAAGCTCTTGATCACTGGCATGAGAAGGCAGGAAACAGGTTTGTAGAACTACGGTTTATTTAAATAATTGGAGTCCCGCTCCAGTGGGCGTGTTCAAAGGCATGCTGGTTATGGTAGTCCGAAATCATTGCCCATGACTCTCAAAGTTCTCTCACCAAGTGGCCTCTGTCCTGCCACTCATTAGAATAAAGTTCCTTGTGAGGAGGAATGCTGAAAGCGCCCCGCTGTTCAGCACCACCAATGTCACCACGAGTGAGGCTCCATAGGTCCAAAGAGTGCCAGTAGTTCCCAGCACTCAGGATACGCCATCCAGCGTCGGGACTCCCCGCGGCCGAGCGAGCCGCTATACACAAAAACGTCAAGGTTGCCCTAGAAGGGAGCCACACACCATAGGAATCACACCATTCTCGCAGGCGGCAGTGCCGTCAGCTCGCACCACGCGTTCCAAATTGCCATATGCGTTTCGAGCAGAAGCTCTTGATCACTGGCATGAGAAGGCAGGAAACAGGTTTGTAGAACTACGGTTTATTTAAATAATTGGAGTCCCGCCCCAGTGGGCGTGTTCAAAGGCATGCTGGTTATGGTAGTCCGAAATCATTGCCCATGACTCTCAAAGTTCTCTCACCAAGTGGCCTCTGTCCTGCCACTCATTAGAATAAAGTTCCTTGTGAGGAGGAATGCTGAAAGCGCCCCGCTGTTCAGCACCACCAATGTCACCACGAGTGAGGCTCCATAGGTCCAAAGAGTGCCAGTAGTTCCCAGCACTCAGGATACGCCATCCAGCATCGGGGCTCCCCGCGGCCGAGCGAGCCGCTATACACAAAAACGTCAAGGTTGCCCTTGAAGGGAGCCACACACCATAGGAATCACACCATTCTCACAGGTGGCAGTGCCGTCAGCTCGCACCATGTATTCCAAATTGCCATACGCGTTTCGAGCAGAAGCTCTTGATCACTGGCATGAGAAGGCAGGAAACATGTTTGTAGAACTACAGTTTATTTAAATAATTGGAGTCCCGCTCCAGTGGGCGTGTTCAAAGGGATGCTGGTTATGGTAGTCCAAAATCATTGCCCATGACTCTCAAAGTTCTCTCACCAAGTGGCCTCTGTCCTGCCACTCATTAGAATAAAGTTCCTTGTGGATAGGAATTCTGAAAGCGCCCCGCTGTTCAGCACCACAAATGTCACCACGAGTGAGGCTCCATAGGTCCAAAGAGTGCCAGTAGTTCCCAGCACTCAGGATACGCCATCCTGCGTCGGGGCTCCCCGCGGCCGAGCGAGCCTCTATACACAAAAATGTCAAGGTTGCCCTTGAAGGGAGCCACACACCATAGGAATCACACCATTCTCACAGGCGGCAGTGCCGTCAGCTCGCACCATGCGTTCCAAATTGCCATACGCGTTTCGAGCAGAAGCTCTTGATCACTGGCATGAGAAGGCAGGAAACAGGTTTGTAGAACTACGGTTTATTTAAATAATTGGAGTCCCGCTCCAGTGGGCGTGTTCAAAGGCATGCTGGTTATGGTAGTCCGAAATCATTGCCCATGACTCTCAAAGTTCTCTCACCAAGTGGCCTCTGTCCTGCCACTCATTAGAATAAAGTTCCTTGTGAGGAGGAATGCTGAAAGCGCCCCGCTGTTCAGCACCACCAATGTCACCACGAGTGAGGCTCCATAGGTCCAAAGAGTGCCAGTAGTTCCCAGCACTCAGGATACGCCATCCAGCGTCGGGACTCCCCGCGGCCGAGCGAGCCGCTATACACAAAAACGTCAAGGTTGCCCTAGAAGGGAGCCACACACCATAGGAATCACACCATTCTCGCAGGCGGCAGTGCCGTCAGCTCGCACCACGCGTTCCAAATTGCCATATGCGTTTCGAGCAGAAGCTCTTGATCACTGGCATGAGAAGGCAGGAAACAGGTTTGTAGAACTACGGTTTATTTAAATAATTGGAGTCCCGCCCCAGTGGGCGTGTTCAAAGGGATGCTGGTTATGGTAGTCCGAAATCATTGCCCATGACTCTCAAAGTTCTCTCACCAAGTGGCCTCTGTCCTGCCACTCATTAGAATAAAGTTCCTTGTGAGGAGGAATGCTGAAAGCGCCCCGCTGTTCAGCACCACCAATGTCACCACGAGGGAGGCTCCATAGGTCCAAAGAGTGCCAGTAGTTCTCAGCACTCAGGATACGCCATCCAGCGTCGTGGCTTCCCGCGGCCGAGCGAGCCGCTATACACAAAAACGTCAAGGTTGCCCTAGAAGGGAGCCACACACCATAGGAATCACACCATTCTCGCAGGCGGCAGTGCCGTCAGCTCGCACCACGCGTTCCAAATTGCCATACGCATTTCGAGCAGAAGCTCTTGATCACTGGCATGAGAAGGCAGGAAACAGGTTTGTAGAACTACGGTTTATTTAAATAATTGGAGACCCGCCCCAGTGGGCGTGTTCAAAGGCATGCTGGTTATGGTAGTCCGAAATCATTGCCCATGACTCTCAAAGTTCTCTCACCAAGTGGCCTCTGTCCTGCCACTCATTAGAATAAAGTTCCTTGTGAGGAGGAATGCTGAAAGCGCCCCGCTGTTCAGCACCACCAATGTCACCACGAGTGAGGCTCCATAGGTCCAAAGAGTGCCAGTAGTTCCCAGCACTCAGGATACGCCATCCAGCGTCGGGGCTCCCCGCGGCCGAGCGAGCCGCTATACACAAAAACGTCAAGGTTGCCCTAGAAGGGAGCCACACACCATAGGAATCACACCATTCTCGCAGGCGGCAGTGCCGTCAGCTCGCACCACGCGTTCCAAATTGCCATACGCGTTTCGAGCAGAAGCTCTTGATCACTGGCATGAGAAGGCAGGAAACAGGTTTGTAGAACTACGGTTTATTTAAATAATTGGAGTCCCGCCCCAGTGGGCGTGTTCAAAGGCATGCTGGTTATGGTAGTCCGAAATCATTGCCCATGACTCTCAAAGTTCTCTCACCAAGTGGCCTCTGTCCTGCCACTCATTAGAATAAAGTTCCTTGTGAGGAGGAATGCTGAAAGCGCCCTGCTGTTCAGCACCACCAATGTCACCATGAGTGAGGCTCCATAGGTCCAAAGAGTGCCAGTAGTTCCCAGCACTCAGGATACGCCATCCAGCGTCGGGGCTCCCCGCGGCCGAGCGAGCCGCTATACACAAAAACGTCAAGGTTGCCCTAGAAGGGAGCCACACACCATAGGAATCACACCATTCTCGCAGGCGGCATTGCCGTCAGCTTGCACCACGCGTTCCAAATCGCCATACGCGTTTCGAGCAGAAGCTCTTGATCACTGGCATGAGAAGGCAGGAAACAGGTTTGTAGAACTACGGTTTATTTAAATAATTGGAGTCCCGCCCCAGTGGGCGTGTTCAAAGGCATGCTGGTTATGGTAGTCCAAAATCATTGCCCATGACTCTCAAAGTTCTCTCACCAAGTGGCCTCTGTCCTGCCACTCATTAGAATAAAGTTCCTTGTGAGGAGGAATGCTGAAAGCGCCCCGCTGTTCAGCACCACCAATGTCACCACGAGTGAGGCTCCATAGGTCCAAAGAGTGCCAGTAGTTCCCAGCACTCAGGATACGCCATCCAGCGTCGGGGCTCCCCGCGGCCGAGCGAGCCGCTATACACAAAAACGTCAAGGTTGCCCTAGAAGGGAGCCACACACCATAGGAATCACACCATTCTCACAGGCGGCAGTGCCGTCAGCTCGCACCACGCGTTCCAAATTGCCATACGCGTTTCGAGCAGAAGCTCTTGATCACTGGCATGAGAAGGCAGGAAACAGGTTTGTAGAACTACGGTTTATTTAAATAATTGGAGTCCCGCCCCAGTGGGCGTGTTCAAAGGCATGCTGGTTATGGTAGTCCGAAATCATTGCCCATGACTCTCAAAGTTCTCTCACCAAGTGGCCTCTGTCCTGCCACTCATTAGAATAAAGTTCCTTGTGAGGAGGAATGCTGAAAGCGCCCCGCTGTTCAGCACCACCAATGTCACCACGAGTGAGGCTCCATAGGTCCAAAGAGTGCCAGTAGTTCCCAGCACTCAGGATACGCCATCCAGCATCGGGGCTCCCCGCGGCCGAGCGAGCCGCTATACACAAAAACGTCAAGGTTGCCCTTGAAGGGAGCCACACACCATAGGAATCACACCATTCTCGCAGGCGGCAGTGCCGTCAGCTCGCACCACGCGTTCCAAATTGCCATACGCGTTTCGAGCAGAAGCTCTTGATCACTGGCATGAGAAGGCAGGAAACAGGTTTGTAGAACTACGGTTTATTTAAATAATTGGAGTCCCGCCCCAGTGGGCGTGTTCAAAGGCATGCTGTTTATGGTAGTCCGAAATCATTGCCCATGACTCTCAAAGTTCTCTCACCAAGTGGCCTCTGTCCTGCCACTCATTAGAATAAAGTTCCTTGTGAGATAGGAATGCTGAAAGCGCCTCGCTGTTCAGCACCACCAATGTCACCACGAGTGAGGCTCCACAGGTCCAAAGAGTGCCAGTAGTTCCCAGCACTCAGGATACGCCATCCAGCGTCGGTGCTCCCTGCGGCCGAGCGAGCCGCAATACACAAAAACGTCAAGGTTGCCCTAGAAGGGAGCCTCACACCATAGGAATCACACCATTCTCGCAGGCGGCATTGCTGTCAGCTTGCACCACGCGTTCCAAATCGCCATACGCGTTTTGAGCAGAAGCTCTTGATCACTGGCATGAGAAGGCAGGAAACAGGTTTGTAGAACTACGGTTTATTTAAATAATTGGAGTCCCGCCCCAGTGGGCGTGTTCAAAGGCGTGCTGGTTATGGTAGTCCGAAATCATTGCCCATGACTCTCAAAGTTCTCTCACCAAGTGGCCTCTGTCCTGCCACTCATTAGAATAAAGTTCCTTGTGAGGAGGAATGCTGAAAGCGCCCCGCTGTTCAGCACCACCAATGTCACCACGAGTGAGGCTCCATAGGTCCAAAGAGTGCCAGTAGTTCTCAGCACTCAGGATACGCCATCCAGCGTCGGGGCTCCCCGCGGCCGAGCGAGCCGCTATACACAAAAACGTCAAGGTTGCCCTAGAAGGGAGCCACACACCATAGGAATCACACCATTCTCGCAGGCGGCATTGCCGTCAGCTTGCACCACGCGTTCCAAATCGCCATACGCGTTTCGAGCAGAAGCTCTTGATCACTGGCATGAGAAGGCAGGAAACAGGTTTGTAGAACTACGGTTTATTTAAATAATTGGAGTCCCGCCCCAGTGGGCGTGTTCAAAGGCATGCTGAATATGGTAGTCCAAAATCATGGCCCATGACTCTCAAAGTTCTCTCACCAAGTGGCCTCTGTCCTGCCACTCATTAGAATAAAGTTCCTTGTGAGGAGGAATGCTGAAAGCGCCCCGCTGTTCAGCACCACCAATGTCACCACGAGTGAGGCTCCATAGGTCCAAAGAGTGCCAGTAGTTCCCAGCACTCAGGATACGCCATCCAGCATCGGGGCTCCCCGCGGCCGAGCGAGCCGCTATACACAAAAACGTCAAGGTTGCCCTTGAAGGGAGCCACACACCATAGGAATCACACCATTCTCACAGGTGGCAGTGCCGTCAGCTCGCACCATGTATTCCAAATTGCCATACGCGTTTCGAGCAGAAGCTCTTGATCACTGGCATGAGAAGGCAGGAAACATGTTTGTAGAACTACAGTTTATTTAAATAATTGGAGTCCCGCTCCAGTGGGCGTGTTCAAAGGGATGCTGGTTATGGTAGTCCAAAATCATTGCCCATGACTCTCAAAGTTCTCTCACCAAGTGGCCTCTGTCCTGCCACTCATTAGAATAAAGTTCCTTGTGGATAGGAATTCTGAAAGCGCCCCGCTGTTCAGCACCACAAATGTCACCACGAGTGAGGCTCCATAGGTCCAAAGAGTGCCAGTAGTTCCCAGCACTCAGGATACGCCATCCTGCGTCGGGGCTCCCCGCGGCCGAGCGAGCCTCTATACACAAAAATGTCAAGGTTGCCCTTGAAGGGAGCCACACACCATAGGAATCACACCATTCTCACAGGCGGCAGTGCCGTCAGCTCGCACCATGCGTTCCAAATTGCCATACGCGTTTCGAGCAGAAGCTCTTGATCACTGGCATGAGAAGGCAGGAAACAGGTTTGTAGAACTACGGTTTATTTAAATAATTGGAGTCCCGCTCCAGTGGGCGTGTTCAAAGGCATGCTGGTTATGGTAGTCCGAAATCGTTGCCCATGACTCTCAAAGTTCTCTCACCAAGTGGCCTCTGTCCTGCCACTCATTAGAATAAAGTTCCTTGTGAGGAGGAATGCTGAAAGCGCCCCGCTGTTCAGCACCACCAATGTCACCACGAGTGAGGCTCCATAGGTCCAAAGAGTGCCAGTAGTTCCCAGCACTCAGGATACGCCATCCAGCGTCGGGACTCCCCGCGGCCGAGCGAACCGCTATACACAAAAACGTCAAGGTTGCCCTAGAAGGGAGCCACACACCATAGGAATCACACCATTCTCGCAGGCGGCAGTGCCGTCAGCTCGCACCACGCGTTCCAAATTGCCATATGCGTTTCGAGCAGAAGCTCTTGATCACTGGCATGAGAAGGCAGGAAACAGGTTTGTAGAACTACGGTTTATTTAAATAATTGGAGTCCCGCCCCAGTGGGCGTGTTCAAAGGCATGCTGGTTATGGTAGTCCGAAATCATTGCCCATGACTCTCAAAGTTCTCTCACCAAGTGGCCTCTGTCCTGCCACTCATTAGAATAAAGTTCCTTGTGAGGAGGAATGCTGAAAGCGCCCCGCTGTTCAGCACCACCAATGTCACCACGAGTGAGGCTCCATAGGTCCAAAGAGTGCCAGTAGTTCCCAGCACTCAGGATACGCCATCCAGCATCGGGGCTCCCCGCGGCCGAGCGAGCCGCTATACACAAAAACGTCAAGGTTGCCCTTGAAGGGAGCCACACACCATAGGAATCACACCATTCTCACAGGTGGCAGTGCCGTCAGCTCGCACCATGTATTCCAAATTGCCATACGCGTTTCGAGCAGAAGCTCTTGATCACTGGCATGAGAAGGCAGGAAACATGTTTGTAGAACTACAGTTTATTTAAATAATTGGAGTCCCGCTCCAGTGGGCGTGTTCAAAGGGATGCTGGTTATGGTAGTCCAAAATCATTGCCCATGACTCTCAAAGTTCTCTCACCAAGTGGCCTCTGTCCTGCCACTCATTAGAATAAAGTTCCTTGTGGATAGGAATTCTGAAAGCGCCCCGCTGTTCAGCACCACAAATGTCACCACGAGTGAGGCTCCATAGGTCCAAAGAGTGCCAGTAGTTCCCAGCACTCAGGATACGCCATCCTGCGTCGGGGCTCCCCGCGGCCGAGCGAGCCTCTATACACAAAAATGTCAAGGTTGCCCTTGAAGGGAGCCACACACCATAGGAATCACACCATTCTCACAGGCGGCAGTGCCGTCAGCTCGCACCATGCGTTCCAAATTGCCATACGCGTTTCGAGCAGAAGCTCTTGATCACTGGCATGAGAAGGCAGGAAACAGGTTTGTAGAACTACGGTTTATTTAAATAATTGGAGTCCCGCTCCAGTGGGCGTGTTCAAAGGCATGCTGGTTATGGTAGTCCGAAATCATTGCCCATGACTCTCAAAGTTCTCTCACCAAGTGGCCTCTGTCCTGCCACTCATTAGAATAAAGTTCCTTGTGAGGAGGAATGCTGAAAGCGCCCCGCTGTTCAGCACCACCAATGTCACCACGAGTGAGGCTCCATAGGTCCAAAGAGTGCCAGTAGTTCCCAGCACTCAGGATACGCCATCCAGCGTCGGGACTCCCCGCGGCCGAGCGAGCCGCTATACACAAAAACGTCAAGGTTGCCCTAGAAGGGAGCCACACACCATAGGAATCACACCATTCTCGCAGGCGGCAGTGCCGTCAGCTCGCACCACGCGTTCCAAATTGCCATATGCGTTTCGAGCAGAAGCTCTTGATCACTGGCATGAGAAGGCAGGAAACAGGTTTGTAGAACTACGGTTTATTTAAATAATTGGAGTCCCGCCCCAGTGGGCGTGTTCAAAGGCATGCTGGTTATGGTAGTCCGAAATCATTGCCCATGACTCTCAAAGTTCTCTCACCAAGTGGCCTCTGTCCTGCCACTCATTAGAATAAAGTTCCTTGTGAGGAGGAATGCTGAAAGCGCCCCGCTGTTCAGCACCACCAATGTCACCACGAGTGAGGCTCCATAGGTCCAAAGAGTGCCAGTAGTTCTCAGCACTCAGGATACGCCATCCAGCGTCGGGGCTCCCCGCGGCCGAGCGAGCCGCTATACACAAAAACGTCAAGGTTGCCCTAGAAGGGAGCCACACACCATAGGAATCACACCATTCTCGCAGGCGGCATTGCCGTCAGCTTGCACCACGCGTTCCAAATCGCCATGCGCGTTTCGAGCAGAAGCTCTTGATCACTGGCATGAGAAGGCAGGAAACAGGTTTGTAGAACTACGGTTTATTTAAATAATTGGAGTCCCGCCCCAGTGGGCGTGTTCAAAGGCATGCTGGATATGGTAGTCCAAAATCATGGCCCATGACTCTCAAAGTTCTCTCACCAAGTGGCCTCTGTCCTGCCACTCATTAGAATAAAGTTCCTTGTGGATAGGAATTCTGAAAGCGCCCCGCTGTTCAGCACCACAAATGTCACCACGAGTGAGGCTCCATAGGTCCAAAGAGTGCCAGTAGTTCCCAGCACTCAGGATACGCCATCCAGCGTCGGGGCTCCCCGCGGCCGAGCGAGCCGCTATACACAAAAACGTCAAGGTTGCCCTAGAAGGGAGCCACACACCATAGGAATCACACCATTCTCGCAGGCGGCAGTGCCGTCAGCTCGCACCACGCGTTCCAAATTGCCATACGCGTTTCGAGCAGAAGCTCTTGATCACTGGCATGAGAAGGCAGGAAACAGGTTTGTAGAACTACGGATTATTTAAATAATTGGAGTCCCGCCCCAGTGGGCGTGTTCAAAGGCGTGCTGGTTATGGTAGTCCGAAATCATTGCCCATGACTCTCAAAGTTCTCTCACCAAGTGGCCTCTGTCCTGCCACTCATTAGAATAAAGTTCCTTGTGAGGAGGAATGCTGAAAGCGCCCCGCTGTTCAGCACCACCAATGTCACCACGAGTGAGGCTCCATAGGTCCAAAGAGTGCCAGTAGTTCCCAGCACTCAGGATACGCCATCCTGCGTCGGGGCTCCCCGCGGCCGAGCGAGCCTCTATACACAAAAACGTCAAGGTTGCCCTTGAAGGGAGCCACACACCATAGGAATCACACCATTCTCACAGGCGGCAGTGCCGTCAGCTCGCACCATGCGTTCCAAATTGCCATACGCGTTTCGAGCAGAAGCTCTTGATCACTGGCATGAGAAGGCAGGAAACAGGTTTGTAGAACTACGGTTTATTTAAATAATTGGAGTCCCGCTCCAGTGGGCGTGTTCAAAGGCATGCTGGTTATGGTAGTCCGAAATCATTGCCCATGACTCTCAAAGTTCTCTCACCAAGTGGCCTCTGTCCTGCCACTCATTAGAATAAAGTTCCTTGTGAGGAGGAATGCTGAAAGCGCCCCGCTGTTCAGCACCACCAATGTCACCACGAGTGAGGCTCCATAGGTCCAAAGAGTGCCAGTAGTTCCCAGCACTCAGGATACGCCATCCAGCGTCGGGACTCCCCGCGGCCGAGCGAGCCGCTATACACAAAAACGTCAAGGTTGCCCTAGAAGGGAGCCACACACCATAGGAATCACACCATTCTCGCAGGCGGCAGTGCCGTCAGCTCGCACCACGCGTTCCAAATTGCCATACGCGTTTCGAGCAGAAGCTCTTGATCACTGGCATGAGAAGGCAGGAAACAGGTTTGTAGAACTACGGTTTATTTAAATAATTGGAGTCCCGCCCCAGTGGGCGTGTTCAAAGGCATGCTGGTTATGGTAGTCCGAAATCATTGCCCATGACTCTCAAAGTTCTCTCACCAAGTGGCCTCTGTCCTGCCACTCATTAGAATAAAGTTCCTTGTGAGGAGGAATGCTGAAAGCGCCCCGCTGTTCAGCACCACCAATGTCACCACGAGTGAGGCTCCATAGGTCCAAAGAGTGCCAGTAGTTCTCAGCACTCAGGATACGCCATCCAGCGTCGGGGCTCCCCGCGGCCGAGCGAGCCGCTATACACAAAAACGTCAAGGTTGCCCTAGAAGGGAGCCACACACCATAGGAATCACACCATTCTCGCAGGCGGCATTGCCGTCAGCTTGCACCACGCGTTCCAAATCGCCATGCGCGTTTCGAGCAGAAGCTCTTGATCACTGGCATGAGAAGGCAGGAAACAGGTTTGTAGAACTACGGTTTATTTAAATAATTGGAGTCCCGCCCCAGTGGGCGTGTTCAAAGGCATGCTGGTTATGGTAGTCCGAAATCATTGCCCATGACTCTCAAAGTTCTCTCACCAAGTGGCCTCTGTCCTGCCACTCATTAGAATAAAGTTCCTTGTGAGGAGGAATGCTGAAAGCGCCCCGCTGTTCAGCACTACCAATGTCACCACGAGTGAGGCTCCATAGGTCCAAAGAGTGCCAGTAGTTCCCAGCACTCAGGATACGCCATCCAGCAGCGGGGCTCCCCGCGGCCGAGCGAGCCGCTATACACAAAAACGCCAAGGTTGCCCTTTAAGGGAGCCACACACCATACGAATCACACCATTCTCACAGGCGGCAGTGCCGTCAGCTCGCACCACGCGTTCCAAATTGCCATACGCGTTTCGAGCAGAAGCTCTTGATCACTGGCATGAGAAGGCAGGAAACATGTTTGTAGAACTACAGTTTATTTAAATAATTGGAGTCCCGCTCCAGTGGGCGTGTTCAAAGGGATGCTGGTTATGGTAGTCCAAAATCATTGCCCATGACTCTCAAAGTTCTCTCACCAAGTGGCCTCTGTCCTGCCACTCATTAGAATAAAGTTCCTTGTGAGATAGGAATGCTGAAAGCGCCCCGCTGTTCAGCACCACCAATGTCACCACGAGTGAGGCTCCATAGGTCCAAAGAGTGCCAGTAGTTCCCAGCACTCAGGATATGCCATCCAGCGACGGGGCTCCCCGCGGCCGAGCGAGCCGCTATACACAAAAACGTCAAGGTTGCCCTAGAAGGGAGCCACACACCATAGGAATCACACCATTCTCGCAGGCGGCAGTGCCGTCAGCTCGCACCACGCGTTCCAAATTGCCATACGCGTTTCGAGCAGAAGCTCTTGATCACTGGCATGAGAAGGCAGGAAACAGGTTTGTAGAACTACGGATTATTTAAATAATTGGAGTCCCGCCCCAGTGGGCGTGTTCAAAGGCGTGCTGGTTATGGTAGTCCGAAATCATTGCCCATGACTCTCAAAGTTCTCTCACCAAGTGGCCTCTGTCCTGCCACTCATTAGAATAAAGTTCCTTGTGAGGAGGAATGCTGAAAGCGCCCCGCTGTTCAGCACCACCAATGTCACCACGAGTGAGGCTCCATAGGTCCAAAGAGTGCCAGTAGTTCCCAGCACTCAGGATACGCCATCCAGCGTCGGGGCTCCCCGCGGCCGAGCGAGCCTCTATACACAAAAACGTCAAGGTTGCCCTTGAAGGGAGCCACACACCATAGGAATCACACCATTCTCACAGGCGGCAGTGCCGTCAGCTCGCACCATGCGTTCCAAATTGCCATACGCATTTCGAGCAGAAGCTCTTGATCACTGGCATGAGAAGGCAGGAAACAGGTTTGTAGAACTACGGTTTATTTAAATAATTGGAGTCCCGCTCCAGTGGGCGTGTTCAAAGGCATGCTGGTTATGGTAGTTCGAAATCATTGCCCATGACTCTCAAAGTTCTCTCACCAAGTGGCCTCTGTCCTGCCACTCATTAGAATAAAGTTCCTTGTGAGGAGGAATGCTGAAAGCGCCCCGCTGTTCAGCACCACCAATGTCACCACGAGTGAGGCTCCATAGGTCCAAAGAGTGCCAGTAGTTCCCAGCCCTCAGGATACGCCATCCAGCGTCGGGACTCCCCGCGGCCGAGCGAACCGCTATACACAAAAACGTCAAGGTTGCTCTAGAAGGGAGCCACACACCATAGGAATCACACCATTCTCGCAGGCGGCAGTGCCGTCAGCTCGCACCACGCGTTCCAAATTGCCATATGCGTTTCGAGCAGAAGCTCTTGATCACTGGCATGAGAAGGCAGGAAACAGGTTTGTAGAACTACGGTTTATTTAAATATTTGGAGTCCCGCCCCAGTGGGCGTGTTCAAAGGCATGCTGGTTATGGTAGTCCGAAATCATTGCCCATGACTCTCAAAGTTCTCTCACCAAGTGGCCTCTGTCCTGCCACTCATTAGAATAAAGTTCCTTGTGAGGAGGAATGCTGAAAGCGCCCCGCTGTTCAGCACCACCAATGTCACCACGAGTGAGGCTCCATAGGTCCAAAGAGTGCCAGTAGTTCCCAGCACTCAGGATACGCCATCCAGCATCGGGGCTCCCCGCGGCCGAGCGAGCCGCTATACACAAAAACGTCAAGGTTGCCCTTGAAGGGAGCCACACACCATAGGAATCACACCATTCTCGCAGGCGGCAGTGCCGTCAGCTCGCACCACGCGTTCCAAATTGCCATATGCGTTTCGAGCAGAAGCTCTTGATCACTGGCATGAGAAGGCAGGAAACAGGTTTGTAGAACTACGGTTTATTTAAATAATTGGAGTCCCGCCCCAGTGGGCGTGTTCAAAGGCATGCTGGTTATGGTAGTCCGAAATCATTGCCCATGACTCTCAAAGTTCTCTCACCAAGTGGCCTCTGTCCTGCCACTCATTAGAATAAAGTTCCTTGTGAGGAGGAATGCTGAAAGCGCCCCGCTGTTCAGCACCACCAATGTCACCACGAGTGAGGCTCCATAGGTCCAAAGAGTGCCAGTAGTTCCCAGCACTCAGGATACGCCATCCAGCATCGGGGCTCCCCGCGGCCGAGCGAGCCGCTATACACAAAAACGTCAAGGTTGCCCTTGAAGGGAGCCACACACCATAGGAATCACACCATTCTCGCAGGCGGCAGTGCCGTCAGCTCGCACCACGCGTTCCAAATTGCCATACGCGTTTCGAGCAGAAGCTCTTGTTCACTGGCATGAGAAGGCAGGAAACAGGTTTGTAGAACTATGGTTTATTTAAATAATTGGAGTCCCGCCCCAGTGGGCGTGTTCAAAGGCATGCTGTTTATGGTAGTCCGAAATCATTGCCCATGACTCTCAAAGTTCTCTCACCAAGTGGCCTCTGTCCTGCCACTCATTAGAATAAAGTTCCTTGTGAGGAGGAATGCTGAAAGCGCCCCGCTGTTCAGCACCACCAATGTCACCACGAGTGAGGCTCCATAGGTCCAAAGTTTGCCAGTAGTTCCCAGCACTCAGGATACGCCATCCAGCGTCGGGGCTCCCTGCGGCCGAGCGAGCCGCTATATACAAAAACGTCAAGGTTGCCCTTGAAGGGAGCCACACACCATAGGAATCACACCATTCTCGCAGGCGGCAGTGACCGTCAGCTCGCACCACGCGTTCCAAATTGCCATACGCGTTTTGAGCAGAAGCTCTTGTTCACTGGCATGAGAAGGCAGGAAACAGGTTTGTAGAACTACGGTTTATTTAAATAATTGGAGTCCCGCCCCAGTGGGCGTGTTCAATGGCATGCTGGTTATGGTAGTCCGAAATCATTGCCCATGACTCTCACAGATCTCTCACCAAGTGGCCTCTGTCCTGCCACTCATTAGAATAAAGTTCCTTGTGGATAGGAATGCTGAAAGCGCCTCGCTGTTCAGCACCACCAATGTCACCACGAGTGAGGCTCCATTGGTCCAAAGAGTGCCAGTAGTTCCCAGCACTCAGGATACGCCATCCAGCGTCGGGGCTCCCCGCGGCCGAGCGAGCCGCTATACACAAAAACGTCAAGGTTGCCCTAGAAGGGAGCCACACACCATAGGAATCACACCATTCTCGCAGGCGGCAGTGCCGTCAGCTCGCACCACGCGTTCCAAATTGCCATACGCATTTCGAGCAGAAGCTCTTGATCACTGGCATGAGAAGGCAGGAAACAGGTTTGTAGAACTACGGTTTATTTAAATAATTGGAGTCCCGCCCCAGTGGGCGTGTTCAAAGGCATGCTGGTTATGGTAGTCCGAAATCATTGCCCATGACTCTCAAAGTTCTCTCACCAAGTGGCCTCTGTCCTGCAACTCATTAGAATAAAGTTCCTTGTGAGGAGGAATGCTGAAAGCGCCCCGCTGTTCAGCACCACCAATGTCACCACGAGTGAGGCTCCATAGGTCCAAAGAGTGCCAGTAGTTCCCAGCACTCAGGATACGCCATCCAGCATCGGGGCTCCCCGCGGCCGAGCGAGCCTCTAAACACAAAAACGTCAAGGTTGCACTAGAAGGGAGCCACACATCATAGGAATCACACCATTCTCACTGGCGGCAGTGCCGTCAGCTCGCACCACGCGTTCCAAATTGCCATACGCGTTTCGAGCAGAAGCTCTTGATCACTGGCATGAGAAGGCAGGAAACAGGTTTGTAGAACTACGGTTTATTTAAATAATTGGAGTCCCGTCTCAGTGGGCGTGTTCAAAGGAATGCTGGTTATGGTAGTCCGAAATCATTGCCCATGACTCTCAAAGTTCTCTCACCAAGTGGCCTCTGTCCTGCCACTCATTAGAGTAAAGTTCCTTGTGAGGAGGAATGCTGAAAGCGCCCCGCTGTTCAGCACCACCAATGTCACCACGAGTGAGGCTCCATAGGTCCAAAGAGTGCCAGTAGTTCCCAGCACTCAGGATACGCCATCCATCGTCGGTGCTCCCTGCGGCCGAGCGAGCCGCAATACACAAAAACGTCAAGGTTGCCCTAGAAGGGAGCCTCACACCATAGGAATCACACCATTCTCGCAGGCGGCATTGCCGTCAGCTTGCACCACGCGTTCCAAATCGCCATACGCGTTTTGAGCAGAAGCTCTTGATCACTGGCATGAGAAGGCAGGAAACAGGTTTGTAGAACTACGGTTTATTTAAATAATTGGAGTCCCGCCCCAGTGGGCGTGTTCAAAGGCGTGCTGGTTATGGTAGTCCGAAATCATTGCCCATGACTCTCAAAGTTCTCTCACCAAGTGGCCTCTGTCCTGCCACTCATTAGAATAAAGTTCCTTGTGAGGAGGAATGCTGAAAGCGCCCCGCTGTTCAGCACCACCAATGTCACCACGAGTGAGGCTCCATAGGTCCAAAGAGTGCCAGTAGTTCTCAGCACTCAGGATACGCCATTCAGCGTCGGGGCTCCCCGCGGCCGAGCGAGCCGCTATACACAAAAACGTCAAGGTTGCCCTAGAAGGGAGCCACACACCATAGGAATCACACCATTCTCGCAGGCGGCATTGCCGTCAGCTTGCACCACGCGTTCCAAATCGCCATACGCGTTTCGAGCAGAAGCTCTTGATCACTGGCATGAGAAGGCAGGAAACAGGTTTGTAGAACTACGGTTTATTTAAATAATTGGAGTCCCGCCCCAGTGGGCGTGTTCAAAGGCATGCTGAATATGGTAGTCCAAAATCATGGCCCATGACTCTCAAAGTTCTCTCACCAAGTGGCCTCTGTCCTGCCACTCATTAGAATAAAGTTCCTTGTGAGGAGGAATGCTGAAAGCGCCCCGCTGTTCAGCACCACCAATGTCACCACGAGTGAGGCTCCATAGGTCCAAAGAGTGCCAGTAGTTCCCAGCACTCAGGATACGCCATCCAGCATCGGGGCTCCCCGCGGCCGAGCGAGCCGCTATACACAAAAACGTCAAGGTTGCCCTTGAAGGGAGCCACACACCATAGGAATCACACCATTCTCACAGGCGGCAGTGCCGTCAGCTCGCACCATGCATTCCAAATTGCCATACGCGTTTCGAGCAGAAGCTCTTGATCACTGGCATGAGAAGGCAGGAAACATGTTTGTAGAACTACAGTTTATTTAAATAATTGGAGTCCCGCTCCAGTGGGCGTGTTCAAAGGGATGCTGGTTATGGTAGTCCAAAATCATTGCCCATGACTCTCAAAGTTCTCTCACCAAGTGGCCTCTGTCCTGCCACTCATTAGAATAAAGTTCCTTGTGGATAGGAATTCTGAAAGCACCCCGCTGTTCAGCACCACAAATGTCACCACGAGTGAGGCTCCATAGGTCCAAAGAGTGCCAGTAGTTCCCAGCACTCAGGATACGCCATCCTGCGTCGGGGCTCCCCGCGGCCGAGCGAGCCTCTATACACAAAAACGTCAAGGTTGCCCTTGAAGGGAGCCACACACCATAGGAATCACACCATTCTCACAGGCGGCAGTGCCGTCAGCTCGCACCATGCGTTCCAAATTGCCATACGCGTTTCGAGCAGAAGCTCTTGATCACTGGCATGAGAAGGCAGGAAACAGGTTTGTAGAACTACGGTTTATTTAAATAATTGGAGTCCCGCTCCAGTGGGCGTGTTCAAAGGCATGCTGGTTATGGTAGTCCGAAATCATTGCCCATGACTCTCAAAGTTCTCTCACCAAGTGGCCTCTGTCCTGCCACTCATTAGAATAAAGTTCCTTGTGAGGAGGAATGCTGAAAGCGCCCCGCTGTTCAGCACCACCAATGTCACCACGAGTGAGGCTCCATAGGTCCAAAGAGTGCCAGTAGTTCCCAGCACTCAGGATACGCCATCCAGCGTCGGGACTCCCCGTGGCCGAGCGAACCGCTATACACAAAAACGTCAAGGATGCCCTAGAAGGGAGCCACACACCATAGGAATCACACCATTCTCACAGGCGGCAGTGCCGTCAGCTCGCACCACGCGTTCCAAATTGCCATATGCGTTTCGAGCAGAAGCTCTTGATCACTGGCATGAGAAGGCAGGAAACAGGTTTGTAGAACTACGGTTTATTTAAATAATTGGAGTCCCGCCCCAATGGGCGTGTTCAAAGGCATGCTGGTTATGGTAGTCCGAAATCATTGCCCATGACTCTCAAAGTTCTCTCACCAAGTGGCCTCTGTCCTGCCACTCATTAGAATAAAGTTCCTTGTGAGGAGGAATGCTGAAAGCGCCCCGCTGTTCAGCACCACCAATGTCACCACGAGTGAGGCTCCATAGGTCCAAAGAGTGCCAGTTGTTCCCAGCACTAAGGATACGCCATCCAGCATCGGGGCTCCCCGCGGCCGAGCGAGCCGCTATACTACAAAAACGTCAAGGTTGCCCTTGAAGGGAGCCACACACCATAGGAATCACACCATTCTCGCAGGCGGCAGTGACCGTCAGCTCGCACCACGCGTTCCAAATTGGCATACGCGTTTCGAGCAGAAGCTCTTGTTCACTGGCATGAGAAGGCAGGAAACAGGTTTGTAGAACTACGGTTTATTTAAATAATTGGAGTCCCGCCCCAGTGGGCGTGTTCAATGGCATGCTGGTTATGGTAGTCCGAAATCATTGCCCATGACTCTCAAAGTTCTCTCACCAAGTGGCCTCTGTCCTGCCACTCATTAGAATAAAGTTCCTTGTGAGATAGGAATGCTGAAAGCACCTCGCTGTTCAGCACCACCAATGTCACCACGAGTGAGGCTCCATTGGTCCAAAGAGTGCCAGTAGTTCCCAGCACTCAGGATACGCCATCCAGCGTCGGGGCTCCCCGCGGCCGAGCGAGCCGCTATACACAAAACGTCAAGGTTGCCCTAGAAGGGAGCCACACACCATAGGAATCACACCATTCTCGCAGGCGGCAGTGCCGTCAGCTCGCACCACGCGTTCCAAATATGCCATACGCATTTCGAGCAGAAGCTCTTGATCACTGGCATGAGAAGGCAGGAAACAGGTTTGTAGAACTACGGTTTATTTAAATAATTGGAGTCCCGCCCCAGTGGGCGTGTTCAAAGGCATGCTGGTTATGGTAGTCCGAAATCATTGCCCATGACTCTCAAAGTTCCCTCACCAAGTGGCCTCTGTCCTGCCACTCATTAGAATAAAGTTCCTTGTGAGGAGGAATGCTGAAAGCGCCCCGCTGTTCAGCACCACCAATGTCACCACGAGTGAGGCTCCATAGGTCCAAAGAGTGCCAGTAGTTCCCAGCACTCAGGATACGCCATCCTGCGTCGGGGCTCCCCGCGGCCGAGCGAGCCTCTATACACAAAAACGTCAAGGTTGCCCTTGAAGGGAGCCACACACCATAGGAATCACACCATTCTCACAGGTGGCAGTGCCGTCAGCTCGCACCATGCGTTGCAAATTGCCATACGCATTTCGAGCAGAAGCTCTTGATCACTGGCATGAGAAGGCAGGAAACAGGTTTGTAGAACTACGGTTTATTTAAATAATTGGAGTCCCGCTCCAGTGGGCGTGTTCAAAGGCATGCTGGTTATGGTAGTTCGAAATCATTGCCCATGACTCTCAAAGTTCTCTCACCAAGTGGCCTCTGTCCTGCCACTCATTAGAATAAAGTTCCTTGTGAGGAGGAATGCTGAAAGCGCCCCGCTGTTCAGCACCACCAATGTCACCACGAGTGAGGCTCCATAGGTCCAAAGAGTGCCAGTAGTTCCCAGCACTCAGGATACGCCATCCAGCGTCGGGACTCCCCGCGGCCGAGCGAGCCGCTATACACAAAAACGTCAAGGTTGCTCTAGAAGGGAGCCACACACCATAGGAATCACACCATTCTCGCAGGCGGCAGTGCCGTCAGCTCGCACCACGCATTCCAAATTGCCATATGCGTTTCGAGCAGAAGCTCTTGATCACTGGCATGAGAAGGCAGGAAACAGGTTTGTAGAACTACGGTTTATTTAAATATTTGGAGTCCCGCCCCAGTGGGCGTGTTCAAAGGCATGCTGGTTATGGTAGTCCGAAATCATTGCCCATGACTCTCAAAGTTCTCTCACCAAGTGGCCTCTGTCCTGCCACTCATTAGAATAAAGTTCCTTATGAGGAGGAATGCTGAAAGCGCCCCGCTGTTCAGCACCACCAATGTCACCACGAGTGAGGCTCCATAGGTCCAAAGAGTGCCAGTAGTTCCCAGCACTCAGGATACGCCATCCAGCATCGGGGCTCCCCGCGGCCGAGCGAGCCGCTATACACAAAAACGTCAAGGTTGCCCTTGAAGGGAGATACACACCATAGGAGTCACACCATTCTCGCAGGCGGCAGTGCCGTCAGCTCGCACCACGCGTTCCAAATTGCCATACGCGTTTCGAGCAGAAGCTCTTGTTCACTGGCATGAGAAGGCAGGAAACAGGTTTGTAGAACTATGGTTTATTTAAATAATTGGAGTCCCGCCCCAGTGGGCGTGTTCAAAGGCATGCTGTTTATGGTAGTCCGAAATCATTGCCCATGACTCTCAAAGTTCTCTCACCAAGTGGCCTCTGTCCTGCCACTCATTAGAATAAAGTTCCTTGTGAGTAGGAATGCTGAAAGCGCCCCGCTGTTCAGCACCACCAATGTCACCACGAGTGAGGCTCCATAGGTCCAAAGAGTGCCAGTAGTTCCCAGCACTCAGGATACGCCATCCAGCGTCGGGGCTCCCTGCGGCCGAGCGAGCCGCTATATACAAAAACGTCAAGGTTGCCCTTGAAGGGAGCCACACACCATAGGAATCACACCATTCTCGCAGGCGGCAGTGACCGTCAGCTCGCACCACGCGTTCCAAATTGCCATACGCGTTTTGAGCAGAAGCTCTTGTTCACTGGCATGAGAAGGCAGGAAACAGGTTTGTAGAACTACGGTTTATTTAAATAATTGGAGTCCCGCCCCAGTGGGCGTGTTCAATGGCATGCTGGTTATGGTAGTCCGAAATCATTGCCCATGACTCTCAAAGTTCTCTCACCAAGTGGCCTCTGTCCTGCCACTCATTAGAATAAAGTTCCTTGTGGATAGGAATGCTGAAAGCGCCTCGCTGTTCAGCACCACCAATGTCACCACGAGTGAGGCTCCATTGGTCCAAAGAGTGCCAGTAGTTCCCAGCACTCAGGATATGCCATCCAGCGTCGGGGCTCCCCGCGGCCGAGCGAGCCTCTATACACAAAAACGTCAAGGTTGCACTAGAAGGGAGCCACACATCATAGGAATCACACCATTCTCACTGGCGGCAGTGCCGTCAGCTCGCACCACGCGTTCCAAATTGCCATACGCGTTTCGAGCAGAAGCTCTTGATCACTGGCATGAGAAGGCAGGAAACAGGTTTGTAGAACTACGGTTTATTTAAATAATTGGAGTCCCGTCTCAGTGGACGTGTTCAAAGGAATGCTGGTTATGGTAGTCCGAAATCATTGCCCATGACTCTCAAAGTTCTCTCACCAAGTGGCCTCTGTCCTGCCACTCATTAGAGTAAAGTTCCTTGTGAGGAGGAATCTGAAAGCGCCCCGCTGTTCAGCACCACCAATGTCACCACGAGTGAGGCTCCATAGGTCCAAAGAGTGCCAGTAGTTCCCAGCACTCAGGATACGCCATCCAGCGTCGGTGCTCCCTGCGGCCGAGCGAGCCGCAATACACAAAAACGTCAAGGTTGCCCTAGAAGGGAGCCTCACACCATAGGAATCACACCATTCTCGCAGGCGGCATTGCTGTCAGCTTGCACCACGCGTTCCAAATCTCCATACGCGTTTTGAGCAGAAGCTCTTGATCACTGGCATGAGAAGGCAGGAAACAGGTTTGTAGAACTACGGTTTATTTAAATAATTGGAGTCCCGCCCCAGTGGGCGTGTTCAAAGGCGTGCTGGTTATGGTAGTCCGAAATCATTGCCCATGACTCTCAAAGTTCTCTCACCAAGTGGCCTCTGTCCTGCCACTCATTAGAATAAAGTTCCTTGTGAGGAGGAATGCTGAAAGCGCCCCGTTGTTCAGCACCACCAATGTCACCACGAGTGAGGCTCCATAGGTCCAAAGAGTGCCAGTAGTTCTCAGCACTCAGGATACGCCATCCAGCGTCGGGGCTCCCCGCGGCCGAGCGAGCCGCTATACACAAAAACGTCAAGGTTGCCCTAGAAGGGAGCCACACACCATAGGAATCACACCATTCTCGCAGGCGGCATTGCCGTCAGCTTGCACCACGCGTTCCAAATCGCCATACGCGTTTCGAGCAGAAGCTCTTGATCACTGGCATGAGAAGGCAGGAAACAGGTTTGTAGAACTACGGTTTATTTAAATAATTGGAGTCCCGCCCCAGTGGGCGTGTTCAAAGGCATGCTGAATATGGTAGTCCAAAATCATGGCCCATGACTCTCAAAGTTCTCTCACCAAGTGGCCTCTGTCCTGCCACTCATTAGAATAAAGTTCCTTGTGAGGAGGAATGCTGAAAGCGCCCCGCTGTTCAGCACCACCAATGTCACCACGAGTGAGGCTCCATAGGTCCAAAGAGTGCCAGTAGTTCCCAGCACTCAGGATACGCCATCCAGCATCGGGGCTCCCCGCGGCCGAGCGAGCCGCTATACACAAAAACGTCAAGGTTGCCCTTGAAGGGAGCCACACACCATAGGAATCACACCATTCTCACAGGCGGCAGTGCCGTCAGCTCGCACCATGCATTCCAAATTGCCATACGCGTTTCGAGCAGAAGCTCTTGATCACTGGCATGAGAAGGCAGGAAACATGTTTGTAGAACTACAGTTTATTTAAATAATTGGAGTCCCGCTCCAGTGGGCGTGTTCAAAGGGATGCTGGTTATGGTAGTCCAAAATCATTGCCCATGACTCTCAAAGTTCTCTCACCAAGTGGCCTCTGTCCTGCCACTCATTAGAATAAAGTTCCTTGTGGATAGGAATTCTGAAAGCGCCCCACTGTTCAGCACCACAAATGTCACCACGAGTGAGGCTCCATAGGTCCAAAGAGTGCCAGTAGTTCCCAGCACTCAGGATACGCCATCCTGCGTCGGGGCTCCCCGCGGCCGAGCGAGCCTCTATACACAAAAACGTCAAGGTTGCCCTTGAAGGGAGCCACACACCATAGGAATCACACCATTCTCACAGGCGGCAGTGCCGTCAGCTCGCACCATGCGTTCCAAATTGCCATACGCGTTTCGAGCAGAAGCTCTTGATCACTGGCATGAGAAGGCAGGAAACAGGTTTGTAGAACTACGGTTTATTTAAATAATTGGAGTCCTGCTCCAGTGGGCGTGTTCAAAGGCATGCTGGTTATGGTAGTCCGAAATCATTGCCCATGACTCTCAAAGTTCTCTCACCAAGTGGCCTCTGTCCTGCCACTCATTAGAATAAAGTTCCTTGTGAGGAGGAATGCTGAAAGCGCCCCGCTGTTCAGCACCACCAATGTCACCACGAGTGAGGCTCCATAGGTCCAAAGAGTGCCAGTAGTTCCCAGCACTCAGGATACGCCATCCAGCGTCGGGACTCCCCGCGGCCGAGCGAACCGCTATACACAAAAGCGTCAAGGTTGCCCTAGAAGGGAGCCACACACCATAGGAATCACACCATTCTCGCAGGCGGCAGTGCCGTCAGCTCGCACCACGCGTTCCAAATTGCCATATGCGTTTCGAGCAGAAGCTCTTGATCACTGGCATGAGAAGGCAGGAAACAGGTTTGTAGAACTACGGTTTATTTAAATAATTGGAGTCCCGCCCCAGTGGGCGTGTTCAAAGGCATGCTGGTTATGGTAGTCCGAAATCATTGCCCATGACTCTCAAAGTTCTCTCACCAAGTGGCCTCTGTCCTGCCACTCATTAGAATAAAGTTCCTTGTGAGGAGGAATGCTGAAAGCGCCCCGCTGTTCAGCACCACCAATGTCACCACGAGTGAGGCTCCATAGGTCCAAAGAGTGCCTGTAGTTCCCAGCACTCAGGATACGCCATCCAGCATCGGGGCTCCCCGCGGCCGAGCGAGCCGCTATACACAAAAACGTCAAGGTTGCCCTTGAAGGGAGCCACACACCATAGGAATCACACCATTCTCGCAGGCGGCAGTGCCGTCAGCTCGCACCACGCGTTCCAAATTGCCATATGCGTTTCGAGCAGAAGCTCTTGATCACTGGCATGAGAAGGCAGGAAACAGGTTTGTAGAACTACGGTTTATTTAAATAATTGGAGTCCCGCCCCAGTGGGCGTGTTCAAAGGCATGCTGGTTATGGTAGTCCGAAATCATTGCCCATGACTCTCAAAGTTCTCTCACCAAGTGGCCTCTGTCCTGCCACTCATTAGAATAAAGTTCCTTGTGAGGAGGAATGCTGAAAGCGCCCCGCTGTTCAGCACCACCAATGTCACCACGAGTGAGGCTCCATAGGTCCAAAGAGTGCCAGTTGTTCCCAGCACTCAGGATACGCCATCCAGCATCGGGGCTCCCCGCGGCCGAGCGAGCCGCTATACACAAAAACGTCAAGGTTGCCCTTGAAGGGAGCCACACACCATAGGAATCACACCATTCTCGCAGGCGGCAGTGCCGTCAGCTCGCACCACGCGTTCCATATTGCCATACGCGTTTCGAGCAGAAGCTCTTGTTCACTGGCATGAGAAGGCAGGAAACAGGTTTGTAGAACTATGGTTTATTTAAATAATTGGAGACCCGCCCCAGTGGGCGTGTTCAAAGGCATGCTGTTTATGGTAGTCCGAAATCATTGCCCATGACTCTCAAAGTTCTCTCACCAAGTGGCCTCTGTCCTGCCACTCATTAGAATAAAGTTCCTTGTGAGGAGGAATGCTGAAAGCGCCCGCTGTTCAGCACCACCAATGTCACCACGAGTGAGGCTCCATAGGTCCAAAGAGTGCCAGTAGTTCCCAGCACTCAGGATACGCCATCCAGCGTCGGGGCTCCCCGCGGCCGAGCGAGCCGCTATATACAAAAACGTCAAGGTTGCCCTTGAAGGGAGCCACACACCATAGGAATCACACCATTCTCGCAGGCGGCAGTGACCGTCAGCTCGCACCACGCGTTCCAAATTGGCATACGCGTTTTGAGCAGAAGCTCTTGTTCACTGGCATGAGAAGGCAGGAAACAGGTTTGTAGAACTATGGTTTATTTAAATAATTGGAGTCCCGCCCCAATGGGCGTGTTCAATGGCATGCTGGTTATGGTAGTCCGAAATCATTGCCCATGACTCTCAAAGTTCTCTCACCAAGTGGCCTCTGTCCTGCCACTCATTAGAATAAAGTTCCTTGTGGATAGGAATGCTGAAAGCGCCTCGCTGTTCAGCACCACCAATGTCACCACGAGTGAGGCTCCATTGGTCCAAAGAGTGCCAGTAGTTCCCAGCACTCAGGATACACCATCCAGCGTCGGGGCTCCCCGCGGCCGAGCGAGCCGCTATACACAAAAACGTCAAGGTTGCCCTAGAAGGGAGCCACACACCATAGGAATCACACCATTCTCGCAGGCGGCAGTGCCGTCAGCTCGCACCACGCGTTCCAAATATGCCATACGCATTTCGAGCAGAAGCTCTTGATCACTGGCATGAGAAGGCAGGAAACAGGTTTGTAGAACTACGGTTTATTTAAATAATTGGAGTCCCGCCCCAGTGGGCGTGTTCAAAGGCATGCTGGTTATGGTAGTCCGAAATCATTGCCCATGACTCTCAAAGTTCCCTCACCAAGTGGCCTCTGTCCTGCCACTCATTAGAATAAAGTTCCTTGTGAGGAGGAATGCTGAAAGCGCCCCGCTGTTCAGCACCACCAATGTCACCACGAGTGAGGCTCCATAGGTCCAAAGAGTGCCAGTAGTTCCCAGCACTCAGGATACGCCATCCTGCGTCGGGGCTCCCCATCGGCCGAGCGAGCCTCTATACACAAAAACGTCAAGGTTGCCCTTGAAGGGAGCCACACACCATAGGAATCACACCATTCTCACAGGTGGCAGTGCCGTCAGCTCGCACCATGCGTTGCAAATTGCCATACGCATTTCGAGCAGAAGCTCTTGATCACTGGCATGAGAAGGCAGGAAACAGGTTTGTAGAACTACGGTTTATTTAAATAATTGGAGTCCCGCTCCAGTGGGCGTGTTCAAAGGCATGCTGGTTATGGTAGTTCGAAATCATTGCCCATGACTCTCAAAGTTCTCTCACCAAGTGGCCTCTGTCCTGCCACTCATTAGAATAAAGTTCCTTGTGAGGAGGAATGCTGAAAGCGCCCCGCTGTTCAGCACCACCAATGTCACCACGAGTGAGGCTCCATAGGTCCAAAGAGTGCCAGTAGTTCCCAGCACTCAGGATACGCCATCCAGCGTCGGGACTCCCAGCGGCCGAGCGAACCGCTATACACAAAAACGTCAAGGTTGCTCTAGAAGGGAGCCACACACCATAGGAATCACACCATTCTCGCAGGCGGCAGTGCCGTCAGCTCGCACCACGCATTCCAAATTGCCATATGCGTTTCGAGCAGAAGCTCTTGATCACTGGCATGAGAAGGCAGGAAACAGGTTTGTAGAACTACGGTTTATTTAAATATTTGGAGTCCCGCCCCAGTGGGCGTGTTCAAAGGCATGCTGGTTATGGTAGTCCGAAATCATTGCCCATGACTCTCAAAGTTCTCTCACCAAGTGGCCTCTGTCCTGCCACTCATTAGAATAAAGTTCCTTGTGAGGAGGAATGCTGAAAGCGCCCCGCTGTTCAGCACCACCAATGTCACCACGAGTGAGGCTCCATAGGTCCAAAGAGTGCCAGTAGTTCCCAGCACTCAGGATACGCCATCCAGCATCGGGGCTCCCCGCGGCCGAGCGAGCCGCTATACACAAAAACGTCAAGGTTGCCCTTGAAGGGAGATACACACCATAGGAGTCACACCATTCTCGCAGGCGGCAGTGCCGTCAGCTCGCACCACGCGTTCCAAATTGCCATACGCGTTTCGAGCAGAAGCTCTTGTTCACTGGCATGAGAAGGCAGGAAACAGGTTTGTAGAACTATGGTTTATTTAAATAATTGGAGTCCCGCCCCAGTGGGCGTGTTCAAAGGCATGCTGTTTATGGTAGTCCGAAATCATTGCCCATGACTCTCAAAGTTCTCTCACCAAGTGGCCTCTGTCCTGCCACTCATTAGAATAAAGTTCCTTGTGAGTAGGAATGCTGAAAGCGCCCGCTGTTCAGCACCACCAATGTCACCACGAGTGAGGCTCCATAGGTCCAAAGAGTGCCAGTAGTTCCCAGCACTCAGGATACGCCATCCAGCGTCGGGGCTCCCTGCGGCCGAGCGAGCCGCTATATACAAAAACGTCAAGGTTGCCCTTGAAGGGAGCCACACACCATAGGAATCACACCATTCTCGCAGGCGGCAGTGACTGTCAGCTCGCACCACGCGTTCCAAATTGCCATACGCGTTTTGAGCAGAAGCTCTTGTTCACTGGCATGAGAAGGCAGGAAACAGGTTTGTAGAACTACGGTTTATTTAAATAATTGGAGTCCCGCCCCAGTGGGCGTGTTCAATGGCATGCTGGTTATGGTAGTCCGAAATCATTGCCCATGACTCTCAAAGTTCTCTCACCAAGTGGCCTCTGTCCTGCCACTCATTAGAATAAAGTTCCTTGTGGATAGGAATGCTGAAAGCGCCTCGCTGTTCAGCACCACCAATGTCACCACGAGTGAGGCTCCATTGGTCCAAAGAGTGCCAGTAGTTCCCAGCACTCAGGATATGCCATCCAGCGTCGGGGCTCCCCGCGGCCGAGCGAGCCTCTATACACAAAACGTCAAGGTTGCACTAGAAGGGAGCCACACATCATAGGAATCACACCATTCTCACTGGCGGCAGTGCCGTCTGCTCGCACCACGCGTTCCAAATTGCCATACGCGTTTCGAGCAGAAGCTCTTGATCACTGGCATGAGAAGGCAGGAAACAGGTTTGTAGAACTACGGTTTATTTAAATAATTGGAGTCCCGTCTCAGTGGACGTGTTCAAAGGAATGCTGGTTATGGTAGTCCGAAATCATTGCCCATGACTCTCAAAGTTCTCTCACCAAGTGGCCTCTGTCCTGCCACTCATTAGAGTAAAGTTCCTTGTGAGGAGGAATGCTGAAAGCGCCCCGCTGTTCAGCACCACCAATGTCACCACGAGTGAGGCTCCATAGGTCCAAAGAGTGCCAGTAGTTCCCAGCACTCAGGATACGCCATCCAGCGTCGGTGCTCCCTGCGGCCGAGCGAGCCGCAATACACAAAAACGTCAAGGTTGCCCTAGAAGGGAGCCTCACACCATAGGAATCACACCATTCTCGCAGGCGGCATTGCTGTCAGCTTGCACCACGCGTTCCAAATCTCCATACGCGTTTTGAGCAGAAGCTCTTGATCACTGGCATGAGAAGGCAGGAAACAGGTTTGTAGAACTACGGTTTATTTAAATAATTGGAGTCCCGCCCCAGTGGGCGTGTTCAAAGGCGTGCTGGTTATGGTAGTCCGAAATCATTGCCCATGACTCTCAAAGTTCTCTCACCAAGTGGCCTCTGTCCTGCCACTCATTAGAATAAAGTTCCTTGTGAGGAGGAATGCTGAAAGCGCCCCGTTGTTCAGCACCACCAATGTCACCACGAGTGAGGCTCCATAGGTCCAAAGAGTGCCAGTAGTTCTCAGCACTCAGGATACGCCATCCAGCGTCGGGGCTCCCCGTGGCCGAGCGAGCCGCTATACACAAAAACGTCAAGGTTGCCCTAGAAGGGAGCCACACACCATAGGAATCACACCATTCTCGCAGGCGGCATTGCCGTCAGCTTGCACCACGCGTTCCAAATCGCCATACGCGTTTCGAGCAGAAGCTCTTGATCACTGGCATGAGAAGGCAGGAAACAGGTTTGTAGAACTACGGTTTATTTAAATAATTGGAGTCCCGCCCCAGTGGGCGTGTTCAAAGGCATGCTGAATATGGTAGTCCAAAATCATGGCCCATGACTCTCAAAGTTCTCTCACCAAGTGGCCTCTGTCCTGCCACTCATTAGAATAAAGTTCCTTGTGAGGAGGAATGCTGAAAGCGCCCCGCTGTTCAGCACCACCAATGTCACCACGAGTGAGGCTCCATAGGTCCAAAGAGTGCCAGTAGTTCCCAGCACTCAGGATACGCCATCCAGCATCGGGGCTCCCCGCGGCCGAGCGAGCCGCTATACACAAAAACGTCAAGGTTGCCCTTGAAGGGAGCCACACACCATAGGAATCACACCATTCTCACAGGCGGCAGTGCCGTCAGCTCGCACCATGCATTCCAAATTGCCATACGCGTTTCGAGCAGAAGCTCTTGATCACTGGCATGAGAAGGCAGGAAACATGTTTGTAGAACTACAGTTTATTTAAATAATTGGAGTCCCGCTCCAGTGGGCGTGTTCAAAGGGATGCTGGTTATGGTAGTCCAAAATCATTGCCCATGACTCTCAAAGTTCTCTCACCAAGTGGCCTCTGTCCTGCCACTCATTAGAATAAAGTTCCTTGTGGATAGGAATTCTGAAAGCGCCCGCTGTTCAGCACCACAAATGTCACCACGAGTGAGGCTCCATAGGTCCAAAGAGTGCCAGTAGTTCCCAGCACTCAGGATACGCCATCCTGCGTCGGGGCTCCCCGCGGCCGAGCGAGCCTCTATACACAAAAACGTCAAGGTTGCCCTTGAAGGGAGCCACACACCATAGGAATCACACCATTCTCACAGGCGGCAGTGCCGTCAGCTCGCACCATGCGTTCCAAATTGCCATACGCGTTTCGAGCAGAAGCTCTTGATCACTGGCATGAGAAGGCAGGAAACAGGTTTGTAGAACTACGGTTTATTTAAATAATTGGAGTCCTGCTCCAGTGGGCGTGTTCAAAGGCATGCTGGTTATGGTAGTCCGAAATCATTGCCCATGACTCTCAAAGTTCTCTCACCAAGTGGCCTCTGTCCTGCCACTCATTAGAATAAAGTTCCTTGTGAGGAGGAATGCTGAAAGCGCCCCGCTGTTCAGCACCACCAATGTCACCACGAGTGAGGCTCCATAGGTCCAAAGAGTGCCAGTAGTTCCCAGCACTCAGGATACGCCATCCAGCGTCGGGACTCCCCGCGGCCGAGCGAACCGCTATACACAAAAGCGTCAAGGTTGCCCTAGAAGGGAGCCACACACCATAGGAATCACACCATTCTCGCAGGCGGCAGTGCCGTCAGCTCGCACCACGCGTTCCAAATTGCCATATGCGTTTCGAGCAGAAGCTCTTGATCACTGGCATGAGAAGGCAGGAAACAGGTTTGTAGAACTACGGTTTATTTAAATAATTGGAGTCCCGCCCCAGTGGGCGTGTTCAAAGGCATGCTGGTTATGGTAGTCCGAAATCATTGCCCATGACTCTCAAAGTTCTCTCACCAAGTGGCCTCTGTCCTGCCACTCATTAGAATAAAGTTCCTTGTGAGGAGGAATGCTGAAAGCGCCCCGCTGTTCAGCACCACCATTGTCACCACGAGTGAGGCTCCATAGGTCCAAAGAGTGCCAGTAGTTCCCAGCACTCAGGATACGCCATCCAGCATCGGGGCTCCCCGCGGCCGAGCGAGCCGCTATACACAAAAACGTCATGGTTGCCCTTGAAGGGAGCCACACACCATAGGAATCACACCATTCTCGCAGGCGGCAGTGCCGTCAGCTCGCACCACGCGTTCCAAATTGCCATATGCGTTTCGAGCAGAAGCTCTTGATCACTGGCATGAGAAGGCAGGAAACAGGTTTGTAGAACTACGGTTTATTTAAATAATTGGAGTCCCGCCCCAGTGGGCGTGTTCAAAGGCATGCTGGTTATGGTAGTCCGAAATCATTGCCCATGACTCTCAAAGTTCTCTCACCAAGTGGCCTCTGTCCTGCCACTCATTAGAATAAAGTTCCTTGTGAGGAGGAATGCTGAAAGCGCCCCGCTGTTCAGCACCACCAATGTCACCACGAGTGAGGCTCCATAGGTCCAAAGAGTGCCAGTTGTTCCCAGCACTCAGGATACGCCATCCAGCATCGGGGCTCCCCGCGGCCGAGCGAGCCGCTATACACAAAAACGTCAAGGTTGCCCTTGAAGGGAGCCACACACCATAGGAATCACACCATTCTCGCAGGCGGCAGTGCCGTCAGCTCGCACCACGCGTTCCCATATTGCCATACGCGTTTCGAGCAGAAGCTCTTGTTCACTGGCATGAGAAGGCAGGAAACAGGTTTGTAGAACTATGGTTTATTTAAATAATTGGAGTCCCGCCCCAGTGGGCGTGTTCAAAGGCATGCTGTTTATGGTAGTCCGAAATCATTGCCCATGACTCTCAAAGTTCTCTCACCAAGTGGCCTCTGTCCTGCCACTCATTAGAATAAAGTTCCTTGTGAGGAGGAATGCTGAAAGCGCCCGCTGTTCAGCACCACCAATGTCACCACGAGTGAGGCTCCATAGGTCCAAAGAGTGCCAGTAGTTCCCAGCACTCAGGATACGCCATCCAGCGTCGGGGCTCCCCGCGGCCGAGCGAGCCGCTATATACAAAAACGTCAAGGTTGCCCTTGAAGGGAGCCACACACCATAGGAATCACACCATTCTCGCAGGCGGCAGTGACCGTCAGCTCGCACCACGCGTTCCAAATATGCCATACGCATTTCGAGCAGAAGCTCTTGATCACTGGCATGAGAAGGCAGGAAACAGGTTTGTAGAACTACGGTTTATTTAAATAATTGGAGTCCCGCCCCAGTGGGCGTGTTCAAAGGCATGCTGGTTATGGTAGTCCGAAATCATTGTTATTTTATTCACAAAAAAGGCCCCGGGTCCAGAATACTAGGGAGGTCCACAACGCGGATAAAGAGATAAAAGTGACAGGGCGGGGGATATCCCTTTTTAAGGACAGTTCCCCTCACACACCAGAGGTGTCATGCTTCATCATAGGGGTACCTCCTCGCGTGAGGAACCTAGTCCTCACGCGGGCTACAACCCCCTCTCTAGCGAGGGAGGAGCTCAGGGATGTTTTGGTTTAGGCGGTCGGGTGTACTAAAACCCTATGAGAGATGTGTGTGATAACAAAAAATGCAGTGCTATAATAAAGGTGAATTAAAACTGGCTACGGGGTTAGCTCTCATGCAGATTTAATAACGCTACCCAGTGTCAGGATTAAAAAGCAGGAAAAGCTTGTAAACACAGGGGTCAAAATTCAAGACCACTCTGTACTTATCAGACCAACATGTTTCAGCCTAACAGACCTAGTTAGTGTCATGGCTTTCTTCAGGGTCAAAAGTGTAGCTACTGCAATACCAATGAATATATATACAAGTGTGATAATGAAAAACAAAAAGGTGTAGCTATGTCATACTGAACCAGAGAATCATTCGTTGTTCAGTACGTTCGACATGTGCCCTGTGTCAAAGACAGAAATAAAGGTCATGTCATATATATACACAACAAACACATACATATACGTGCAAACATATTATCACTAAATCAAACGTTAGGACCTCCATTAGTCTAACATATAAAACAATTATTGCTATTTTTTTGAAGTTGCTTATTTAGAGTGCCATAATGCAAACAGATTAATGCGTAACTCACCACTAGGGCTATCTGTAGTTTACTGCATCTGTCCTGGCTACTTAGCCATATGGTACCAAAGCCACGACCTGAGAAGAATGGTACGTGGCAGTTAAAAACAAGAAACCCCAAGAGGGTAGAGAAAGTTTAAAAAAGAAAGAACGCTCAACCGGAAGTAATGTACACAAAGCGTGCGTAGTTTAGCTATACATGACATATAAATTGTGGGAGCAAGACATGCTATCAAGATGTATGTTGCAATAACATGGCAGTATGCGATCTAAAATTATGTGCAAGTAGGGTGGCAAAAACGGCCTCCGGACGAAAAACAGACATCCATGGTGGCTGGTAGAAAATAAAATCAACCATCGCAATTGGAATGATTCAATATGAAAGGGAAAAAGCGCTGTGAAGGCTGGGGGAGAGTTTACAGCGCAAGAAGACACATATCAAGTATCTATAAAATGAATGCGCAGAGCATAACCTGTGAAACGCCAGGGTCTGTGAAAGCAGTTAAGAGTGACTAGTGGAGCAAAGGAAGGTACGCGATAATAAGCAGCGATAATGAGCACAGAAGTGCACAAAGCTAGGAGTACACGAAGCTTACCGCCAAGAGTACGGTCCTCCGCAGTTGTGGCAGTGGTCCAGGAACAGGAAGCCCGTTTAACAGCATAATGCGGTTTATAAAGGGTTATCCGGGCGATTGACACCACCTGGAAAGCTGCTGTCATGACCGGATTTCCGGCGGAAGCGGTAGAAGACTGGGTAATGTAGTTCGGTGAACCATCGCTACCGAAACTACTGAGGCACTTAATGACCAAACAAACAAACCGAACGTTTATCAGAAATGAAAAAAACAGCAGAATAAATGTCTGCTAGTGACACGAACGGAAAATTAGGTGAACCACATTAAGGTGTTTGTGTGAAAAAATGGTCCTAAAGCTCAAACTGAGCCGGGTATCCGGAGTGCCTCATAAGCAGTAAAGAACTATGTGGCAGACGAGAGAAATGGTCCTGAGGTCGCACACATGAAATATTCAGGGTGAAGGTGAAAAATGCTAAGAACAAAGTGACTGCCAAACAAGGAAATGCACGGGGCAAATGTCATCCTTGTACTAATTGTAATGAAGTATAATAAAATATCAATTTGTACCAATGAAAGGGAAGGGGGAGAGAGGGGAGGGAAAAAAAAAAAAAAAAAAAGGGGGGGGGGGCTAGTTATACCAATGCCAACCAGGGAATGTCATCATTCAGCCCAGAGGTCGCCGTGTCCAACCTATACACCCACCTTTGCTCCAACCTCAACAGTTTCATTGACAAACCTGGTGTGGTAGCATTAACGTTAGGTTTGTCAAGGACAGTCCAACTCAGTGTGTCTGCGCCATGTTTCAAGTCAAAGAAGTGTTTCGTAAGTTTAGTTATTTGTTTTGCGCACCTAATCGTGCTCTTATGTTCTAGGATGCGAGTACGCACTTTTCTAGTAGTCATCCCAACATATCTCAATCCGCACGGACATGTCAATAGATAAATTACCCGTTCACTATTGCAATTAGTGTGGTGTTGTAATTCCCATGGTCTAGCTGTTCCTATGTCAATACTCTTTGTTACTCTAGTTTGAGCACAAGCAGCACAATTACCACACGGGTAATGCCCTTGGACATTCGGTAGATTCCAAAGGGTATTTGGTCTTAGTGTATTAGCAAGTGATGGTCTTGTGTGAATCAAGGTATCTTTAAAGTTACGACCCCTTTTGTACGCAAACATCGGTTTTTCGAGAGTCAAGAGTCCTTTATTCAAAATGTTCCAGTTATGTAGTACAGACTTTTTGACTACATTAGAGAGGGTACTAAAAGTGTTAACACATACCAATTTGGATGTGTTTACTGTTGCAGGTCGTGGTTCTAATAAGGCTTCCCTATTGTTATTCAAAGCTCTTTTGGAGGATTTTCTCACCAAAGCAGATGGATAATGCCTGTCCAACAGATTGTTTCTTAACCTAGAGGCATGCACTTTGTACTTCTCTGTGTTGGAACAGTTGCGTCGTAATATTAAAAACTGTCCATAAGGCAGATTCTCACGCAATGTCTTAGGATGGTGACTTTCATATTGGAGCAGCGCATTACGAGCCATTGGCTTCTGATAGAGCTCAGTTTCAAGAGATCCACCTGACGGGTAAATCCAAAGGTCCAGGAAGGCAAGGCCTACCTTGTTGTAATCACAAGTGAACCGTAGATACTCATTCTGTTCATTTAGCCAATTGTGGAAGAGTCGGATGGAAGTCTCGTCTCCTCTCCAAATGACGAAGATGTCATCTATGTATCTCTTCCATATGATTATCTGTGCGCTGAAGGGATTATCTCTACCAAGGGCAACACCTTCTTCGAACATATGCATGTAGAGGTTCGCTAAACTCGGCGCGAAGGTGCTGCCCATGGAAGTTCCTGAGATTTGGAGATACAATTGGGTTTCAAAAAGGAAAAAATTCTCTTTCATTGCCAGTTTTGCACAATCCATAATGAATGGGATAGGTGTAATGGTGTCTGGTGGAGATTGAGTCAGTAGTTGATCCACTTTTTCCAAAGTCTGATCTTGAGGGATGCAGGTATATAGTGATTCTACATCAAATGAAACCAGGTTTGTAGAACTACGGTTTAGTTAAATAATTGGAGTCCCGCCCCAGTGGGCGTGTTCAAAGGCATGCTGGTTATGGTAGTCCGAAATCATTGCCCATGACTCTCAAAGTTCTCTCACCAAGTGGCCTCTGTCCTGCCACTCATTAGAATAAAGTTCCTTGTGACGAGGAATGCTGAAAGCGCCCGCTGTTCAGCACCACCAATGTCACCACGAGTGAGGCTCCATAGGTCCAAAGAGTGCCAGTAGTTCCCAGCACTCAGGATACGCCATCCAGCATTGGGGCTCCCCGCGGCCGAGCGAGCCGCTATACACAAAAACGTCAAGGTTGCCCTTGAAGGGAGCCACACACCATAGGAATCACACCATTCTCGCAGGCGGCAGTGCCGTCAGCTCGCACCACGCGTTCCAAATTGCCATACGCGTTTCGAGCAGAAGCTCTTGTTCACTGGCATGAGAAGGCAGGAAACAGGTTTGTAGAACTATGGTTTATTTAAATAATTGGAGTCCCGCCCCAGTGGGCGTGTTCAAAGAGCATGCTGTTTATGGTAGTCCGAAATCATTGCCCATGACTCTCAAAGTTCTCTCACCAAGTGGCCTCTGTCCTGCCACTCATTAGAATAAAGTTCCTTGTGAGTAGGAATGCTGAAAGCGCCCCGCTGTTCAGCACCACCAATGTCACCACGAGTGAGGCTCCATAGGTCCAAAGAGTGCCAGTAGTTCCCAGCACTCAGGATACGCCATCCAGCGTCGGGGCTCCCTGCGGCCGAGCGAGCCGCTATATACAAAAATGTCAAGGTTGCCCTTGAAGGGAGCCACACACCATAGGAATCACACCATTCTCGCAGGCGGCAGTGACCGTCAGCTCGCACCACGCGTTCCAAATTGCCATACGCGTTTTGAGCAGAAGCTCTTGTTCACTGGCATGAGAAGGCAGGAAACAGGTTTATAGAACTACGGTTTATTTAAATAATTGGAGTCCCGCCCCAGTGGGCGTGTTCAATGGCATGCTGGTTATGGTAGTCCGAAATCATTGCCCATGACTCTCAAAGTTCTCTCACCAAGTGGCCTCTGTCCTGCCACTCATTAGAATAAAGTTCCTTGTGGATAGGAATGCTGAAAGCGCCTCGCTGTTCAGCACCACCAATGTCACCACGAGTGAGGCTCCATTGGTCCAAAGAGTGCCAGTAGTTCCCAGCACTCAGGATACGCCATCCAGCGTCGGGGCTCCCCGCGGCCGAGCGAGCCGCTATACACAAAAACTTCAAGGTTGCCCTAGAAGGGAGCCACACACCATAGGAATCACACCATTCTCGCAGGCGGCAGTGCCGTCAGCTCGCACCACGCGTTCCAAATTGCCATACGCATTTCGAGCAGAAGCTCTTGATCACTGGCATGAGAAGGCAGGAAACAGGTTTGTAGAACTACGGTTTATTTAAATAATTGGAGTCCCGCCCCAGTGGGCGTGTTCAAAGGCATGCTGGTTATGGTAGTCCGAAATCATTGCCCATGACTCTCAAAGTTCTCTCACCAAGTGGCCTCTGTCCTGCAACTCATTAGAATAAAGTTCCTTGTGAGGAGGAATGCTGAAAGCGCCCCGCTGTTCAGCACCACCAATGTCACCACGAGTGAGGCTCCATAGGTTCAAAGAGTGCCAGTAGTTCCCAGCACTCAGGATACGCCATCCAGCATCGGGGCTCCCCGCGGCCGAGCGAGCCTCTATACACAAAAACGTCAAGGTTGCACTAGAAGGGAGCCACACATCATAGGAATCACACCATTCTCACTGGCGGCAGTGCCGTCAGCTCGCACCACGCGTTCCAAATTGCCATACGCGTTTCGAGCAGAAGCTCTTGATCACTGGCATGAGAAGGCAGAAAACAGGTTTGTAGAACTACGGTTTATTTAAATAATTGGAGTCCCGTCTCAGTGGGCGTGTTCAAAGGAATGCTGGTTATGGTAGTCCGAAATCATTGCCCATGACTCTCAAAGTTCTCTCACCAAGTGGCCTCTGTCCTGCCACTCATTAGAGTAAAGTTCCTTGTGAGGAGGAATGCTGAAAGCGCCCGCTGTTCAGCACCACCAATGTCACCACGAGTGAGGCTCCATAGGTCCAAAGAGTGCCAGTAGTTCCCAGCACTCAGGATACGTCATCCAGCGTCGGTGCTCCCTGCGGCCGAGCGAGCCGCAATACACAAAAACGTCAAGGTTGCCCTAGAAGGGAGCCTCACACCATAGGAATCACACCATTCTCGCAGGCGGCATTGCTGTCAGCTTGCACCACGCGTTCCAAATCGCCATACGCGTTTTGAGCAGAAGCTCTTGATCACTGGCATGAGAAGGCAGGAAACAGGTTTGTAGAACTACGGTTTATTTAAATAATTGGAGTCCCGCCCCAGTGGGCGTGTTCAAAGGCGTGCTGGTTATGGTAGTCCGAAATCATTGCCCATGACTCTCAAAGTTCTCTCACCAAGTGGCCTCTGTCCTGCCACTCATTAGAATAAAGTTCCTTGTGAGGAGGAATGCTGAAAGCGCCCCGCTGTTCAGCACCACCAATGTCACCACGAGTGAGGCTCCATAGGTCCAAAGAGTGCCAGTAGTTCTCAGCACTCAGGATACGCCATCCAGCGTCGGGGCTCCCTGCGGCCGAGCGAGCCGCTATATACAAAAATGTCAAGGTTGCCCTTGAAGGAGCCACACACCATAGGAATCACACCATTCTCGCAGGCGGCAGTGACCGTCAGCTCGCACCACGCGTTCCAAATTGCCATACGCGTTTTGAGCAGAAGCTCTTGTTCACTGGCATGAGAAGGCAGGAAACAGGTTTGTAGAACTACGGTTTATTTAAATAATTGGAGTCCCGCCCCAGTGGGCGTGTTCAATGGCATGCTGGTTATGGTAGTCCGAAATCATTGCCCATGACTCTCAAAGTTCTCTCACCAAGTGGCCTCTGTCCTGCCACTCATTAGAATAAAGTTCCTTGTGGATAGGAATGCTGAAAGCGCCTCGCTGTTCAGCACCACCAATGTCACCACGAGTGAGGCTCCATTGGTCCAAAGAGTGCCAGTAGTTCCCAGCACTCAGGATACGCCATCCAGCGTCGGGGCTCCCCGCGGCCGAGCGAGCCGCTATACACAAAAACTTCAAGGTTGCCCTAGAAGGGAGCCACACACCATAGGAATCACACCATTCTCGCAGGCGGCAGTGCCGTCAGCTCGCACCACGCGTTCCAAATTGCCATACGCATTTCGAGCAGAAGCTCTTGATCACTGGCATGAGAAGGCAGGAAACAGGTTTGTAGAACTACGGTTTATTTAAATAATTGGAGTCCCGCCCCAGTGGGCGTGTTCAAAAGCATGCTGGTTATGGTAGTCCGAAATCATTGCCCATGACTCTCAAAGTTCTCTCACCAAGTGGCCTCTGTCCTGCAACTCATTAGAATAAAGTTCCTTGTGAGGAGGAATGCTGAAAGCGCCCCGCTGTTCAGCACCACCAATGTCACCACGAGTGAGGCTCCATAGGTCCAAGAGTGCCAGTAGTTCCCAGCACTCAGGATACGCCATCCAGCATCGGGGCTCCCCGCGGCCGAGCGAGCCTCTATACACAAAAACGTCAAGGTTGCACTAGAAGGGAGCCACACATCATAGGAATCACACCATTCTCACAGGCGGCAGTGCCGTCAGCTCGCACCACGCGTTCCAAATTGCCATACGCGTTTCGAGCAGAAGCTCTTGATCACTGGCATGAGAAGGCAGGAAACAGGTTTGTAGAACTACGGTTTATTTAAATAATTGGAGTCCCGTCTCAGTGGGCGTGTTCAAAGGAATGCTGGTTATGGTAGTCCGAAATCATTGCCCATGACTCTCAAAGTTCTCTCACCAAGTGGCCTCTGTCCTGCCACTCATTAGAGTAAAGTTCCTTGTGAGGAGGAATGCTGAAAGCGCCCGCTGTTCAGCACCACCAATGTCACCACGAGTGAGGCTCCATAGGTCCAAAGAGTGCCAGTAGTTCCCAGCACTCAGGATACGTCATCCAGCGTCGGTGCTCCCTGCGGCCGAGCGAGCCGCAATACACAAAAACGTCAAGGTTGCCCTAGAAGGGAGCCTCACACCACAGGAATCACACCATTCTCGCAGGCGGCATTGCTGTCAGCTTGCACCACGCGTTCCAAATCGCCATACGCGTTTTGAGCAGAAGCTCTTGATCAATGGCATGAGAAGGCAGGAAACAGGTTTGTAGAACTACGGTTTATTGAAATAATTGGAGTCCCGCCCCAGTGGGCCTGTTCAAAGGCGTGCTGGTTATGGTAGTCCGAAATCATTGCCCATGACTCTCAAAGTTCTCTCACCAAGTGGCCTCTGTCCTGCCACTCATTAGAATAAAGTTCCTTGTGAGGAGGAATGCTGAAAGCGCCCGCTGTTCAGCACCACCAATGTCACCACGAGTGAGGCTCCATAGGTCCAAAGAGTGCCAGTAGTTCTCAGCACTCAGGATACGCCATCCAGCGTCGGGGCTCCCCGCGGCCGAGCGAGCCGCTATACACAAAAACGTCAAGGTTGCCCTAGAAGGGAGCCACACACCATAGGAATCACACCATTCTCGCAGGCGGCATTGCCGTCAGCTTGCACCACGCGTTCCAAATCGCCATACGCGTTTCGAGCAG
Organism: Calotriton arnoldi; assembly: GCA_963921515.1. NCBI lineage: Eukaryota > Metazoa > Chordata > Amphibia > Caudata > Salamandridae > Calotriton > Calotriton arnoldi. The sequence goes on along the minus strand of CAWUFW010005009.1, from coordinate 1,018,180 downwards.
AAGCTCTTGATCACTGGCATGAGAAGGCAGGAAACAGGTTTGTAGAACTACGGTTTATTTAAATAATTGGAGTCCCGCCCCAGTGGGCGTGTTCAAAGGCATGCTGAATATGGTAGTCCAAAATCATGGCCCATGACTCTCAAAGTTCTCTCACCAAGTGGCCTCTGTCCTGCCACTCATTAGAATAAAGTTCCTTGTGAGGAGGAATGCTGAAAGCGCCCCGCTGTTCAGCACCACCAATGTCACCACGAGTGAGGCTCCATAGGTCCAAAGAGTGCCAGTAGTTCCCAGCACTCAGGATACGCCATCCAGCATCGGGGCTCCCGCGGCCGAGCGAGCCGCTATACACAAAAACGTCAAGGTTGCCCTTGAAGGGAGCCACACACCATAGGAATCACACCATTCTCACAGGCGGCAGTGCCGTCAGCTCGCACCATGCATTCCAAATTGCCATACGCGTTTCGAGCAGAAGCTCTTGATCACTGGCATGAGAAGGCAGGAAACATGTTTGTAGAACTACAGTTTATTTAAATAATTGGAGTCCCGCTCCAGTGGGCGTGTTCAAAGGCATGCTGGTTATGGTAGTCCGAAATCATTGCCCATGACTCTCAAAGTTCTCTCACCAAGTGGCCTCTGTCCTGCCACTCATTAGAATAAAGTTCCTTGTGAGGAGGAATGCTGAAAGCGACCCGCTGTTCAGCACCACCAATGTCACCAACCACGAGTGAGGCTCCATAGGTCCAAAGAGTGCCAGTAGTTCCCAGCACTCAGGATACGCCATCCAGCGTCGGGACTCCCCGCGGCCGAGCGAACCGCTATACACAAAAACGTCAAGGTTGCCCTAGAAGGGAGCCACACACCATAGGAATCACACCATTCTCGCAGGCGGCAGTGCCGTCAGCTCGCACCACGCGTTCCAAATTGCCATATGCGTTTCGAGCAGAAGCTCTTGATCACTGGCATGAGAAGGCAGGAAACAGGTTTGTAGAACTACGGTTTATTTAAATAATTGGAGTCCCGCCCCAGTGGGCGTGTTCAAAGGCATGCTGGTTATGGTAGTCCGAAATCATTGCCCATGACTCTCAAAGTTCTCTCACCAAGTGGCCTCTGTCCTGCCACTCATTAGAATAAAGTTCCTTGTGAGGAGGAATGCTGAAAGCGCCCGCTGTTCAGCACCACCAATGTCACCACGAGTGAGGCTCCATAGGTCCAAAGAGTGCCAGTAGTTCCCAGCACTCAGGATACGCCATCCAGCATCGGGGCTCCCCGCGGCCGAGCGAGCCGCTATACACAAAAACGTCAAGGTTGCCCTTGAAGGGAGCCACACACCATAGGAATCACACCATTCTCGCAGGCGGCAGTGCCGTCAGCTCGCACCACGCGTTCCAAATTGCCATATGCGTTTCGAGCAGAAGCTCTTGATCACTGGCATGAGAAGGCAGGAAACAGGTTTGTAGAACTACGGTTTATTTAAATAATTGGAGTCCCGCCCCAGTGGGCGTGTTCAAAGGCATGCTGGTTATGGTAGTCCGAAATCATTGCCCATGACTCTCAAAGTTCTCTCACCAAGTGGCCTCTGTCCTGCCACTCATTAGAATAAAGTTCCTTGTGAGGAGGAATGCTGAAAGCGCCCCGCTGTTCAGCACCACCAATGTCACCACGAGTGAGGCTCCATAGGTCCAAAGAGTGCCAGTTGTTCCCAGCACTCAGGATAAGCCATCCAGCATCGGGGCTCCCCGCGGCCGAGCGAGCCGCTATACACAAAAACGTCAAGGTTGCCCTTGAAGGGAGCCACACACCATAGGAATCACACCATTCTCGCAGGCGGCAGTGCCGTCAGCTCGCACCACGTGTTCCAAATTGCCATACGCGTTTCGAGCAGAAGCTCTTGTTCACTGGCATGAGAAGGCAGGAAACAGGTTTGTAGAACTATGGTTTATTTAAATAATTGGAGTCCCGCCCCAGTGGGCGTGTTCAAAGGCATGCTGTTTATGGTAGTCCGAAATCATTGCCCATGACTCTCAAAGTTCTCTCACCAAGTGGCCTCTGTCCTGCCACTCATTAGAATAAAGTTCCTTGTGAGGAGGAATGCTGAAAGCGCCCCGCTGTTCAGCACCACCAATGTCACCACGAGTGAGGCTCCATAGGTCCAAAGAGTGCCAGTAGTTCCCAGCACTCAGGATACGCCATCCAGCGTCGGGGCTCCCCGCGGCCGAGCGAGCCGCTATATACAAAAACGTCAAGGTTGCCCTTGAAGGGAGCCACACACCATAGGAATCACACCATTCTCGCAGGCGGCAGTGACCGTCAGCTCGCACCACGCGTTCCAAATTGGCATACGCGTTTTGAGCAGAAGCTCTTGTTCACTGGCATGAGAAGGCAGGAAACAGGTTTGTAGAACTACGGTTTATTTAAATAATTGGAGTCCCGCCCCAGTGGGCGTGTTCAATGGCATGCTGGTTATGGTAGTCCGAAATCATTGCCCATGACTCTCAAAGTTCTCTCACCAAGTGGCCTCTGTCCTGCCACTCATTAGAATAAAGTTCCTTGTGGATAGGAATGCTGAAAGCGCCTCGCTGTTCAGCACCACCAATGTCACCACGAGTGAGGCTCCATTGGTCCAAAGAGTGCCAGTAGTTCCCAGCACTCAGGATACGCCATCCAGCGTCGGGGCTCCCCGCGACCGAGCGAGCCGCTATACACAAAAACGTCAAGGTTGCCCTAGAAGGGAGCCACACACCATAGGAATCACACCATTCTCGCAGGCGGCAGTGCCGTCAGCTCGCACCACGCGTTCCAAATATGCCATACGCATTTCGAGCAGAAGCTCTTGATCACTGGCATGAGAAGGCAGGAAACAGGTTTGTAGAACTACGGTTTATTTAAATAATTGGAGTCCCGCCCCAGTGGGCGTGTTCAAAGGCATGCTGGTTATGGTAGTCCGAAATCATTGCCCATGACTCTCAAAGTTCTCTCACCAAGTGGCCTCTGTCCTGCCACTCATTAGAATAAAGTTCCTTGTGAGGAGGAATGCTGAAAGCGCCCCGCTGTTCAGCACCACCAATGTCACCACGAGTGAGGCTCCATAGGTCCAAAGAGTGCCAGTAGTTCCCAGCACTCAGGATACGCCATCCAGCATCGGGGCTCCCCGCGGCCGAGCGAGCCTCTATACACAAAAACATCAAGGTTGCACTAGAAGGGAGCCACACATCATAGGAATCACACCATTCTCACTGGCGGCAGTGCCGTCAGCTCGCACCACGCGTTCCAAATTGCCATACGCGTTTCGAGCAGAAGCTCTTGATCACTGGCATGAGAAGGCAGGAAACAGGTTTGTAGAACTACGGTTTATTTAAATAATTGGAGTCCCGTCTCAGTGGGCGTGTTCAAAGGAATGCTGGTTATGGTAGTCCGAAATCATTGCCCATGACTCTCAAAGTTCTCTCACCAAGTGGCCTCTGTCCTGCCACTCATTAGAGTAAAGTTCCTTGTGAGGAGGAATGCTGAAAGCGCCCCGCTGTTCAGCACCACCAATGTCACCACGAGTGAGGCTCCATAGGTCCAAAGAGTGCCAGTAGTTCCCAGCACTCAGGATACGCCATCCTGCGTCGGGGCTCCCCGTGGCCGAGCGAGCCTCTATACACAAAAACGTCAAGGTTGCCCTTGAAGGGAGCCACACACCATAGGAATCACACCATTCTCACAGGCGGCAGTGCCGTCAGCTCGCACCACGCGTTCCAAATTGCCATACGCGTTTCGAGCAGAAGCTCTTGATCACTGGCATGAGAAGGCAGGAAACAGGTTTGTAGAACTACGGTTTATTTAAATAATTGGAGTCCCGCTCCAGTGGGCGTGTTCAAAGGCATGCTGGTTATGGTAGTCCGAAATCATTGCCCATGACTCTCAAAGTTCTCTCACCAAGTGGCCTCTGTCCTGCCACTCATTAGAATAAAGTTCCTTGTGAGGAGAAATGCTGAAAGCGCCCCGCTGTTCAGCACCACCAATGTCACCACGAGTGAGGCTCCATAGGTCCAAAGAGTGCCAGTAGTTCCCAGCACTCAGGATACGCCATCCAGCGTCGGGACTCCCCGCGGCCGAGCGAGCCGCTATACACAAAAACGTCAAGGTTTCCCTAGAAGGGAGCCACACACCATAGGAATCACACCATTCTCGCAGGCGGCATTGCCGTCAGCTTGCACCACGCGTTCCAAATCGCCATACGCGTTTCGAGCAGAAGCTCTTGATCACTGGCATGAGAAGGCAGGAAACAGGTTTGTAGAACTACAGTTTATTTAAATAATTGGAGTCCCGCCCCAGTGGGCGTGTTCAAAGGCATGCTGGTTATGGTAGTCCAAAATCATTGCCCATGACTCTCAAAGTTCTCTCACCAAGTGGCCTCTGTCCTGCCTCTCATTAGAATAAAGTTCCTTGTGAGGAGGAATGCTGAAAGCGCCCAGCTGTTCAGCACCACCAATGTCAAAGCGAGTGAGGCTCCATAGGTCCAAAGAGTGCCAGTAGTTCCCAGCACTCAGGATACGCCATCCAGCATCGGGGCTCCCGCGGCCGAGCGAGCCGCTATACACAAAAACGTCAAGGTTGCCCTTGAAGGGAGCCACACACCATAGGAATCACACCATTCTCACAGGCGGCAGTGCCGTCAGCTCGCACCACGCGTTCCAAATTGCCATACGCGTTTCGAGCAGAAGCACTTGATCACTGGCATGAGAAGGCAGGAAACATGTTTGTAGAACTACAGTTTATTTAAATAATTGGAGTCCCGCTCCAGTGGGCGTGTTCAAAGGGATGCTGGTTATGGTAGTCCAAAATCATTGCCCATGACTCTCAAAGTTCTCTCACCAAGTGGCCTCTGTCCTGCCACTCATTAGAATAAAGTTCCTTGTGGATAGAAATTCTGAAAGCGCCCCGCTGTTCAGCACCACAAATGTCACCACGAGTGAGGCTCCAGAGGTCCAAAGAGTGCCAGTAGTTCCCAGCACTCAGGATACGCCATCCATCGTCGGGGCTCCCGCGGCCGAGCGAGCCGCTATACACAAAAGCGTCGAGGTTGCCCTAGAAGGGAGCCACACACCATAGGAATCACACCATTCTCGCAGGCGGCAGTGCCGTCAGCTCGCACCACGCGTTCCAAATTGCCATACGCGTTTCGAGCAGAAGCTCTTGATCACTGGCATGAGAAGGCAGGAAACAGGTTTGTAGAACTTCGGATTATTTAAATAATTGGAGTCCCGCACCAGTGGGCGTGTTCAAAGGCGTGCTGGTTATGGTAGTCCGAAATCATTGCCCATGACTCTCAAAGTTCTCTCACCAAGTGGCCTCTGTCCTGCCACTCATTAGAATAAAGTTCCTTGTGAGGAGGAATGCTGAAAGCGCCCGCTGTTCAGCACCACCAATGTCACCACGAGTGAGGCTCCATAGGTCCAAAGAGTGCCAGTAGTTCCCAGCACTCAGGATACGCCATCCTGCGTCGGGGCTCCCCGCGGCCGAGCGAGCCTCTATACACAAAAACGTCAAGGTTGCCCTTGAAGGGAGCCACACACCATAGGAATCACACCATTCTCACAGGCGGCAGTGCCGTCAGCTCGCACCACGCGTTCCAAATCGCCATACGCGTTTCGAGCAGAAGCTCTTGATCACTGGCATGAGAAGGCAGGAAACAGGTTTGTAGAACTACAGTTTATTTAAATAATTGGAGTCCCGCCCCAGTGGGCGTGTTCAAAGGCATGCTGGTTATGGTAGTCCAAAATCATTGCCCATGACTCTCAAAGTTCTCTCACCAAGTGGCCTCTGTCCTGCCACTCATTAGAATAAAGTTCCTTGTGAGGAGGAATGCTGAAAGCGCCCCGCTGTTCAGCACCACCAATGTCACCACGAGTGAGGCTCCATAGGTCCAAAGAGTGCCAGTAGTTCCCAGCACTCAGGATACGCCATCCAGCGTCGGGGCTCCCCGCGGCCGAGCGAGCCGCTATACACAAAAACGTCAAGGTTGCCCTAGAAGGGAGCCACACACCATAGGAATCACACCATTCTCGCAGGCGGCAGGGTCGTCAGCTCGCACCACGCGTTCCAAATTGCCCTACGCGTTTCGAGCAGAAGCTCTTGATCACTGGCATGAGAAGGCAGGAAACAGGTTTGTAGAACTACGGTTTATTTAAATAATTGGAGTCCCGCCCCAGTGGGCGTGTTCAAAGGCATGCTGGTTATGGTAGTCCGAAATCATTGCCCATGACTCTCAAAGTTCTCTCACCAAGTGGCTTCTGTCCTGCCACTCATTAGAATAAAGTTCCTTGTGAGGAGGAATGCTGAAAGCGCCCTGCTGTTCAGCACTACCAATGTCACCACGAGTGAGGCTCCATAGGTCCAAAGAGTGCCAGTAGTTCCCAGCACTCAGGATACGCCATCCAGCATCGGGGCTCCCTGCAGCCGAGCGAGCTGCTATACACAAAACGTCAAGGTTGCCCTAGAAGGGAGCCACACACCATAGGAATCACACCATTCTCGCAGGCGGCATTGCTGTCAGCTTGCACCACGCGTTCCAAATCGCCATACGCGTTTCGAGCAGAAGCTCTTGATCACTGGCATGAGAAGGCAGGAAACAGGTTTGTAGAACTACGGTTTATTTAAATAATTGGAGTCCCGCCCCAGTGGGCGTGTTCAAAGCCATGCTGAATATGGTAGTCCAAAATCATTGCCCATGACTCTCAAAGTTCTCTCACCAAGTGGCCTCTGTCCTGCCACTCATTAGAATAAAGTTCCTTGTGAGGAGGAATGCTGAAAGCGCCCGCTGTTCAGCACCACCAATGTCACCACGAGTGAAGCTCCTTAGGTCCAAAGAGTGCCAGTAGTTCCCAGCACTCAGGATACGCCATCCAGCATCGGGGCTCCCCGCGACCGAGCGAGCCGCTATACACAAAAACGTCAAGGTTGCCCTTGAAGGGAGCCACACACCATAGGAATCACACCATTCTCGCAGGCGGCAGTGCCGTCAGCTCGCACCACGCGTTCCAAATTGCCATACGCGTTTCGAGCAGAAGCTCTTGTTCACTGGCATGAGAAGGCAGGAAACAGGTTTGTAGAACTACGGTTTATTTAAATAATTGGAGTCCCGCCCCAGTGGGCGTGTTCAAAGGCATGCTGGTTATGGTAGTCCGAAATCATTGCCCATGACTCTCAAAGTTCTCTCACCAAGTGGCTTCTGTCCTGCCACTCATTAGAATAAAGTTCCTTGTGAGGAGGAATGCTGAAAGCGCCCTGCTGTTCAGCACTACCAATGTCACCACGAGTGAGGCTCCATAGGTCCAAAGAGTGCCAGTAGTTCCCAGCACTCAGGATATGCCATCCAGCATCGGGGCTCCCTGCAGCCGAGCGAGCTGCTAAACACAAAAACATCAAGGTTGCCCTAGAAGGGAGCCACACACCATAGGAATCACACCATTCTCGCAGGCGGCATTGCTGTCAGCTTGCACCACGCGTTCCAAATCGCCATACGCGTTTCGAGCAGAAGCTCTTGATCACTGGCATGAGAAGGCAGGAAACAGGTTTGTAGAACTACGGTTTATTTAAATAATTGGAGTCCCGCCCCAGTGGGCGTGTTCAAAGGCATGCTGAATATGGTAGTCCAAAATCATTGCCCATGACTCTCAAAGTTCTCTCACCAAGTGGCCTCTGTCCTGCCACTCATTAGAATAAAGTTCCTTGTGAGGAGGAATGCTGAAAGCGCCCCGCTGTTCAGCACCACCAATGTCACCACGAGTGAGGCTCCATAGGTCCAAAGAGTGCAAGTAGTTCCCAGCACTCAAGATACGCCATCCAGCGTCGGGCTCCCCGCGGCCGAGCGAGCCGCTATACACAAAAACTTCAAGGTTGCCCTAGAAGGAGCCACACACCATAGGAATCACACCATTCTCGCAGGCGGCAGTGCCGTCAGCTCGCACCACGCGTTCCAAATTGCCATATGCGTTTCGAGCAGAAGCTCTTGATCACTGGCATGAGAAGGCAGGAAACATGTTTGTAGAACTACAGTTTATTTAAATAATTGGAGTCCCGCTCCAGTGGGCGTGTTCAAAGGGATGCTGGTTATGTTAGTCCAAAATCATTGCCCATGACTCTCAAAGTTGTCTCACCAAGTGGCCTCTGTCCTGCCACTCATTAGAATAAAGTTCCTTGTGAGGAGGAATGCTGAAAGCGCCCCGCTGTTCAGCACCACCAATGTCACCACGAGTGAGGCTCCTTAGGTCCAAAGAGTGCCAGTAGTTCCCAGCACTCAGGATACGCCATCCAGCATCGGGGCTCCCCGCGACCGAGCGAGCCGCTATACACAAAAACGTCAAGGTTGCCCTTGAAGGGAGCCACACACCATAGGAATCACACCATTCTCGCAGGCGGCAGTGCCGTCAGTTCGCACCACGCGTTCCAAATTGCCATACGCGTTTCGAGCAGAAGCTCTTGATCACTGGCATGAGAAGGCAGGAAACAGGTTTGTAGAACTACGGATTATTTAAATAATTGGAGTCCCGCCCCAGTGGGCGTGTTCAAAGGCGTGCTGGTTATGGTAGTCCGAAATCATTGCCCATGACTCTCAAAGTTCTCTCACCAAGTGGCCTCTGTCCTGCCACTCATTAGAATAAAGTTCCTTGTGAGGAGGAATGCTGAAAGCGCCCCGCTGTTCAGCACCACCAATGTCACCACGAGTGAGGCTCCATAGGTCCAAAGAGTGCCAGTAGTTCCCAGCACTCAGGATACGCCATCCTGCGTCGGGGCTCCCCGCGGCCGAGCGAGCCTCTATACACAAAAACGTCAAGGTTGCCCTTGAAGGGAGCCACACACCATAGGAATCACACCATTCTCACAGGCGGCAGTGCCGTCAGCTCGCACCACGCGTTCCAAATTGCCATACGCGTTTCGAGCAGAAGCTCTTGATCACTGGCATGAGAAGGCAGGAAACAGGTTTGTAGAACTACGGTTTATTTAAATAATTGGAGTCCCGCTCCAGTGGGCGTGTTCAAAGGCATGCTGGTTATGGTAGTCCGAAATCATTGCCCATGACTCTCAAAGTTCTCTCACCAAGTGGCCTCTGTCCTGCCACTCATTAGAATAAAGTTCCTTGTGAGGAGGAATGCTGAAAGCGCCCTGCTGTTCAGCACTACCAATGTCACCACGAGTGAGGCTCCATAGGTCCAAAGAGTGCCAGTAGTTCCCAGCACTCAGGATATGCCATCCAGCATCGGGGCTCCCTGCAGCCGAGCGAGCTGCTATACACAAAAACATCAAGGTTGCCCTAGAAGGGAGCCACACACCATAGGAATCACACCATTCTCGCAGGCGGCATTGCTGTCAGCTTGCACCACGCGTTCCAAATCGCCATACGCGTTTCGAGCAGAAGCTCTTGATCACTGGCATGAGAAGGCAGGAAACAGGTTTGTAGAACTACGGTTTATTTAAATAATTGGAGTCCCGCCCCAGTGGGCGTGTTCAAAGGCATGCTGAATATGGTAGTCCAAAATCATTGCCCATGACTCTCAAAGTTCTCTCACCAAGTGGCCTCTGTCCTGCCACTCATTAGAATAAAGTTCCTTGTGAGGAGGAATGCTGAAAGCGCCCCGCTGTTCAGCACCACCAATGTCACCACGAGTGAGGCTCCATAGGTCCAAAGAGTGCCAGTAGTTCCCAGCACTCAGGATACGCCATCCAGCGTCGGGCTCCCCGCGGCCGAGCGAGCCGCTATACACAAAAACTTCAAGGTTGCCCTAGAAGGGAGCCACACACCATAGGAATCACACCATTCTCGCAGGCGGCAGTGCCGTCAGCTCGCACCACGCGTTCCAAATTGCCATATGCGTTTCGAGCAGAAGCTCTTGATCACTGGCATGAGAAGGCAGGAAACATGTTTGTAGAACTACAGTTTATTTAAATAATTGGAGTCCCGCTCCAGTGGGCGTGTTCAAAGGGATGCTGGTTATGTTAGTCCAAAATCATTGCCCATGACTCTCAAAGTTGTCTCACCAAGTGGCCTCTGTCCTGCCACTCATTAGAATAAAGTTCCTTGTGAGGAGGAATGCTGAAAGCGCCCGCTGTTCAGCACCACCAATGTCACCACGAGTGAGGCTCCTTAGGTCCAAAGAGTGCCAGTAGTTCCCAGCACTCAGGATACGCCATCCAGCATCGGGGCTCCCCGCGACCGAGCGAGCCGCTATACACAAAAACTTCAAGGTTGCCCTAGAAGGGAGCCACACACCATAGGAATCACACCATTCTCGCAGGCGGCAGTGCCGTCAGCTCGCACCACGCGTTCCAAATTGCCATATGCGTTTCGAGCAGAAGCTCTTGATCACTGGCATGAGAAGGCAGGAAACATGTTTGTAGAACTACAGTTTATTTAAATAATTGGAGTCCCGCTCCAGTGGGCGTGTTCAAAGGGATGCTGGTTATGTTAGTCCAAAATCATTGCCCATGACTCTCAAAGTTGTCTCACCAAGTGGCCTCTGTCCTGCCACTCATTAGAATAAAGTTCCTTGTGAGGAGGAATGCTGAAAGCGCCCGCTGTTCAGCACCACCAATGTCACCACGAGTGAGGCTCCTTAGGTCCAAAGAGTGCCAGTAGTTCCCAGCACTCAGGATACGCCATCCAGCATCGGGGCTCCCCGCGACCGAGCGAGCCGCTATACACAAAAACGTCAAGGTTGCCCTTGAAGGGAGCCACACACCATAGGAATCACACCATTCTCGCAGGCGGCAGTGCCGTCAGCTCGCACCACGCGTTCCAAATTGCCATACGCGTTTCGAGCAGAAGCTCTTGATCACTGGCATGAGAAGGCAGGAAACATGTTTGTAGAACTACAGTTTATTTAAATAATTGGAGTCCCGCTCCAGTGGGCGTGTTCAAAGGGATGCTGGTTATGGTAGTCCAAAAGTTATTGCCCATGACTCTCAAAGTTCTCTCACCAAGTGGCCTCTGTCCTGCCACTCATTAGAATAAAGTTCCTTGTGGATAGGAATTCTGAAAGCGCCCCGCTGTTCAGCACCACAAATGTCACCACGAGTGAGGCTCCATAGGTCCAAAGAGTGCCAGTAGTTCCCAGCACTCAGGATACGCCATCCATCGTCGGGGCTCCCAGCGGCCGAGCGAGCCGCTATACACAAAAACGTCAAGGTTGCCCTAGAAGGGAGCCACACACCATAGGAATCACACCATTCTCGCAGGCGGCAGTGCCGTCAGCTCGCACCACGCGTACCAAATTGCCATACGCGTTTCGAGCAGAAGCTCTTGATCACTGGCATGAGAAGGCAGGAAACAGGTTTGTAGAACTACGGATTATTTAAATAATTGGAGTCCCGCCCCAGTGGGCGTGTTCAAAGGCGTGCTGGTTATGGTAGTCCGAAATCATTGCCCATTACTCTCAAAGTTCTCTCACCAAGTGGCCTCTGTCCTGCCACTCATTAGAATAAAGTTCCTTGTGAGGAGGAATGCTGAAAGCGCCCCGCTGTTCAGCACCACCAATGTCACCACGAGTGAGGCTCCATAGGTCCAAAGAGTGCCAGTAGTTCCCAGCACTCAGGATACGCCATCCTGCGTCGGGGCTCCCGCGGCTGAGCGAGCCTCTATACACAAAAACGTCAAGGTTGCCCTTGAAGGGAGCCACACACCATAGGAATCACACCATTCTCACAGGCGGCAGTGCCGTCAGCTCGCACCACGCGTTCCAAATTGCCATACGCGTTTCGAGCAGAAGCTCTTGATCACTGGCATGAGAAGGCAGGAAACAGGTTTGTAGAACTACGGTTTATTTAAATAATTGGAGTCCCGCTCAAGTGGGCGTGTTCAAAGGCATGCTGGTTATGGTAGTCCGAAATCATTGCCCATGACTCTCAAAGTTCTCTCACCAAGTGGCCTCTGTCCTGCCACTCATTAGAATAAAGTTCCTTGTGAGGAGGAATGTTGAAAGCGCCCCGCTGTTCAGCACCACCAATGTCACCACGAGTGAGGCTCCATAGGTCCAAAGAGTTCCAGTAGTTCCCAGCACTCAGGATACGCCATCCAGCGTCGGGACTCCCCGCGGCCGAGCGAGCCGCTATACACAAAAACGTCAAGGTTGCCCTAGAAGGGAGCCACACACCATAGGAATCACACCATTCTCGCAGGCGGCATTGCCGTCAGCTTGCACCACGCGTTCCAAATCGCCATACGCGTTTCGAGCAGAAGCTCTTCATCACTGGCATGAGAAGGCAGGAAACAGGTTTGTAGAACTACAGTTTATTTAAATAATTGGAGTCCCGCCCCAGTGGGCGTGTTCAAAGGCATGCTGGTTATGGTAGTCCAAAATCATTGCCCATGACTCTCAAAGTTCTCTCACCAAGTGGCCTCTGTCCTGCCACTCATTAGAATAAAGTTCCTTGTGAGGAGGAATGCTGAAAGCGCCCCGCTGTTCAGCACCACCAATGTCACCACGAGTGAGGCTCCATAGGTCCAAAGAGTGCCAGTAGTTCCCAGCACTCAGGATACGCCATCCAGCGTCGGGGCTCCCCGCGGCCGAGCGAGCCGCTATACACAAAAACGTCAAGGTTGCCCTAGAAGGGAGCCACACACCATAGGAATCACACCATTCTCGCAGGCGGCAGGGTCGTCAGCTCGCACCACGCGTTCCAAATTGCCATATGCGTTTCGAGCAGAAGCTCTTGATCACTGGCATGAGAAGGCAGGAAACAGGTTTGTAGAACTACGGTTTATTTAAATAATTGGAGTCCCGCCCCAGTGGGCGTGTTCAAAGGCATGCTGGTTATGGTAGTCCGAAATCATTGCCCATGACTCTCAAAGTTCTCTCACCAAGTGGCCTCTGTCCTGCCACTCATTAGAATAAAGTTCCTTGTGAGGAGGAATGCTGAAAGCGCCCCGCTGTTCAGCACTACCAATGTCACCACGAGTGAGGTTCCATAGGTACAAAGAGTGCCAGTAGTTCCCAGCACTCAGGATACGCCATCCAACGTCGGGGCTCCCCGCGGCCGAGCGAGCCGCTATACACAAAAGCGTTAAGGTTGCCCTTGAAGGGAGCCACACACCATAGGAATCAATCAATCAATCAATCATGTCACTTATAAAGCGCACTACATACCCGCGAGGGTCTCAAGGCGCTGGGGGAAGAGGGGGGTGGTGCTGCTACTGATCGAAGAGCCAGGTCTTGAGGAGTCTTCTGAAGGCCAGTAGGTCATGGGTCTGTCGGAGGTTGGTGGGGAGGGTGTTCCAGGTCTTGGCGGCGAGGTGGGAGAAGGATCTGCCGCCGGCGGTCGTTTTCCGGATGCGGGGGACTGTGGCGAGGCGAGGCTGGTCGAGCGGAGCTGGCGGGTGGGGGTGTAGAAGCTGAGTCGTCTGTTGAGGTAGGCTGGTCCGGAGTTGTGGAGTGCTTTGTGTGCGTGGGTGAGGAGCTTGAAGGTTATCCTCTTGTTGACAGGGAGCCAGTGCAGGTCTCTCAGGTGGGGTGTGATGTGGCTGCGTCGGGGGATGTCGAGGATAAGACGTGCAGAGCGTTCTGGGTGCGTTGCAGCCGTCTCAGGAGCTTAGCCGTCGTTCCTGCGTAGAGGGCGTTTCCGTAGTCCAGCCTGCTGGTGACGAGGGCCTGGGTGACTGTTTTTCTTGTTTCGGTGGGGATCCACTTGAAGATCCTGCGGAGCATTCGGAGGATGTTGAAGCAGGATGAGGAAACGGCGTTGACCTGCTTAGTCATGGAGAGGGTGGGGTCGAGGATGACCCCTAGGTTGCGTACGTGGTCACACCATTCTCACAGGCGGCAGTGCCGTCAGCTCGCACCACGCATTCCAAATTGCCATACGCGTTTCGAGCAGAAGCTCTTGATCACTGGCATGAGAAGGCAGGAAACAGGTTTGTAGAACTACGGTTTATTTAAATAATTGGAGTCCCGCCCCAGTGGGCGTGTTCAAAGGCATGCTGGTTATGGTAGTCCGAAATCATTGCCCATGACTCTCAAAGTTCTCTCACCAAGTGGCATCTGTCCTGCCACTCATTAGAATAAAGTTCCTTGTGAGGAGGAATGCTGAAAGCGCCCGCTGTTCAGCACCACCAATGTCACCACGAGTGAGGCTCCATAGGTCCAAAGAGTGCCAGTAGTTCCCAGCACTCAGGATACGCCATCCAGCGTCGGGGCTCCCCGCAGCCGAGCGAGCCTCTATACACAAAAACGTCAAGGTTGCCCTAGAAGGGAGCCACACACCATAGGAATCACACCATTCTCACAGGCGGCAGTGCCGTCAGCTCGCACCACGCGTTCCAAATTGCCATACGCGTTTCGAGCAGAAGCTCTTGATCACTGGCTTGAGAAGGCAGGAAACAGGTTTGTAGAACTACGGTTTATTTGAATAATTGGAGTCCCGTCCCAGTGGGCGTGTTCAAAGGCATGCTGGTTATGGTAGTCCGAAATCATTGCCCATGACTCTCAAAGTTCTCTCACCAAGTGGCCTCTGTCCTGCCACTCATTAGAGTAAAGTTCCTTGTGAGGAGGAATGCTGAAAGCGCCCCGCTGTTCAGCACCACCAATGTCACCACGAGTGAGGCTCCATAGGTCCAAAGAGTGCCAGTAGTTCCCAGCACTCAGGATACGCCATCCAGCGACGGTGCTCCCTGCGGCAGAGCGAGCCGCTATACACAAAACGTCAATGTTGCCCTAGAAGGAGCCACACACCATAGGAATCACACCATTCTTGCAGGCGGCAGTGTCATCAGCTCGCACAACGCGTTCCAAATTGCCATACGCGTTTCGAGCAGAAGCTCTTGATCACTGGCATGAGAAGGCAGGAAACAGGTTTGTAGAACTACGGTTTATTTAAATAATTGGAGTCCCGCCCCAGTGGGCGTGCTCAAAGGCATGCTGGTTATGGTAGTCCGAAATCATTGCCCATGACTCTCAAAGTTCTCTCACCAAGTGGCCTCTGTCCTGCCACTCATTAGAATAAAGTTCCTTGTGAGGAGGAATGCTGAAAGCGCCCCGCTGTTCAGCACCACCAATGTCACCACGAGTGAGGCTCCATAGGTCCAAAGAGTGCCAGTAGTTCCCAGCACTCAGGATACGCCATCCAGCATCGGGGCTCCCTGCAGCCGAGCGAGCTGCTATACACAAAAACGTCAAGGTTGCCCTAGAAAGGAGCCACACACCATAGGAATCACACCATTCTCGCAGGCGGCATTGCTGTCAGCTTGCACCACGCGTTCCAAATCGCCATACGCGTTTCGAGCAGAAGCTCTTGATCACTGGCATGAGAAGGCAGGAAACAGGTTTGTAGAACTACGGTTTATTTAAATAATTGGAGTCCCGCCCCAGTGGGCGTGTTCAAAGGCATGCTGAATATGGTAGTCCAAAATCATTGCCCATGACTCTCAAAGTTCTCTCACCAAGTGGCCTCTGTCCTGCCACTCATTAGAATAAAGTTCCTTGTGAGGAGGAATGCTGAAAGCGCCCCGCTGTTCAGCACCACCAATGTCACCACGAGTGAGGCTCCATAGGTCCAAAGAGTGCCAGTAGTTCCCAGCACTCAGGATACGCCATCCAGCGTCGGGGCTCCCCGCAGCCGAGCGAGCCGCTATACACAAAAACGTCAAGGTTGCCCTAGAAGGGAGCCACACACCATAGGAATCACACCATTCTCGCAGGCGGCAGTGCCGTCAGCTCGCACCACGCGTTCCAAATTGCCATATGCGTTTCGAGCAGAAGCTCTTCATCACTGGCATGAGAAGGCAGGAAACATGTTTGTAGAACTACAGTTTATTTAAATAATTGGAGTCCCGCTCCAGTGGGCGTGTTCAAAGGGATGCTGGTTATGGTAGTCCAAAATCATTGCCCATGACTCTCAAAGTTGTCTCACCAAGTGGCCTCTGTCCTGCCACTCATTAGAATAAAGTTCCTTGTGAGTAGGAATGCTGAAAGCGCCCCGCTGTTCAGCACCACCAATGTCACCACGAGTGAGGCTCCTTAGGTCCAAAGAGTGCCAGTAGTTCCCCGCACTCAGGATACGCCATCCAGCATCGGGGCTCCCCGCGGACGAGCGAGCCGCTATACACAAAAACGTCAAGGTTGCCCTTGAAGGGAGCCACACACCATAGGAATCACACCATTCTCGCAGGCGGCAGTGCCGTCAGCTCGCACCACGCGTTCCAAATTGCCATACGCGTTTCGAGCAGAAGCTCTTGTTCACTGGCATGAGAAGGCAGGAAACAGGTTTGTAGAACTACGGTTTATTTAAATAATTGGAGTCCCGTCCCAGTGGGCGTGTTCAAAGGCATGCTGGTTATGGTAGTCCGAAATCATTGCCCATGACTCTCAAAGTTCTCTCACCAAGTGGCCTCTGTCCTGCCACTCATTAGAGTAAAGTTCCTTGTGAGGAGATATGCTGAAAGCGCCCCGCTGTTCAGCACCACCAATGTCACCACGAGTGAGGCTCCATAGGTCCAAAGAGTGCCAGTAGTTCCCAGCACTCAGGATACGCCATCCAGCGTCGGTGCTCCCTGCGGCCGAGCGAGCCGCTATACACAAAAACGTCAATGTTGCCCTAGAAGGGAGCCACACACCATAGGAATCACACCATTCTCACAGGCGGCAGTGTCATCAGCTCGCACAACGCGTTCCAAATTGCCCTACGCGTTTCGAGCAGAAGCTCTTGATCACTGGCATGAGAAGGCAGGAAACAGGTTTGTAGAACTACGGTTTATTTAAATAATTGGAGTCTCGCCCCAGTGGGCGTGTTCAAAGGCATGCTGGTTATGGTAGTCCGAAATCATTGCCCATGACTCTCAAAGTTCTCTCACCAAGTGGCCTCTGTCCTGCCACTCATTAGAATAAAGTTCCTTGTGAGGAGGAATGCTGAAAGCGCCCTGCTGTTCAGCACCACCAATGTCACCACGAGTGAGGCTCCATAGGTCCAAGAGTGCCAGTAGTTCCCAGCACTCAGGATACGCCATCCAGCATCGGGGCTCCCTGCAGCCGAGCGAGCTGCTATACACAAAAACGTCAAGGTTGCCCTAGAAGGAGCCACACACCATAGGAATCACACCATTCTCGCAGGCGGCATTGCTGTCAGCTTGCACCACGCGTTCCAAATCGCCATACGCGTTTCGAGCAGAAGCTCTTGATCACTGGCATGAGAAGGCAGGAAACAGGTTTGTAGAACTACGGTTTATTTAAATAATTGGAGTCCCGCCCCAGTGGACGTGTTCAAAGGCATGCTGAATATGGTAGTCCAAAATCATTGCCCATGACTCTCAAAGTTCTCTCACCAAGTGGCCTCTGTCCTGCCACTCATTAGAATAAAGTTCCTTGTGAGGAGGAATGCTGAAAGCGCCCCGCTGTTCAGCACCACCAATGTCACCACGAGTGAGGCTCCATAGGTCCAAAGAGTGCCAGTAGTTCCCAGCACTCAGGATACGCCATCCAGCGTCGGGGCTCCCCGCGGCCGAGCGAGCCGCTATACACAAAAACTTCAAGGTTGCCCTAGAAGGAGCCACACACCATAGGAATCACACCATTCTCGCAGGCGGCAGTGCCGTCAGCTCGCACCACGCGTTCCAAATTGCCATATGCGTTTCGAGCAGAAGCTCTTGATCACTGGCATGAGAAGGCAGGAAACATGTTTGTAGAACTACAGTTTATTTAAATAATTGGAGTCCCGCTCCAGTGGGCGTGTTCAAAGGGATGCTGGTTATGGTAGTCCAAAATCATTGCCCATGACTCTCAAAGTTGTCTCACCAAGTGGACTCTGTCCTGCCACTCATTGGAATATTGTTCCTTGTGAGGAGGAATGCTGAAAGCGCCCCGCTGTTCAGCACCACCAATGTCACCACGAGTGAGGCTCCTTAGGTCCAAAGAGTGCCAGTAGTTCCCAGCACTCAGGATACGCCATCCAGCATTGGGGCTCCCGCGGCCGAGCGAGCCACTATACACAAAAACGTCAAGGTTGCCCTTGAAGGGAGCCACACACCATAGGAATCACACCATTCTCGCAGGCGGCAGTGCCGTCAGCTCGCACCACGCGTTCCAAATTGCCATTCGCGTTTCGAGCAGAAGCTCTTGTTCACTGGCATGAGAAGGCAGGAAACAGGTTTGTAGAACTACGGTTTATTTAAATAATTGGAGTCCCGCCCCTGTGGGCGTGTTCAAAGGCATGCTGGTTATGGTAGTCCGAAATCATTGCCCTAGACTCTCAAAGTTCTCTCACCAAGTGGCCTCTGTCCTGCCACTCATTAGAATAAAGTTCCTTGTGGATAGGAATGCTGAAAGCGCCCCACTGTTCAGCACCACCAATGTCACCACGAGTGAGGCTCCATAGGTCCAAAGAGTGCCAGTAGTTCCCAGCAGTCAGGATACGCCATCCAGCGTCGGGGCTCCCCACGGCCGAGCGAGCCGCTATACACAAAAACGTCAAGGTTGCCCTAGAAGGGAGCCACACACCATAGGAATCACACCATTCTCGCAGGCGGCAGTGCCGTCAGCTTGCACCACGCGTTCCAAATTGCCATACGCGTTTCGAGCAAAAGGTCTTGATCACTGGCATGAGAAGGCAGGAAACATGTTTGTAGAACTACAGTTTATTTAAATAATTGGAGTCCCGCTCCAGTGGGCGTGTTCAAAGGGATGCTGTTTATGGTAGTCCGAAATCATTGCCCATGACTCTCAAAGTTGTCTCACCAAGTGGCCTCTGTCCTGCCACTCATTAGAATAAAGTTCCTTGTGAGGAGGAATGCTGAAAGCGCCCGCTGTTCAGCACCACCAATGTCACCACGAGTGAGGCTCCATAGGTCCAAAGATTGCCAGTAGTTCCCAGCACTCAGGATACGCCATCCAGCGTCGGGGCTCCCCGTGGCCGAGCGAGCCTCTATACACAAAAACGTCAAGGTTGCCCTAGAAGGGAGCCACACACCACAGGAATCACACCATTCTCACATGCGGCAGTGCCGTCAGCTCGCACCACGCGTTCCAAATTGCCATACGCGTTTCGAGCAGAAGCTCTTGATCACTGGCATGAGAAGGCAGGAAACAGGTTTGTAGAACTACGGTTTATTTAAATAATTGGAGTCCCGCTCCAGTGGGCGTGTTCAAAGGCATGCTGGTTATGGTAGTCCGAAATCATTGCCCATGACTCTCAAAGTTCTCTCACCAAGTGGCCTCTGTCCTGCAACTCATTGGAATAAAGTTCCTTGTAAGGAGGAATGCTGAAAGCGCCCCGCTGTTCAGCACCACCAATGTCACCACGAGTGAGGCTCCATAGGTCCAAAGAGTTCCAGTAGTTCCCAGCACTCAGGATACGCCATCCAGCGTCGGGGCTCCCGCGGCCGAGCGAGCCTCTATACACAAAAACGTCAAGGTTGCCCTAGAAGGGAGCCACACACCATAGGAATCACACCATTCTCACAGGCGGCAGTGCCGTCAGCTCGCACCACGCGTTCCAAATTGCCATACGCGTTTCGAGCAGAAGCTCTTGATCACTGGCATGAGAAGGCAGGAAACAGGTTTGTAGAACTACGGTTTATTTAAATAATTGGAGTCCCGTCCCAGTGGGCGTGTTCAAATGCATGCTGGTTATGGTAGTCCGAAATCATTGCCCATGACTCTCAAAGTTCTCTCACCAAGTGGCCTCTGTCCTACCACTCATTAGAGTAAAGTTCCTTGTGAGGAGGAATGCTGAAAGCGCCCCGCTGTTCAGCACCACCAATGTCACCACGAGTGAGGCTCCATAGGTCCAAAGAGTGCCAGTAGTTCCCAGCACTCAGGATACGCCATCCAGCGTCGGTGCTCCCTGCGGCCGAGCGAGCCGCTATACACAAAAACGTCAATGTTGCCCTAGAAGGGAGCCACACACCATAGGAATCACACCATTCTCGCAGGCGGCAGTGTCATCAGCTCGCACAACGCGTTCCAAATTGCCATACGCGTTTCGAGCAGAAGCTCTTGATCACTGGCATGAGAAGGCAGGAAACAGGTTTGTAGAACTACGGTTTATTTAAATAATTGGAGTCCCGCCCCAGTGGGCGTGTTCAAAGGCATGCTGGTTATGGTAGTCCGAAATCATTGCCCATGACTCTCAAAGTTCTCTCACCAAGTGGCCTCTGTCCTGCCACTCATTAGAATAAAGTTCCTTGTGAGGAGGAATGCTGAAAGCGCCCTGCTGTTCAGCACCACCAATGTCACCACGAGTGAGGCTCCATAGGTCCAAAGAGTTCCAGTAGTTCCCAGCACTCAGGATACGCCATCCAGCGTCGGGGCTCCCCGCGGCCGAGCGAGCCTCTATACACAAAAACGTCAAGGTTGCCCTAGAAGGGAGCCACACACCATAGGAATCACACCATTCTCACAGGCGGCAGTGCCGTCAGCTCGCACCACGCGTTCCAAATTGCCATACGCGTTTCGAGCAGAAGCTCTTGATCACTGGCATGAGAAGGCAGGAAACAGGTTTGTAGAACTACGGTTTATTTAAATAATTGGAGTCCCGTCCCAGTGGGCGTGTTCAAAGGCATGCTGGTTATGGTAGTCCGAAATCATTGCCCATGACTCTCAAAGTTCTCTCACCAAGTGGCCTCTGTCCTGCCACTCATTAGAATAAAGTTCCTTGTGAGGAGGAATGCTGAAAGCGCCTTGCTGTTCAGCACCACCAATGTCACCACGAGTGAGGCTCCATAGGTCCAAAGAGTGCCAGTAGTTCCCAGCACTCAGGATACGCCATCCAGCATCGGGGCTCCCTGCAGCCGAGCGAGCTGCTATACACAAAAACGTCAAGGTTGCCCTAGAAGGGAGCCACACACCATAGGAATCACACCATTCTCGCAGGCGGCATTGCTGTCAGCTTGCACCACGCGTTCCAAATCGCCATACGCGTTTCGAGCAGAAGCTCTTGATCACTGGCATGAGAAGGCAGGAAACAGGTTTGTAGAACTACGGTTTATTTAAATAATTGGAGTCCCGCCCCAGTGGACGTGTTCAAAGGCATGCTGAATATGGTAGTCCAAAATCATTGCCCATGACTCTCAAAGTTCTCTCACCAAGTGGCCTCTGTCCTGCCACTCATTAGAATAAAGTTCCTTGTGAGGAGGAATGCTGAAAGCGCCCCGCTGTTCAGCACCACCAATGTCACCACGAGTGAGGCTCCATAGGTCCAAAGAGTGCCAGTAGTTCCCAGCACTCAGGATACGCCATCCAGCGTCGGGGCTCCCCGCGGCCGAGCGAGCCGCTATACACAAAAACTTCAAGGTTGCCCTAGAAGGGAGCCACACACCATAGGAATCACACCATTCTCGCAGGCGGCAGTGCCGTCAGCTCGCACCACGCGTTCCAAATTGCCATATGCGTTTCGAGCAGAAGCTCTTGATCACTGGCATGAGAAGGCAGGAAACATGTTTGTAGAACTACAGTTTATTTAAATAATTGGAGTCCCGCTCCAGTGGGCGTGTTCAAAGGGATGCTGTTTATGGTAGTCCGAAATCATTGCCCATGACTCTCAAAGTTGTCTCACCAAGTGGCCTCTGTCCTGCCACTCATTAGAATAAAGTTCCTTGTGAGGAGGAATGCTGAAAGCGCCCCGCTGTTCAGCACCACCAATGTCACCACGAGTGAGGCTCCATAGGTCCAAAGATTGCCAGTAGTTCCCAGCACTCAGGATACGCCATCCAGCGTCGGGGCTCCCCGTGGCCGAGCGAGCCTCTATACACAAAAACGTCAAGGTTGCCCTAGAAGGGAACCACACACCACAGGAATCACACCATTCTCACATGCGGCAGTGCCGTCAGCTCGCACCACGCGTTCCAAATTGCCATACGCGTTTCGAGCAGAAGCTCTTGATCACTGGCATGAGAAGGCAGGAAACAGGTTTGTAGAACTACGGTTTATTTAAATAATTGGAGTCCCGCTCCAGTGGGCGTGTTCAAAGGCATGCTGGTTATGGTAGTACGAAATCATTGCCCATGACTCTCAAAGTTCTCTCACCAAGTGGCCTCTGTCCTGCAACTCATTGGAATAAAGTTCCTTGTGAGGAGGAATGCTGAAAGCGCCCCGCTGTTCAGCACCACCAATGTCACCACGAGTGAGGCTCCATAGGTCCAAAGAGTTCCAGTAGTTCCCAGCACTCAGGATACGCCATCCAGCGTCGGGGCTCCCCGCGGCCGAGCGAGCCTCTATACACAAAAACGTCAAGGTTGCCCTAGAAGGGAGCCACACACCATAGGAATCACACCATTCTCACAGGCGGCAGTGCCGTCAGCTCGCACCACGCGTTCCAAATTGCCATACGCGTTTCGAGCAGAAGCTCTTGATCACTGGCATGAGAAGGCAGGAAACAGGTTTGTAGAACTACGGTTTATTTAAATAATTGGAGTCCCGTCCCAGTGGGCGTGTTCAAATGCATGCTGGTTATGGTAGTCCGAAATCATTGCCCATGACTCTCAAAGTTCTCTCACCAAGTGGCCTCTGTCCTACCACTCATTAGAGTAAAGTTCCTTGTGAGGAGGAATGCTGAAAGCGCCCCGCTGTTCAGCACCACCAATGTCACCACGAGTGAGGCTCCATAGGTCCAAAGAGTGCCAGTAGTTCCCAGCACTCAGGATACGCCATCCAGCGTCGGTGCTCCCTGCGGCCGAGCGAGCCGCTATACACAAAAACGTCAATGTTGCCCTAGAAGGGAGCCACACACCATAGGAATCACACCATTCTCGCAGGCGGCAGTGTCATCAGCTCGCACAACGCGTTCCAAATTGCCATACGCGTTTCGAGCAGAAGCTCTTGATCACTGGCATGAGAAGGCAGGAAACAGGTTTGTAGAACTACGGTTTATTTAAATAATTGGAGTCCCGCCCCAGTGGGCGTGTTCAAAGGCATGCTGGTTATGGTAGTCCGAAATCATTGCCCATGACTCTCAAAGTTCTCTCACCAAGTGGCCTCTGTCCTGCCACTCATTAGAATAAAGTTCCTTGTGAGGAGGAATGCTGAAAGCGCCCTGCTGTTCAGCACCACCAATGTCACCACGAGTGAGGCTCCATAGGTCCAAAGAGTTCCAGTAGTTCCCAGCACTCAGGATACGCCATCCAGCGTCGGGGCTCCCCGCGGCCGAGCGAGCCTCTATACACAAAAACGTCAAGGTTGCCCTAGAAGGGAGCCACACACCATAGGAATCACACCATTCTCACAGGCGGCAGTGCCGTCAGCTCGCACCACGCGTTCCAAATTGCCATACGCGTTTCGAGCAGAAGCTCTTGATCACTGGCATGAGAAGGCAGGAAACAGGTTTGTAGAACTACGGTTTATTTAAATAATTGGAGTCCCGTCCCAGTGGGCGTGTTCAAAGGCATGCTGGTTATGGTAGTCCGAAATCATTGCCCATGACTCTCAAAGTTCTCTCACCAAGTGGCCTCTGTCCTGCCACTCATTAGAATAAAGTTCCTTGTGAGGAGGAATGCTGAAAGCGCCTTGCTGTTCAGCACCACCAATGTCACCACGAGTGAGGCTCCATAGGTCCAAAGAGTGCCAGTAGTTCCCAGCACTCAGGATACGCCATCCAGCATCGGGGCTCCCTGCAGCCGAGCGAGCTGCTATACACAAAAACGTCAAGGTTGCCCTAGAAGGGAGCCACACACCATAGGAATCACACCATTCTCGCAGGCGGCATTGCTGTCAGCTTGCACCACGCGTTCCAAATCGCCATACGCGTTTCGAGCAGAAGCTCTTGATCACTGGCATGAGAAGGCAGGAAACAGGTTTGTAGAACTACGGTTTATTTAAATAATTGGAGTCCCGCCCCAGTGGACGTGTTCAAAGGCATGCTGAATATGGTAGTCCAAAATCATTGCCCATGACTCTCAAAGTTCTCTCACCAAGTGGCCTCTGTCCTGCCACTCATTAGAATAAAGTTCCTTGTGAGGAGGAATGCTGAAAGCGCCCCGCTGTTCAGCACCACCAATGTCACCACGAGTGAGGCTCCATAGGTCCAAAGAGTGCCAGTAGTTCCCAGCACTCAGGATACGCCATCCAGCGTCGGGGCTCCCCGCGGCCGAGCGAGCCGCTATACACAAAAACTTCAAGGTTGCCCTAGAAGGGAGCCACACACCATAGGAATCACACCATTCTCGCAGGCGGCAGTGCCGTCAGCTCGCACCACGCGTTCCAAATTGCAATATGCGTTTCGAGCAGAAGCTCTTGATCACTGGCATGAGAAGGCAGGAAACATGTTTGTAGAACTACAGTTTATTTAAATAATTGGAGTCCCGCTCCAGTGGGCGTGTTCAAAGGGATGCTGGTTATGGTAGTCCAAAATCATTGCCCATGACTCTCAAAGTTGTCTCACCAAGTGGCCTCTGTCCTGCCACTCATTGGAATATTGTTCCTTGTGAGGAGGAATGCTGAAAGCGCCCCGCTGTTCAGCACCACCAATGTCACCACGAGTGAGGCTCCTTAGGTCCAAAGAGTGCCAGTAGTTCCCAGCACTCAGGATACGCCATCCAGCATCGGGGCTCCCCGCGGCCGAGCGAGCCACTATACACAAAAACGTCCAGGTTGCCCTTGAAGGGAGCCACACACCATAGGAATCACACCATTCTCGCAGGCGGCAGTGCCGTCAGCTCGCACCACGCGTTCCAAATTGCCATACGCGTTTCGAGCAGAAGCTCTTGTTCACTGGCATGAGAAGGCAGGAAACAGGTTTGTAGAACTACGGTTTATTTAAATAATTGGAGTCCCGCCCCTGTGGGCGTGTTCAAAGGCATGCTGGTTATGGTAGTCCGAAATCATTGCCCTAGACTCTCAAAGTTCTCTCACCAAGTGGCCTCTGTCCTGCCACTCATTAGAATAAAGTTCCTTGTGGATAGGAATGCTGAAAGCGCCCCACTGTTCAGCACCACCAATGTCACCACGAGTGAGGCTCCATAGGTCCAAAGAGTGCCAGTAGTTCCCAGCAGTCAGGATACGCCATCCAGCGTCGGGGCTCCCCGCGGCCGAGCGAGCCGCTATACACAAAAACGTCAAGGTTGCCCTAGAAGGGAGCCACACACCATAGGAATCACACCATTCTCGCAGGCGGCAGTGCCGTCAGCTTGCACCACGCGTTCCAAATTGCCATACGCGTTTCGAGCAAAAGGTCTTGATCACTGGCATGAGAAGGCAGGAAACATGTTTGTAGAACTACAGTTTATTTAAATAATTGGAGTCCCGCTCCAGTGGGCGTGTTCAAAGGGATGCTGTTTATGGTAGTCCGAAATCATTGCCCATGACTCTCAAAGTTGTCTCACCAAGTGGCCTCTGTCCTGCCACTCATTAGAATAAAGTTCCTTGTGAGGAGGAATGCTGAAAGCGCCCCGCTGTTCAGCACCACCAATGTCACCACGAGTGAGGCTCCATAGGTCCAAAGATTGCCAGTAGTTCCCAGCACTCAGGATACGCCATCCAGCGTCGGGGCTCCCCGTGGCCGAGCGAGCCTCTATACACAAAAACGTCAAGGTTGCCCTAGAAGGGAGCCACACACCACAGGAATCACAACATTCTCACATGCGGCAGTGCCGTCAGCTCGCACCACGCGTTCCAAATTGCCGTACGCGTTTCGAGCAGAAGCTCTTGATCACTGGCATGAGAAGGCAGGAAACAGGTTTGTAGAACTACGGTTTATTTAAATAATTGGAGTCCCGCTCCAGTGGGCGTGTTCAAAGGCATGCTGGTTATGGTAGTACGAAATCATTGCCCATGACTCTCAAAGTTCTCTCACCAAGTGGCCTCTGTCCTGCAACTCATTGGAATAAAGTTCCTTGTGAGGAGGAATGCTGAAAGCGCCCGCTGTTCAGCACCACCAATGTCACCACGAGTGAGGCTCCATAGGTCCAAAGAGTTCCAGTAGTTCCCAGCACTCAGGATACGCCATCCAGCGTCGGGGCTCCCCGCGGCCGAGCGAGCCTCTATACACAAAAACGTCAAGGTTGCCCTAGAAGGGAGCCACACACCATAGGAATCACACCATTCTCACAGGCGGCAGTGCAGTCAGCTCGCACCACGCGTTCCAAATTGCCATACGCGTTTCGAGCAGAAGCTCTTGATCACTGGCATGAGAAGGCAGGAAACAGGTTTGTAGAACTACGGTTTATTTAAATAATTGGAGTCCCGTCCCAGTGGGCGTGTTCAAATGCATGCTGGTTATGGTAGTCCGAAATCATTGCCCATGACTCTCAGAGTTCTCTCACCAAGTGGCCTCTGTCCTACCACTCATTAGAGTAAAGTTCCTTGTGAGGAGGAATGCTGAAAGCGCCCCGCTGTTCAGCACCACCAATGTCACCACGAGTGAGGCTCCATAGGTCCAAAGAGTGCCAGTAGTTCCCAGCACTCAGGATACGCCATCCAGCGTCGGTGCTCCCTGCGGCCGAGCGAGCCGCTATACACAAAAACGTCAATGTTGCCCTAGAAGGAGACACACACCATAGGAATCACACCATTCTCGCAGGCGGCAGTGTCATCAGCTCGCACAACGCGTTCCAAATTGCCAT
Source organism: Calotriton arnoldi (assembly GCA_963921515.1). Lineage (NCBI taxonomy): Eukaryota > Metazoa > Chordata > Amphibia > Caudata > Salamandridae > Calotriton > Calotriton arnoldi. The sequence continues at coordinate 991,665 of CAWUFW010005009.1, read as the reverse complement.
ACGCGTTTCGAGCAGAAGCTCTTGATCACTGGCATGAGAAGGCAGGAAACAGGTTTGTAGAACTACGGTTTATTTAAATAATTGGAGTCCCGCCCCAGTGGGCGTGTTCAAAGGCATGCTGGTTATGGTAGTCCGAAATCATTGCCCATGACTCTCAAAGTTCTCTCACCAAGTGGCCTCTGTCCTGCCACTCATTAGAATAAAGTTCCTTGTGAGGAGGAATGCTGAAAGCGCCCTGCTGTTCAGCACCACCAATGTCACCACGAGTGAGGCTCCATAGGTCCAAAGAGTTCCAGTAGTTCCCAGCACTCAGGATACGCCATCCAGCGTCGGGGCTCCCCGCGGCCGAGCGAGCCTCTATACACAAAAACGTCAAGGTTGCCCTAGAAGGGAGCCACACACCATAGGAATCACACCATTCTCACAGGCGGCAGTGCCGTCAGCTCGCGCCACGCGTTCCAAATTGCCATACGCGTTTCGAGCAGAAGCTCTTGATCACTGGCATGAGAAGGCAGGAAACAGGTTTGTAGAACTACGGTTTATTTAAATAATTGGAGTCCCGTCCCAGTGGGCGTGTTCAAAGGCATGCTGGTTATGGTAGTCCGAAATCATTGCCCATGACTCTCAAAGTTCTCTCACCAAGTGGCCTCTGTCCTGCCACTCATTAGAATAAAGTTCCTTGTGAGGAGGAATGCTGAAAGCGCCTTGCTGTTCAGCACCACCAATGTCACCACGAGTGAGGCTCCATAGGTCCAAAGAGTGCCAGTAGTTCCCAGCACTCAGGATACGCCATCCAGCATCGGGGCTCCCTGCAGCCGAGCGAGCTGCTATACACAAAAACGTCAAGGTTGCCCTAGAAGGGAGCCACACACCATAGGAATCACACCATTCTCGCAGGCGGCATTGCTGTCAGCTTGCACCACGCGTTCCAAATCGCCATACGCGTTTCGAGCAGAAGCTCTTGATCACTGGCATGAGAAGGCAGGAAACAGGTTTGTAGAACTACGGTTTATTTAAATAATTGGAGTCCCGCCCCAGTGGGCGTGTTCAAAGGCATGCTGAATATGGTAGTCCAAAATCATTGCCCATGACTCTCAAAGTTCTCTCACCAAGTGGCCTCTGTCCTGCCACTCATTAGAATAAAGTTCCTTGTGAGGAGGAATGCTGAAAGCGCCCCGCTGTTCAGCACCACCAATGTCACCACGAGTGAGGCTCCATAGGTCCAAAGAGTGCCAGTAGTTCCCAGCACTCAGGATACGCCATCCAGCGTCAGGGCTCCCCGCGGCCGAGCGAGCCGCTATACACAAAAACGTCAAGGTTGCCCTAGAAGGAGCCACACACCATAGGAATCACACCATTCTCGCAGGCGGCAGTGCCGTCAGCTCGCACCACGCGTTCAAAATTGCCATATGCGTTTCGAGCAGAAGCTCTTGATCACTGGCATGAGAAGGCAGGAAACATGTTTGTAGAACTACAGTTTATTTAAATAATTGGAGTCCCGCTCCAGTGGGCGTGTTCAAAGGGATGCTGGTTATGGTAGTCCAAAATCATTGCCCATGACTCTCAAAGTTGTCTCACCAAGTGGCCTCTGTCCTGCCACTCATTAGAATAAAGTTCCTTGTGAGGAGGAATGCTGAAAGCGCCCGCTGTTCAGCACCACCAATGTCACCACGAGTGAGGCTCCTTAGGTCCAAAGAGTGCCAGTAGTTCCCAGCACTCAGGATACGCCATCCAGCATCGGGGCTCCCGCGGACGAGCGAGCCGCTATACACAAAAACGTCAAGGTTGCCCTTGAAGGGAGCCACACACCATAGGAATCACACCATTCTCGCAGGCGGCAGTGCCGTCAGCTCGCACCACGCGTTCCAAATTGCCATACGCGTTTCGAGCAGAAGCTCTTGTTCACTGGCATGAGAAGGCAGGAAACAGGTTTGTAGAACTACGGTTTATTTAAATAATTGGAGTCCCATCCCAGTGGGCGTGTTCAAAGGCATGCTGGTTATGGTAGTCCGAAATCATTGCCCATGACTCTCAAAGTTCTCTCACCAAGTGGCCTCTGTCCTGCCACTCATTAGAGTAAAGTTCCTTGTGAGGAGGAATGCTGAAAGCGCCCCGCTGTTCAACACCACCAATGTCACCACGAGTGAGGCTCCATAGGTCCAAAGAGTGCCAGTAGTTCCCAGCACTCAGGATACGCCATCCAGCGTCGGTGCTCCCTGCGGCCGAGCGAGCCGCTATACACAAAAACGTCAATGTTGCCCTAGAAGGGAGCCACACACCATAGGAATCACACCATTCTCGCAGGCGGCAGTGTCATCAGCTCGCACAACGCGTTCCAAATTGCCATACGCGTTTCGAGCAGAAGCTCTTGATCACTGGCATGAGAAGGCAGGAAACAGGTTTGTAGAACTACGGTTTATTTAAATAATTGGAGTCCCGCCCCAGTGGGCGTGTTCAAAGGCATGCTGGTTATGGTAGTCCGAAATCATTGCCCATGACTCTCAAAGTTCTCTCACCAAGTGGCCTCTGTCCTGCCACTCATTAGAATAAAGTTCCTTGTGAGGAGGAATGCTGAAAGCGCCCTGCTGTTCAGCACCACCAATGTCACCACGAGTGAGGCTCCATAGGTCCAAAGAGTGCCAGTAGTTCCCAGCACTCAGGATACGCCATCCAGCATCGGGGCTCCCTGCAGCCGAGTGAGCTGCTATACACAAAAACGTCAAGGTTGCCCTAGAAGGGAGCCACACACCATAGGAATCACACCATTCTCGCAGGCGGCAGTGCCGTGAGCTCGCACCACGCGTTCCAAATTGCCATATGCGTTTCGAGCAGAAGCTCTTGATCACTGGCATGAGAAGGCAGGAAACATGTTTGTAGAACTACAGTTTATTTAAATAATTGGAGTCCCGCTCCAGTGGGCGTGTTCAAAGGGATGCTGGTTATGGTAGTCCAAAATCATTGCCCATGACTCTCAAAGTTGTCTCACCAAGTGGCCTCTGTCCTGCCACTCATTAGAATAAAGTTCCTTGTGAGGAGGAATGCTGAAAGCGCCCCGCTGTTCAGCACCACCAATGTCACCACGAGTGAGGCTCCTTAGGTCCAAAGAGTGCCAGTAGTTCCCAGCACTCAGGATACGCCATCCAGCATCGGGGCTCCCCGCGGACGAGCGAGCCGCTATACACAAAAACGTCAAGGTTGCCCTTGAAGGGAGCCACACACCATAGGAATCACACCATTCTCGCAGGCGGCAGTGCCGTCAGCTCGCACCACGCGTTCCAAATTGCCATACGCGTTTCGAGCAGAAGCTCTTGTTCACTGGCATGAGAAGGCAGGAAACAGGTTTGTAGAACTACGGTTTATTTAAATAATTGGAGTCCCACCCCAGTGGGCGTGTTCAAAGGCATGCTGGTTATGGTAGTCCGAAATCATTGCCCATGACTCTCAAAGTTCTCTCACCAAGTGGCCTCTGTCCTGCCACTCATTAGAATAAAGTTCCTTGTGGATAGGAATGCTGAAAGCGCCCCACTGTTCAGCACCACCAATGTCACCATGAGTGAGGCTCCATAGGTCCAAAGAGTGCCAGTAGTTCCCAGCACTCAGGATACGCCATCCAGCGTCGGGGCTCCCCGCGGCCGAGCGAGCCGCTATACACAAAAACGTCAAGGTTGCCCTAGAAGGGAGCCACACACCATAGGAATCACACCATTCTCGCAGGCGGCAGTGCCGTCAGCTCGTACCACGCGTTCCAAATTGCCATACGCGTTTCGAGCAGAAGCTCCTGATCACTGGCATGAGAAGGCAGGAAACAGGTTTGTAGAACTACGGTTTATTTAAATAATTGGAGTCCCGCCCCAGTGGGCGTGTTCAAAAGCATGCTGGTTGCGGTAGTCCGAAATCATTGCCCATGACTCTCAAAGTTCTCTCACCAAGTGGCCTCTGTCCTGCCACTCATTAGAATAAAGTTCCTTGTGAGGAGGAATGCTGAAAGCGCCCCGCTGTTCAGCACCACCAATGTCACCACGAGTGAGGCTCCATAGGTCCAAAGAGTGGCAGTAGTTCCCAGCACTCAGTATACGCCATCCAGCGTCTGGGCTAATAAACCGTAGTTCTACAAACCTGTTTCCTGCATTCACATGCCAGTGATCAAGAGCTTCTGCTCGAAACGCATAAGGCAATTTGGAACGCGTGGTGCGAGCTGACGGCACTGCCGCCTGCGAGAATGGTGTGATTCCTATGGTGTGTGGCTCCCTTCTAGGGCAACCTTGATGTTTTTGTGTATAGCGGCTCGCTCGGCCGCGGGGAGCCACGACGCTGGATGGCGTATCCTGAGTGCTGGGAACTACTGGCACTCTTTGGACCTATGGAGCCTCACTCGTGGTGACATTGGTGGTGCTGAACAGCGGGGTGCTTTCAGCATTCCTCCTCACAAGGAACTTTACTCTAATGAGTGGCAGGACAGAGGCCACTTGGTGAGAGAACTTTGAGAGTCATGGGCAATGATTTCGGACTACCATAACCAGCATGCCTTTGAACACGCCCACTGGGGCGGGACTCCAATTATTTAAATAAACCGTAGTTCTACAAACCTGTTTCCTGCCTTCTCATGCCAGCGATCAAGAGCTTCTGCTCAAAACGCGTATGGCAATTTGGAATGCGTGGTGCGAGCTGACGGAACTGCCGCCTGCGAGAATGGTGTGATTCCTATGGTGTGTGGCTCCCTTCTAGGGCAACCTTGACGTTTATATATATATATATATATATATATATATATATATATATATATATATATTATTCCATCCTGACAGCGTCAATCAAACAGGCACCGACTCCGTGAGAATTTTGGCACAGATGGCGATTTATTCCAACAAAGGCCAGACGCGTTTCGGCGGCAAAACCGCCTTGTTCACTGCATAAAAAGCTCTGCCATTTTACACCTTAAATACATGTTTACCATTAACCCAAGGTTGCCTTAGCAACCGGAACAAACCATAGACATAGAAGCTAATCTATGGCTGTGTACCATGACAATGCAGAATAGAGCAAAAGAAAAAATATACAAAGATTTTATAGATAACGAAAATAAAATAAAACACACATTCTAATTCGAGTTTAAATATAACACTCAAATGTGTCTCATAGTGAAAAAAATGAAAAGTGTGTGCTGTCACTAATTCCCGACCTGCATACATGATTTGATCTTACTTTGAGCGGCACATAAAATCGTGTGCCATGGACATAGAAGTGACAAGTTAAATTTATGAGATACACCTCCGTTTACTCCATATTTACAATAAAATCGTGTTGGCCTCACATACAGTGACGAAAACGAATAGCACTTGAAATAAAGGAAATTACATCCATCACTAATGTTGCCTTACTGGGAGTGAAAATAACCATCCCCAGGGCATCCAATAGCTGTGTCTCCCTGCGCTTGCGTGTAAACCCTGAACTGTGTCTAAGGTACAGCCTGCGTTGATGAAAGTAAAATGTGCTTGTAATTCGCAAAAAAATGGGATGGTGGTAGAGGGAGAAAAAAAATAGCTCATGTGGCTGAACTGTGAGGCGGTTGATGGAGAGAGGGAGGTGTCGCAGAAAGGTGCTGCCCCAGTGGGCTTGCGTTTCTAACGTGGATTGAATGTCCATGTATGATTACAACAATAAGACATAGATCAATTATAGTAGTATGTCGGGAAATGGGAAAAAAGTAAAAAATACCAAAATGATATTGGAAAAGAGAACTTTACGCTAGGAGGAATGGATCTCTATGGTATGTAGAAGAGCGCAGTCTAACTACAGGTGGACATTCAGCGCTTCATCGGCATTCATCCCTTGTGGGATTTTAGAGTTGAGGAGAATGATGTATCTCGATTCCAGTCTCCTCAATGCCAGTTGTCTGTTGCCTCCCCTTGGGTACTTAGGGACATTGTCAATGACAAAATAGGAGAGGTCTTGTGCATTTCCTGCATGGCAAGAGTTAATGTGCCTTGCAACTGGGTATGACTGGTCATCATTCGTAATGGCCCTCAGGTGCTGCAGGATGCGGATGTGAACAGGGTGGATGGTGCTCCCTACAGAAAATTTGTTGCATGTGCAATGAAGGACATACACAGCGAAATCTGTCTTGCAGTTATAGCTGCCACGTATGATATATGGTGTCTGTCTGAAAGGCATATTTATTGATTTCTTGTTTGTGCCGTGTCTACAGGCTTTGCACCTACTGCACTTAGTGAACCCCTTGGGTTTTTGTAGCCAGTTTTGAGTTCTAACTATAGTTGGCGCGTTACGCACCAACTCCTGGTGCATAGATTTTGCCCTTCTGAAACTGATTGAGGGGACTTTTGGACACGTAGGGCCCAATACTGGATCACTACGTACGGTGTTCCAGTGTCTGTAAAGTATCTTCCTCAGTGTGGTATGGTATGCATTGAACCCCGTGATTAACCTGGGAGTATCTGTTACATCTTTCTTTTTCTGACTTCTGTTTTCGCTGTTGAACAGTAAGTTTTCTCTCGTTACTTTCTCGCTTCTAGCTTTGGCTTTGGCCAAAGTTTCTGATTTGAACCCCCTCCTCTCTAGTCTGTTAAAGAGCTCAATAGTTGATTTTTGTAAGCCTTCCTCTGTGCTGCAATTGCGTCTCATTCTAAGGCATTCAGCATAGGGGATACCTTCCTTGACACTATTATGGTGGAAACTGTTTGCGTGCAGTATTGCATTCCCTGCTGTGGTCTTTCTGTATGTTCTGGACTGCAAACAGTTATTTTCTATATACATTTCTATGTCCAAGAACTGTATACAGGTTTTGCTGATGTAACTCGTGAAAGACAAATTCAAATTGTTGTTATTGAGTTCTTTAGCAAACATTTCTGCACTCTCAATTGTCCCATGCCATAAGATAAATATGTCATCAATATAACGGACATAGAGTGCCACATTTTCAATCATAGCTCTTTTTTGTGTCTTCATGAGTACTTGCTCAGCCCACCAGCCCATATGCAAATTAGCATAGCTGGGGGCGAAGCAAGTACCCATGGCTGTGCCCTGTAATTGTTTATAATACAATTTATCAAAGATAAAAAATATTGTTCTCAAGGCACCACTCCGCCATTTGTAGTAACATCAAAGAGTGTCCATGTTGATGAATTGGTCTCTCATCCAAATAGTGTTTTAAGGCATTTAGACCATCCTTATGCCTGATGCTGGTATATAATGTATTGACGTCTAGTGTCATTAATACACAATTATCATGCCAATTAACATCATATATCCTAGTCAGAAAGTCACCCGTGTCCCTTATGTGAGATGGCAGTTCACAGACTAGTGGTTGCAGGAAATAGTCAATGAAGCAAGAGGTGTTTTCAAATAGTCCTCCGAATACTGCAATGATCGGCCTCCCTGGTGGATTTGTGGCGTTCTTGTGGATTTTCGGGATTAAGTACAATTGCGGGGTCATTGGGTAATCTGTTTTCAGATATTCAAACTCAGATTTAGTAATCAGGCTGGTGCTTCTCCATTCGTAGAGCGCTTTATGGTATTTCTCTTTTATGCCCATGATGCTTGTCGGGGCTATGCGACTGTAGCATTCTCTGTCGCCGAGTTGTTTCAGTGACTCCGAATTGTAGTTCTCCAATGGCCAGAGAACCACATTGCCCCCCTTATCTGACCATCTGACCACAATGTCTTGGCGCTCTTTGATTTTACTCATGATGTTGTTGTTAATAGTCCTGTTGGTGTTGTGTGTCTTTGTAAATTCTTTATTACTAGTGAGGGCAAGGTTTTTGAGATCTCTGATTACATTCTCGGCAAAAATGTCCAAACCATCTTTGGGCATCATTGGGGTAAAGACTGACTTTGGTTTAAATGGTGTGCGTATAATACCACGAGTGTCTTGCCCATTGCCAGTTATTCCTTCCCCAATTGTGTCTTGGTCTTCATATTCCATTTGTATTAAATCCTGTAGCAATGTCATATCTGCTACAGTCAGCCCATTGTTTGTTTCTTCACTCGCAATCTCAACTGTGTCTTTATTGTTCGTGTTAAAGAAATGCTTTTTCAGTTTCAGTTTCCTAACAAATTGGAAGAAATCAATTCGTGCTTGTGAATAGTCAAAGTTCATTTTTTCACAGAATGATAGGCCTAGGGCAAGTGTTTTCCGTTCAGTTTCTGTTAATTCCATGTTTGTGAGGTTAACTACTGTGTTTTCAATGTCTATATTTTCATTTATCTGCGTTTGTTTCTCCTGTATGATTGTCTGTTTGTTTTGTGTCCTGTGTTTGCCCCAGCGTCTGTCCTTTCGCCTTCTTCCCTTTGTTGTGCCTTGTTTGCGCTTTTGTTTTCTTGGCGCGGCGGCCGGGGGCGTAGGCTCATCAGCCTTTCCAATCTTAAAAAACCGAATTCTTGGACAACTGTTGGTGGCTTACGCTTCTGCGCTGTGTTGCCAACTGATTCTGCTTCTGATTCGATTTCTGAACTCAGTTCTGAGGCGCTTGGGTCAGCAGATTTTGTTTGCATTTCAGCGGTTGCTGATAATTGTTGCCTTCGTATATTTTCAAACTTTTTCGAAAACGTGTAAATTCTGCCTTGTATATAATCATTCCTGTCACGTTGGAATTTCGTAGCCTTTCTTTCTTTGATTGATTCCTCGTGCTTTGCTAGTCTCGTCTTCATTTCACCTAATTTCTTTTTGATTTCATCTTGGTTATCGCATTTCTCTAAGTCTCTCAGTAGCGATTCAATTTTGATTAGCATTGCTTTACGGTCACTGTCGGCATATTTAATGAGAATCTGTAGCATTCTCTTGGATGATTCTGCGCTGTTGTCTGCCCAATCCTTTAGCATTTTGGGATCTGGGTTTTCGTATGTGGGAGCTACAAGGATTCGGAGGCCTCTAGGGATTCTGCCCACGTCCATGTACCGCTGTAATGATTTGCACTCCCACCACTTAGCTATTTCATTCTTCCGAAGTTTTTCTAACTCGTGGAGCATTTTAACACTGCTGTTCGCTGTTGCTGGCTCTACGTCCCTGTTCGCATTCTGCGCTGCCTCTGTATCATTGTCCACATCATTAAAGATGTCAAGAGCTGCTTCTTCACGCTCTCTGATCCATTCCTCGGCCATAGTTGGAAATACTGTGTCCCTTCTGTGTCACTCACTGCCCGTTTTTTGCCTCTACGGGACTACCTCTCCCAGCAGCCACCGTTTGATTCTCGCTCACACCCAAATATACCGCTCAGAGGAGCTTACCTGATACTGTGATCGCCCTCCAGCTCCCACAACGATCAGTCACTCTCCTCTTCCGCGGGGCATCGGGTGTCTTTGTTGCGAAGAAAAAATCTTTAGTTTGTCTGCTGCCGGGGGGCACTGAGTTTTCCTTTCGCAAGAAATTGTTACCATCCGGTGTCCGTGTACTCAGTGCTCCTGAGCGAGGAGGGTCGGTGTCAAGATCCCGGCGGGTCTCTTCAATATTATTCCATCCTGACAGCGTCAATCAAACAGGCACCGACTCCGTGAGAATTTTGGCACAGATGGCGATTTATTCCAACAAAGGGCAGACGCGTTTCTGCGGCAAAACCGCCTTGTTCACTGGATAAAAAGCTCTGCCATTTTACACCTTAAATACATGTTTACCATTAACCCAAGGTTGCCGTAGCAACCGGAACCAACCATAGACATAGAAGCTAATCTACGGCTGTGTACCATGACAATGCAGAATAGAGCAAAAGAAAAAATATACAAAGATTTTATAGATAACGAAAATAAAATAAAACACACATTCTAATTCGAGTTTAAATATAACACTCAAATGTGTCTCATAGTGAAAAAAATGAAAAGTGTGTGCTGTCACTAATTCCCGACCTGCATACATGATTTGATCTTACTTTGAGCGGCACATAAAATCGTGTGCCATGGACATAGAAGTGACAAGTTAAATTTATGAGATACACCTCCGTTTACTCCATATTTACAATAAAATCGTGTTGGCCTCACATACAGTGACGAAAACGAATAGCACTTGAAATAAAGGAAATTACATCCATCACTAATGTTGCCTTACTGGGAGTGAAAATAACCATCCCCAGGGCATCCAATAGCTGTGTCTCCCTGCGCTTGCGTGTAAACCCTGAACTGTGTCTAAGGTACAGCCTGCGTTGATGAAAGTAAAATGTGCTTGTAATTCCCCAAAAAGTGGGATGGTGGTAGAGGGAGAAAAAAATATAGCTCATGTGGCTGAACTGTGAGGCGGTTGATGGAGAGAGGGAGGTGTCACAGAAAGGTGCTGCCCCAGTGGGCTTGCATTTCTAACGTGGATTGAATGTCCATGTATGATTACAACATTAAGACATAGATCAATTATAGTAGCATGTCGGGAAATGGGAAAAAAGTAAAAAATACCAAAATGATATTGGAAAAGAGAACTTTACGCTATGAGGAATGGATCTCTATGGTATGTAGAAGAGCGCATTCTAACTACAGGTGGACATTCAGCGCTTCATCGGCATTCATCCCTTGTGGGATTTTAGAGTTGAGGAGAATGATGTATCTCGATTCCAGTCTCCTCAATGCCAGTTGTCTGTTGCCTCCCCTTGGGTTCTTAGGGACATTGTCAATGACAAAATAGGAGAGGTCTTGTGCATTTCCTGCATGGCAAGAGTTAATGTGCCTTGCAACTGGGTATGACTGGTCATCATTCATAATGGCCCTCAGGTGCTGCAGGATGCGGATGTGAACAGGGTGGATGGTGCTCCCTAGATAAAATTTGTTGCATGTGCAATGAAGGACATACACAGCGAAATCTGTCTTGCAGTTATAGCTGCCACGTATGATATATGGTGTCTGTCTGAAAGGCATATTTATTGATTTCTTGTTTGTGCCGTGTCTACAGGCTTTGCACCTACTGCACTTAGTGAACCCCTTGGGTGATTGTAGCCAGTTTTGAGTTCTAACTATAGTTGGCGCGTTACGCACCAACTCCTGGCGCATAGATTTTGCCCTTCTGAAACTGATTGAGGGGACTTTTGGACACGTAGGGCCCAATACTGGAACACTACGTACGGTGTTCCAGTGTCTGTAAAGTATCTTCCTCAGTGTGGTATGGTATGCATTGAACCCCGTGATTAACCTGGGAGTATCTGTTACATCTTTCTTTTTCTGACTTCTGTTTTCGCTGTTGAACAGTAAGTTTTCTCTCGTTACTTTCTCGCTTCTAGCTTTGGCTTTGGCCAAAGTTTCTGATTTGTACCCCCTCCTCTATAGTCTGTTAAAGAGCTCATTAGTTGATTTTTGTAAGCCTTCCTCTGTGCTGCAATTGCGTCTCATTCTAAGGCATTCAGCATAGGGGATACCTTCCTTGACACTATTATGGTGGAAACTGTTTGCGTGCAGTATTGCATTCCCTGCTGTGGTCTTTCTGTATGTTCTGGACTGCAAACAGTTATTTTCTATATACATTTCTATGTCCAAGAACTGTATACAGGTTTTGCTGATGTAACTCGTGAAAGACAAATTCAAATTGTTGTTATTGAGTTCTTTAGCAAACATTTCTGCACTCTCAATTGTCCCATGCCATAAGATAAATATGTCATCAATATAACGGACATAGAGTGCCACATTTTCAATCATAGCTCTTTTTTGTGTCTTCATGAGTACTTGCTCCTCCCACCAGCCCATATGCAAATTAGCATAGCTGGGGGCGAAGCAAGTGCCCATGGCTGTGCCCTGTAATTGTTTATAATACAATTTATCAAAGATAAAAATATTGTTCTCAAGGCACCACTCCGCCATTTGTAGTAACATCAAAGAGTGTCCATGTTGATGAATTGGTCTCTTATCCAAATAGTGTTTTAAGGCATTTAGACCATCCTTATGCCTGATGCTGGTATATAATATATTGATGTCTAGTGTCATTAATACACAATTATCATGCCAATTAACATCATATATCCTAGTCAGAAAGTCACCCGTGTCCCTTATATATATAAAGCTCCAAGTTGCCCGCAGGCAGGACTGCACTCCCCAGCAGCCGACCGACGGGTAAGGCTAAACACTCCAACTCCACGTGTTTACAGTCCTGGTGTTAATGATCACAGCCTGACGCGTTTCTGGGCTCTCGCCCTTCATCAGAGGCTTAACAACAGGTTCGTGCATATGGACACACCCACTTTATTCACAATTAACCACCCTCGGATGGGCCACACAGATGAGTGTCACGCTATGACTTGTGGGACTGGTAGTCCATTATCCAAATGGTTGCACGAAAATGATGAACACTGTCACTTTAAAGCCCACGATGGGCCTGGAACTGTGGATTAGCCATTGATCCCTGCGTTGCTGGTCCACTCTCAGGACTCCGAATATTCGAAGCCCCGTGGCCCCCAGTCCTCACGGGGTGGTGCGAGTCCTCGCGGCCAGGCAGCCGTGTATAATATAAAGCTCCAAGTTGCCCACAGGCAGGACCGCACTCTCCAGCAGCCGACCGTGCTAATGTTGGAGTATCTGACCCTGATTGGTTTAGCTGTATTCACAGTAAGAACGGTTACTGTAGGTCCGATATTGATGCGGTGAATGAACTGTTCAATTATTCCGAATTGCCATCAAGAGTCATTATCTTGCGGTGAGAAGGTAAATTAATTACTTCTGTTGACCGGCAAGGGACCTGGAAGTAACATGCAGTCTCCAAAGACTTTTCACTTTTCCCGTTCTTACTGTGAATACAGTTAAACCAATCAGGGTCAGATACCCCAACATTAGCACGGATCACCAGTGACATCTAATCACCCTCCTGGTGATGATAACCAACCTTTACCGTGTCACTGATAGGATCCATATACCTAACTAAGAAATACCGGTACATTAAGAGGAATACTGCTCTTCAAGCACCTTCTAAGTGCTGCTGGTCCCCAGAATTCCCGTCCTGAAGAAACCCCGTATCGCGAAAGGGTCAAAACGTCGTCGACAAAAGAAAGAGGGAGAGCCCCAGCAAAATGTACATTTGCTTATGAAACTGAATCTACTATACCCTATAAGGGCTCCCCTTGTTTAACAACCAATAACCATTGTCACCATTCTTGTATAGCACAGAGTTTACTTCACTTCTTTTTGGTTATGGTCACCGCACTGGGGTCACAAAGTCACGCCGAACTGTAGAAATGTATATAGTGTAGATACACAATTGAAATATTATATGTCTTCTTTTTGAAAAACTGTTATGCAAAATAAATTATACTCACTTCCGCTGAAGTGAGTACAGCTTAAATAATTGGTCTGTGGGTTACTGCTACGAAAGTAATAGGCCTAATTGTATTAAGGTTTTATTTCTCATTTTTCTGGTTGTGTTTAAATCACGCAAGATAAAAAATCTTGCCTAAAAATATATCAAATGATGCAAATGAGTTCCTTGTGAATGTTGTTTTTTTGCTCCACTCCACAAAAGCCGCTTTAATAGCCAGTATCTCTTTTTCCGCAATTGTATAGTTCTGTTCAGCGCTATTTAACTTCTTGGACATGAAGACAATAGAGTGCAATTGACCCGTGGTAACATGTCTTTGAGATAGCACCGCTCCTATCGCCTCCTCAGATGCGTCAGCCTCCACTGTAAATGGTAGTTCAGGGTTGGCGTGAGCCAATATAGGGGCTGTTACAAATGCCCTTTTAAGAGTGTCAAACGCTGCTTGTGCCTCATCCTTCCACTGGAAACTTGATTTCTTCCTCAATCATTTGGTTATGGGACCTGCTTTGTCCGAAAATTGGTTAATGAACCATCTGTAAAAATTGGCAAAGCCCAAGAAACACTGGATGTCCCTCACATTCTTGGGACACGGCCACTCTGTTATTGCTTTTACTTTTCTCTCTGCCATAACGTGTCCAGATGATGTGAGCATAACACCCAGAAATTCTACGGTGGCGACATGAAATTCACATTTACTTCTCTTGCAAAAGAGGTGGTTGTTCTGTAGAGCTTGAAGAATCAAACACACATGCTTCTGATGTTCGTTTTCAGTTGAAGAATATACAAGGATGTCGTCGATGTAAACGACTACAAAGCGATCCAGGTATTCACGTAGAACATCATTCAGAAAGAATTGAAATGCTGCTGGAGCATTGCAAAACCCAAATGGCATAACCTGGTATTCGTACAAACCGTAGCGTGTCTTGAATGCTGTCTTCCATTCATCTCCTTCGCACATGCATACTAGATGGAAGGCTCCCCTGAGATTTAGCTTGGTGTATATCACCGCTCTTTTTACCTGCTCTAAAAGTACCAACATTAACGGAAGAAGGTATTGATTTTTTATGGTGATAGCATTTAAAGCGCAGAAGTCTATACATGTCCTGAGCTATCCATTTGCTTTCGGAATAAAAAATAAAGGAGAAGCTGCAGGGGACCTGGAATGACGAATGAATCCCAGAGAGAGGCATTTATCGATGTATTGTCGCAAATGTTCATTTTGAGGCTTGGTTAAGGCATAGATCCGTCCACAAGGGACCACTGATCCGGGTATGAGATCAATCCGACAATCATACAGCCTATGTGGAGGGAGCACTTCAGCTTCCTGATTGCTGAATACGAATTCATACTGTTGGTAACAGCGCGGGAGGGAGACATCTTTTTCTGCTGCTGTAGCAATATGATGACACATAGCTAATATTTTGGATGGTGCATCGAGGGTCCGCAAACAATTTTGTCTGCAATAGTCAGAGTCCAGCGTCAAAACCTTTTTTGACCACTCTATAGAGGGGTTATGTCTTTGTAACCACGGCAGGCCCAGATTTATCCCATAACGTGGAGCTTGGATTACGTTAAAGGAAAGGAGTTCATAGTGGGTTCCATTATATCCTATTTCATACTCTTCCGTGGCGTAACAAATGGGTCCAGATTCCAACTTCTCACCAACCACTGCAAAGACGATTTCTGGCAATGCTTTAGGTATGAGCTTCACACCCAACCTTTGGGCTTCCTATTTATCCATAAAACATTCAGTGGCACCGGAGTCTACCATGGCTTTAGTACAGGTCTGTTCTTGATTAATATACAACACCAAAGGAATAAAGAAGTGTTCTTGACCGATAAAGCTTTCCTTCTTTATTGAAGGGATGGACAAACCGCTCAAAGACTCCCTTCTCTGAGTCTCGAGTGTTTCAGTTTTCCAACGGTGTGTTTGTTGTACTGTCTGCCGCTTGTCCCGTTTTAAAGCGACTGTTCTTGGGTTTGACCGCACAATATTTAAGGAAATGCCCCTTCTTGCCACAATACAAACACAATCCGTTCTTGCGACGATAATCTCTTTTATCTGGTGTCAGCGATGCACGCACTGTTCTGATTTCCACTGGTTCAGGTGAAGACATTCCCTGCTCGGGTGTCTTAAGGCGTTCAAAACGAGGGGGGACTCTTTCTTTCCTTTTTGTTTCTCCCTTGCGTTCTCGTAGGCGATGATCCAGACGCATCGTTAGTTCTATATGAGCAGAGCACGCCCTGGGTTGTGAGTCGACCTGTGTTATCACGTCTTTCAGTTCTTCCTTAAGCCCTTGATAAAAGATGTCTGCCTGTTTTGATTGTGGCCAGTCGGTTTCAACCACCAATCTCCTGAAAGTGTTGAGATATACAAGCAATTCTTTGTTTCCCTGTTTCAATTCCAATAACCCAGGAGAGAGAAACTGGGAATGACACACCATTAGATGACCTTCACAGCCGATTGCAAAGAGACGCAATGCGGTCCAGGAGAGAGAAACTGGGAATGAGACACCATTAGATGACGTTCACAGCCGATTGCAAAGAGACGCGATGCGGTCTGTTTCTGTGCGAACTTTAAAGGAAGCAACTCTTTTTACCGCTTTGTAAAATTTGCAGCGGAGCGGCGCTGTTCAAACTATATGTTCAGCTATTGAACCGACTGAGAGCTGAAAGGAAGCATCAAAGAAAACATCGCCGGCATGGCGAAAGTCGTCATACCAAAGTACAACTAGGTTTCCTTTTAACCGACAGCAAGCATTCTTATACCTTTTGTAAAAGCACCGCCCGTCTGGCGCAAATCGTGCCATCCACATTTAACCTGCCTCTTCTCACCTGCAACGTGCAAATTTATTTCTCTATTCAATCAGATAAACCAGTCCACGCCCTAAAGAGAATCCCACAAACCACCTTGGGAATCGAAACGCGTCTGCATTACACAACGCCGGGACTTTCGCTTTTAATTAGGTTTTCCCCAGTAGAAATGTTATTTGAATTGTCTCACTACTGGGCCTGATGTCTCTTTTCCCCGTGGGTTGCAGCTTCTTGAATTTGTTACACAATGTGGATGCTAAAGGTTGTCCTAGTAGCTGCTCCGTTTGTGAACTAAGACTGGTGATATAATGTTTAGATAATTGTTGTTATGTATCACGCTTCATGTATTGTCTGTTACATCATATTACTTCATCACAAAGTCTGTATGTCTTTGTTTTATTTGTTGCCTTAATATGTATAATTTGCTCTTGACTGAAACGTATCCTCACTTACCTGCCCCATGATTAAATGTGGAGTAAAGTGTACAGAACGAAGAAGCAAATAAATGCTTCAAGCCCATATCAATTGAATTGATGGCCTTTAGTTTGTTAAATTGGTTTAGCAGCATTTGAATGTAACTGCTAGGACACAAACCCCCCCTCTTTTGCTTAGTTCACTACGGCCCCGTCCAGCCGCCGAGGGCCAAACCCCTTGTTGCTATTACACTTGCTAAAAGTGGCATTTCTAAAACAGCAATGTTAAATCCAACTTCGCCAGTTCAGAGGATTTATCATTACTATTCCAAACAAATCAAATGTGAAAGAGCTACTCCTTTCTGATCAGGAATTACAGCTTAAATGTAAATTAAGGAATTCTCAATGCTGGCCTATGAGAAGGGTAGGCCTCACAGTAGTGGAACACGAAATAGGCTGTTTGTCACTACCAGGACATGCAAAACATAAAGGTACATGTCCTACCTTTTACTTACATAGCACACTGCCCTTAGGGTTACATAGGGCTTACCATAGGGGTGACATATGTAATTAAATGGGAGTTTAAGGCTTGGCAAGTAGTTTTAAATGCCAAGTTGAAGTGGCAATAAACTGCACTCACAGGCACCGCAGTGGCAGGCCTGATACAGGCTTAAAATGTTCCCTATGTTGGTGGCACAATGAGTGCTGCAGGCCCACTAATAGAATTTGAAGTACAGGCCCTGGGTATATGGTACACCACTTTACAAGGGACTTACCAATACAACAAATATGCCAATCAGGTACACACCAATTATACACATTTTTAGGAGAGAAACACATGCACTTTAGCTATGGTTAGCAGTGGTAAAGTGCTCAGAGTCCATGAGCCAACAAAACAAGATCAGAAAAAGAGGAGGTGGAAGGCAAAATGTTTGAGGTAACTCTTCAAAAAGGGTCATTTCCAACAGAAGAGATGACCATTTCATATTTGATGTCTCTGGAATCATAAGTTAAAATCCTAACTTATGGTGAAGTTGGATTTTAAATTGCAATCCTGAAAATGCCACTTTTAGGAAGTTGGCATGTACTTGCCTTAACATTAGTGCCTGTAGCTTGTCTTTGGTCACATGACTGGGTGTAGCTGACAGTTGGGCTTTGTGTATTCCTCCTAGATAGCCACACACAACCAGGAGCTTATGTGTGGGTGGCTGGGTGTGCCTGATGGGAGGGAGGAGCAGGGCACTGCCCCACTTACACCTGAATTTGCTATGCCCTGACTTCACACAAAGGGCTGCATACCCTCTGTAGTTAGTCTGAAGCCAGGACAGGGCAGGTGGGATACATGGGAACTTCAAAGGGAAACCTCTAGAAGCTTCTCCCCCCACTTTAAAGGCACAATTGGGTATGAATACTGGACCTCAGACACCACTACTTCAGTACACTTCTGAACCTGTGGATTGTCTGCAGAGAAAAAGGACTTCTGTGCTGCTACAAGGATTGCCACTCTGCTAGACTGCTGCTCTGAAGGAACTGCTCCCTGCTATTTTGACCTGCTGCCTGCTGCCTTCTTGCCTGGGGGAGAAGGCCTGGACCTACATCTCTTGAACCCAGAGTGACTCCAAGCGCTAGTTGGCTGGCCTCCTAATCTGAAGCCTCAGGGACATATTAGGCTTCCAACAACCTTGCATCTGCACCTTGGCTCTGCAATCTGTGAGTCTACCCTGCCAAGTGGTGCCACCCCAGTCCTGGACTCTTGGAAGTGGGTTTAAGGCCAGCCTCTGTGGTTCTAGTGGAACTGACGCAACTCCCCTGCTGTGTGGCGCAACCCCAAGAAGAACCCATGCAACTCCGCTGCTGCATGGATTTGACCCATCGCAAAGACCTGCATCACATTGCAGCTCTTTGGAACTACCGCATTGCTCTGACTGCGCAACACATCCTCGGCACAGGCCCTCACATCTCTCATCAGCTGAAGCCTTGGCAACAACACCAGACTCCGTACTGGAGCCTCACAGCTCTTCGGAACCTATGCATCCCCCGACTGAGCGCCACATCCTTGATGCCGGACTTCGCATCGCAAGCCCCCTCAACGGGATTCTCCATGACGACACAGGCCCCAACATGTCAGCCTTACCACATCTCAGAACTGACTCATCACTCCGACTATGCAATGCATCTTCGATGCATATCCACATAACGTTCCGCAAAGCAGGTTTTAAGGTACTTTGTTCAGGGGATCATCAGCATCGGCATGGTCTGTCCCAGGTCTGTGTTCCACTGTAAAGTTATTTCCCTGTAGGGAGATGGACTACTTCAACAATTTTGGATTCTCTCCCCTCATTTGCATTAGCCACTTGAGAGGCCTGTGGTCTGTCTGAATCCGGAAGTGATTCCCAAACCGGTATGGTCTCAACTTCATCAGTGCCCAGACCACAGCAAAGTTATCCCGTCCAATAGCACTCCACCACTGTTCCCTGGGAAGTAACCTCCTAGAGATGAAAGCTACAGGTTGGTCCAGGCCCTTTTCATTAAGTTGTGAAAGAACTGCACTGAGGCATCAATTTGAACTATGAATTCCCTGGAAAATTTAGGGTCCTTGAGCACAGGGGATGTGCACATGGTCTGCTTTAGGGAGTCAAATGCTTTCTGGCATATCTCTGTCCAAATCACATTTCTGAGTTATTTCTTTAAGGTCAGCTCATTAAAGGGGGTCACAATGCTGCCATATCCCTTGACAAACCTCCTGAAATATCCTGTGAGTCCTAAGAAGGCTCTCACCTCTGTTTGAGTTTTTATGAGCTCCCAGGCCATGATGTTTTCTATCTTGGCTTGGAGGGGCTTCACCGTACTCCCACCCACTAGTTGTACCAAGTACACCACAGACCCCTGCACTATCTGGCACTTACTTGCCTTGATAGTTATACCTTTATCTGGCAGGGCCAGAAACACTTTCTCAAAGTGAAAGAGATGGTCCTTCCAGCTGTTACTGAAGACAGCTGTGTCATCCAAGTAAGCAGCTCTGAAGGCCTCCATACCAGTCAAAACCTGGTTCACCAGCCTCTAGAAGGTAGCAGGAGCATTTTTGAGTCCAAAGGGCATCACACTAAATTGATAGTGGCCCTCTGGAGTGGAGAAAGCGCGAGGACCCCCTCCCTCCTTTTGACTTCACTGGCCGGCCGTAACTGAACTGGACTACAATTCACAGCTGCCCCAGAGGCAGGGCCAAGGGCATTCCCGTCCATGGCTGTCACAGCCTGGAGGAGGCTGGGCTGGGCCACCCCTCTTTTGCCTGACTCCCAGCTCAAGGTACCGTACCCCCCTGTGCTGCCTGCTTTCCCAGCGTTGCTTGCTGTTTCTGCACCGCCCGCTGTACCTGTCCCTGCGCTGCCTGTTGTCCCTTTGGTGCTGGCTGTGGCTGCGCTGCCCAATGTCCCTGCGCTGCCTGCTGTCACTGACCTACTTGCTGTCCCTGCGCCACCTGCTGTCCCTGTCCCTCCGCTGCCTGCTTTCCCTGCGCTGCTTGCTGTCCCTGCGCTGCCTGATGTACCTGTGCTGTCTGCTGCCCCTGTGCTGCCTGCTGTCCCTGTGCTGCATGCTGTCCCTGCACTGTCTGCTCTCCATGTGCTGCCCAGTGTCATTGCACTGCCTGCTGCCCCTGCAACACCTGCTGTCCCTGCACTGCCTGATGTCCCTGCGCCACCTGCTGTCCCTGTTCCATGTGCCACCTACTGTCTGCTGTCCCTGTACCACCTTCTTTCCCTGTCCCTGCAATGCCTGCTGCCCCTGCACTGCCTGCTGTTCCTGCATCGCCTGCTGTCCCTGTCCCTGCACTGCCAGCGATCCCTGCACTTCCTACTGTCCATGCACAGCCTGCACAAGGACCACCACCAGGACTGCTTCACAGTGGTACACAGACCTGAGACCGACCATAGCAATGCAGATGCTCTTTCCAGGTTTTTCCACTTAGAAGATGAAGACTCTCTTGGCAAAGGTTGGTTTCATCCTCTTTCGTTTAGGGTGGGGGTTATGTAGGAAAGTAGCCCTTTTTGACATGGTTAACCCCACTTTTACCTGGTAACTGATGTGATTTCGATTGGAAGTGCACTGGTTTCCTGCTAACCAGGTGCCCAGTGCCAGAGCTCTTTCTCAAAACTGTACAATTGTTTCCCCCAATTGGCAAAACTTCAAGCACCCTCTGTAAGTCCTTAGTAAATGGTACCCCTGTTACCTAGGCCCTGAGTTACTAAAGAGGGTCCCTAAGGGCAGCAGCACGAATTGCTGCCACCCTAAGAGACCCCTCACCAAGCACAGGAAAGGTTGCCATTGCAGGCTGCATGTCTTGGTTCAAACAAAAGTAAAAACACAACGTCACCCATCCCTGTGTGCCCTGTCCCCTACAACTGCATGTCATATTTTTAAGTCACCCCTACAGCAGGCCTGACAGCCCTAAGGTAGGGCATTGAATATTGCATGTGAGGACATATATGCATGAGCAGATATGCCCCTGTGCTGGTCAGTCCTATTTCTGCCAGTACAAGTGACCAGGGGAGCCATTTTAAAACATGTGCTAGACACTGGTGAAAATGAGTTCCCCATCCACATGATGGCTTCACTGAAAATAGAGATGTTTGGTATCAAACATCAAATATTGGTAAACCCACAATGATTCCACTGTTGGATGTATCAATACATGCACCCAGAGGGCACCTTAGAGGTGGCCCCTGAAATCCTAACAGCCTCTGGTGTGGCTGCTGATTGGTGTCTGCCAGCTTACCACCCAAGATACTGTTCTGACCTCCTAGGGTGAGGGCCTTGTGTTCTTAGGAGACCCAGAACAAAAGCCTGGCTGGGAAGAGGGTGTCACACCTCCTCCCACAGGATGACCTGCTGATTAGCCTTACTAGCCCAGCAAGATTTAAAGAGCTGCCGCCTTTGAAATGCGAATCTGGCTCCCCTCACAGGAGAGGAATCCAACCCCCCTGTCCAGATCCCCCTTGGCATCTGGACAGGCAGGAAAATTAGCTAGTCAGGTAGGCATGCCACCCTCAGGCTAGTACCACCCCTAAGGTGGGCTAAACTGAGGTGGACACACTTTTTCAGTAATAGCCATAATGGTGATGGCATACTTGGGAATTCTGGGACAGAAAGTGGTCATATAGGGGGTGTAGTGATCCCAAGGATCAGTAGCCCATTGGCTACTACCATACACTTCCGTAACACACCCCTCCTTCACCAGACTGAGAGGTCCCCTTACAGGATGTCCGAACAGAAGCTCAAAGGGGCTAAAGCCAGTCCCCTTCTGTGGTACCTCTCTGTAAGCAAAGAGTAGGCATGGCAAGAGAACATCCCACTAACACTTCAGGGCCTCAGGTAGGCCTCTGATTATGCCTTTGAGACTCATGTTGAAGCTTTCAAAAAGCCTATTGGTTTGTGGATGGTAGGGAAGCCGCCTTCAGCTTCATTAAAAGGTCTGCCCTCCTGCCAACGCCCGAAAACCCTCTCCCTCCTTCCGACTTTACCGGCCGACCATGACCAGACTGGACTACATGTCACAGCAGCCTTGGAGGCGGGACTAAATGTAAATACCTTTTTTCGCATCTCCAGAGCAGGATATAGTGGGCCTGTGGCTCCCGCAAAATAGGAAAACTGCCTTCTGCTTCATTGAAGGAGGTGTCTGCCCTCTTGCCAATGCCCAAAGATCCCCTCCCACCTTTTGACTTCACCCGCTGGCCTCGACTGGACAGGACTACATTTCCCAGCAGTCCCGGAGGCCGGGCCAGCTGGGAATACCTTTTTTCGCACCTCCCAAGCAGGATATAGTGGGCCTGCAGATCCCGCATCACAGGAAGCAGCCTTCTGCTTCATTGAAGGAGGTGTCTGCCCTTCTGCCAATGACTGAAGACCCCCTCCCTCCTTCTGACTTCACTGGCCGTCCGCGACCAGACAAGACTGCATTTCCCAGCAGCCCCAAAGGCAGGGCCAGCTGGGAATACCTTTTTTCATGCCTTTTGCGCAGGATGTATTGGGTCTGCGGCTCCCGCATCCCGGGATGCCGCCTTCTGCCTTATTGAAGGAGGTGTCTGCGCTCCTGCCAACGCCCAAAGACCCCCTGCCTCCTTACGACTTCACCAGCCAGCTGCAACCAGACTGGCCTACATATCCCAGCAGCCCCGGAGGCAGGGCCAGCTGAAAATACGTTTTTTCATGCCTCCCACATAGGATATAATGGGCCTAGGGCTCCCACATCACGGGACACAAGTGGGCACTACCCTGGTGATGCCTGGGCCAAGGGCGTGCCTGTCTACGCCTGTCACAGCCTGGAGGAGGCTGGGCTGGGCCACCCCTCTTTCGCCTGACTCCCAGCACAAGGTACTGTTCCTCCTGCCCCTGCGTTGCCGGCTTTCCCTGTGTTGCCTGCTGTCCCTGCGTCGCCCGCTGTCCCTGCACTGCCTGCTGTCCCTTCGCTGCTTGCTGTCCCTGTGCCGCCCACTGTCCCTGCACTTCCTGCTGGCTCTGTGCTGCTTGCTGTTCCTGCACCACCCGCTGTCCCTGGGCTGCCTGCTTTCCCTGCACTGCTTGCTGTCCCTGCGCTGCCTGCTGTTCCTGGACTACCTGCTGTCCCTGTCCCTCTGCTGCCTGCTGTCCTTGCACTACCTGCTGTCCCTGCACCACCTGCTGTTCCTGGGCTGACTGCTGTCCCTGTTCCATAAGCTGCCTACTGTTCCTTCACTGCTTGCTGTCCCTGCCACCTGCTGTCCCTGTCTCTGCACTTCCTGCTGTCCATGTGCCGCCCGCTGTCCCTGTGCTGCCTGCTGTCCCTGCACCACCTGCTGTCTCTGTGCTACCTGCTGTCCCTGTACTACCTGCTGTCCATGCGCTGCCTGCTGTCCCTGTTCCCTGCGCTGCCTGCTGTCCCTGCGCTGCCTGCTGTCCCTGTGCCACCCACTGTCCTTGCACCACCTGCTGTCCCTGCACTGCCTGCTTTCACTGTGCTGCCCACTGTCCCTGCTCTGCCTGCTGTCCCTGGGCCACCTGCTGTCCCTGCGCCACCTGCTGTTCCTGCATCACCTGCTGTCTCTGTCCCTCTGCTGCCAGTGATTCTTGCACCTCCTGATGGTTCTGCACCTCATGCATTAGGACAACCACAAGGACTGCTAATGGAGGCTGCAGCATGACCACACAGCGGACGTGCACAGCGGGCACGCTGCCAATGTATCGCCAGTTGTACAACATGCAGCGCCAGGAGCCCTGGCCCTCCCGCTACGCGATGTTACACTGCCAAGGAACTCCTGGACCCTGGACATTGAAACAGCTGTGTCTCCTCCTCCTCCCCACAATCCACTGGAGGACCTTTCACCTGCAGACACTACCACTTCTCCTGCGACACAACCTACGAAAGATTCTGCACCATTCCCGTCCACAAGACCAAGAACACCTCGCAACTGCTCCACTGTATCTTGCTCGATGCCTGTTCTCTCTGCAAACACGCTACAGAATTTAGGACACCATCACCTCTCTCTACATGGATGTTGCCTTCATCACTGAAATGTAGCTCAACCCCTCCTCAAACCCCAACATCACCACCACCACTCCCGAAGGCTACAAGATGATACACTGTGACAGCGCCAAGAAACAAGGTGGAGACATCACCATCGTCTTCAAGTTAAAGTTAAAGTTAAAAATATTTATATAGCTCATGGCTGCCCCAGCAACGAGGTGTCCCAGCGCTAAAGCAGAGCCCTGAGTGAGGTGGCAAGCAGAGAAATTAACATTGGGGGAAAAGCCAGGTCTTAACCAGCCTTCTAAAGGTCAGGTGATCAGGAATGCAACGAATATGAAGAGGGAGGGAGTTCCATAAAGCGGGAGCCAACCGCCTAAAAGATCTACCACCAGATCTAGCTCTCCGTATTCGTGGAATTCTAGCAAGAGACAAATCTGCCGAGTGCAACACTCGTGTGGGTACATAGTAAGAGCATAGATCACTCAGGATTCCTGGGCCGATGCCTGTGAGAATCTTATGCGTGATACATAGCGTTTTTAAACGAACTCTTTGTTCAAGGGGTAGCCAATGCAAGCGATAGAGGAGGTTGGAGACATGACAGTATTTGGGGAGGGCAAAAATAGCCCGTGCCGCAGCGTTCTGGACACGCTGCAGTCTATTAATCACAGACTTATTGGACCCCAAGAGTAGCACATTACAATAGTCCAATCGGGCCAGGATAGAGGCTTGGATGATCAGCTGCCGTGTTTGAGAGTCAAAAAATCCAAGTATAGGCTTTAGGCCTCGTAACAGGCCGAAGCATTTCCCAGCCACCGATTTGGCATGCACCTCCAAATTAAGTTCTTTATCCATCATAATGCCCAAGTTCTTCACCACAGGTTTGGGTACAGGGGGTATTCCGAGAGCAGGAGGCCACCATTCATTGCCCCAAAGATGGAAGACCTTGCCCACCAGAAGTATCTCAGATTTGGCCGAATTCAACTGCAAGAAATTAGCCGTCATCCATTCCAAGACGGCCATTAAATCTGCTTTGAATTTTGCCGCATCCTGGCTGGGATTATTGGAAAGGGTGATCACCAGCTGGGTGTCATCTGCATATGACACCAGGGAGATGCCCCGGGCTTTGGCCATCAGCGCCAGTGGCCTCACGTAGATATTAAATAACGTAGGGCTCAAAGCTGACCCCTGAGGAACACCGCAGCGAAGTGAGAGAGTACAGGAGGAAAAAGGAGGAGCAGTTACTTGGAATGTCCGATCCGCCAAAAAAGACGAAAACCAAGAAAGGACTTTATTGTTGACCCCGATCTCCTCCAAACAAGATTTCATGGGAGACCGCGTCGGATGGCCGCGCTCAGATCCAGCAGAACTAACGCTGTAGTTCTGCCGGCATCTGATGTGGTCCGCAGCTGTTCTACGACTGTCAGCAAATCCGACTTGGTACTTTGCCGTGATCAGAACCCGTTCTGGGATGTGTCCAGTATTAAATTAGCTTCCAAATAGTGGGTTAAGATCGAATTAACATGAGATTCCGTGACTTTAGATAGGAACGGAAGAAGCGAGATTGGACGGAAATTTTCCGGTTTGGACACATCTAGTGATGGCTTCTTCAGTAGGGGGACCACTTTGGCGTGCTTCCAAGACTTTGGAACCACCGCTGAGGATAGAGATAAATTAATCAACTCCAAGCACATAGGCAGGAGACCCTGTTGAAATTTTCGAAAAACGTCAGGTCTCAGAGGGTCATCTGGAGACCCTGATTTTATCTTGACAAACAGTGCTTCCATCTCTTTAGGAGAGATACAAGGGAGCGATACGAGAGAGTAGCTCTCAGGGCCTGTGGGCACTTTCCTCCTCATGGCACTGGGGGCATCACCTGGGTGAAAACTGCGATAGATGCAGTCCACCTCCTCCAGAAAGAAATTTGCCAGCTCTTCACATTGTAGGCTAGAGGATATGGTGCTGCCGAAGCAGAGGGGGATGTAACCAGGTCCTTTAAAAGACCATCAGATGCAAATCAGTATGCAACTCACCAGCATCCTCAACACCTCCAACTCCACAGCAACCTTTCTGGACAGATGGAAGCACTCAGATGTCAGGCCCCTCCTAAAGAAAGCCTCTGCTGATCCCAACAATCTAAACAATTATTGTCCAATCTCCCTGCTCCCCTACCTGGCCAAAGTTCTCGAGAAAGCTATCAACCAGCAGCTCACGAATTCCTGAAACAAAACCACCTACCGGATGCCTCTTAATCGGGATTCTGTGCCAACCACAGCACTGAGACCATGCTGATTGATGCCACAGACAACATCAGAATACTCCTTTACCATGGAGAAATGATGGCCCTGATCCTCCTTGACCTCTCCGTGGCATTTGACACAGTCTCCCACAACATCCTCATCAACAGACTCTACAATATAGGCAAATGCCAAGATGCCCTCAAGTGGATCATGTCTTTCCTCACAGGATGCACACAGAGCATCCGACTGCCTCCATTCAACTTCACACCCAATTACATCATATGCGGCGTACCACAAGCATCATCCTTCAGCCCCACCCTGTTCAACATCTTAATGATCCCCCCTCGCAGACGTTGTCAGATCCCATGGACTCAACATAATCACCTACGCAGACGACACTCAACTGATCCTCTCACTCACCGAAGACCCAGCCAATGCCAAAACCAACTTCTGCAACGCCATGACCAACGTAGCCAAATGGATGAAAGACTACGGCCTCCAACTCAACTCTGACAAAACTGAAGTACTGATCTCCCGTAAGAACACCGCCGCATTGGGCCACAGCCGGTAGCCCGCAGAACTCAGACACACACCCACACCGACCGATCACGCACGCAAACTCGGCATCATCCTTGATAGCCAACTGACCATGAAACGGCAAGTTAACACAGTCACCTCCTCCTGTTGCCACACACTTCGCATGCTCCACAGACTCTTCAGATGGATCCCAACCAACACTGGAAAGACCATCACTCAGGTCCTCACCACGAGCCACCTCGACTAGGGCAACACCCTTTATGCTGGTATCCCCATCCAGCTCCTCAGAAGACTTCAGACCATACAGAAAGCTGCTGCCAGACTCATCCTTGACCTCCCTAAATGAACCCACATTGCCTCCTACCTCAGAGACCTCCACTGGCTCCCCATCCAGGAAAGATGCCAGTTCAAGATCCTCACGCACGCCTACAAAGCCCTCCATGACCTAGAACCTGCCTACCTCAACAATCAACTGAACTTCGACCAACCCGCCAGTCACCTGCGCTCCTCTTCACTTGCCCTTGCACACACCCTTGCATCTGCCACACCTGCAGTAGCACCCGCTCCTTCTCCTACATTGCAGCCAAGACCTGGAATGACCTCCCCAACCAGCTCCATACGGCCCCCTCAAAGGCAGACTTCAAAAAGAGACTCAAGACCTGGCTCTTCGATAGAGACACAGCACCCAGATACCCCTAGGGGTGACAGAGTGTGCTTTACAAATGCTGATTGATTGATTGATTGATTGATTGATAGGGGGTGGAGAACTTATAGGCAATCCACACTCCTTACACATTGACTTCATATAAGCAGACATGAAGTTGGTGCCTGTAGGAAAGCAGCTCTTTTTGACATGGTTACCCCTCCCCACACTTTTTGCATGGTAACTGATGTGATTTCGACTGGAAGTGCACTGGGTTCCTGCTAACCAGGTCTCTAGTACCAGAGCACTTTCCCAAAACTGTACTATTGTTTCCCCCAATTGGTAAAACCTTTAGCACCCTAGTAAATGGTACACCTGG
Organism: Calotriton arnoldi; assembly: GCA_963921515.1. Lineage (NCBI taxonomy): Eukaryota > Metazoa > Chordata > Amphibia > Caudata > Salamandridae > Calotriton > Calotriton arnoldi. The sequence continues at coordinate 963,919 of CAWUFW010005009.1, read as the reverse complement.
TACCTGGGCCTGAGGTACTAAAGAGGGTCCCTAAGGCCAGCAGCACAAATAGTGCCACCCTAAGGGACCCCTCACCAAGCACAGGCAAGGTGCCCCCTGAAAACCTACCAGCCTCTGGTGTGGCTGCTGACTTGTCCCTGCCAGCCTGCCGCCCGAGACACTGTTCTGACCTCCTAGGGTAAGGGCCTTGTGCTCTCAGGAGACCCAGAACAAAAGCTTGTTGGGGAAGAGGGTGTCATATCCCTGCCATAGGATGACCTGCTGATTAGCCTTCCTATGCAAGCAAGCTTTAAAGAGTTGCCACCCTTGAAATGCAAATCTGGCTTCCCTCACAGCACAGGAGAGCAAGCCAACCCCCTCTGTCCAGAGCCCCCATGGCACCTGGACATGCAGGAATATTAGCTAGTCAGGTAGGCGTGCCACCCCCAGGCTGGTACCACCCCTAAGGTAGGCTAAACTGAGTTAGACACGATTTTTGAGAAGTAGCCATCTTTGTGATGGCATACTTAGGAAATCTGGGACAGGATTAGGCTCACTTCCCACAGGAAGTGGTCATATAGAGGGCTTAGTGACCCCAAGAGTCAGTAGCTCATTGACTACTAACCTACACTCCCCTAACACCCCTAAATTGAGTATTTAGGGGAGTCCCTCCCACAAGAAGAGCAGTTCCTGAAGACCTGATAAGAGAGAGGACACCAAAGAGCTGCAAAAGCAGAGAGGAGAGAAGAAGCAGTTGACCTGGTACCAGCCCTGCCTGCCTGTCTGCATGCCTTGTCGAAAACTGCACCAAAGTCGACTCGGCCTGCAGCTGTGGACTCCACATGCTTCGTAGAACTGCCTGTCTCGACAAAGACCCAAGACCTCCTGTGGGACAGTGGAACTGTTCCCAGCGTCTTGCAGCAAGTCCAAAAAGTAAGGACTCTGAGGCCTCCAGAACCGCCAAACCCGACACCTGAAGCTACCACTGCACACGTCACTCCAAGCCCGAGTCGTAGTGTGCCAGTGGTGCCAACGAGGTCCCCCAGCCGTCCAGATCCCAAATCCATCAAGTTTTCACCCCTCAAGGACCCCGACATCACCTGCAGCTTCTGCACGTAGGCCTCCTCTACCTTGACTGCTCCGATAAGGAAAACCCGACGCCTAAGGACACCTCTGCACCCGTCGCCCCTGGGACATGGAGAAGATGACCAAAAGTGTCCCCCCATCTTTTTTTAAATTTTTTAAATTTATTTAAAAAAGTTTTATAGAGCGCTAACTTGACCCGTAGGTATCAGAGCGCTTTACATACACACTATAAACAGAAGGAAATTGCATTACATAGTAGGAAGGCAGTAAGGAAGCAAAACAGAGATAAAGAAAAATACAACATGAAAAATAGGTAAACAGTGCAGCGGAGGGAGAGAGAACAAACGAAGGTGGTTAACACAGTCCGGTCACCAACTATCCTTGAATGTCAAGAGAGAGAGGAGTCAACTCAGATATTGAAGTCAAGGTTAGTTGACGTTGGTCAGGAAAGTATTTGTTAATGAGATGGAGTTTCAGGTCCCTTTTGAAGCAGGAGAATGAGGGGTTGCATCTGAGGACTCTAGGGAGAGCGTTCCACATCCTGGGAGCGTTGCCAGAAAATGATCGGTATTGGGTGGTTTTATTTTTCAGTTTCGGAGGGATAAGAAGGAGTGAGTTGGAGCTGCTCAGCGTTCTGGATTGACCTGCTCTTACCAGTTTGTTATTCAGGTAGTTGGGGGCCGGAGAGTGAAGGGTTTTGTGTGTGATGCAGGCCAGCTTGTAGATACACCTCCCTTCCATGGGAAGCCAGTTGAGGGAGTTGAGAGCTGGAGTGATGTGTTCAAATCTTTTTACTCCAGATATGAGATGAGCGGCCATGTTCAGCACTGCCCTTAGTGGGGCTAGGTGAGCTTTTGGAGTCCCTGTTAGGATGGCGTTCCCGTAGTCGATTTTAGAGAGAACTAGGGATTGAACTACTGTCTTGAGGTCATCATGGGGAAGAAAAGGTTTCAATTTCTTGAGGTGTTTTAGTGAGAAAAGAGCACTTTTTGCAGAGTTTTTGATGTGGGCCTCCATTGATAAGTTCTTGTCAAGGGTGATGCCTAGAGACTTAACTGAGCCGGATAGGATGAGGGGCAGTTTAGGGCAACCAGATTCTTGAGCCACTCTTGGATTGGTCGATGGTTGCTTTTTGGAGAGAATAGGATTAGTTCCGTTTTATCTGGGTTGAGCTTTAAGTGGTTAGCGTTGAACCAAGTTTGGATCTCGGTTAGAGTGACATTGAGGTGTCGGATGTCGCTGGGAGACTTGATTTTGAAATAGATTTGGGTGTCATCAGCGTAAAGGTGGTAATTCACTCCAGCTTTTTCAAGATGATTGTGAGGGGCTCCATGAAGAGTTTGAAGAGGGACGGGGAGAGGATCGAGCCTTGCGGGACCCCTAGTGTGACTTTTGTTGGCTTTGAGAGACAGGAGTTGATTTTAATTTGTTGCGAGCGGTGTTGAAGGAAGGAGGTGAACCATTTTAGTACTGTGCCATTAATGCCGGAGCGCTTCGACAAGGTCTCCAGAAGAGCTGGATGATTTACTGTGTTGAATGCCGCAGAGAGGTCAATAAGGATGAGTAGGCAGGCATCACCTTCATCTACAGCCTTGTGAATATCGTCAGAGATGTTGAGCATAGCTGTTTCAGTGCTACAGCCTTTCCTGAATCCTGATTGAAAGTTGTCGAGGAGGTTGAACTCATCAATGTGCTTGTTGAGTTGGTGGAGAACGCATTTCTCCAATGTTTTTGCAAGGAACGGGAGGTTGGAGATAGGTCTGAGGTTGTTAAGATCATTAGGGTCGGCCCCTGGTTTCTTGAGAATGGGTGTGATTTGTCCTAGTTGAAGGGAGTCTGGGACACAGCCTGAAGTGAGAGAGGCGTTGATGATTTTTGTCCAGAAAGGGGAAATGGTGTGGTTGAGTTCTTTTATAATTGTGGATGGGAGGGGGTCAATTGTGTGGGAGGAAGGTTTTAGGTTAGAAATTATACTGAAGACCTCATTTTCCGACATTAGCTGAGAGTCGGACCAATGCGCATTGTTTTTTAGCTGGAGGCAGACCTGATTGTCCTTGGTAAGAACTCTTTCTGATTGGTCTGATTGGATGAAGGATTGATCAATTTTTGAGACTTTATTAGTGAAGAAGGTGGCAATTTCTTCACATCGCTCTTTGGTGGCTTTGATTTCTTGAGAGGGAGTGCAGTTTGTTTGGCTTTTGACAATGTTGAAGAGTTCTCTCGGTCTGTTTTTCGCCAGATCTAGTTGGCTGCGGAAGAAAGACGCCTTTTCACTGAAAATCTGTTTTTTGTATGCCTGCCGAGCAGATCTAAGTTGTGCTAGGTGCAAGGTCGAGGGGTTTAGTCTCCAAGACCTTTCCGTTTGTCTTAGTTGACGCCTTTCGTTATTCAGATCCACGTTGAACCAGGGTTTAGATTTGGTTCGCCTCATTTGTTTTAGTTTGAGTGGGGCTACTTGGTCTAAAACCTCTGTCATTTTTGCGTTAAAGTGTGTAGTGAGGTTATAGGCTGTCCATGATGAAGGTTGGAGTTGTAGATGGGCATGAATCATGGATTCAAGTTCGGGTAAAGGGACTTCTTTGATGTTTCTGGTCCAGTGTTTAGGTTTGTCATCACGAATAGGTTGGTGGCTGACAAGTGCGTCAATCTTGAACAGAATGAGGTGGTGGTCGGACCAGTCAATGGGAGAAATCGCTCTCAGAGAGACCAGTTCATTGTTGGTAATGATCGCATCCAGTGTTGCACCTTTGATGTGTGTTGGTTTATTGCAGAGTTGTTTGAGGTTGTATATCTCAAGTAGGTTGGATAGGTTCTGGACAGTGGAGTCTTCTGGGTCGTTCCAGTGGATATTGAGGTCACCCAGGAACACGTCTTTTGTGTCTGTCATGGAGAAACGTGTTATTAGGTCTGTGAGTTCTTCGTGGAAAAGGGTACGCTCTCCAGGAGGATGGTAGATGGTGTGGAATTTGATGGGTGAGGTGCCCTTGGCAGTGAGTTCGACACCCAGGTATTCAAACGATAGGTATTCTGCAGGTTTAAGTTTGGTAATCTGTATTCCAGCTTTGTGAATGATGGCTAGTCCCCCCCCCCCAGTTTTGATCGGCCTGTCTTGTCTGATGATGTTGTACCCTGGAGAGGTGAGAATGTCAAGAATGGGGGTGGAGTGGACATTGAGCCAGGATTCTGTGAGGAAAGCGATGTCAATTTCTTCAGCGAGTAGAGCTTCAGCAATGTCTGTGGCGTGTTGTACTGCTGATCTGCAGTTTAGGAGCATGCAAGAGAGAGGGCGGGGAGCCTCAATGATGGGGGGAGTTAGGTGGATAGAGGAGTATTGAGCAGGAGGTCTAGGCGAGTGGACAGTTTTAGGGGTTCTGTTAGTGCCAATAATAACAGGTATGGGGAGAGGGGCTGACTTCAGGCTCACAGCGAAGTAAGAGTCGTTGATCTCATCAGGTTTCGGTACCGAAAAGGGTTGGCGATCCCGGTTGGGTCGAAGTACCTGACTCGCTGACGGACTGGAGGGACGAGGGGTGCTCTGTAGGGCCATGGAAGAGGTATTGAGGGGGGTAGGAGCAAATCTACCCGGGAGAGGGAGCACGGTGGCTTGGTCCTGTTGAGAAGGTCTTGTTGTAAGTATAGGAAATCGGCAGCAAGGGAGTTAATTTTCCGCTCCATTCTGTTCAGTTGCTGTGTTATTGAGCTGAAAAAGTTTAAGGTTTTTGGCAGGGGCCGAGAATGACTTGGGTCTATGGAGGGAGAGTGACCCGGGGTCAGGGATTGGACGGAATCAGTGGGATTAGGAGAGGGGAGAGGTTGGACGCGGGGAGCCGGATTAGTAATGTTCCCATTCAAGGAGTTCAGAGGAGGAGTAGTGGGTCTACTGTCCAAGTGAGGAGGGAGAGAAGTTCTAGGTAGGAAGTCAGAGTTCCAGGGAATGTCAATGAGATTAGCGGTGGAGGCAGGTTGTGTATGTGGGAGTGCGACGGCGGAAGGGGAGTGGGCAGTGATAATAGGGGGGAAAGTGTCTGCTGGATTGGTGAAGACGTTGGACATGGGGATGTCACGGGGGTTGTCAGTGAGGTAAGCGGTGGAGACAGGTTGTGCCTGTGGATGTGGGACATCGGAAGGGGAGTGTGCAGTGGTAGTAGGGGGAGAGTGACCGCTGGATTGGAGATGACGTTGGACAAGGGGGAAGTAAGGGTCGGGGGAACAGGGTCTGTGTTGGAGGAAGGGTTAGATTGTGCGGGAGGGTTCAGATTATCAGGGATCGAGAGGGGAGTGCCTGTGGGGATTTCAGTCACGGGAGGGCTGAGGTTAGAGTCCGAGCTGTCAAGATCGAGATCGGCCTTGTGGAGTTTGTTAATTGTGAGTTTGTTGTTCCTGGTGTGATCAGTTGATGTAATAATGGTGGGTGTTTGGCGACGGAGAGTAATGATAGGGGTAGTGTGATTGTAGTGAGTGATGGTGGATGTCCATGAGTTGGAGAGAGGTTCTTCAGGGCAGGGAGATTGGATCAGTTCCACGTTATTAGTGAGGGTGGTGGGGGATAGGGGAGATAGGGTTTGATGGCTCAGTTGAGTTAACGAGGAGAGAAGTGTGGGGAAGTGGCGGTCAAAAGTGCTGAGGTGCGGGTCAGTGGCCTGTATGAGAATGGTTCCAGTTCTGTAGATGGAAATGGTGAGTTCCCCTTTGAAGGTCGGGGATATGGTAGTGGAGATTTTTTCACCATAGGGAATGATTACTGACTTGGCGACTTGAAGGTGAAGAGAGAAGGTGTTTTTCCATTTAGTCGGGCGATTAGTGTAAAAAATGAAGTTGGTTTTCGTGTTGCCGTTAGTCGCTGTTGGTCGCTGTGTGGTAGTTATCTACAATGAGTGTTTCCGGGTGTTGTTTTAGAGTACTGTGCTTGAAGTTCTTTTTTGCATTACTGGTCAATTTGTGTGGGTAGTTAATGGACCAGGAGTTGGGTCCGTAACGCACGAGATTAGAGTTCCGGGAGGGGTTAGGCGGGCGCATGGTTGAATGGTAGAAATGTCGAGTCGCAATCAGGAATCAAGCAGTAGGCTGGGGTGGTAGTTATCATACAATTATATGCAGTATATACAATAAACTCTAAAGTGCCCTATTAACTGCAGTATAAAACAATTATAGCAGTGTAAACCCTAGACTCAAAAGAGATCAGGGCCCCACCAACCATGCTTTTACAGAAAGCATCATTTGGCCCAATCCAGGAGGACACTCCAAACGCAGGGGGTGTATCAGTACTTTTCAATGCCTGCCATATTGGGAGGAGACAGTGTCCCCAAGCCAACTCCAGTAAAATTCACATAAGCAGGGAGTGTAGGCAGTCAGCCCGTATCAGATTCTATGGTCTGAGCAGGAAGGCCGTTTCATACAAAAATCCTCAGAGGGTAGTCAGTTCAGGCAGGCCGTTTCGTACAAGGCCATATAGGAAATATTCACCACCAACAATGCGGAAATGGGGCAAACAACTGTCTCTAAAGAAACGGAGGGAGGAGAAGTTATTTGCGCATTGATCTTAATGTGGTCCCCTGATGGAGCTTTAAGCTTAATCAGACCAACAGGCAGTGTAGTTCTTTTTGTGGCCACAAGATGGAGCTCTAAGCTAACCCAAGAGATCATAGTCTACTGGCTAGGGTGAGAGATACAACGAAAGATAGGTGGTGAGAATGAGGATGATAAGAAGGATGCAGGGGAGGGGGTGTCTTCGCAAAATGGCTGAGAACAAAGAAGAAGTTGGAAGCCATATCATGAGAGGTGTCCCCAGCAGGGAGAGGGCTGTCTCACCTTTGGATGGATATTCCGTGTAGTTCTCCGTGTCCACTTTCTGCCTTTAAGTGACCTTTCCAGCCTCAGATCAGCTGACCACAAACCAGTATGCTTTGACTCTTCATGGCGGAGGTCATCTTATCCCTCTAGAAGCGGCCTGATGCGTTAGAAAAACGGCCCCACGCGCAATCTGGGCCTCAACAAATGAAGTCTGATGAGGTTCAAAAAGGTCACAACCTTGTGATCACCAAATTATCAGTCGGTTCAGCGCCGTGGGTGAACAACTGCCATGTTGACTGCTTGCGTCTTCGTCAGGTCCCGGGGTTGATAATAATAATACCTTGAACTTTGAGCCGGGATCCTTTAATTTAAGTGCAGGGGTCTTTGCCGATGGCCTGGCAGACAGACAGACAGCGCGCTAGGCCTCTCAATGCAACAATGTTGCAAGGCAATCCAGGAGGCCCGGGCGGTGTTTCTGAAGTCCCAGTGACTGCAGAGGAGACGGCTGTACGGAGCTAGACACCGACGTGGTCCGGTCGGTGAGCATGTAGGACCGCAGCACTCTGCTGGCCAGAGACAGAATTCAATTGTAGGGGCCGCAATGTCAGGAAGGTTCTGCAGATGGCCTGGTAGACAGCGCGCGAGGCCTCACAATGCAACAAAGTTGCAAGGCAATCCAGGAGGCCCAGGCGGTGATGCTAATATCCCAGCAACGGCGGCGGAGACGGCAGTACGGCGCTAGTTATCAGCGTGGACCGGTCGGCAATTTCTAAACCCGCCGTAGAAGCACCCAGAGGCAGCAGCGAGGTTAACGGCCGGGGCAAGACACGGCATGCCCTGAGACCTTGAAGCAGACGAAGATTGGGGCCCAACATCCGATCTCCGAGGCACCGGCCAAAACACCGCCGATGTCTGGCTAAATCCCCTGAGGCCCCTTCCAGACTGCCGTCAGACCAGCCAGATTGAGGGCCCAGGCTTAAGCACCCACCGCCCCTATCCAGCGTCGTCGAAGCAGGGTGCGGAAGGTGTCTGAAGGGGTCTCTCAACTCTCTGGGGCCGAAGGCAGGGGCGCCGACATCCGAACCCCGAGACACAGGCTGCAACCAGCCAGAGACTGTTCGATTCCCTGTGGCGACCTTAAAAGATCAACGTTGGACTGTGGGCCCCGTCGGAGGCAAGTAGAAGCACCCACCGCCTCCATCCAACACAACAGTCTATGCTGGAGGCAGAGGAGGTCGCTTCCTCTGTTGGGCGCCCTGTAGCCCCTTCGCTGTCTCGGCCCTCCGTGGGCGCGAGTGAGACCTGTCCGCCGAGGCAAGATCCACCGTGATCGTTGAGGGCGAGGAGGTCGACTCCACGATGGGGCGACCTGCAGCCACCTCGCAGTTGCAACCTTCCGTGGGCGTCGAGGCAGAACGGGCAAGCGCATCGAGTCAGAGACGACGAGCCATCCAAAATGCAGGTGAGCGACTCAAAAGTTGAAATTCGTATTCCAGGTGAGACTTGTGACACTATTGCATGTCGATGCAGGGTGGATGGCTGGGTTAGCGGGGGATATTTACCGATTTGGTGATCCCCAAACCCAGGAGCTCCAGGGCCGAGCTCCTACCTGGCGGCCATCTTAGAGCCATCCTCAAGCATAGTGAGCCCTGAGCCCCCCCCCTCCATTGGTTCAGCCCGACTGGCCTCCTCGCCCGAGCCTGCAGCCTCTTTTTGCAGGGACCGAGCTCCATAGAATAACTTTGGGCTCCCGAAGCTGATTTTGCACCTTGCACCCAGCCGCCTTCATGGCCGCTGGTGGTGTACTATTAGTGCTGCCTTGAACCTTGCCCACCACTCACCTTAACTCCTGGAGACTGGTCCAGTAAGTCACTGTACTATACCTGTTTGCAGTCTTGTCCTTTCTTTCATAGGATAATATTGTAGGACTCAAATATTTCACTGTCCACTTTTTGAACTGAAATAAATTCCTGTTTTAAAATGTACTTACCTGAACGTTTTTCTTCAGATGCCTAAACAGATATAAAGATACTTGCTATTTTTATAAATTGGTGTGGATCTCCTTCTTGAGTCATATGTGTCATTTGTTGACTGTTGTTTGTATTTGTAGACGTCTTGCACTGCTCTGTGATAAGCCTAAAGCTGCTCAACCACACTACCCCTAATAAAGCACCTTGGGATTGGCATAGCAAACCCCCTGTCCACTCATAAGGGAACCCTGGACTCTTTACATGATATATCTTGTTTTGAAATATCATATAAAGAACCTTCTCCCTACAGTACCCCTGTCAGACACCACTTCCTTGGGAATCCCACTCGAGTAAAAATCCCTATCAGGGCCCTAAACACTGCAGGTGCAGTTGTAGACTTCAGAGTTATGTCCTCTGGGTAGCTTATGGCATGATTCACCAGAACCAGGAAAAACCTGTGACCAGAGATGGTCTGGGTATCCATGGGCCCTACAGTGTCAATGCCCACCCTCTCAAAGGGGATGCCAATGACAGGCAAGTGATTCAGGGGAGCTTTCAGCTTCTGCCCTTTCTTCCCACTGCACTGGCAGGTCAAGCAAGTCCTACTGAACATGTCTGAATTAATCTTCATCCAGGGTCAGTAGAAGTTGAGGACAAGCCTGGCAATGGTCTAGTCCTTCCCCAGATGTCTTTCCAGGGTTATCTCATGAGCCAGCTCTAGTAGGAAGGCCCTGTAGCACTGGGGAACTACCAGCACCCTTGTTACCCCACGCACAGGTGCCTTAGGCTCACTATACAGGACGCCATCCTTCCAGTACATGTGGTGAGTACCCGAGCCATTGCCAGCTGCCTTGGCTTCGGCCTGTTGCCTCATGCCCTCCAGGTTTGGGCACTTTTTCGGAGGCCTGCAGAACTCCTCCCTGGTGGGTCCCCCCTCTCCTTGCCATCTTGCAAGTTCAGGTAGGCCACCAAGGGAAGCAATGTCCTCCTCAGTGGGCTCCGGGACAACCTCATCTGGTGCTCCATCCACCTCAGCTGGGAGACATTCAGGGGCTGGTTTCCCTTGCCCTTCCCTCTTTTGGCAGCTGTCTGGGCCATTTTTCCAGATGTCCTTGATTCCCTTCCTGTGTAGCCATGGAACTGGCAGTTGCACAAATCCACTCCAGCAACCTCAGCATTTTCAGGTGTGCCCTGAGCTCCACTTCCTCCCAGGTAGTGTGCTTCAGGTTATGGCAGGGCTCACTGTAACTTTCGTTAGCTCTGAGACCCTCCCATTCAAATGGGCCACTGGATAGTGACCCTCACGGTTGTCAGCAACTACAACCTGGTGGAATGCATTGGATAGAATCTGCTCTGGGGCCACCAGTTGACTCCTTAGCATTTGTTATACTGACTCCAGTGTCCCTCAGAGCCTCAACACCTTGCCCATTAATGGTGATCCACTGCCTATACTTTGCAGTATTGGGAGGCATGTGGGCTTTAGGCACCATCTCCATGTCACCTAGGGACACTAGGGTAACCTCACTAACTTCTTCCCCCCACTGACTGGGACAAACGCCTTCTGGGTTTGGCTCTTGACATACCCCTGGCATGACATCTGGGGCAAGACAAGACCATCGCCATTCTTGTTGCCAACTTCTATTGGCCCAGATGAAGATGGCCTCAGATGCATTCCGTAAGTCCTGCCCCACCAGCCAGGCTAGTGGAAACCCAGGGGAAAAGTTCAAGGCTCCCCTGACCCCATTAGCTGTCATTGGCACTCCCTTTAAGAGGGTAGGCATCAACATTATTGGGCCCTTGGACCCCAAGACAGCTTTAGGGAACAGGTTCATCCTGGTCTTGGTTGACCGCGCAACTCGCTACCCAGAGGCCATCCCTCTGAGGTTGGTGACTGCACCTGCAGCGGTCAGGAACCTGATGGGATTTTTACTCACCTGGGGTTCTCCAACAAGTTAGTACATGAAGTCAATGTGGGATGACTGAGGGGTAACTTATATGTTCTACACACCCTATCTTCACCCAAACCATTGGTCTTCTGGAGAGATTCAACAAGACCCTGAAGGGCATGATAATGGGCCTATCTGAGCCCATGAGGCATAAGTGGGACATCCTCCTACTATGCCTTCTTTTTGCCTACAGGAAGGTGCCACAGAATGGAGTTGAGTTTAGCCCATTTGAATTTCTCTATGGATACCCTGTTAGGGGACCTCTTAGCCTTGTATGAGAAGGGTGGGAGCAAGCTCCCTGGAAACCCCCTCAGAATGTGGTCAGCTACATGCTGGCCCTATGCAACCACATGCATCACTTCTGGAAGAAGGCAAAAAGCAATCTTGAGGCCAGTCAAAAATGTATGAAACTCTGAAATGACCAGAAGGCTACTATGGTAGAGTTTCAACCTGGCTAGAAGGTGTGGGTTATGGAGCCTGTGGAATCCAGAGCTCTCCAGGATTGCTGGGTCAGGCACATATGCGGTGAAGAAGCAGAAGGGGTAGTCCACCTACTCTGTGGATCTCAAAACCCCTAGAAACTCATTAAGGGTGCTCCACATGAACCGCCTCAACCCACACTTTGAGAGGTCTGGAATGAGAATGCTCCTGATGACAGATGAGGGAATGGAAGAGAAGAGCGAACTTTTCCCTGGCCTCCCATCTGCCCAGGAACACGATGGGTCAGTGGAGGGTGTCAACCTCTTCCCTACTCTGTCCCCAGAACAGCAGAGTAACTGTCATCCATTACTGGGGCAGTTTGCCTCTCTGTTTTCCCTCACCCATGGACTCACACACCTGTGTTTCCATGACAGACAGTGGAGACAGTTTACCTGTTAAAAACAAGATTTACAGGTTGTCAGAAAAGGTGAGGGACAGTATCAAGGAGGAAGTTTCCAAGATGCTGGTGTTAGGGATAATTGAGCACTCCAACAGTCCCTGGTCCAGCCCTGTGGTGCTGGTTCCTCAAGACTGCCCCATCAGGTGCTACTCCAGAATTTAGTGGTCTTTGTGGACTATAGGGGTCTCAATTCCATCACGAAGATTGAAGCACACCCCATCGCCCAAGTTGATGAGTGCATAGACAGGCTGGGTGCTGCCATATTTCTTAGCACTTTTGATTTGACATCAGGGTACTGGCAGATTGCTGTGACTGAGGATGAAAAGGAGAGGTTAGCATTCTCCACCCCTGTGGGGCACTTTCAGTTTTGGGTGATGACCTTTTTTGAAGAATGCCCCTGCCACCTTACAGAGGTTAGTCAACAGTGTCATACCTGGGAAGGAGCCATTCTGTGCCACCTACCTGGATAATATAGCTGTCTACATCTCCAGCTGAGAGGAGCACCTGTACAACCTCCAGGAGCAGCTTCGGGCCTTGCAACATGCAGGCCTGACTATCAAGGCCAGTAAGTGACAGATAGGGCAGTGTTCTGTGTTTTATCTGGGTCACATGGTGGGTGGGGACAAGATTTACCCCTCCAGGCCAATATTGAAACTATCCTGGCCTGGTAGCACCTTAAAACCCAGACTGAGGTGAGGGCCTTCCTGCGTCACACAGGATACTATAGGAGGTTTGTTAAGGGATATGGCACCATTGTTGCCCCTTAACAGAGCTGACTTCAAAGAAGCAGTCCAGACAGGTATTCTAGACAGAGACTAGACAGAAAGCCTTTGATACCTTCAAGGAGGCCATTTGTACAGCACCCATACTCAAGGCTTCTGACTTCTCCAAGGAGTTCATAGTGCAGACAGACACTTCAGAGCATGGCATAGGGGCTGTCTTAGCATAGTTAAAGGAGGAGGGCCTAGACAAACCAGTAGCCTTTATCAGCAGAAGGCTACTTCCACAGGAACGAAGGTGGAGTGCGATTTAAAGGTAGGCCTTTGCTATGGTGTGGGCACTGAAGAAGTTGAGACCATACCAGTTTGGGATTCGTGTCCAGGTTCAGTCAAACCACAAGCCCCTCAGATGGCTCATGCAAATGTGGGGTGAAAATCCAAAACTGTTGAGGTGGTCCATCTCCCTACAGGAAATGGACTTTAGGGTGGAACACCATCCTGGGACAGACTGTGCCTATGCTGATGGCCTATCGAGGCTTTAGTAATGAGAACTCCCAAGGGAGTGTGTAGTTCTCCCCACTTTTAGCTGAGGGTGACACTTTCTCAAGCAGCAGACTGTACTCTTTAAAATAATTTCTAGGAAAGCGATTATTTCCCAGTTCATTTGAAATGGGAGGTAGGGTAGTAGTGCTGCACAGAGCTGATCTGCGTTCAAGCCGCTCTAGTCACTCAGTTGCACCTCGGGCAGAAGGAAGAGTTCTAGGCAAGTCTCGCTCCTTTGCAGATTATTCTTGTTCGCCGTAGTTCACTTTCAGTCTTATTCCCAGAATTGCGGGGCAATAGATTACCCTATCAAATGGTTCTTTCTGTCAGAAACAAGGGGGCAGCATGTTCTTTCTGTGAACTCACCAGCTGCTGCAGAAGTGTAGTTAAAGATTTGTTTCAATGTATAAAGAAAGACCTTGTTAAATCCTAAACATCCAGAAATCAGCACCAACGAAATCTTAGGAAGCAAATTCCAGCACGTAATTGAGAGCTGTTGATTTAGTATGATACAGGCGAGGAGATTTACTGTAAGCCATATTTGGGTAGATGACAAACTGAGGCCAGTATACAGCCCAACCGGTCTTTGGCCTACTGATGCATATCCGCAGTGGTAAGGAAGGGTTTAATAGAAGAAAATTCGTCACATTGCAATACATGTTTGACATAGAATTTTTAGACATCTAGCCTTAAACTGAACAGTGTCTGGCATGACATGCAGCTACATAAACAACAAAACAAATGCAAATTATGCAGCAGAGGTTTTTCATTATGGTTGCAAGTGCAGCAAGCCCAGGTTTACCTGGAAAGCGCCATGGCTGCAGACTCACATAATTCAGCGGCCCAACATAGGCCTCATGATCAGCATTACATGTTAGAAAAACCCCTCCGGTCTCATTTGTCTTATACAGTGCTGTGGCTATCAGGCGAGCTATTATCAGAGCCAATGGAAATCCTGGCTTGTGAGATCCATACAGTTTATGTGCATACACGGTGGAATGCCTTTCACACTCTCAAACGAGTCTGCCATTCAGTTAGCTACCCACAATGCCTTAATAATCAGCCACAACATGTTTCAATTGGACACTTTAATGGCCTACATGTCTTGGATATACATTGCACTTAGTTCTACCATAAATTATGTCAACCTGTAAAATATGATAATCCCATATTGAATGGTTTTAATATAACAGTGCATTAGATTCGCGCATTGGTTATGCAGTGGAATACCTTACTTGTTTCCTGATGTCTAACCTGGTTAATTGAAACATAGTTGAAGCTTCAAGTCCTAGAATGCAACCTGCGGTTGACTAATAACACAGCATGAAGGTGTCACAGCCTAGTTTGCAGTCACAGGAATCCTGGCTAATCCAAGCACAGCTTTGTACCCTACTGTCAACATATGCGAAGACTCTCAGGGTTTCAAGGCCCCATGGCTACATGATGACAGAACATTCAAGTTTTCATTCCTTTTAATTCAACATTCATTCCTTTTATGAGAGAACGTTTTTGAATCCATTTTCATCTCGTTATTTTCTTTGTTATGCCATATTGACATCTTGGTATGCCTAACCTTTGATTGTTGTTTGGCCACTTCGATACTTTCCTTATATTCACGAGCATGCATTGCATCTTATCGTGGACCATATAGGCTGACTTGTTACTAGCTGTAACATGTGCTCAGAAATCTGGAGTGTCAAGATTGGAATCGTAGTTCTCCCCTGATGCAGGGTGGGATCATGGGCATCAATCTCAAACATAGAGGCAGGGCCAATCGCACGCTCTTTGGGCAATGTGCAGCCTGACAAATGCTATCGATTTAGGCCCAGCAGAGTTTTAATCTGGAAAGTAATCTTTCTTTCAGGGTCAGGCAATTAGCCCTGATGGTAGAGCGCTCGCTTTGCATGCGAGAGGTTACTGGCTTGATGCTAGAATTCTCCATAAGGCTAATTTAGTCTGGAGGCCTATTGCACTGCTTGACTATTTTTATGTTCCAGGTGTGCTGGGGAGGTACCCAGTTGGCTGACATACATCTAACTGGCTTAGGGGTGTAAGGTATGTTATTTTAATGCAGGGTCCGGGAAATAGGACGCCCCCTCCCAGCCAAAGTTTTGAAATCATCAGTCTGTATGTCTGGAACTGAATATATTGGCCTGGTTCCATGGTGTCAATGTGAACTTTCTGTGCCGCCCCACTTGGGACAGTATTGGTAAGTGAGCATGCTAGCAGGGCTAATTGCCAAAGGAGTGGGATACATCAGGGTGGTAGGTTAGAGTGGCTGACCGGTGGATGTTTTTAAGTGGGTTACGTGGTCTGGCTAGGCACCAGGGATGGTGAGAAGTTTTCTCCAGTCCTGGCCCCGCGTAAGGCCAACACAACCTTGGCATAGGCATGAGCACCTAGATTGGGTGAGGAATAAGATGTTTAGGGGACGGAATGAGTCGGCAGACCAACATGAGATATAACATCACATAGCGGACATGTGAATGACTTAACAAGGCCTAAGCTGAGCCACCTAGTCTTGAACACTGTAACAACATGTGTCAGGGCGGGATTTAGGTTAGACAAAGAGGTCCAGCCTCACTAGAGTTGGATCGGTGTCGGGACTGGACTAACCCCGTATTAGGGTGTTATTCTTATGGACATCGGGCTGGCAGGAGGCAGGGCTGACCGCTGGTGGTCCTGGACTCTCCTGTCCGGCGATGTCTGGTTTTGCAACTTTAGGGGCTGCGCATGTGTTCAGGTACCCCGGCAGGGCCTGTGCGCTAAGCGGTGCCCTGGATTTGTGAGTAATTGTTATCCCCCTGGCATGGAGGGATGTTGAGAAGGTGGCACATGTTGCATATCAATGCCTGCTTATAATCGTGCAAGGCCTCCCCTGCATGAAGCACGGGGAAATGTTGCACATTGGTACTCATGTGGGTACCAGGTTGGCGGGAGGGGGGCTGACCTGCTGGTGGTCCTGGACTCTCCTGCCCTACCCCGCGATGTCTGGTTTACAACCTTGGGGGCTGCACCTGTGTCAGGTACCCCGGCAGGGCCAGTGCGCTATACAGTCCCTGGATTCGCAATTGTTTGGTATCCCTCTGGGATGGAGGCACATGGAGAAGGTGGCACAAGCTGCCTATCAATTCCAGGAGGGGAGTTAACGAAGCATTATTCTCGATGCTCTCACGGGTAAGGAACTTCTTGCCGGACACGGTTATATTTTGGTCGGAGGTAATTCTGCGCCGGGTTTTTGGGCCAGGGGTGCACCTACACAAGCGGTTAACAGGTCAGTGAGAAAACTGAATCAGGCAGTCTCTCAGTTACTGGCCGGCTCACCGCTCCATACGATTAGGCACAGTATGATACAGGCATCGAATGCAGAGTTGTATCTTCCAGATGGTGTGCATTTGTCCAATGGAAGGATAGAGCTGTTCATCCAAACCGTTCTGGGGGCCGTGGCGGTGCGGTTGTGTGGTCAAGCTACAGGTCGGGGGAAGGCGAGAGCGCCAGTAAGCTCCTCGCCCTGTGGCGGGGTCCTGGGCAAGAAAAATGGTGTGGACTCCTTTTGCATGGACTTTCTGACCCTGGAACAGGGTGAGCATTCAATGGGGGCTCCGGCTGGCAGGAGGGGGGACTGGCCTGCTGGTGGTCCTGGACTCTCCTGCCCTACCCGAGATGCCTGTGTGTGTGTTAAGAGATATTGGGGGGGGTATCCGGTGTTCCGGAACCCCGGTGGGGCCAAGGCGTTAAGCGGTGCCCTGATGGTAGTGCCTCTGGGATAGAGGACGGAAATTATTACTGATAAAACAGTGCAAGTTGGGGCCTGCTGGCACAGCGAGCACAGGGAGATTCATTAATGAAGTACGTGCACTGAGATCATGATGGCTAAGGCCATGTCCGAAATGTAAATACAATTTATGCTTAAATGTATCCTTTGGAACCTACCTCGTCTGGCTACCATGTGTGTTGTTTGGTTTTACATATGCCTGAATAAAATGGTCAAGTGTTTTTAAGTCAATGAGCAAGAAAAGAGTACCAGACTGTAAGGTAATAAAATGACTACGCCGTGAAGACCAAATATCTGCCTGGTGTCTTTATGTGGTGTAGGTGGTGCCAGGGGATGGGGGAACATTGGTCCGCTGGGGCGACTCGCTCGTTGTATGCACACTATGACCGGTGCCACCCGCACCTAGGGGCGTGGCGCCCTTAGTGGCATCTCGGGCGGGAGCCAGTCTGTTCTTCTTGTCTATTAGGCGGGGGCAAGGAGGGCCCTGAGGCAAGGTGAGTCGCGGGCGGCCGGCACCGGCTGACGTCATCAAGATGCGCGGGTGGGCCCTCCCCCCCACACGCCCCCCGCACAGAGATAAAAGTGGTGCAGGAGATGGGGAAGCCCTCTTTTGTCCTCTCCAGCAGCTCCGAAGGCGGCAGCAGACCAGCGGCAAGTTACCCACCCACCCATCCCTAAAAATAAGGACAAGATTGACGGGGTCCCAGGCAAGAAAAATGGTGTGGACTCCTTTTGCATGGACTTTCTGACCCTGGAACAGGGTGAGCATTCAATGGGGGCTCCGGGCTGGCGGGAGGGGGGACTGACCTGCTGGTGGTCCTGGACTCTCCTGCCCTACCCGAGATGCCTGTGTGTGTGTGTTAAGAGACATTGGGGGGGTATCCGGTGTTCCGGAACCCCGGTGGGGCCAAGGTTTTAAGTGGTGTCCTGATGGTAGTGCCTCTGGGATAGAGGACGGAAATTATTACTGATAAAACAGTGCAAGTTGGGGCCTGCTGGCACAGCGAGCACAGGGAGATTCATTAATGAAGTACGTGCACTGAGATCATGATGGCTAAGGCCATATCCGAAATGTAAATACAATTTATGCTTAAATGTATCCTTTGGAACCTACCTCGTCTGGCTACCATGTGTGTTGTTTGGTTTTACATATGCCTGAATAAAATGGTCAAGTGTTTTTAAGTCAATGAGCAAGAAAAGAGTGCCTGACTGTAAGGTAATAAAATGACAACGCCGTGAAGACCAACTATCTGCCTGGTGCCTTTATGTGGTGTAGGTGGTGCCAGGGGATGGGGGAACATTGGTCCGCTGGGGCGACTCGCACGTTGTATGCACACCATGAGAGATTCCAGCCCTCCATCAATTGTTTCAAATGCCTTACCCCGATGCACTGGAGCAGTGCCAGGTATGTGGAGGTTGTGACCGATCTAAGGTGGTATCTAGTACTGAAGTCACCACCCAACACCCTGGGGTACACTGTTTAATCTGCCAGTATTGAGGACAGATGGAATAAAAAAACGTCCTGCTCCATGTTAGGTGCATATATGCACCCCAACACAAATGGTGCTCCATCTATTGTCCCCTTAGGAGGATGTAGCGTCCCTGTGAATCCTAGTATCTAGTATTGTAAACGGGACACCCACCCGGAGCCATATTGCTGCGCCACGAGCAAAGGCGGAATAAGAGGTATGAAACAATTGCCCCCTCCACTTCCTGCGCAACTTCTGAGCCTCATGATTGGTGAGGTGGGTCTCCTGCATGAATGCTATGTGTGCACAGCGCCTGCTTAGTTCTGCTAAAACCCTATGGGGGATATTCACAAGAACGTGCGCTAAACATCTCCAAAAAATCTTAACGCAACTTTACACATCGCGGCCTATCGCGGGAAAATAACCCTGTGTTAACGTGAAATTCACAACACGGCGGTACCATGCGATAGTCTGCCGAAAACGCGGCCAATGTCCGCGATACAACCACCTCGACGGAGATAAAAACACAAACCTCAACACCAAAAAACGTGCATTGAGCCCATTCGCGATGAGGAAAGCAGCGATAAGCAGCGCCAGGCCCACGACACACACACAGCAGGTGGGAATAAGCACAACAAAAGCCTGAAAAAGAAAGACAAACCAAACAGAAACCAACAGCGAAGCACAATGGAGGCAACCGGAGCCAGTACACAACCCCACAAGCCCCATTGGCAACAAAACATTGTACATGGCAGGCCATCGTGGACAAGGTGAATGCAGCCTGAGAGCGGAGGAGGACAATGGAAGAAAACCAGAACAGCTGGAATGATGCGAAATGCACAAACAAGCAGAAACACGCCAACAACCACAAGGCAGCAATGCACACCGGAGGTGGGAGTCCAGCACCACACCAGGAGCTGGATGACATGGAGGAAATGGTGTCCACCACATCAGTCTGGAGATGGTGGCAGGAGTCGGGGAACGGAAACTGCTCAAAATCAACAGACACAACAGCAACAGGGAAAGGAACGACCAGGGATTGGGGGGACGGGAGGAGATGGGCACAATGGCACACATGCACAATTAAGCACAGCACAACTGCAGACAAACCATGCCCAAGAGTAACAACACCAACCAAGAGCACAAGTCACACAACCCGGCAATATCACACCACGGAACAAGCACAGAAGTGAAAACCACACTGCCTGAAAGGGAGAAGGGTGAGCCAAATCAGAGCTGAAGGGACATCTCACACACAATGCAGCACACACACATAGGAAGCAGAGCACCCCAACATCGAACACAATGTGGTACGAACAGCAACATTTGCACAACCGAACACAGGACACAAGTGCACCCGCTTGTGGCCGGGAAATGGCCATACGCATCTGGCAAAGCACGAAACAGGGACATGATAATGCACAAGTACCAACCCACAGCCCTGATGGGGTAGCAATGCGCGTATGGCAGGGATCCAGATAGGCCGTGACACACACATTGGCCTACAAATCAAGACTCAACACAGTTGGAGACAAGTAAAAGTGCGGAAACTTTATCAACAAGTGCGTGTCAGTACGGCCAAGAGAAGTGCCACGACATGCAGAACAATGCAGCAGCATGTCTGAATGAGGAACGTTGGAAAGCGCCCATGTCCACCCCGGGGGAGTCCATCACCAACACAAGTCAGTGCCAACCCGCGTTGGTTGTCCGCGCATGGATCAGGAGTCCAGGCTAATGCAGCCATGTCCACTGTCGTCTTGGGACATGTGATCAGATCCTCAACATGCAACCAGGCGTCGTGACACGTGAAATGGGTCACATCCAGTTGTGGCTGCAGGTACCGTGTCACTCGTCCATGAACGCGAGTGCAGCAGCGTAGGCCAACATTTCCAATGAGAGATCGTTGACCTCCACATCTAACATGTCGGCGACGTAATCCATCAGCTGTCCCGGACAGATGTGCTGACTCCAACCCCTGGCCCCAATTTGCACCAAAGCCCAATCGGGGAGCGGCTCAATGTGGTCACTGCACACGACGACTCGTGCAATCTCCCAGGTCCAGTTGCCAGCATGCATGCCAAACATCAGGCATGCCATAAATGGGCATCATGGTGACACTCCTGGTCGTGGGCCAACAGGGGGCGCACACACACGTCGAAATCCAGGTCAGCTACCGTCACGTTGGAGAGGCAGATATCCATGGTCCACTCGAATATGCACGAGCGACAATGCAACACAGGCTTCACGCAGGTGACGGTTGCAAGGCGGAAGCTCAGCCGGTAACTGATCTGCAGCACTGCCAACGGCAGTGCCCCCAGTACATGCAGCAGACATGCACGGTACAGGTCCACGTGACTGGAGATGAGCATGTGTCGGGGATGGTCTGCCATTGCGTCAGTGGCTCTGCTTGAAGCGGCACTGGCTTGCCCTGCGCCAGTCCTGTGGATGAAATGGCACAGCTCGGAGCAATGAGCAGTGTCTGTGTGCAACGGCTGCAGACCTGGGGTGGGGTGGGAGTACGTGTGAAGGCCATATCACGCACGCTAACTATGACCAAGGACGCCTGCGTGTGGGATGCGTACACGTTGGTCTCACGTCGGGCAGTGCATAGTGTGGGAGTCGCAAGCAAATGCTATCGTATCTGTCAGGGGGTGCTGGCCACATGCAAGTTCCAGCTCGGAGCTGCAGATGTGCTACCGCCTGATAGTTTAGACAAAGGACCTTTCATCCCTACAGTAACTTCACCATCTGCATGCATACAGGAGATGTACAGAGGCCTGTCGTGGGTGTGGTGGGATGTCTGCGACCCAGGGAATCATGGATGATATGCCCAGCACGTGGCACATGAGAGGCCTCACTGTGTGTTACTTTGCCTCACAGCTGCTCCTCCCTCCCACGAGCACCCACACTTGTGTGCGCTGCGCTGTTGTACCACGTGCACTCCTATGACACACCATTGTAATGCCTGTCCGCCCATGTCCAGCGGCATGCCAACAACACCGTGAAGCTGGCTTTTGAGGGTGTGTGGCCACGTGAGTGTAGGCCAATGGTCCAGACAGGGCGGACACAGGTGTACAGTCCATGGCTGGCTGTGATCGCGCTGCGATAGAGGCTAGGCAACTGACTTATGCATTCGCAGGACTGATACACATAACACTTGGCATGCATGTGCCAAGACCCCGAGCGGTCTTGCGCTCCTACATTTCCCCGTATGTGCGTGCCCGCCCTCCTGGTGCATGCAACATTGCAACATCGACTACTGTGGCCCTGGTGGCGACAATACCCCAACACAGAGACACACTTACCGCACTTCCTGCTCAAGGCCAGACCGGAGCCACGTCTTGATCCCCCTGCCGAATCAGCACACCCCTGCGCTGACCTGACGTACGCCGGACCAGCACACACCGCATGTGCATGCAGGGGGGGGCGGGCGAAGCTACATGTCCAAGGTCTCAGCCACTGCTGAGGTGACATGCTACCGTCCGCTGAAGACAGCACACTGTGATGTTGCAGGGCTCGGGCACATCATGCTGACATAATGACCACATGGACACACTTGCTTAGATGGTGGGAATGGCTACGGGCACGTGCGCCTGGCCACTTTTATTAGCAGGCTCACATGTCGAGTGACACCTGTGTTGGATGTGTGTGGGGGTGTGTGCACACCAGCCGTCATGGAGTGCCTGGTGCAGTCAAAAAACGACAACAGTGTACATCGTTAAGGACACACCCATTCAACCATAAAGGCCCCATTACTTCTGCTGCACAGAGTTAGTGGCCCCGGATGCACAGCGTCCTGCACAGGCCTACCGCCACGGGCCGCTGACTTGCGGTGCACTGGGGCAGGGCCACGAGAGCAGAGCAGGTTTCTGTAGATGACAAAGGGGGTTGTCGCGGAGTGTCTCAGTGGACAGTGGAAGGTGTACCTCCAGGGCATGATGCAGAGGGCAGAACCACGCTGAAACAGTCACTATGGTGGAGGTGAATGGAACAGACACATGTCTGACACCAAGTCCGGTCCAGCCAGATGATGATGTAGACAAAACTCCCAGGCCATGGACTCAGATGCCACCAAAGTCCAACCAGAAAGTGCCCATGAGTCATTGCGCACAGAGTTAGTGGCACCAGTGCTGATAGGGGATGCCGCCTGCGATGAGGCGTGTCCAATGGTGTGGACTCCTCCACATCTTACCCAAGACACAGTTCCACATGTGTGAACTACTCGACCGCAGTGTAGGCCGGAGGCAGGGGCCATTCACCGAGTGTCGCCGGCATACGTTGGATGGTCCCACCGGCCTGCGTAGTTCAGTGGCACCACGATACGCGGACTTGCGGTGAACAGGGTTGATGGCACCAGGTCAGTTGTTGCTAGTGTTCGGTCACCTCCGTGACTAGGATCCTGCTTTCATCCGGACTGAGCCGCATCTTCCTCTTACTCCTCTCCGTGCGTTCACTTGTATGGACTCTGCCATTCATGAATGATGACCAAGTGCTGGATGTGGGACCTACTGGAGCGCAGTGTAGGCCTGAGCCAGTAGCCTGCAGGGGCCCACAAACACGTGTCGCCGGCTTGCGAAGCAGACTTTTGCTTCACTGATCGGAGGGAGTTCAGCGATGTGGCTGCTGCCACGGACTTGGGGTCACTGCCATTCAAGACTCAGGACACAGTTCCATATGTGGGACCTACTGGAGTGCAGTGTAGGCCTGAGCCCTCATCCACGTGTCGCCGGCTTGCGTTGAACAGGGTTAGTGGCACCACGTGTCGCCGGCTTGCTTTGAACAGGGTTAGTGGCACCACGTGTCGAAGGCTTGCGTTGAACAGGGTTAGTGGCACCACGTGTCGCAGGCCTGCGATGCAGAACTATGCTTCACTGATCGAAGGGAGTATAGTGCTGTGGACGCTGCCACAGACTTGGGGTCACTGCCATTCAAGACTCAGGACACAGTTCCACATGTGGGACCTACTGGGCCGAAGAGGACGCTGGTGGAGTATGTCAATGAGAAAGGAGTAATGTGGGCCAGCGATGGTCTGCGGAGGCTGCACAGGTCGCGGGACTGGGGCTTGGAGCTTGCACCGGCACATGGTGGGCCCTCTTTGACACACGCCGGTGTAGGCAGGTGAGTGGAGCCTCGTTGGTGCTCTGGGGCAGGCATGACGGGTCAGGAGACCAGCGGCCCGGGGTGCGGCAGGCGCACAGGGACGCAGGCCCCACCGCGCTCGGCGTCAAACTCGTGGTGGGCTGAGAGGCGCCGCCCTGTCAGACGCGTTGTCTATTCTGAATGAGAACCACGCCCAGTGCGACGGGCTTTTTGTTCACACGCCCTACGCAGGCCTGGCGTACACAGGTCCAACCCACTCCACCCACCGCATGCAGGGGGGACGTAACGTGCGACATTTCCGCGTTCTGCCCCACAGCCTGTGGGGACATGGTAGCGTCCACTGGCCACTACACTCCATGCACCAGCAGTTAATCTCCACATGGCCATTTCCGTGGTTTGCACACTGTGGTCTGTCCGGCACCTCCACGCCACACCTGACATTGGGTAGGTTCACATTCCTTAGTCACTTGCCACTCTCGCACATGCCTGCTCCATGCCTCTCCTCGTGTTGTCGTGTCTGGTCGGTTGGCATGTTGTGTGGCATGTTGAATGTAGTTGTGCTGCGTGCCCATTGCCAGTGTCGTGAGTTGCATGACTGTGGGCTGGAGGTGTGTGGTGTGTTCAGTTTGGACTTACCAACGAGCACTGCATTTCCATGGGTGCCATCCTGGGACCGCTGGGTGATGATGGACTGTTGGGAGATGTGAGAATCATGCACTCTGCCTGGGGAGTTGGCCACAACATTGTTGATGAGTCCCAGGCGGTCCACTATTTCCTGCACATTAATGGGATGCGTGTGCTTTCTGTTGTGGTAGTTGTGTGCAGTGTCGGCAGGGGGCACGAGGGGTACATGTGTGCAGTTGATTGGCCCCGACACGTGGCGGAATCCAGCTATGGCATAGGGGCCTTGCTTGGTCTCCAGCTGCTCCTGCGCAGTGTGGGTGAAGTGGAGGTGCTGGGGTACCAGGCTGATGATGGCATCCAGGACAGGTGTGATGACCTTGGATGGGGCTGGCTGTGTGACTCCTCCGACTCTGGCAGTTGTGGGTTGGATGGTACCAGAGGCTGACATGTGCAGCGCAACAGGCAGCTTTGTCTGCGGAGGGATGTTGGTTGTCCGCTGGGTTGGCACCGTCAGCAGGTGGAGGATGTGGGTCAGGATGCAGGGGATGGTTGTCCTTTTGGGCCTGTAGTGGGCAATGTCCTCCTCTGGCGTTGGGTCTGGGCGGCAGGTGCGTTTCAGGTGGGTCCGCTGTCTTTGTGTACGCTGCCTCTGTGGTGTTCCCGGGGGGGGGGCGGGACGGGTGATGGGGTGGGGGGCTGGCGTGGGGTGGGTGGCGGTGGGTGTTGTGGCCCTCATGGGTCTCGGAGCTGCATGATCATTGTCTCCAAGGCATCTGTGGGTCTTCAGATGTGGCTCTTGGCTGGGCTCCCTTTCATGCTGCAGGTAGTCGTCCTGCTTAACACCAGCAAAAGGCAGGTGTTAAATATCTGCTGCTACTGCGGCTTATCGCGTGGTTTTGACTCGCATCGCAGATCTGGCAGTTCGTTGGGAAAGTGGTGTTGTGGTTTTTTCGTGTGTTTTTGCACGGGAACGCCTACTCTGCATCTCATTAGGGTTAGTTGGTGGTGTCCACCGTGGGGGTAAATTTTGGGGCAGTTATCGCGGGAATACTGGCGATGTCTGCAGTTTGCACCCGCTTGTGAATGGGGTGTTGAATCTATCTCCACTTTTGATGCGTTAAGGTGGGGATAACTCTGAGATAAGTCCTTGTGAATATGCCCCCATGTCTCTTGTACACAGAACCCAAGCCCCACACATTCCAGGTGATGATATTATCAGCATTCATTGTTGTAGGCATCTCTACCGAACCAGGACTTTTCTTCCTTCTGAGTAGCCATCCCAGCAGGAAATACCACAGTCTCCTCAAATGATAACATAGGTGATAATGTCGAACAGTAAACTCCCAACTCTGAATGCTCGGTTCAGCGTTTTTTTGTCGTTCGACCAAACCTGATAACCAACAATAACATGTCAACCATTGAAAAACAATAGCCTTCGAAAAAAGGGCGTACAGGTTCATACCTCTGGGGTAGGTTGAAATTAGGTGGGGAAGCCATGTCCACCATGACAGGTTGCCCGGATCTGTGTCCCATTGTTGTGAAGAAAGGAAGCACATAAACTTAATGAAACCCTATACAATCTGAACAAAGGCAATGAATTATCAGAGCATCAGGGTCAAGGGCGAGTGAAACAGTATACAATAGTGGCACATGCATCTCAATTTACAAACATAATTCAGTCTATGAGTATCCAGTGGACAGTCCAGTTCCCCTGTGCTATAGGCAGTGCCTGAAAAGAAAAGCATTAGTGCATACATATTACTCACGACCTTCAGCCCAGTAAGTCATGCGTCATCTGCAGGGTGTTCGAGGGGAACAATGCCATACTGCCCGTAGAGTCTGAATCCGAGACGCTGCCCTGTGATGAGCTGGAGCTGATGGGCTTCTTGATGAGTCTCAGAGTGGTCGCCGAGTGAATGGCTTTCCTGCTGTCCCTCAAGGGCCTGCTGTGGAGAGGGAGTACTGTCAGGAATTAAAACACCACAAAGAGGTGGTAATGTAGAAACACTGCTCCAAAAGAGAGAAGCCTACCTTATTTTAAAATATAATTGCGTCACAAGTGGTCTAAATGAAATGTCAGAATTACATTAAAGATTGTGCTGAGTCCTCTGTTAAGATTATTAAGCAATAGTTGCACAGTGAAGGTATTCCCCCCCATTTTAAAATATAGTGTCCAAATTTGCATTGCAGTTCACCACCTAAATGAAGAAAATTATTGCTCTAAAGAGCGTCTGTCAAGTAGTAATAAAGTTGTATTTGAAACCTTCATGGTGTTAAAACGAGAAGTTTTCAAATCTGATCCTCGCAGGAGACTGTGACACAAAAAGAACGCAAATGATTCATTTTGTGTTAGAATTGTTACAAATATACTATATATACTACAAATCCCAAAATGCATCAGTAAAAAATAACAAACTATTACTATTACTTCCTGGAGCAACAGGATATAGATCAATTTGGAGGTTTCTTTCCACTCCACGACAGACTCGAATGGTCGACGGGAAAACATACAAAGAGAATTCCGAAACTTGTTCAGTAAGTGAGCCCTTTTTCCCGGTTTTTGGGAAAAACGCATTAGAAAAGAAGCACTAAGCATAATTTCTTGTCTTTTCAGAATCATAATTATGACTCGATAAAATAAACCAGATAGAGAGCATTTCGAATACCGCGTTAGCAAAAGCGGCTCTGCACCACGTAAGTGTAACAGTGTTTACGGAGAAATTTCAAACGGTTACTTTGTATCAATTTGGATAGAAACTCAAAAGCGTCGAATTTCTTTTGTAACAGCAAGTGCGGTTAGGATGCCACCAACATGAAAAGCTTAACTAATGAGGGAAACAGAATCAAGGCTTTCATTTTCCAGTCTCCAGTCGTGGATCAGATGTAAGTGATGTTTAAATACATTATACAAAATGGTGAACACAATGCTTAACAAAACTATACTTATGTAGATATCCCTGGTCTTTCAGGTCCCACAACACGTGATAGTTGAGAAGCACAAAGAGTGCATCAAAAGAAGCTCAGGTATTTCATTTTTGGGAGATATGAAGAGCTAAGTCCAAATAAAAGGGGTAAACAAGTTAGGTAATTAGTCTTTATTTTATGTTTTCGCAACCTGCAGGTTACACCGTGCCTTAGCCCTGACGAAAATCCAGAGAATTAAAATTGGGATTGGAAACGCGTCGGCATTGTTTCGCATCAATATGCCATGATGGGTAGTAAATGTACTCTGAGGAGGTTTGGAGAATAAAATAGACCCCACAGAGTAGTACATTATATTTATATATTTTTTCCCCTGTTGGCAGCAGTTCCCAAAGTTTCATAAAAAATATAATGTAGGGAACTGCTTATACAAAATTGGCACAAATGAATTGTTGGTGTAATTGTATATATTTCTGCAAAAATCATTTTGTATGGTTGTGTTTAGTATAATCACATTGTCATTATTGTCTTTTTGATATTATTCACAAATTTGTATGCACTTTATATGTATTATAGTTTTTTTGTATTAGATATGTATTCAACACAGATATGCTTAAAAAGCGTTGTAAAAAGTGTGATTACATTGTAAATAACTGTGATTAATACAACTAATAGTGCATGAACTTTGAGTCTCGCATTTTTGACCGCTTAAAATAAAGTGCGGCCTAGAAAAACAAACAGCCAGGTTTCCCCCCCTTTTTCACACGTGGAGAGGGAGATGCATCCGAACTGTCCGGATTAGGGCCCCCCCACCTTCTGTGAGGAGCTGGCTGACCCTTGGACGGCTCATATCAGGATGATCTCTGTCTCTGTGAATCCAGGAAATGGTGTTTCCGCCAGTCCCATGCCTTTTTCTGGTGCATAAATAAAGGTAGTATGTTGTTCATGGATCACTTTGAGTCTGGCTTGGAGCAATAAAGCGTACTTGAGGCCAACTGATCGCAGTTATTGTTTGACCTCTTGAAACAAGGAGCCTCTGTATTGATCAGCAATTGTATCGTCCGGGAATAAAGAAATCCTAGTGTTCTCCATGAGAATAGGTGCTCTGACTCGTGCCGCGTGGAGCAGCGTGTCCCGGTCTTTAAAGTTGAGAATTTTGGCTACCATGGGATGTGGCAGTGCACCCGGCATGGACCGCCTCGTGGGGACCTGGTGTGCCATCTCCTCCATAAGCAACACAGACAGCCTGGATCACATTCCAGAACCAGTCCCCTATAAATTGAGTGGCATGGGAGCCTTCCGCACCTGCTGGAACACCCACAGTATACACATTATTATTGCGAGCCTGCCCTTCCGCATCTTCCACATGGTCCTGGAGCTGTTCCATTTGTGGACGCAGGTGGGTGAGTTGTGATTAGAGGTCTGCTTGACATTGAGATAGAATGGAGAGGGCCTGTTCATTCATGTGGACTCTATCAGCAAACTTGAGCTGATCGTCCTTGAGAATGCTGATATTTGTTGTGATGGCCCCAAGATGCTGCTCAATAGCCACACGTGAATAGCGTAATTCCTGTGGAATGACATCCAGCTTGTCCATTTGGGGAGTCAATATGGTGGGATGGACAACGTCCTCTGGCGACTGGGTTATGGAGCTCTCCGAAGGGGTGGACTGGGAGCAGGAATGAGGAGCTGGCTTATCAGTTTTGTTCCTGGTTCGACATGTGGCAGCCGCCAGTAGTACCTGGACACTCAACACTCCCTTCCGTGTCTGATGGGGTTGTCACCAGCAGCCCCCACCACCCAGCACTGTACACCTGGCTACACTTTATTGGTTGTTCAGCAGATGCACTTGGTCAAGAAAGGGCCAAATTTAGACCTGTTGTATAGGCCAGAAAATACGAGGCATAGGTTCTGATTACTGCTGGGCCACCAGCTGTCAGAACTGCTGCACAGTGGGCAGTTATACACCCCCAGTGGTCACAGTTACAAGCCACTCCATAGTGACATGTAAGAGAGTGAAGAATCCTGCAGGGGACTCTGCCAGGCCCCACAATGTTCAAGCACCAGTGTGTGTCTCAGAGAGCTCCAGAATTATGCCTCACATAAATGCCCTCAACACAGCGCAGCCTGCTACTCCAGCTACGCCAGCTCTCAGACCTATTAATGGCCAGTATCTTATGCTGTAGCCAACAGTGCCGCTCTCACTTCCGGGCTGATAACTACACATAGACCTGTTTTCCAGAGGGGCGGGGGGCTCCTGGTTTTATCATAAGGAGTTTGATGTGTGTAATGAGATCCTCCTTTGATGTAAGTAAGTAACCCCCCACCTGCAGGTACCCTCGATGCCGGTGGGCCAGCATAGTTTCCAAGGCTGCAGCCACACTCCACCCAGTGGGGCCATTGCTTCTGGGCCTATCCGCACCACTCGTCACCTCGATCTGCAGTGTAAACATCAGCAATTGGGCTCAGGGACCACTGTGAACTTTGTGCGGGGAACAAGCCGTCCCAGGGGGACCTGTGGTCACTGCTTCCATCCCCACCGCTCCATCTGTGGGTCAGGGCCTCACACAGGTCTGACCGCCATTTTCAGCCATGCGTTCTGGGGTGCTGATTGCTGCGTGGCAATTGCGCGGCACCACCAGTCATCGATCTGGGTCCGCCAACCTACCAGGGTCACCAAGGCTGCAGTCTCATGACCCGATGCTGTTCTTGGTGGGTGTTTTGATTCAGATGGCAGGGCTCGGGTACGGTAGTCTCCTTGTTGAGCCACACCCCCTCCCTGAGGTAAGTGCTTGGCGGAGTTAGAATAGTAATTTTGCCTTCAGCCACTGTCCAGCACCTCTTCTGGGGTAAGTAGTCGGCGGAGTTAAAATAGTAATCTTGTCTCTCAGACACTTTCCAGCATCTTAGCTGAGGTAAGTACTTGGAGGAGTTAGAATATTAATTTTGCACCATAGACGCTGTCCAGCACCTTCTCTGAGGTAAGTACTGGGCGGAGTTACAATAGTAATTTTGCCCCTCAGCCACTGTCCAGCACCTTCCTTGAGGTAGTATTTGGCTGTGGTAGAATAGGAATGTATACCTTCCCTGACGCTGTCCAGCACCTTTCCTGAGCAGGTCATAAGTTCTACACAAATTATTATTTTTCGGTTAAATTTTACAGAACGAAAGGGTGAATGGTAACTTATCTTGCTGGAACAGTAGTAAATGGATCAAAGGTAGAGTTTGAAGGTATACTTCAGAGTATAAGAAGAAAAAAAAATAATTGTTCTGGTTACATGGTTAGTGTTCTATTAGGGATCTTAATGGCAAGCACATACTTGTGTAGATAGAGGGCACTGTTTGAAAATGGGTGGGCTGTACTTTACTGGGGTCAGTGGTGCATGTGGTTACATTGGAAGGCAGTGTACCACTGAATACAAAAGACAGGCAGCTGCTGTTTTTAGGCGGTAATCAATAATTTACAATGAAATATGCATTGAAAAGGTTTTTTCCATGATTTAAATCATGACTAAATGTATTATTCTTTTGTTTGTGAAAAATAATGTGTTTTTGCCATTTTTCACATTATTTGACCTGTGAGGACTTGGGCAGCATTTCTGAAACCCCAGATGACATTTCTCTACTCTCTGCTACTTCTGCTCCCTACTGACGATGGGCTAAACCTAGAAACACATATCTAGAGATAACAGCACTACCTGCACCAACTTTGGTGAAAAACTACAGTAACTTTGAAGTAAGCATACAGCATTTACCAGAATGCAATGGGGTGAACTGTGCTGGGATGCGAGGCAGTGTGCTCCCTCCACCTTCTGTTTAAAAGGCTTGCTTGAGCCAACGAGCTGACGAGCTTACCTGGGATGCACCTGTGTGCCGGTGGAGTGGTACTGTGAACTGTGAAGAGTTAGACAGCATTTCAGCAAACCCAGATGACCTTTCTCTGCTCTCTACTACTTCTGCTCTCTACTGATGAAGGGCTAAACCCAGAAACACATATCTAGAGATAACAGCACTACTTGCACCAACTTTGGTGAAAAGCTACAGCAACTTTTAAGTAAGCGTACTGCATTTACCAGAATGTAATTGGGTGAACTGTGCTGGAATGAGAGGCAGTGTGCTCCCTCCCCCCTTGTGTTTAAAAGGATCCCTTGAGTCAATGAGCTGACTGATTCATGTGGGATGTGCTGGTGTTGTTGGAATATAATAAAATGCCTTCATTGTGTTGCTATATGTTGCTTTGCTTAAGTTAGCGTTTGCGGCACCATTTTATTTTCAGCCGCCATTTTGAGCCATGATCGAAACTAACTTTTCTCCGTCTCTGCTAGAAACAGCCGTGGTGAGTCTTGCTTCCTTCAAGGTTGGGCCTCGCTGTACTAATGAATACACTGCTTTTGTTAGCGCATACCTTTCTCCCAAGATAGAGGCCAGCTCCCACTGGTCCAGCGATGGGTGCAGGCAGAACGACCTTGGTACAGATATAGTGTGTGCCCGTTCTCAGGATCGAAACTTATCTTTCTGTACCTTCTTTGTGCAGCTGGTTCGAACTGGAAATTTCCAGTCTGGGTGTGTCTTCATTGGTTCTGAATTGTACATAATGTATCATCCATGCTTGCTGAAGTCAGTCCCTCTGCAGCAATCCCAGGAGGTTGGTCAGACTGGACTCCACTCGAGTGTACCTGAAATAAACATATACTTGGTTTGTATTCTCTACTGTCTGACTGACTTTTCATTTGTGTGGAAGGCTGAGAGGTGGTCGTGAGTGACCCGGTGGCCATAATCGGGTCACTTCCTTCAGTTGGTGCCTGAACAGGGACCCCATCGGGTGACCCATCCTCACCCGCGGACGGGTGGTTCATCCTATCTATCATCCTGAAATACCAGAGCTCAGGGATCAGCAAAATGCTGTTATTAGACAAGGGGCAGTGGCCCGTTTCCAAGAACAATGGGTCTATACTCCTTGGAAGAGGAGTGAGGTTTTGTCTCTTAAGACTCAGTTACCTGATCCTAGGAAAAATCCAACAGCTTATTATAAAGAATTGACTGAAGCTGCCTCTTCTACGGTGATGACACTTGCGGATATTGAAATGTTTTTCAGTTTACTAGTTCCAGTCGATATTTGGCGACAGGTACACACACAAGATCGTGCCGTGGAACTGGGCGGTACGTGGGATCAAATTAAAGCCTGGGATCAAGATAGGAAGCCAGGTGACAAGCCTAGGGCAGAGATACTGGCCTTGCCAGGCCGCATTATCACGTATATGCATTCTCTTATTCCACCGAGAAAGGTGTAATGGGACAAGTTATCGGCCTGTACCCAGAAGAAAGATGAGAGTGTGTCTGATTTTTTCACTCGGTTTGAAGGTGTGTTTCTTGATTATAGTGGACAGTATTTGTCGATCGAAGGTGGTGTGCGGCTATTTGTTAATAGGTTTGTCTCCAATTTGCTTCCCGAGATTGCAACCTGATTGCAGGCCTCTGAAAGCACATGGTCCACTTCTTCCCCTTCCGTTATTCTGAATATGGCACAATATTATGAGCATAGGGAAAATGAGGATAAGGAGAGGTCAGAAAAGAAGCATAAGGAGTTGAAGACGAAGCTGTTGTTACAGCAGGCTGCTAGAGGAAACGGTAGAGGACGTGGTGGCCCAGCCCGACAGCTTCCACGCACTAGCAGGCCCGCGAGCTCCACGCCTTTAGGGCCGAATCAGTGTGCGTATTGTAAAGAGGAGGGGCACTGGCGTAGTGAGTGTCCGGTGCTGTTGCAGAAGGTTGCAGCTCCTGGAGGTCGGGGTTCTCATGGGCGGGGTCGTGGGGCTGGTGGACAGGACAGGGTTCAGAAAACTGAGGCCTCGCAGGGTCGCTCTGACCAAAACTATTTTGATGACCCCAGAGGAAGGCAGTATTATCATGATGATTATGATATGGATAAGGTGACAGGTCTGTCTCACAGCTAGGACAGCCAGGGACAGAGTGAGGGACCAGTTCCGATACCTGTAGATCAGCGCGGTCCGTATGTTAGTGCAGATGTGCATGTTTCGGTCAAGGAGTTTTTGGTGGATACAGGTGCAACAAGTAGTTCTATTTCTCATTCCTTGGTCCCTGGGCCGGCTCTGTCTGGCCATAATAATGTTTCGGTAGGATTTTCTGGTGTACCGGTTGTGAGCCCCATTTCAAAGCCTCTTGCCTTGACTATTGGTCCTTTCACTGTGGACTCACCATTCTTGTTGACATCCAATTGCGGAGAAAATTTAATGGGCTTGAATTTGCTGTAGAAGTTGCATGCCACGATTCATTGTTCCCTGGAAGATGTTTATATGACGATTGGTCCGGATGTGGTGTGCGCTAAACATTGTCTGTCCAAAGATGCGCCCCTTCCCAGTGAATTTAAAGATGTGCCACCCACTCTGTGGGCCACGGGCGACACAGATGTGGGTCTGTTACAGATACCGCCCGTTTCCATCACTATTAAGGACAATGCTATTTTACCTCGCATTCCTCAGTATAAAATACCGCAGGCTGGTGAGAGAGCTTTATTGCAGATTGTACAGGACCTGATTGAGAAGGGAGTGGTTGAGGAGATCGTTGCTAATGTTTGCGATAGCCCTATCCTTCCCATCCTCAAGAGGACACCTTTGGGTTCCTCTGATGACCATGCAGATGTTTATCATTTTGTGATTGATTTGCGCGAAGTTAATAAAATTGTAATTCCCCAGTTCCCGGTGGTTCCTGACATTACGACTCTCTTGACTATGATTCCTTCTTCTGCTAAATTATTTCCAGTCATTGATTTGAAAAATGCGTTCTTAAGTATTCCAATACATCCCGATAGCAGGTACCTATTTGGGTTCACCCTAGCTGGTAGAAGCTTTACCTTCTGTCGTGCTCCTCAAGGTTATACAGAGAGTCCGAGTGTATATAGTCAGGCATTGAAAAGCCAGTTGGACTCCTTGCCGCTCCCTACAGGTAATGTATTGCTCCAGCACGTTGATGACTTACTCATCGCCTCGGATACAGAACAAGGTTGCAGAGACAGTACGGTTAAATTGTTGTTACATTTAGCTCATCATGGCCATAAAGTACCCTTTCCAAATTTCAGTATTGTCGACAGGAGGCCACCTACTGAGGTCACCTATTATCGAAGGAGGGTAGGAGATTGACCCCTGAGCGCATCAGTACCATTGTTAAAATGCCCGTTCCTCAAACTCAGAAAGATGTGCGCACTTTTATTGGCATTACTTCCTACTGCCGCCAGTGGATTCCAAATTATTCCCTATTAAAAAAAACCCCTGCTTGCACTAACCACTAAAGATGTGCATGAACCCCTGCCTTGGACGCCTGAATGTCAGCAGTCTTTTGAGCAATTGAAGGTTGCGATTTGCTCGGCTCCTGTGCTTGGTACACCTAATTATGCAAAGCTGTTCGTGCTGTACGTACACGAGATGGCTGGTTGTACGCTTTCTGTTGTAACCCAAAAATTTGGAGAAAAGCAACGGCCATGTGCTTATTTCTCTGCTGTGCTTGACCCTGTCGCATGAGCCCTTCCGAGCTGTCTAAGAGCGGTCACGGCTGTGGCTGTCTCGATAAGGCAATCGGCTGGACTCGTACTTGATACTGACCTCACAGTTATGGTACCCAATGCTGTGGATACACTTTTGAATAAGACAAAGACGCAGCACCTCACCAGTGTGAATCTGACAGGTTGCGAGTTGACGCTGTTTGCTCAGCATATCACGATCAAAAGATGTGCCACTTTGAGCCCAGCCACGTTACTACCCCTCCCTTCTGAGAATGAGGAGATTGACATACATGATTGTATCTTCCGAAAGGAAGAAGAGATGAAAGGACGGGTAGACTTGACTGATGTTCCCTTATCTGATCCCCAAGGGGAACTATATGTCGATGGCTCTTGTTTCAAATTATCAGATGGCACCACCACTGCAGCATATGCAATTACTACGCTGCGTACAGTAGTTGAGACATCACGAGTTCCCTATCAGTCCGCCCAAGCAGCTGAGTTAGTCGCCCTTATTCGAGCCTGCGAGTTGAGTGAGAGACTGATTGTCAATATTTATACTGACAGTCAGTACGCATTTGGAGTCGCCCATAATTTTGGGTGGCTCTGGGTAGAGAGAGGGTTCCTTACTTCCCATGGGACCAGGATCCAACATGGTCAGCTCATACATAGGCTGTTGTCCGCTTTGACACTCCCTAAGAAATTGGCTATAGTGAAGTGTAGTGCCCATAGAAAAGTTACTGATGAGGTGGGTAAAGGGAATGCTTTTGCAGATCAGACAGCTAAAGAAACAGCCCGGACTAGGATGAAAAGAATGTTTGTAGCAGGTCCCGCTAGGTGGGTGCCCGAGGTCACTATGTTTGAGGATACACTTGAAAACGTAAAGGAAATACAGAGTGAGGCCACCATAGATGAATTGACAGTGTGGCAAGAAAGTACAGCACAATTGAATGATGAGGGATGTTGGATTGACAAGTCAGGGAAGCAGAGATGGATGTTGCCAGATGCATATGTTCTTCCTATAGTACTGCATGGTGTGCATAATGCACAACCCTGGGAAGGGCACCCCCACACCACTAGGTAATTTTGCACCACCTACTTTCCTCTTTGAGGTCTTCTAGCTTGATTACATAGAATTAGATAGGGTCAATAACATGAAGTACATATTGGTGGTTGTCTGTGCATTCAGTAAATGGGTCGAGGCTTACCCCACTAAAGAAAATATAGCCCTAGCGACAGCAAAGGTACTCCTGAAGGAGTTCTTTCCTCGCTTCGGTTTGCCCCGCTTGATCTGGAGTGATAACGGAAGTCACTTTAATGCCAAGGTCATACAGCTAATATGTGATGGTTTGCACATAAAACAGAAGTTTCATGCTGCAAATCACCCACAGTCAGCAGGTTTGGTTGAGAAGTACAATGGTACTCTCAAACTGAAATTGGCAAAGATTCTGGAAAGTACAGGATTGCAGTGGCCAGATGCTTTACCACTAGCTCTTTTGTCAACGAGAACAACGGCACATTCTAGGACAGGATTGTCACCCTACGAGGTCGTGTTCGGAAGCAAATGTCTGGGGTGTCCGCGGCCGCGTAGATTTTCGGAGATTGAGTATCCAATGTTGATAGATTATCTTTTTCATTTAACTGAAAATTTTCGTTCTATTCACCAACAGGTATACAAGTCCCTTCCACATGTACCCGAGGGGCCCGGACATGATATTCGGCCCGGCGATTTTGTCCTGGTGAAGCACTTCCAGCGGAAAAAGAGTTTGGAGCCCCGTTGGAAGGGACCTGTCCAGGTCCTCCTTGCTACCCGCACAGCGGTGAAAGTTGCCGGCCGAAAGAATTGGATACATTCAAGTCATTGCCGCAGAGTACCCCTGCCCTTGCCCTATGATCAGTGGGTAAGGGAGGGCATTGGGGACTCTGAGCATGAGAAGGTGCCTCCATTCATCCCATTCAGTGATGCGATTCTAACGTGGACCCAAACGGATGCCGAAAATAATGAAGTGCTAAATGTAGCAGTCCCTCCGGAGATTAGAGCCATTAAGGAGCCCCTTTCCACTGACCCCTCTGTGCCTGAGCCCCTTTTCATTGACCCCTTTGTGCCTGGAGTTACTAGGTACAACCTGCGCCCTCGACGGAGGAATAGTGCACCAAAGGAGAAGTCAGACTAGTTAGGGATGGACAGTGCAAGTTAGGGCGTACTCTGCTGTAATACCTTACGGTGTTAGTTTAGGGCGGGGTGAGATTGGTGCACTGTTCTGACATTGGACATGATAAATTGAATGTGCCCTCTTGGAGGGGGATGCATTATCCTGATCAACGTGGGATTGATTCATCGAGAGCTAGGACTGAGCAATCTCCACCGCCGGTGCTCAAGAGCTCCAACATTGATGAACTATAGAAGCCTGTACCAGTGAGGCTCAGACGGACACTGGGAACATTCATTTTTTCTATCAGTTTTGTTGCATTACTTCTCATGCCTCATAATGTATCCGTTTGGTCGACCTCTTGAGGAGGAGGAACAGCCATTTGCATCACTGCGTCTAGCGCAAGGATGGTCCACAAAGAGTAAAATAGTTTTCGCAATAATTGTTGTGATTATGTTAGTAACAGGGCTTGGAATAACATGGTTTCTAGATGAGAAGTATCCTGTACATTCTTTGGTTGGTACAACACCCCCTCCCCTTGAACACATTTTTGTCACTTTGACTCCGCACAAGGCAACGCAACGCATAGGTTGTCCTACACTGAGAATGTTGTTATACAAATGCTACATCAAGCTCATAATGTGTCCAACACAACTAATTGCTGGGTTTGTGGTTTGCTTCCCTCAGTGACTCATAAAATTGATAATTTGTTGTCTATGCTATTGTCCTACGTCAGTAGTTGCGAGGGTTGGTTTGAATTGCTCAGTATGGTGCATCACCATCCCCAAATGTCTACTTTAGATAGGGCATCTGTTGATTCTCACACTATGGTACAGAATGTACATTTCCGTCACAGGGTTCCTCCCGAAGGACAGACAGGACAAGAGACGTTCGGTAAATTGTTTTTAAGGTCTTGTATGAACGCATACAGAAGGGTAAAGAACGAGACCTGGCTTCAAATGGAAATGGCTGATTTCCAAGGGTTTAATACGTCTGAGTATTTCCAATTTTCCAGACTCGTAATGCTACAGAGGACCAGCCAATACCAGTGTCAGTGGTCAACACAACAGGTAGTTTCTGTGTCCAGGGACATGGAGGGTAAAGGTGGGGGAGAGCAGATGCAATTCCACATACAGCTTGAGAACAACAGATAGTCCGCCCTTAATACTAATGTCTATTTTGTCTGTGGATCCCACGCTTATGTCTGGCTCCCACAGGGATGGTCAGGTACATGTTTTCTCTCTTTCCTCCTGTAAGAAACTGGCTCTATATATGCTGCACCAAAGTGAGGTACAGTGTGAATAGAGTCCAAGGGTCTCCAGAGGTTTGGCAGAGGTTAAAGTTAGATAGAACCTTACTCTCTAAAGTGGTAGCTTGGTCGAGCAGTAAGGCAGTATCAGAGGACAGTGTAAATCATTTGATGTACACACTCAGTCAGCAAATTAATCCACACACTCAAGAACTGAACTCTAGGCCAATTGTTTTGTATAAAAAATATACTGTTGTTTTATTTTAGAACCACAGGGTTGTATAAAATACTTTCTCAAGATAAGATGCTGTTTGTTGAATACTTTCAATGAACAATAGACTTTGAATGCAATAGGTACAGGGGTTGCAATATGCAACACAATACTTAGTACAATTATAACATTGAGCTCAATGGGATGTTTTAAGTAAACTGCAATAGAATTACTTTACGAACGTTTTTCTTACTCAAGGCTGGATCCTGGATTCAGCCCTGGTGCATTTCCTGTAAACAGTTGAAAGAAATCGTTTTTGTTACACAGGTGATTTTTAAGGAATATTTGTATGTTGCAAAAATCGACACTTAGAAGAATTTCTGGTAAAAACCAGGCAATGTTATCCTATGGAGGAAAATCAAGTTATCGGAAAATCACAGTTGTAATCACTTTTTCTAGTCAGTGCTGGGTACCTAGATCCAGCACTGGGATCTCTCCTGAGAACAGGTGAGTAATTTCGATTTTGGTATTCGGACGATTTTTAGTGAATATTTCAAAGTTCCAAAACTCGACACTTAGAAGAATTTCCAAGTGAAAACCAGTCTATGTTACCCTATGGAGAAAATGTAGATTATCGGCTTTCAGGTAAGTACTCGGCTGGCAGAGTTAATGTTCTGGGGCAAGACTCAGGGGTCTCCCAGGTTCAGGATTGTATTGTGGTTACACCCTCAGCGGCACAGGAGCGGCCGGGTGCAGAGAGAGTAGGCCCAATGTTAGCCTATGGCGGGCAGGGGGCCTTTGGTTGGTGGCTGCTAGCAGGCAGGCCACGCGGCTGTGGGAGCAAAGCTCCTGGTCACTTACTCAGGGCAAGTGGGGAAGTCGAACAGGGTAGTTGGTGCACCCTCAGCGGCACTGGGGCGGCCGGGTGCAGTGGGCTTTTGGGCCGTCGGGCGCCCAATGGATTTCAATGGGAAAGCTGCGAGACGAACAAAGGCTGCAAACTTGGGGACGGTGATTCTTCAGGTGCGACCACCACTTCGAGAGGTAAGTTGGGAAGCTGTAGGTGGGGTAGACACCCAGGAGTTGGGCACAGGGGGCCGTGGGGCGCCGGGTGCAGGGGTGTCTTTAGGCATCAGGAAATCTTACCCTCTGCTGGTCGCGGTTGGAGGGGTCCCTGGTGTTGAGGCTGCAGGCGTCGTCAGGAGCGTTGAGGTGAGTCCTTGGGTGCTGGATTCTTGGGTCACAGTCGCCAGGGGGACGTCCTTGTGGTCTTTGTCCAATTCAGCTCGGGCCGGGCTCGGCGGGTGCAGAGTGGGCAGGATCCGCGGTCTCAGGCCGGGGCCTGGGGTTGCAGATGTTTGAGCAGAGCCACTGCTCGTGGGAGTCCCAGTCTTTAGTTGAGCAAGGCAGTCAGGTCCTCCGGGGTTTTTGAGGTTGCTGACCACTGAAGAAGCTGGGGTTTAGCAGGAGCAGGTTCGAGGTTCGACAGGCCGGTAGGGCTGGGGCCAAGTCAGTTGTTGTCGTCCTCTTGTTAGCAGCTGCACAGCTGGTCTTTTTTCTTCTTGTTCTTGTTGTTGTTTTGGAATCGGGATCTGAGGAAGGAAGGTTCAGGGTGCCCCTAAATACTGAATTTAGGGGCGTTACAGGTAGGTAAACGGCAGGGACCAATGGGTCCCTTCCCTGGGGTGGGTACACCCCCTACTCTGCCACTCTCCAGTGGGAGGGGGGCAGGAGCCTGTCCTAGGTTTGCAGGGTCCCCCCATCCTCAAGATGGCGGGGACTCGAGGTTGTGCTTCACCTCGCCTCCCCCACCTTAAGGGTGGAGTTGGCAGAGGTGGGCACACCTCTCTTCCTCACTCTGTTTTTCCCGCCGGGTCTCCCGCCCAAAGGGGGGGGAACCAGTGGGGACCAGTTGCTGAGTACAGCAAGTGGTCTGGAGAGGCTCACAAAGGCGGTATGCCTTTGAAGCTTCTCCTTCGTGAACCCTGCCCATCCTGGGGGAGGAGGCTTGGCACCTCGTCCCAGGATGTGCATTGTTTCAGGCCCCCGAGAGCAGCAAGCTCTCGACCCAGGGGTCCAGAAACATGTCTGGTGGTGGCAGCCTCGGCAGCCACTCAGTCAGGTCACTGGAAGTTGGTCGAGTTTCAGGGGGCATCTCTAAGATGCCCTCTGTTGTGCATTTTACATTAAATCCCACACTGGCATCGGTGTGGGTTTAATGTGCTGAGAAGTTTGATACCAAACTTCCCAGTCTTCAGTGTAGCCATTATGGTGCTGTGGAGTTCGTAATGACAAACTCCCAGCACCATATACTCTTAATGGCAGCACTGCACTTACAGTGCCCAGGAATGGACCTGGGTACTGTAGGGGTACAGGGCTCATGCACCTGTACCCTCACCACTGGCATAGGGCACCCAGCTAGAGGGGTGACTGATGTATGCCAGGGCAGTGGTTTGTGGGCATGGCACACAGGGATGTGTGCCATGTCGACTCTTCACTTTGTTCTGTACCAAGACACGCAGTCTGCAAAGGCAGAGTGTGTGTGTCAGGGTACAGGGCCTCTAAGGGTGGCACAATAAGTGCTGCAGCCCTTGGAGGCCTTCTCTGGTCACAGTGCCCTGGGTACCTGTGGTACCATTTACCGGGGGCTTACCTGTGGCCAGAGATGCCAATTGGGTTTAGGCTTCAATGCAGTTAAGGGAAGGAACACAGGCCCTGGGTACCTGATTGGCAGGAGCCCAGGGCACACTCAGTCAAAGCACATCAGCAATTCAGCAAAAAGTGGGGGCATACCATGCAAGAAAGAGGCACTTTCTCA
This sequence comes from Calotriton arnoldi, assembly GCA_963921515.1. Lineage (NCBI taxonomy): Eukaryota > Metazoa > Chordata > Amphibia > Caudata > Salamandridae > Calotriton > Calotriton arnoldi. The sequence continues at coordinate 923,175 of CAWUFW010005009.1, read as the reverse complement.
CACCTCCTTCTTCCTGTGTATGTAGCTCTATCCAATTATCACAAAGACAATCAGTTGCTGCGTAGGAGCACGCCTTTGTCCCGGGTGAAAAGGGTTATTGATCCAAAGGATGTAGATCAGACAGATACGGCCGCACAGCAATTTGAGGATGCTACAAAAGGCCTTTTCCATTTTTGGGGCCCTATAGTCAATAGTCTACAAATTCATCAGCTCACCAGAGTTGTGGAGGCAGTTATCAATACAACAGCTGGGATAACAACAAATATTACTGCCGAGCTCCAGGCTACAAGATTCGTAACGTTGCAAAACCGGATGGTGTTAGACGTCATCCTTGCAGATAGGGGAGGGGCCTGTCACATCATTGGCAGTAGCTATTGTGTGTACATACCTGATTACGCTCCCACTGTTTATTCCGCCATACAGAAATTACATAGGTGATCAGCCGAGATACACCAAGAGACAGGCACTTGGACCCTATTGGGGTGGTTCTGGAATATGCTGGTGATGTGGGGTTGAAAGATCCTTATTTTTCTAGTTGCAATTGCTAGTATTATTTTCACATGTTGCCTCTGTATACACTGTCTCCCAACCTGTTGTTCTTATTGTGTACACGCTCTCACCCCCAAGCCAAAGATACCCATTCATGACACAAGTACCGCAATAATGTTGCAGAAGGTAGTTCAGGAAATGATGGAGATTGACGAGGGCATCTTTGAGTCCACATTTTCCCTTGCAGTGTCTATCCCTGATAATGAGTATATGGACTGCTCCGGGTATTGATGTTCTTTTGCCTATATGAACCACCATGGAATGGTTTAGCGAATGCTAAAAGGAGGGTCTGTTGGAATATAATAAAATGCCTTCATTGTGTTGCTATATGTTGCTTTGCTTAAGTTAGCATTCGCGGCACCATTTTATTTTCAGCCGCCATTTTGAGCCATGATCGAAACTAACTTTTCTCCATCTCTTCTAGAAACAGCCGTGGTGAGTCTTGCTTCCTTCAAGGTCGGGCCTCGCTGTACTAATGAATACACTGCTTTTGTTAGCGCATACCTTTCCCACTAGATAGAGGTCTGCTCCCACTGGTCCAGCGATGGGTGCAAGCAGACCGACCTTGGCACAGAGATAGTGTGTGCCCGGTCTCAAGATCGAAATGTCTCTTTCTGTACCTTCTTTGTGCAGCTGGTTTGAACTGGAAATTTCCAGTCTGGGTGTGTCTTCATTGGTTCTGAATTGTACATAATGTCTCATCCATGCTTGCTGAAGTCAGTCCCTCTGCAGCAATCCCAGGAGGTTGGTCAGACTGGACTCCACTCGAGTGTACCTGAAATAAACATATACTTGGTTTGTATTCTTTACTGTCTGACCGACTCTTCATTTGTGTGGAAGGCTGAGAGGTGGTCGCAAGTGACCCGGGTGGCCTTAATCAGGTCACTTCCTTCAGTGTGCCTGTGGAGTGGTACTGTGACCTGTGAAGACTTGGGCTGCATTTCAGCAACCCCAGATGACTTTTCTTTGCTCTCTACTACTTCTGCTCTCTACAGAAGAAGGGCTAAACCCAGAAACAGGTGCCTAGACATAACAGCACTACCTGCACCAAGTTTGGTGTAAAACTACAGCAAATTTTAAGTAAGCGTATGTTAGAAATGGGAGTCTCTAGTTGGCAATGGCTGGCCACTGTCCAAGTAGGGACCCTTCTTCCTAAGTCAGAGTGAGAGGGCTACTCTCCTTGATACCCCCGCTCAACCCTGTGGTAACGTAGCACGAGCAGGTAGGCTTATCTCAGAGGCAGTGTGTGAAGCATTTATGACCATACACAGTAACACAGTGAGGAACACTACAAAGGGACACCACACAAGTAGTTATAAAAAATAAGTATCTTTATATATATATATGCAGACTTATCACAAGACCAATAACTGTAAAAGCCACAATACTGTCAAAAATAGGATTACTGTTGCAGGACTGTCAAAAATAGTTCAAAGGTTGCAAAAATAAGGTTCAAATTCAAAGCAGTGGTCTCTGCGACCCTTTCTCTCACAAAGTACCTGGATTCGGTAGCAAAATCAACAAAATGTCGCAAAGAAGTGGTAGCGATGATTTTCCTCACGCGAGGCCGGCGATGCGCTGAAATCCTTGCCGCAAGGGAGGATGATGCGCCGATCTGCTGATGCGTGTGGAGACGATGCGACCAACTTCTGCACGCTAGGCCGCCGATGCGCTGAGACCTTGCCGCGAGGGCGAAGGCGATGCGACGATCCTGTTGCGTGTGCGGAGACGATGTGACAAACTTCTGCACGCTAGGCCGCCGATGCGATGACTTTCTTACCGCGAGGGAGAAGTCGATGCGACGATCCTGTTGCGCTGTGCGATGGTGTTGCGATGCGAAGAAAAGGCGCTCCGCGAGGGAGCGACGAAATCCGGTGCGGTGCGATCAAAAATGGCAGACGCACGGCGTCCGCAATGCGATGTCTTGAAGCGATGATTTCTGTAGGGGTTGCGAGCGCTCGGCGACAGCCGCGCAATGATTTTTCCAGCGCGTCTCGGCTGCAGCGGCTCGCAAAGGGGCGTTAGCGATGGTTTCATGTTGCGAGCACTCAGCGGCAGCAGCGCGATGATTTTTCCAGCGCTCTCGACTGCAGCGGCTCGCAAACGTGCGTTAGCGACGATTTCGAGCACTCTTTTCTCTGAAGCAAACTAGAGGCCCTGGAACTCACAGGAGCCTCATCAGCAGATAGCAATCCTCGCAGGGAGGAAGCAGGAGGTTGGTGGTGGAGTCTGATGTGCCTGAGACTCCAGCAGGAGGCTAGCTCTTTTCCTAGCCCTTGGGTAATTGCTGTAACAAAAATAAAAGTTCTCTCAAAAGTCCTTTTCTCTCTTCTTCAAGGTCCAGTGGTCACTGCTGCAGGCCAGTGCAAGAAAAACACACAAGCACAAGGACAGTCACTTCCTGCAGATTCCTCCAGTGGCACGGACAAAGTTTCCTCTTCAGATCCAGGGGCAATACAAATTGGAGGGGTTTGAGCACAGATATTTATACCCCAAAAGTCTTTGTTCTCAGAAGCTACAAGTCACTGATCCCAGCCAGAACCAGTTCTGCTCAGGCCTGGAGCACTTTGTTTACCAGGCTGCATCCTTCCTTTCAGAAAGAGGGGGTCTGCTAGCAGACACACAGTAGGAGGTGGAGCCAGCATTCACCTTGCCAGGCACAGCCCTATTCAGGTCAAGGAGCCACCCCTCCCCATACTCTAAATGCAGATCTCTCTATTCAACCCAGGTCTGACTCAGCCTGCCCTGCCCCTCCAAAACCAGACAGCCAATACACATAACAGCAGAGCACACTGGAAGGCTTAGGCAAGAAAATACCTACTTTCTAAAAGTGGTATTTTCAAACACAGGATATAAAAATAAACTTCACTAAAAGATGTATTTTAATATTCTGAGCTCAGGCATACTAAATTCGTTTTTCTACCATGTTCCGGGGGTCAGCTAGGACTATAGAATGTAATAGTCAAACTGCCCATTCTAGCCTATGAGGAACAGGTAGCCTTACAGTAGTGAAAAACGAAATGGGGCATAATTCACTACCAGGACATGCTACACACACCAAGGCATGTCCTACCTTACACATACAATGCACCCTACCATAGGGGTGAGTTACAAGATGCCAAGGGAAGGTTCAGGGGCTGGGAAGTGGGTGCACTTCACAGCCAAGATGGCAGTTCTGGACTGCACACAGACACTGCAGTGGCAGGTCTGAGACACACTTTACAAGCTGCCTCTGTGGGTGGCACACATCAGTGCTGCAGGCCCACTAGCAGCATTTGGTTTACCAGCCCTGGGCACACATAGGCCATACTACTAGGGACTAACAGGTAAACCAAATATGCCAAGCAGGGATATACCAATTCACATAGACATATTTACACAGGGAGAGCATATGCACTTTAGCACTGAACAGCAGTGGTAAAGTGCCCAGAGTCATAAAACCAACAGAAACAGGTCAGCAAAAATACAGGAGGCAGGCAAAAAGTTTAGGGGTGACCCTGCAAAAAGGGCCATTTCCAACAGCGTACTGCATTTATCAGAATGCAATGGGTGAACTGTGCACGGGTAAGTGGCAGTGTGCTCCCTCCCCCTTTTGTTTAAAAGGCTCCATCCAATCAATGAGCTGACAAGCTCATCTGTGTGTCTGTGGAGTGCTACTGTGACCTGTGAAGACTTGTGCAGCATTTCAACATCCCCAGATGACTTTTTTCTACTCTCTGCTACTTCTGCTCTCTACTGACGAAGGGCTAAACCCAGAAACATATATCTAGAGATAACAGCACTATCTGCACCAACTTTGGTGAACAACTACAGTAACTTTGAAGTAAGCATACAGCATTTACCAGAATGTAATGGGGTGAACAGTGCTGGGATGCAAGGTAGTGTGCTCCCTCCACCTTCTGTTTAAAGGCTCGATTGAGCCAACGAGCTGACGAGCTCACCTGGGATGCACCTGTGTGACCGTGGAGTGGTATTGTGACCAGTGAAGAGTTAGACAGCATTTCAGCAAACCCAGATGACCTTTCTCTGCTGTCTACTACTTCTGCTCTCTACTGATGAAGGGCTAAACCCAGAAACACATAACTAGAGATAACAGCACTACCTGCACCAACTTTGGTGAAAAGCTACAGCAACGTTTAAGTAAGCGTACTGCACTTCCCAGAATGTAATTGGGTGAACTGTGCTGGAATGAGAGGCAGTGTGCTTCCTCCCCCCTTGTGTTTAAAAGGTTCCCTTGAGTCAATGAGCTGAATGATTCACATGGGATGTACTGGTGTGCCTGTGGAGTGGTACTGTGACCTGCGAAGACTTGGACTGCATTTCAGCAACCCCAGATGACTTTTCTATGCTCTCTCCTACTTCTGCTCTCTACAGGAGAAGGGCTAAACCCAGAAACAAGTGCCTAGACATAACAGCACTACCTGCACCAAGTGTGGTGTAAAACTACAGCAGCTTTTAAGTAAGCATACTGCATTTACCAGAATGCAATGGGTGAACTGTGCTTAGATAAGAGGCAGTGTGCTCCCTCCCCCTTTTGTTTAAAAGGCTCCATTCAATCAAGGAGCTGACAAGCTCACCTGTGTGCCTGTGGAGTGCTACTGTGACCTGTGAAGACTTGGGCAGCATTTCAACAACCCTAGATACCTCTTCTCTCTGCTCTCTGCTACTTCTGCTTTCTACTGATGAAGGGCTAAACCCAGAAACAGGCGTCTAGAGATAACAGCACTAACTGTACCAACTTTGGTGAAAAATGACAGCAACTTTTAAGTGAGCGTACTACATTTACCAGAATACAATAGGGTGAACTGTGCTGGTATGAGAGGCAGTGCACTCCCTCCCCCCAATGTCACTCAAGAGGCTTGTGGCAAATGAAACAGTTCAATGAATGTAAGAGATAGAAGGGTTGTGTGAGATGCCCAAGGAAACATCCACAGGTGGTGCAGGTATCATGACAGACTGGTCTATGTGAAGGAGATATGCTGGCAGTCATCGTCCACCTCACTTGAATTGTGCCCAATCGTCTGCAGATGTTTGCACAGACAGACTCATTTTCAGAAAACAACAGACAAGACTGTACCAGAGGTTGCCAAGTTTATGCCATTTCATTCCTGCTGTAGAGGGCATATACTTATTTCATTTCAGATCTTGCCACACCTGATGGGATATTAGCGTATTTCTTACAATAATTTAAAATATTACAAACCTCCAACATCGCCCATTAACTTACCATCTGCGTGTTTACCACAGATCACATAAGCGTTGCTTTATTAATAACTGTTTAGAGCTTCAACTTTGCTCCTTATGCATCTCGGAGGCTTCTGCTATATAGCTCACTCCCACTTTGTTGCATAATCCCTAATCAATTAATGACTGACCAAATCTTAATATCAGCACCTGATTGTAGTACGAATATTCCACATACATGCTGTGATGCATTCCATATGCTTTGTACTACACACTGCTTTTAGGAAATCTCTGCTGCCACCTACTGTCAGTGTTTCGACTGGGATGCATACAGAATATTTACTATTTCTTTCAGATTCTCTTCCAACCACAACTTTGCTGGTGCACTCCAAAAAAATGAATGTGCACTAGAAATTGAATAATATCCATATGCCCATTAGTGTTACAGTATTCCCTGCTGTGGCTTTCAAAGCAATGCACCGCTGGACCACCACTTGCTGGTGAAAAAATTGCTGTGTCTTTGTCATTGACGTGCCATGTGAATGGGTCCCTCCACTGTGGCATACACTGCATCATTGTATCATTCTGCTACACAGTCATCCACATTCATACCGCTCATGTAATCATCATGTAGGGCCCATAGTATGGGAATTGCCCATGCCAATGGTAATGAGCGAGCCTGAGGAATAGCCAAGAATAGTACTTAAGACTAAACACCCAACTTACAGATTTCATCCTTTGGGAAATCCTGATGGCTCTTGAAAGGTCAATAGACCTTTGCCACCATTTTAGAATGGAGCTAGAACAAAACATAAACTATGCATATATCATCAACAGTCAGATTATTAATGATGAGTCAATGATGAGAAGTTGATGAAGTTTCAACTCCTTTATTAGTCTTAGAGATTAGTATTGTTTTGTCATCTTTATTCAGATTAGTCGGTTTAAAGAAATATCAATAAAAGATTGATTAGTGACAACATAAATCAATACAAAGTGTTCCATAAAGGAAAGATGTCACTAAGCTAGCTAAGAAACGCAATCTACCCTAAATAGAACCCAAGATTTAGAATATAAGAAGAGCTACCCATATAGAGTCGTTTTGGAAACTCAGCAGAGTTCTGTACAGCTGCAATAGCAACCGCCAATACTAGAATGAACTTCTCAGTAGCATTGATCAAGAAAAGGGTCTTTGGATGAGGAAAGAATAAAGTCATCTTTGGCAGTAGCTGTCTGCAACAGAAGTAAAGGACCAACTCTCTGGTAGAAGAGTCGCAAGGCAGAGAAAAGAGATCTGTATCAGAGTCTGAGAGAGTCTTCTCCTAGCTAGCCAGGAACACTCATTAATATAAAATCACAGAATATTGTATCGAAACTTATGAGACATTAGCTCCTCCCACCCAATGGAAACCGCTCATCCGATGGTGTTGTCAACTTCCGATGCTTCTTCTCCTGATTCCCACGCTAAACATTCATGCCGATATAGTGTAAAACATTGATTGTAGGACTTTTTTACAAGGAGGAAAGTTCTCATGCCAACTGTCTTACCTAAGCCAAAAGATGCGCTCTATGTCCATTGTGAATACAAAACAAGTCGGATATGATGGGGCAAACTAGCAATTATATTCTGTGAAGCATTCATAAAATATATCTAAATCATTATTTATTCAAGCAGTCACAGCAAAGTTCATTTTATTATGGTGGGTGATCTTATATGGTGTGATGAGGCTAAGGAAACATAAGCTTGAAGTCAGCACATTCACAAGCAAGTTGCTGATGCTAGGCAAAACGTTCTAAATAAATGTCTATTGAGCTATAGGCATGAGTTGAAAGAAAAGCGCTTTTAGGCCAAACTAAAGGGGCACATTGAAGAATGATTGCCTAGTACAACATTTTTCTACATAATTTCGTATACACTTCAATAAAAACACTTTCCCCTATGTATATATGATTAATTAATATATTATTTGCAGCAATAATAAGGACTCTTTCATATTATAAAGCAGGCACCATTTTCTACATGTCATCTTCTATGTGAAAACATTTCTGCAGCAGTTTAAACGCATTCTAAAGTACAATTCTACCATGGTCTGTAAGTCGAATTCTCATTTTAGAAGTAATTTCCTCAAATTCCCTCCCTTTTGGAGATTTTAATCATCATATAAATTTGGTTTCACATTCAAATTTAAATCTAGAAAGCACTTTCGTCTTCAGATGTGTCACGTCTTTTTCTTTTAATTCCCATATTGTGTTTAAGTGATTTCATGTAGTCGTCATTTATTAGTCCACATAGTTCCACATCTCTGTCATACATTTTCCTTTGAAATTTTTCCTCTCTTTTGCGCATGAAGTATTTACAGCTCAGAAATAGGACGTAAAGAAATAAAGCAAAGTCCTAATATTAGTATTGGCATTAGTATTTCTTTTAATATACCCTTTTCAGCTGTCGAAAACCAATTTCCGATTGTGCTCAATCCTTCTCAAAAAGATTTGTACAAACTTGGGGGCAGATTTACAAGCCCCTTGCGCCACTTTTGCGTCACTTTTCCCATGTTAAAAATGACGCAAAGGTGGCGCAAGGGGCTTGTAAATCTGCCCCTTGGTGTTTCCAATTCATGTAATTCAGGTTTCCAGTACATTTAACAGCAGAGTTCATAGTGAGTATAACTTGGAACGTGCCTTTCCATCTGGGTTCATGACAAGTCTTCCGAACGTGCTTCTTGATCAAGACCCAATCACCAAGATTGAGGGTGTGGCACTGCTCTTGATGGGAGTCTTGTGTAGCAGCCGATACCTGATGAGAGACAGAACTAACCAAATCAGCGAGCGTCTTGCAGTAATCCAAAATCATATAATCTGTGATGTTCGCAAGGGCCTTTGTGGGCACAGCTGGTAGTCTCATTGCCCTTCCCATCAGAATCTCATGCGGGGATAATCCCGTCGTCCTGTCTGGAATACTTTGGACACTCATTAGCACCAATGGTAAAGACTCTGGCCATTTCAACAAAGTCGAAGTACAAACTTTTGCTAATCTGGACTTTATTGTTCTGTTAATCTGCTCAACTATGCCTGACGCTTCTGGTCTGTAACTGCAATGTAGCTTCTGTTCAGTTTGTAGAGTAGCACATAGCATGTTCATCACTTCGTTATTGAAGTGCGTTCCTCTATCTGACTCAAGGAGAACCACATCCAGAACCTCGGTATGATCTCTCGCAATAACAGTTTAGCTACAGTGAGACTGTCATTTCTCCTTGTTGGGTAGGCTTCCACCCATCTCGAGAATACACAAATGATCATCAGGGTATATCTCAACCCGTTATATACAGGCATCTCGATAAAATCCATCTGTAGTCTGTTAAAAGGGCCAATTTGATCTCCCTATGTGTGTGCTTCTGACGTGTTTTCTTCCCTACATTTAGCTGTTGAGATGTGACACACCTTCTGCAATTTTCATCTGCATTCATTCAGAACCTAGGATTAAACCAACTTTGTTGGAAAAGTCTCACCATGGTATTTCTCCCTAAACTTGTGTACCCATGGTAATATTGGGTCATTGGAAACAACAAGATATCAGGCAACACTGGCCTTCCATCGGCTGACATCCAAAAATCATTTGCATTTTTTGTACATCCTGACCTGATCCACCCATTTTGTTCAGTTTCAGACACATTTTCCTGTATCCTTTTCAGTTCCTCCCAAGTATCAGTTATTTCAATCATCATTATAAAACCACTTTCTTCCTCAGATTCGCATGTGAAACTGCCATTAAATGTGCATGCTAGTAATACACAGTACTTGGCTATGGAGTCAGCGTATCTGTTGCTCATGGCAATGTACCCACTGCCTGTTGGTTTCCTGGACATTTTACAACAGCAATTTCACTGGGTAACTTTAGAGCCTCAAGCAAATCTCTTGATCTGTTCCAAATAGGTGTTCCTGTGGAAGTAAGAAAAACGCGCTGCGACCATAATTGCCCAAAATCATGAACTACGCCAAAACCATACTTGCTATCCGTAAAGATGGTGACTCTCAATTGTGCAGTTAAACTGTAAGCTCGTGTTAGGGCAATTAACTCGGAAACTTGTGCTGAGAAAACAGACTGAAGCCAGGAAGCTTCAATCACATAATTTATGGAGCACACAGCATATGCTGCTCCTAGTGTGCCTTCATTTCCTCTTAGGCGTGAACATAAACAAATAGGACCTGATCAGGCTCATTTAGTGGTTCATCCTTTATATCAGGTCTTGGCTTTGTGCATAGTTTAGTGACACTTAGGCAATCATGATCGAACTCTTCACATTTGTCATTTTGTTCAATTACAGGCATCAAAGTTGAAACATTTAAGACATTGCAACGTTTGATAACAACATTGTCAAATGTGAGCAAACTCTGCTCGTGTCTGGTCAACCTATTATAGGTTAAATGCTGTGTTTTAGTTTTTGTCAACAATAATTCCACAGAGTGTGGGACCATGACAATTAAAGAGTGTCCCATCACCATATTTTCACTGCTTTTCAGACTAGCACTCACCGCGGCAACTGCCTTCAATCAGCCGGGGAGTCCTGCCGCTACAGTATCAAGTGTGGTAGAAAAATAGGTCACAGGTCTTCGGGCCCCTCCATGTGTCTGTGTTAAAACTGATAATACGCACCCATCTCTTTCACTGCAAAATAGTGTAAACTCTTTTGTATAATCAGGCATTCCTAGAACTGGGGCGCAACACAACTTCTCTTTCAGTTCTAGGAACTCTTTGGTACACTCGTTGTCCCAAGGAAGATGATCAGACACGCCTCAATGTGTCAGCCTCAGTAGGGGCTTTGCTATCAATGAAAAGTTTAGTTTCCACTGTCTACAGTAGCCGACCATTCCTAAGAACATTTTGATATTTTTCTGGGTTTGAGGTGGATTCATCTGCAAGATGGCTTCCACTCGCTCTGGTGACACCTTTCTGACTCCTTTCATGATGATGTGTCCCAGATATTGATTGTCTTTTTGACAGTACTGCCGTTTACCTGGAGACAATTTGTGTCCTTTTTCTGCCAAGTGATTCAGAAGTGCAATGGTGTCCTACTTACAAGCTTCACGTGTATCTGCTGCTATTAGCAGATCATCAATATATTGTACAAGGGTAGACTCACAAGGCATTTGCAGGGACTCAAGGTTTCTTTTTAGGATCTGATTAAAAATGGACGGACTCTCTGTATACCCTCGAGGAACACAACACCACGTCATTGTCTTATATTGGAAGACAAATGAAAATAAATACTGGCTAACTTCGTGCAACAGCACTGAAAAGAAAACCTGACACAAATGAATGACTGTAAACCATTCTGCAGTACCTAGAATTTTGAAAAGTACAATAGCAGGATTTGGGACAACAAGGCACCACTATTTCATTGATCCGCCTCAGGTCCTGGACAATCCTATACTTGCCATTAGGCTTTTGTCAACCCATTATGGGTGAATTACATGGGCTGCCAATCAACTCTCTTAATATGCCTTTCTGAAGCATGTCTTCAATTACCGGTTGTATTCCTGCAATAGTTTCTGGGGACAAATGATAGGCTGGTGTTTTAGGAAAAATAGCATTTGGTATTAGTTTGACTTGGACTGGTTCTACACCTTTTATATGTCCAATGTCTTTCTCTGTGTAGGAAGCTAGCTCTGTATATACTATGCCAAAGTAAGGTATAGTGTGCAGAGTCCAGTGGATCCCCAGAGGTATAGCAGAGGCTAAATTAGATAATCACTAACAGCTCTATTTGTGGTAGTGTGGTCGAGCAGTTAGGCTTATCAGAGGGTGTGTTAAGCATTTATTGTATTCACTCAGACAAGAACTGATGGCACACATTCAGAGACAGAATCCAGGCGAATTAGGTAAGTATGAAAAAGGCATACTTATGTTTTATTTCTATAACCAAGAAGAACTTGGCACAGGTAGGTAAAATATACTTTCAAATGCAAGGCTGTACACAGAAATACAGTTGTAGTTGAAATTGGAATCATTACAAGTTTGTATTTGCTTTCAAAACAGTTCAGAATACATTGAAATTACTTTGGATTACTTTTGTGTTACTTTTTAGTTACATCGACTACTCGTGGTGATGTGCCTAGACAGCACACCGTGGGTCCTCCAATACAAAGGTAAGTAAGAGAATTTTACATTTTAAACACAGTTACTTTTGTTTCATACAAAAACAGGTCGACTTACAATGCTGGGTATTTGGGGTTAGAGTCAAGGTTCACCAAGGTTCAAGGAGGCACTCCAGTTGCACCAACAGATGCCCTAGGGCGGCCGGGTGCAGAGTGCAGGGGGCAATGTTAGCCAATGGGGCTAGGGGGCTGCTCGGTTGAGGGAGCAAAGCTCATGGGGTTAAGATCAGCACTGCAGGGACCAACAATCAGCACAAGAGCTGCACCACCCGCGGTAGGGAGGCGGCTGGGTGCAGTGTGCCAAGAGATGTCGGGAGCCCTGGTGATTCCAATGGAGATCTCCGGTTTGGAAGAAATGCTGCAGATTCGGTCAAGGAGGTTTCCTGAGCGCGACCACTGACAAGAGAGGTAAGTTGGATTATTGAGGAATGCCTGGACACCGTCGGTTGGGCCACCCAAGGTCAAAGGGGCGTCGGGTGCAGGGATGTCTTTGGGCATCAGGTTTTCTTACCAGCTCCGGTCGTGGACAGGGTGACACCTCAGGTTGAGGCTGCAGGAGTCGGGTGGAAGATCAAGACAGGTTGGGGATCATCGGATCCTGGGTCAGGATCACCGGGGAGACCTTATCGTGGTTTTGGGCCACTCGAACTCGGCACGGGTGTCGGGTGCAGAGTAGTGCAGACCCACGGATCCGACTGGATCCGGGGTCTGTGTTTGAGTCTTGGATTGAGCAAATCTGGTGCTCACGAGAGACAGAGTCCATTTTGTGAAGGCAGGGAAGGTCCACTGGGTTCTGGATGGGTGTTGGCTGCTGGACGTGCAGGGGTTTCGCTGGGTGCAGGTCAAAGTCGGGACAGGCCGGTAGGGCTGGGGCCAAAGCAGTTGTTGTACTCTTCTTCCTAGTTCAGTACTGCTCTTCAGTCCTTTTTCTTTCTTCGTCTTGAATCTGAGGATGCAAGGTTCAGAGTTGCCCCTAAATACTAAATTTAGAGGCTTTATAGGGGTGTGCAGGTTGGAACCAATGGGTCACTTCCTTGGGGTGAGTACACCCCCTTATTATGCTAGCCTCCAGTGGGAGGGGGGCATGAGCCCCTCTCTAGTTGGATGTGTCCCCTCATCTTCAAGACGGAGGGGACTGAGACGTGTGCTTCACCTCACCTCCCCCATCTGAGGGGTGGGGTTGTCAAAGGTGGGCACAGCATTCGTCTTGACTTGATTTTCCCGCCGATTCTTCTGCCCAAAGTGGGGTTCACAACAGGTGAGAGCCAATTGCTGGGGGAAGCAAAAGGCAGGGCCAGCTAACAAAGGTGGCAGGTCTTTCAAGCTTCCCCTTCGTGGACCCAGCCTATCCTGGGGGAGGAGGCATGACACCTCTGCCCAGCATGGGCTTTGTTTCCGAACCCAGAGAGCGGAGGCCCTCTACCCAGAGGTCCAGAACCCTGTCTGGCGGTGGCAAATGGTGGGTAAAGCAAACTCAATAAGATGACAGATGGAGTGCTGAATTTTCTTCAGACACTCACCCGCAGTCACTATTAGATCTGGGTTGAATCCATCATTTTTCTTTTGCTCACTTTGACACCCCAGTTCAGACCCAGCCATATGCAAAACATTCTTGACCCTGTTCCTCATGGGAACAGACCAGCCCGAACTATCAAGTCAGGTCTTCCTTGGAACGGAATCAAGCATCCTGGGACCGTTTTCGGGGGGTCTCCACAGAACTATCTGAGCATTTTGGGTTGCCGGTATATTTCCAATAACTGGTGTTGTTAAGACTTCTAGCCTTCTCCCAATTTGGGATGGTGCAGTAGGAACCATTCTAGGTGCAACTGGATCAGTATCAATGGGAACCAAGCTGTGGGTCGTCTCACAACTGGTAGAGCAATTTGCAAAACCTGTATGGGTCTCTCAACAGGAAGTGGATCTGAATCCACTGGAGCTGTAACTATAGTCTGCCTGGCACCAGTACCCATCTTTCCTAGATCAGTATATTTTACAGTTGGTGGTGGTAGGGAAGACAACATCTGTTCTAATATTTCATCTCCCGAATTAGTATCTGACTCATCCCCTTCTTGCTTAACAGTCCTTACTCTTTTTGTACTTTCTGATGTAAGAACTGGATATAATCTTGTTCCTTCAATAATAGCCTTTCTCAATCTGCGCTATTTATTCCTCATCTCACAAAGCCTTTGTATATTTTCACATCACTCTTCCTGTACTTCTCTGATGGCAACCTTTTCCCAAGCATTAAGAGCCTCATATTGCATGGGTCGAGGTGGTAGTTTCATCTCATGCAAGTTTCCCTTCAAATGATCTAGGATTCTGGTATTAAATGCCCCATATCTCAGAAACCTTAAAGCACCCTCGTTTTCTGTAGGCCTCTCCCATTGTTTTAGCCATAGACATGAATTTAATCCATGCTTGGTAGTCATAATATATGCTGGAGTACCATCAGGAAGTGCTTCCTCACCTTTTCGTTTGGGAATTGTGACATCTCCCCTGACAAATTTCTTAAAATCCTCAAAACATTTCATAATGACAGTCGAATTTTCCAAATTTTCTCGCAGAGTCAAACGTTTTTTTTCCACAAATTCTATTCTGTTTTTGCCACAAAGCAGGACCAGTATGGCCCTCATGCATATACAAGAAATTATTATTGCAAATCCTGGAACAATATAAACACATGGACCTGAACGTTGTCCACCCGACTGCCCGCCCACCTCAACTTATGTACAATGTCTCTATACAGAGGTAACACTAGTCTCCATTTCAGTCCCATAAGTCTCTTGACCAAATTGTCTTATTTCTGTATCAAGTTGGAGTGCTTAGTGTGAACAGGGTCCAGAACCATACCCCTATAATCTTCCCAATGTGATCATATCTTCTAATGTTTTTGTGGACAACCCAGAGCCTGCAACACCGCCACCTCCAGCCCCATATAGTGGTTCATCCCTCTCTTCCATGCCCCTACCATAGGTGGAGTGGCTGCTTTCCATAGTCTAGCAGCATCTCTCTTTGCCAATGTGAGACCCAGGAACAGCAAATTAAGTTTATAGCAGTTTCCGCCAATGCTGTCTGTGCAATGCAGTAGAATTAATTTGGAATCCAGCGGAATATCCCAGGTGAGAACCACCCCAAGAGAAGTCGTCACCCCCGCCAAAAGCGTGTCAGTGCTGTGCAGATCTAGACTGTGTGGAGAAAGGTACCCTCCTCTGCCCCACAGCGAAGGCACAGGGGAGAGTCAACAAGGCCCATACGCCATAGACGTATAGTAAGCTAATATAGTAAGCTCTGTGCAGATATTTCAACTGAATTAAACTGAGCCGCAATGACACCCCTGCACCCTGAGGGGCCCCCAAGACCTTTGTCCAGTCGTCCTCATCAATATTATCAATGTCTGCACTCCATGCCGCATATAGAGCCGGTAATGTAGTCCAACTAAATCTTGCTGATCTTATGGGTTTCGAGATCTCCCATCAATAATTTACCTAATAGTGGGCTAAACTCTGGCAATTCCTGGAGGTCCTTCAAGTAGGGGGAGATGGCATGTCGCAACTGTAAATATTTATAAAACTGGCTACGGTCCAGCTGATAATCCGATTGCATTTCCTGAAATGATTTAAGCACTGTGCCCCACATAATATCGCCCAGCGTGGAAATACAGATGTTATCCCATTTATGAAACCCACTCAACTGGGCCACCTGTTGAAGGTAACTGCCTTGCCACAGTGATGCATCCCATTTAACTCTCCCCCACCACCCAATCCTATGGATGGTCCATTGCCATATAGTGATCACTACCTTGGTAGCCGGGGCAGCAGTGCCATATTCCTCCCGCTGTATAGAAGGGCAAGTACAGAAGTATCGCCCATCTCTCTGAAGCATAGACTGGATCCTCCGGAGGGCCATACCATGAATCATTATTAATCTGTAGGTGAGAGGCCGCGTAGTAAAATTGTACATCAGGGGCTGCAATGCCTCCACAATGATTGCACTGAAAACAAGTCCGTCCGAAGGGCAATGCACGATGCACCCCCAACCCATAAAAATGGTCTCAGGACAGCGTTGATTTGTCAAAACCACACTGGAGGGATAACATAGGGATGGTTCTGAAGTTGGTATACTATACGAGGTAGGGAGACCGTTTTGAAAATAGCAGATTTGCCCAATAAGGACAACGGCAATGGGGACCAAGCCTTCACCTCTTCCTTAACTTGCAAAAGTAGTGGGGCCATACTCTAGCTCCATGAAACACCCTGGTCAGAGAAACCCCTAAATACTTGAACCCATGGGTAGCCAAGGTCAGGTCCTCCACCCACCTCATATCTCCAACCGTCTCACCTACGGGGAATAACACAGAGTTCCCCACTTTCATGTATAGTCTGGAAGTCTCTCCAAAAACCTGCATAATTTGTAAGATGAGGGAACCGAGTCAAGCAGATCTGTTAAAAAAAATGAAGCATAGTCAGCATAGAGGGCTATTCTGTCAGACAGCGCCGAAGACCATTCAAATTCTTGCACTTGATCATCAATCCTGACCCAGGCAGCTAGCGGATCCATGGCAAGGGCAAACAGCAGGGGAGACAGCGGGCACCCCTGTCTGGTGCCCCGGAATATCAGAAAAGGGGCCGAGACCACACCCGCAACCCAAACCGACGCATTGAGATCAGTGTACAAAAGCCGAATGTAGGCAAGGAATTGAGATCCCAGATTGACTTGTCGGAGTAACTCGAAGAGGTATCTCCATCTTACAGAGTCAAAAGCCCTGTCTATATCAGCCAGAAGCATCACCGCTGGCTGCCCCAGTCTATCCGCTAAGGCCAAAGCATTGTCTAATATTGTGGCATGTAGTACGGTGAGGCATAAAATCAGTCTGATCAGAGTGGACTAGGTCTGCCATACGTCAGCCTATTGGCCAAGGTCTTGGCCATGAGTTTTAGGTGTTTAAATGTGAGATCGGACAAATGTGTATCCGGTTGGTGGCCTGGCTTAGGAAACACGACAATTTCAGTGTTTCACCAATCTGGCAGAAGCTGCAATACATTGAGCGCTGCATGTACCGCCCCTAATACATGTTTCCACATCTGGGGCATATAAGCCTTAAGAAATTCAGCCAGGAAACCATTGCACCTGGGGGCCTTTCCAGGATGCAGCTCTACCAGAGCCACAGATAATTCTTCTTTGGTAATCAACTCATCCAGCTGTGCACGGGTCATATCAGATATGGATCTGGGAGGTATAGCCTGGATAAAGTTAACAATATATTTTGGTCCCACGATATTGCGCTGGTCACACAACCCATGAATGTACTCAGCAAAGCTTTGGGCGATGGCCTGGTAGCCTGACACCAAATCCCCCTGGCCATCTCATATCAATGGTACCCGGGGGCGCCACAGCTGCTGCTTGGCAAAGTTGATGCTGCATCTTGCTGGATTTGCCTCCACATTGATATATACAGCTCTGTGAAGCCTGCCATATATGATTAGCGTCATCTAGTAGCAGTTGGTGATATTGCTGCTGAATCAGACCTAATTGTCTGCACGCTATTTCATCCTCTCGCTCATGGCCATGTTCCTTGAGTGTATGCATCTGCACCTTGAGGTCTGTCAATGACAGGGTACTATGCCTTTATTCTACCATGCAAAAGCTGATATCAACTCCCCAGAATATCGACTTCATGGCCTCCCACAAGATCGCTTTGGAGGATGCTGTTTCCATAGTAAGAGAAAAATATTCTGTAATTGACTAGTGTTGAAGTGACCTATATGTCATATGGCGAAGATGCCAGGAGGAGAGGTGCCAATGAAAAGATGGATGTCTCGGACAATAAGGGGCTGAAGCGCTACATGGAAATGGTCAGACAGACCTCTGGGCAGTATCTCAACCTCAGATACCCTGTGTATAAATTGTTCAAGCACCATCAGATAATCCAGCATAGAAAAGGATCCATGAACTGTTGAATAATATGTATAACCAGAATTGGTTGGATGGTAGGCCCTCCATGCATCCATCCAGCCTAGTACAGAAACCATAGAACCTGACCCCTGAGTTCCCATTTCGTTGCCCCCGGCACCCACCTGTTGATCCCAGGTTGCATTGCATCATTCACGTCTCCGCCTATCACTGAGAGACCATCTGTCAAATCACTCCAGAGACCAAGCATACGGTCCACCAAAGACTGTCCCATCGGTGGCGGCACATACACACTACCAAGTGTAAGGAACTCCCCCTACAATGTAGCTGTCACAATCACATATCCACCGTGAGCATCCACATATGTCCTGACTGACCTAAAGGGCACCCTGCGATGAATAAGAATACCTGCACCCCGCGATCCTCTCACAAATCCAGAATGAAACATCTGGGTGTAACCATATCGAGTAAGGAATGGGACCTTCGATCCTTGGAGAAGTGTCTTCTACAAGAGGAGAATATCTGACTGATATCGTTTAGCCTGACTCTTCATTTGTGTGGAAGGCTGAGAGGTGGTCGCAAGTGACCCGGGTGGCCGTAATCAGGTCACTTCCTTCAGTGTGCCTGTGAAGTGGTACTGTGACCTGTGAAGACTTGGGCTGCATTTCAGCAGCCCCAGATGACTTTTCTTTGCTCTCTACTACTTCTGCTCACTACAGAAGAAGGGCTAAACCCAGAAACAGGTGCCTAGACATAACAGCACTACCTACACCAAGTTTGGTGTAAAACTACAGCAAATTTTAAGTAAGCGTACTGCATTTACCAGAACGCAATTGGTGAACTGTGCTCGGGTAAGAGGCAGTGTGCTCCCTCCCCCTTTTGTTTAAAAGGCTCCATCCAATCAATGAGCTGACAAGCTCATCTGTGTGTCTGTGGAGTGCTACTGTGACCTGTGAAGACTTGTGCAGCATTTCAACATCCCCAGATGACTTTTTTCTACTCTCTGCTACTTCTGCTCTCTACTGACGAAGGGCTAAACCCAGAAACACATATCTAGAGATAACAGCACTATCTGCACCAACTTTGGTGAAAAACTACAGTAACTTTGAAGTAAGCATACAGCATTTACCAGAATGTAATGGGGTGAACAGTGCTGGGATGCAAGGAAGTGTGCTCCCTCCACCTTCTGTTTAAAGGCTCGCTTGAGCCAACGAGCTGACGAGCTCACCTGGGATGCACCTGTGTGACCGTGGAGTGGTATTGTGACCAGTGAAGAGTTAGACAGCATTTCAGCAAACCCAGATGATCTTTCTCTGCTGTCTACTACTTCTGCTCTCTACTGATGAAGGGCTAAACCCAGAAACACATATCTAGAGATAACAGCACTACCTGCACCAACTTTGGTGAAAATCTAGAGCAACGTTTAAGTAAGCGTACTGAACTTCCCAGAATGTAATTGGGTGAACTGTGCTGGAATGAGAGGCAGTGTGCTTCCTCCCCCCTTGTGTTTAAAAGGCTCCCTTGAGTCAATGAGCTGACTGATTCACATGGGATGTACTGGTGTGCCTGTGGAGTTGTACTGTGACCTGCGAAGATTTGGACTGCATTTCAGCAACCCCAGATGACTTTTCTATGCTCTCTCCTACTTCTGCTCTCTACAGGAGAGGGGCTAAACCCAGAAACAAGTGCCTAGACATAACAGCACTACCTGCACCAAGTGTGGTGTAAAACTACAGCAGCTTTTAAGTAAGCGTACTGCATTTACCAGAATGCAATGGGTGAACTGTGCTTAGATAAGAGGCAGTGTGCTCCCTCCCTCTTTTGTTTAAAAGGATCCATTCAATCAAGGAGCTGAAAAGCTCACCTGTGTGCCTGTGGAGTGCTACTGTGACCTGTGAAGACTTGGGCAGCATTTCAACAACCCTAGATACCTCTTCTCTCTGCTCTCTGCTACTTCTGCTTTCTACTGATGAAGGGCTAAACCCAGAAACAGGCGTCTAGAGATAACAGCACTAACTGTACCAACTTTGGTGAAAAATGACAGCAACTTTTAAGTGAGCGTACTACATTTACCAGAATACAATAGGGTGAACTGTGCTGGTATGAGAGGCAGTGCACTCCCTCCCCCCAATGTCACTCAAGAGGCTTGTGGCAAATGAAACAGTTCAATGAATGTAAGAGATAGAAGGGTTGTGTAAGATGCCCAAGGAAACATCCACAGGTGGTGCAGGTATCATGACAGACTGGTCTATGTGAAGGAGATATGCTGGCAGTCGTCGTCCACCTCACTTGAATTGTGCCCAATCGTCTGCAGATGTTTGCACAGACAGACTCATTTTCAGAAAACAACAGACAAGACTGTATTAGAGGTTGCCAAGTTTATGCCATTTCATTGCTGCTGTAGAGGGCATATACTTATTTAATTTCAGATCTTGCCACACCTGATGGGATATTAGCATATTTCTTACAATAATTTAAAATATTACAAACCTCCATCTTCACCCATTAACTTACCATCTGCGTGTTCACCACAGATCACATAAGCGTTGCTTTATTAATAACTGTTTAGAGCTTCAACTTTGCTCCTTATGCATCTCGGAGGCTTCTGCTATATAGCTCACTCCCACTTTGCTGCATAATCCCTAATCAATTAATGACTGACCAAATCTTAATATCAGCACCTGATTGTAGTACGAATATTCCACATACATGCTGTGATGCATTCCATATGCTTTGTACTACACACTGCTTTTAGGAAATCTCTGCTGCCACCTACTGTCAGTGTTTCGACTGGGATGCATACAGAATATTTACTATTTCTTTCAGATTCTCTTCCAACCACAACTTTGCTGGTGCACTCCAAAAAAATGAATGTGCACTAGAAATTGAATAATATCCATATGCCCATTAGTGTTACAGTATTCCCTGCTGTGGCTTTCAAAGCAATGCACCGCTGGACCACCACTTGCTGGTGAAAAAATCCCTGTGTCTTTGTCTTTGACGTGCCATGTGAATGGGTCCCTCCACTGTGGCATACACTGCATCATTGTATCATTCTGCTCCACAGTCATCCACATTCATACCCCTCATGTAATCATCATGTAGGGCCCATAGTATGGGAATTGCCCATGCCAATGGTAATGAGCGAGCCTGAGGAATAGCCAAGAATAGTACTTAAGACTAAACACCCAACTTACAGATGTCATCCTTTGGGAAATCCTGATGGCTCTTGAAAGGTCAATAGACCTTTGCCACCATTTTAGAATGGAGCTAGAACAAAACATAAACTATGCATATATCATCAATAGTCAGATTATTAATGATCAGTCAAGGATGAGAAGTTGATGAAGTTTCAACTCCTTTATTAGTCTTAGAGATTAGTATTGTTTTGTCATCTTTATTCAGATTAGTCGGTTTAAAGAAATATCAATAAAAGATTGATTAGTGACAACATAAATCAATACAAAGTGTTCCATAAAGGAAAGATGTCACTAAGCTAGCTAAGGAACCCAATCTACCCTAAATAGAACCCAAGATTTAGAATATAAGAAGAGCTACCCATATAGAGTCGTTTTGGAAACTCAGCAGAGTTCTGTACAGCTGCAATAGCAACCGCCAATACTAGAATGAACTTCTCAGTAGCATTGATCAAGAAAAGGGTCTTTGGATGAGGAAAGAATAAAGTCATCTTTGGCAGTAGCTGTCTGCAACAGAAGTAAAGGACCAACTCTCTGGTAGAAGAGTCGCAAGGCAGAGAAAAGAGATCTGTATCAGAGTCTGAGAGAGTCTTCTCCTAGCTAGCCAGGAACACTCATTAATATAAAATCACAGAATATTGTCTCGAAACTTATGAGACATTAGCTCCTCCCACCCAATGGAAACCGCTCATCCGATGGTGTTGTCAACTTCCGATGCTTCTTCTCCTGATTCCCACGCTAAACATTCATGCCGATATAGTGTAAAACATTGATTCTAGGACTTTTTTACAAGGAGGAAAGTTCTCATGCCAACTGTCTTACCTAAGCCAAAAGATGCGCTCTATGTCCATTGTGAATTCAAAACAAGTCGGATATGATGGGGCAAACCAGCAATAATATTCTGTGAAGCATTCATAAAATATATCTAAATCATTATTTATTCAAGCAGTCACAGCAAAGTTCATTGTATTATGGTGGGTGATCTTATATGGTGTGATGAGGCTAAGGAAACATAAGCTTGAAGTCAGCACATTCACAAGCAAGCTGCTGATGCTAGGCAAAACGTTCTAAATAAATGTCTATTGAGCTATAGGCAAGAGTTGAAAGAAAAAGGCTTTTAGGCCAAACTAAAGGGGCACATTGAAGAATGATTGCCTAGTACAACATTTTTCTACATAATTTCGTATACACTTCAATAAAAACACTTTCCCCTATGTATATATGATTAATTAATATATTATTTGCAGCAATAACAAGGACTCTTTCATGTTATAAAGCAGGCACAATTTTCTACATGTCATCTTCTATGTGAAAACATTTCTGCAGCAGTTTAAACGCATTCTAAAGTACAATTCTACCATGGTCTGTAAATGGAATTCTCATTTTAGAAGTAATTTCCTCAAATTCCCTCCCTTTTGGAGATTTTAATCATCATATAAATTTGGTTTCACATTCAAATTTAAATCTAGAAAGCACTTTCGTCTTCAGATGTGTCACGTCTTTTTCTTTTAATTCCCATATTGTGTTTAAGTGATTTCATGTAGTCGTCATTTATTATTCCACATAGCTCCACATCTCTGTCATACATTTTCCTTTGAAATTTTTCCTCTCTTTTGCGCATGAAGTATTTACAGCTCAGAAATAGGACGTAAACAAATAATAAGCAAAGTCCTAATATTAGTATTGGCATTAGTATTTCTTTTAATATACCCTTTTCATCTGTCGAAAACCAATTTCCGATTGTGCTCAATCCTTTTCAAAAAGATTTGTACAAACTTGGTGTTTCCAATTCATGTAATTCAGGTTTCCAGCACATTTAACAGCAGAGTTCATAGTAAGTATAACTTGGAACGTGCCTTTCCATCTGGGTTCATGACAAGTCTTCCGAACGTGCTTCTTGATCAAGACCCAATCACCAAGATTGATGGTGTGGCACTGCTCTTGATGGGAGTCTTGTGTAGCAGCCGATACCTGATGAGAGACAGAACTAACCAAATCAGCGAGCGTCTTGCAGTAATCCAAAATCATATAATCTGTGATGTTCGCAAGGGCCTTTGTGGGCACAGCTGGTAGTCTCATTGCCCTTCCCATCAGAATCTCATGCAGGGATAATCCTGTCGTCCTGTCTGGAATACTTTGGACACTCATTAGCACCAATGGTAAAGACTCTGGCCATTTCAACAAAGTCGAAGTACAAACTTTTGCTAATCTGAACTTTATTGTTCTGTTAATCTGCTCAACTATGCCTGACGCTTCTGGTCTGTAACTGCAATGTAACTTCTGTTCAGTTTGTAGAGTAGCACATAGCATGTTCATCACTTCGTTATTGAAGTGCGTTCCTCTATCTGACTCAAGGAGGACCACATCCAGAACCTCGGTATGATCTCTCGCAATAACAGTTTAGCTACAGTGAGACTGTCATTTCTCCTTGTTGGGTAGGCTTCCACCCATCTCGAGAATACACAAATGATCATCAGGGTATATCTCAACCCGTTATATACAGGCATCTCGATAAAATCCATCTGTAGTCTGTTAAAAGGGCCAATTTGATCTCCCTATGTGTGTGCTTCTGACGTGTTTTCTTCCCTACATTTAGCTGTTGAGATGTGACACACCTTCTGCAATTTTCATCTGCAGTCATTCAGAACCTAGGATTAAACCAACTTTGTTGGAAAAGTCTCACCATGGCATTTCTCCCTAAACTTGTGTACCCATGGTAATATTGGGTCATTGGAAACAACAAGATATCAGGCAACACTGGCCTTCCATCGGCTGACATCCAAATATAATTTGCATTTTTTGTACATCCTGACCTGATCCACCCATTTTGTTCAGTTTCAGACACATTTTCCTGTATCCTTTTCAGTTCCTCCCAAGTATCAGTTATTTCAATCATCATTATAAAACCACTTTCTTCCTCAGATTCGCATGTGAAACTGCCATTAAATGTGCATGCTAGTAATACACAGTACCTGGCTATGGAGTCAGCGTATCTGTTGCTCATGGCAATGTACCCACTGCCTGTTGGTTTCCTGGACATTTTACAACAGCAATTTCACTGGGTAACTTTTGAACCTCAAGCAAATCTCTTACATGCTGTCCGTTCCAAATAGGTGTTCCTGTGGAAGTAAGAAAAACGCGCTGCGACCATAATTGCCCAAAATCATGAACTACGCCAAAACCATACTTGCTATCCGTAAAGATGGTGACTCTCAATTGTGCAGTTAAACTGTAAGCTCGTGTTAGGGCAATTAACTCGGAAACTTGTGCTGAGAAAACAGACTGAAGCCAGGAAGCTTCAATCACATAATTTATGGAGCACACAGCATATGCTGCTCCTAGTGTGCCTTCATTTCCTCTTAGGCGTGAACATAAACAAATAGGACCTGATCAGGCTCATTTAGTGGTTCATCCTTTATATCAGGTCTTGGCTTTGTGCATAGTTTAGTGACACTTAGGCAATCATGATCGAACTCTTCACATTTGTCATTTTGTTCAATTACAGGCATCAAAGTTGAAACATTTAAGACATTGCAACGTTTGATAACAACATTGTCAAATGTGAGCAAACTCTGCTCGTGTCTGGTCAACCTATTATAGGTTAAATGCTGTGTTTTAGTTTTTGTCAACAATAATTCCACAGAGTGTGGGACCATGACAATTAAAGAGTGTCCCATCACCATATTTTCACTGCTTTTCAGACTAGCACTCACCGCGGCAACTGCCTTCAATCAGCCGGGGAGTCCTGCCGCTACAGTATCACGTGTGGTAGAAAAATAGGTCACAGGTCTTCGGGCCCCTCCATGTGTCTGTGTTAAAACTGATAATACACACCCATCTCTTTCACTGCAAAATAGTGTAAACTCTTTTGTATAATCAGGCATTCCTAGAACTGGGGCGCAACACAACTTCTCTTTCAGTTCTAGGAACTCTTTGGTACACTCGTTGTCCCAAGGAAGATGATCAGACACGCCTCAATGTGTCAGCCTCAGTAGGGGCTTTGCTATCAATGAAAAGTTCAGTTTCCACTGTCTACAGTAGCCGACCATTCCTAAGAACATTTTGATCTTTTTCTGGGTTTGAGGTGGATTCATCTGCAAGATGGCTTCCACTCGCTCTGGTGACACCTTTCTTACTCCTTTCATGATGATGTGTCCCAGATATTGATTGTCTTTTTGACAGTACTGCCGTTTACCTGGAGACACTTTGTGTCCTTTTTCTGCCAAGTGATTCAGAAGTGCAATGGTGTCCTACTTACAAGCTTCACGTGTATCTGCTGCTATTAGCAGATCATCAATATATTGTACAAGGGTAGACTCACAAGGCATTTGCAGGGACTCAAGGTTTCTTTTAGGATCTGATTAAAAATGGACGGACTCTCTGTATACCCTCGAGGAACACAACACCACGTCATTGTCTTATATTGGAAGACAAATGAAAATAAATACTGGCTAACTTCGTGCAACAGCACTGAAAAGAAAACCTGACACAAATGAATGACTGTAAACCATTCTGCAGTTCCTAGAATTTTGAAAAGTACAATAGCAGAATTTGGGACAACAAGGCACCACTATTTCATTGATCCGCCTCAGGTCCTGGACAATCCTATACTTTCCATTAGGCTTTTGTCAACCCATTATGGGTGAATTACATGGGCTGCCAATCAACTCTCTTAATTTGCCTTTCTGAAGCATGTCTTCAATTACCGGTTGTATTCCTGCAATAGTTTCTGGGGACAAATGATAGGCTGGTGTTTTAGGAAAAATAGCATTTGGTATTAGTTTGACTTGGACTGGTTCTACACCTTTTATACGTCCAATGTCTTTCTCTGTGTAGGAAGCTAGCTCTGTATATACTATGCCAAAGTAAGGTATAGTGTGCAGAGTCCAGTGGATCCCCAGAGGTATAGCAGAGGCTAAATTAGATAATCACTAACTGCTCTATTTGTGGTAGTGTGGTCGAGAAGTTAGGCTTATCAGAGGGTGTGTTAAGCATTTATTGTATTCACTCAGACAAGAACTGATGGCACACATTCAGAGACAGAATCCAGGCGAATTAGGTAAGTATGAAAAAGGCATACTTATGTTTTATTTCTATAACCAAGAAGAACTTGGCACAGGTAGGTAAAATATACTTTCAAATGCAAGGCTGTACACAGAAATACAGTTGTAGTTGAAATTGGAATCGTTACCGGTTTGTATTTGCTTTCAAAACAGTTCAGAATACATTGAAATTACTTTGGATTACTTTTGTGTTACTTTTTAGTTACATCGACTAATCGTGGTGATGTGCCTAGACAGCACACCGTGGGTCCTCCAATACAAAGGTAAGTAAGACAATTTTACATTTTAAACACAGTTACTTTTGTTTCATACAAAAACAGGTCGACGGAACATTTCAGAGGAAAAATCACCACATGGGGTCCGATGGAGAAAAATAATTGTATTGGTTTGCCGTTCAGTAAATGACTTACAATGCTGGGTATTTGGGGTTAGAGTCAAGGTTCACCAAGGTTCAAGGAGGCGCTCGAGTTGCACCACCAGAGGCCCTAGGGCGGCCGGGTGCACAGTGCAGGGGGCAATGTTAGCCAATGGGGCTAGGGGGCTGCTCGGTTGAGGGAGCAAAGCTCATGGGGTTAAGATCAGCACTGCAGGGACCAACAATCAGCACAAGAGCTGCACCACCCGCGGTAGGGAGGCGGCTGGGTGCAGTGTGCCCAGAGATGTCGGGAGCCCTGGTGATTCCAATGGAGATCTCCGGTTTGGAAGAAATGCTGCAGATTCGGTCAAGGAGGTTTCCTGAGCGCGACCACTGACAAGAGAGGTAAATTGGATTATTGAGGAATGCCTGGACACCGTCGGTTGGGCCACCCAAGGTCAAAGGGGCGATGGGTGCAGGGATGTCTTTGGGCATCAGGTTTTCTTACCAGCTCCGGTCGCGGACAGGGTGACCTCTCAGGTTGAGGCTGCAGGAGTCGGGTGGAAGATCAAGACAGGTTGGGGATCATCGGATCCTGGGTCAGGATCACTGGGGAGACCTTCTTGTGCTTTTGGGCCACTCAAACTCGGCAGCGGTGTCGGGTGCAGAGTAGTGCAGACCTGCGGATCCGACTGGATTCGGGGTCTGTATTTGAGTCTTGGATTGAGCAAATCTGGTGCTCACGAGAGACAGAGTCCATTTTGTGAAGGCAGGGAAGGTCCACTGGGTTCTGGATGGCTGGTGGCTGCTGGACGTGCAGGGGTTTCGCTGGGTGCAGATCAAAGTCGGGACAGGCCGGTAGGGCTGGGGCCAAAGCAGTTGTTGTACTCTTCTTCCTAGTTCAGTACTGCTCTTCAGTCCTTTTTCTTTCTTCGTCTTCAATCTGAGGATGCAAGGTTCAGAGTTGCCCCTAAATACTAAATTTAGAGGCTTTATAGGGGTGTGCAGGTTGGAACCAATGGGTCATTTCCTTGGGGTGAGTACACCCCCTATTATGCTAGCCTCCAGTGGGAGGGGGGAATGAGCCCCTCTCTAGTTGGATGTGTCCCCTCATCTTCAAGATGGAGGGGACTGAGATGTGTGCTTCACCTCACCTCTCCCATCTGAGGGGTGGGGTTGTCAAAGGTGGGCACAGCATTCGTCTTGACTTGATTTTCCCGCCGATTCTTCTGCCCAAAGTGGGGGTCACAACAGGTGGGAGCCAATTGCTGGGGGAAGCAAAAGGCAGGGCCAGCTAACAAAGGTGGCAGGTCTTTCAAGCTTCCCCTTCGTGGACCCAGCCCATCCTGGGGGAGGAGGCATGACACCTCTGCCCAGCATGGGCTTTGTTTCCGAACCCAGAGAGCTGAGGCCCTCTACCCAGAGGTCCAGAACCCTGTCTGGCGGTGGCAAATGGCGGGTAAAGCAAACTCAATAAGATGACAGATGGAGTGCTGAAACTTTTCAGACACTCACCCGCAGTCACTATTAGATCTGGGTTGAATCCATCATTTTTCTTTTGCTCACTTTGACACCCCAGTTCAGACCCAGCCATATGCAAAACATTCTTGACCCTGTTCCTCATGGGAACAGACCAGCCTGAACTATCAAGTCAGGTCTTCCTTGGAACGGAATCAAGCATCCTGGGACCGTTTTCGGGGCAACAACCCTCATCAGCCAGGCTAGCTTGAATCCAGTGGCAAAGTGAGCAAGGGACCCACGTCTGGGCATGGCAGGTATGCATTCAGGAACCACACCAAGGCTGGTCGTTTTTCAGGTGGCATTTCTAAGATGTCCTCTGAGTGCATTTTACATTAAACTTCACACTGGCATCAGTGTGGTTTTAATGTGCAGAGAAGTTTGCTACCAAACTTCCCAGGTTTCAGTAAAGCCATTGTGGAGCTGTGGAGTTCGTAATGACCAACTCCCAGACCATATACTCTTTATGGCTTTACTGCACTTACAATGTCTAAGAATGGGCTTTTACACTGTAGGGGTACAGTGCTCATGAAACTGTACCCTCGCCTGTGGTCTAGTGCAGCCTGTTAGATGGGTGACTTTCCTAGGCCACAGGCAGTGGATGTGCCATGTCGACTCTTCCCTTTTCTCTGCACCAAAACACTCTCTAAGGGATGCACAATAGGTGCTGCAGCCCTTAGAGGCCTTCTTCGGTCACAGTGCCCTTGGCACCCAGGGTACCTTTTACAAGGGGCTTACTTGTGGCCAGAGATGGGCCAATTGTGGGTACAAATGTACAGTTTTGGGAAGGAACACAGGTGCTGGGGCCTGGTTAGCAGGATCCCATCACACACTCAGTCAAGTTGGCATCAGGTATCTGGCAAAAATTTAGTGGGTAACCATGCAAAAAGGGGCACTGTCCTATACCCTGTGAAATCCCAAACCTCGGCGTTTTCCAGTGATATTCTGGTAATTCAGAAATTGTCAATAGAGGGAACATTCCTACTTCAGCGTTTTATCTCATCATTTTAAAATCAACAGCCGCATCATGGGTCTGGAATGCAACACCGTCCGGTGCGCAGTATATTGTGCAATTTAACTTACACAGCAGAACTTTTCCTAACAGATTTACTGTGCTAGTATCACAAACCACAAATTGATGCTTTTCTTCAAAGGTTCCTATTTTTACTGGAACATCTTTTGTTTTTGTTTATTTGTAACCCCAACTACTTGGATTGTTTTCCCCGAGAGAGGCAAGCCTGGAACTTCCACTGTTCTAACTGTGGAACGGGTAGCTCCCATGACAATCAGGAAAGACACGTCATGACCATAAACATTTGCATCTACATATGGGCCACTTTGATCTACCTCTAAGACTGCGCCAAATAC
This sequence comes from Calotriton arnoldi, assembly GCA_963921515.1. Lineage (NCBI taxonomy): Eukaryota > Metazoa > Chordata > Amphibia > Caudata > Salamandridae > Calotriton > Calotriton arnoldi. Next base: position 893,878 of record CAWUFW010005009.1, on the reverse strand, counting down.
ACAATCTTCTCCTTCTCTCAGGCACCATCATTGTGTATTATCAGAAGCGAACTCATCATTTTCAAATAATGGGTATTGACCTAAAACGTCCTGATTTTGGTTTTGGAATTGTGGCATTGCATTCTGGAATTGATTTGCATAAAATGTTGGCATCTGATTTAAATTCAATTTGGGATTCCCCATTTTTGTAGGAGCAATGGGCATCGTCTGGGTTGGATTTTGCAATGGAGTCTGTATTTGCTGTATGAGCATCCTCTGACCTGTCATACTTGGGAATTTTGCATTAACTCTCCAGCATTTTCAGAATTAAATCGACAGTCTTGTTTCCAATGCCCCACCTGATTACAAATGTGACAAGGGGTGTCCTTTTTCATTGCAGCAATGTCTGTCCCAGATTCCACACCTGCAGGAAAACCTTTGCACTCCTTGCATGATTCCCTGATTTCCTGAAAAAGACGTTTTCTGAAAACCTTTCTGAGTCAACCTTTCCTGAGCCAACATGCATTTCTCCTTTATTTTCCTCAGCTTCATGTCCAATTCATCAATGCAATATTTTGCATAATGCAAGATCTCATTGAATGTCTTTGTCTGCCAGAGACAGTACTTTGCGTAATGTGAGCACTAATCTCTATTTTGAATCCTAGAACAAACTGAGATACAAAAATCTCCATATCCTTCTCCTCAGGATATTCACATGCCCTTTGCTGTTTAAACACCTGCAATAACCTTTCATAGTATTCATGAACTGTCTCCTTTGGCTCTTGTGTAGTTCTGTTAATCTTTAACCAATCAGTATCTCTGGGAGGCACTTTTCCTTTCAAAAAGGTCATAACTGCTTCATAATTCTCCATCACCGATGGTGATGGTGCACCAGTTCCTCTCTCTGTGGTTGTGCCAATGGCCACTGCACCGCTACCTTACATTCTGCCCATAAATCATATGGTAGCACAATGTCAAGAAACGTATCTAAGTCTCTCTACAATACCTTTGAAATCTTTACAAACCTCTCCACATGTGTGTACCACTCCAATGGCTTGTCTCTCAATTTTGGCAAATTATTTGAAAATGCTGTCAAATCACCTCTATTCCATGGAACATGTACATAGGTACCTCCAACTACTTCCCTCTGCCTCATCTAACTCCTCCTGCTTTCCCTCTGCTTCTCTCTTTTTCTTTTTCTGCTTCTTTGCCCATTTAAGTTCCAACTTTTCCACATCCTTCCATCTGCGTATTTCTTTGAATAGTTCAGTAATGTGCAAATGCATTCCTGTTATCCTCATATTTTCTATTGCTTGATCATCCAACTCAAATTTATAGCTACAAGGCAGGTTTACGTTATTAGAAAGATCCACATTGTACTTTCTCGCTCTCCCTACCGAATCCTCATGTATCATAGCAGCTCTCCGATTAATCTTCTTACACAAGTAGGTTAACTCATGCCTCTGTTACTGATCTAGATGATCAAAATCCAGGCAACCCATTATCAATTCTTCCATTTCTACTTTTTAATCTAGGGATATCCAATGGTTTGTCATTTCTTGTCTCTATTTCTTTTGGGGACTCTGTGACTTCTGCAGTTCTCTCCCTTGTAATTTCTTCAAGCCATGCAGGTAACCCTCCATCTTCGTTGCCAATTAAGTAATGTAAAGCTAAGGGAGTCATAAAGACTAGGCTTCCCCCGCCATCTATTAGAGCTTGAAATTTTTAGGGGGTCTCCACAGAACTATCTGAGCGTTTTGGGTTGCCGGTATATTTCCAATAACTGGTGTTGTTAAGACTTCTAGCCTTCTCCCAATTTGGGATGGTGCAGTAGGAACCATTCTAGGTGCAACTGGATCACTATCAATGGGAACCAAGCTATGGGTCGTCTCACAACTGGTAGAGCAATTTGCAAAACTTGTATGGGTCTCTCAACAGGAAGTGGATCTGCATCCACTGGAGCTGTAACTATAGTCTGACTGGCACCAGAACCCATCTTTCCTAGATCAGTATATTTTACAGTTGGTGGTGGTAGGGAAGACAACATTTGTTCTAATATTTCATCTCCCGAATTAGTATCTGACTCATCCCCTTCTTGCTTAACAGTCCTTACTCTTTTTTGTACTTTCTGATGTAAGAACTGGATATAATCTTGTTCCTTCAATAATAGCCTTTCTCAATCTGCGCTATTTATTCCTCATCTCACAAAGCCTTTGTATATTTTCACATCACTCTTCCTGTACTTCTCTGATGGCAACCTTTTCCCAAGCATTAAGAGCCTCATATTGCATGGGTCGAGGTGGTAGTTTCATCTCATGCAACTTTCCCTTCAAATGATCTAGGATTCTGGTATTAAATGCCCCATACCTCAGAAACCTTAAAGCACCCTCGTTTTCTGTAGGCCTCTCCCATTGTTTTAGCCATAGACATGAATTTAATCCATGCTTGGTAGTCATAATATATGCTGGAGTACCCTCAGGAAGTGCTTCCTCACCTTTTCGTTTGGGAATTGTGACATCTCCCCTGACAAATTTCTTAAAATCCTCAAAACATTTCATAATGACAGTCGAAATTTTCACGCAAAGTCAAACGTTTTTTTTTTACAAATTCTATTGTGTTTTTGCCACAAAGCAGGACCAGTATGGCCCTCATGCATATACAAGAAATTATTATAGAAAATCCTGGAACAATATAAACACATGGACCTGAACGTTGTCCACCCGACTGCCCGCCCACCTCAACCTATGTACAATGTCTCTATACAGAGGTAACACTAGTCTCCATTTCAGTCCCATAAGTCTCTTGACCAAATTGTCTTATTTCTGTGTCAAGTTGGAGTGCTTAGTGTGAACAGGGTCCAGAACCATACCCCTATAATCTTCCCAATGTAATCATATCTTCCAATGTTTTTGTGGACAACCCAGAGCCTGCAACACCGCCACCTCCAGCCCCAAAAAGTGGTTCATCCCTCTCTTCCATGCCCCTACCATAGGTGGAGTGGCTGCTTTCCATAGTCTAGCAGCATCTCTCTTTGCCAATGTGAGACCCAGGAACAGCAAATTAAGTTTATAGCGGTTTCCGCCAATGCTGTCTGTGCAATGCAGTAGAATTAATTTGGAATCCAGCGGAATATCCCAGGTGAGAACCACCCCAAGAGAAGACGTCACCCCCGCCAAAAGCGTGTCAGTGCTGTGCAGATCTAGACTGTGTGGAGGAAGGTACCCTCCTCTGCCCCACAGCGAAGGCACAGGGGAGAGTCAACAAGGCCCATACGCCATAGACGTATAGTAAGTTAATATAGTAAGCTCTGTGCAGATATTTCAACTGAATTAAACTGAGCTGCGATGACACCCCTGCACCCTGAGGGGCCCCCAAGACCTTTGTCCAGTCGTCCTCATCAATATTATCAATGTCTGCACTCCATGCCGCATATAGAGCCGGTAATGTAGTCCAACTAAATCTTGCTGATCTTATGGGTTTCGAGATCTCCCATCAATAATTTACCAAATAGTGGGCTAAACTCTGGCAATTCCTGGAGGTCCCTCAAGTAGGGGGAGATGGCATGTCGCAACTGTAAATATGTATAAATTTGGCTACGGTGCAGCTGATAATTCGATTGCATTTCCTGAAATGATTTAAGCAGTGTGCCCCACATAATATCGCCCAGCGTGGAAATACTGATGTTATCCCATTTATGAAACCCACTCAACTGGGCCACCTGTTGAAGGTAACTGCCTTGCCACAGTGATGCATCCCATTTAACTCCTCACCACCCAATTCTGGTCCATTGCCATATAGTGATCACTACCTTAGTAGCCGGGGCAGCAGTGCCATATCCCTCCCGCTGTATAGAAGGGCAAGTGCAGAAGTATCGCCCATCGCTCTGAAGCATAGACTGGATCCTCCGGAGGGCCATACCACGAAACATTATTAATCTGTAGGTGAGAGGCCGCGTAGTAAGATTGTACATCAGGGGCCGCAATGCCTCCACAATGATTGCACTGAAAACAAGTCCGAAGGGCAATGCACGATGCACCCACAACCCATAAAAATTGTCTCAGGACAGCGTTGATTTGTCAAAACCACACTGGAGGGATAACATATTGATGGTTCTGAAGTTGGTTTACTATACGAGGTAGGGAGACCGTTTTGAAAATAGCAGATCTGCCCAATAAGGACAACAGCAATGGGGACCAAGCCTTCACCTCTTCAATAACTTGCAAAAGTAGTGGGGCCATACTCTAGCTCCATGAAACACCCTGGTCAGAGAAACCCCCTAAATACTTGAACCCATGGGTAGCCAAGGTCAGGTCCTCCACCCACCTCATATCTCCAACCGTCTCACCTACGGGGAATAACACAGAGTTCCCCACGTTCATGTATAGTCTGGAAGTCTCTCCAAAAACCTGCATAATTTGTAAGATGAGGGGACCGAGTCAAGCAGATCTGTGAAAAAAAATGAAGCATAGTCAGCATAGAGGGCTATTCTGTCAGACAACGCCGAAGACCATTCAAATTCTTGCACTTGATCATCAATCCTGACCCAGGCAGCTAGCAACACCCGCAACCCAAACTGACGCATTGAGATCAGTGTACAAAAGCCGAATGTAGGCAAGGAATTGAGATCCCAGATTGACTCGTCGGAGTAACTCGAAGAGGTATCTCCATCTTACAGAGTCAAAAGCCCTGTCTATATGAGCCAGAAGTATCACCGCTGGCTGCCCTAGTCTATCCGCTAAGGCCAAAGCATTGTCTTATATTGTGGCATGTAGTACGGTGAGGCATAAAATCAGTCTGATCAGAGTGGACTAGGTCTGGCATACGTCAGCCTATTGGCCAAGGTCTTGGCCATGAGTTTTAGGTGTTTAAATGTGAGATCGGGCAAATGTGTATCCGGTGGGTGGCCTGGCTTAGGAAACACGACAATTTCAGTGTTTCACCAATCTGGCAGAAGCTGTAATACATTGAGCGCTGCATGTATCGCCCCTAATACAGGTTTCCTCATCTGTGGCATATAAGCCTTAAGAAATTCAGCCAGGAAACCATTGCACCTGGGGGCCTTTCCAGGATGCAGCTCTACCAGAGCCACCGATAATTCTTCTTTGGTAATCAACTCATCCAGCTGTGCACGGGTCATATCAGATATGGATCTGGGAGGTATAGCCTGGATAAAATTAACAATATATTTTGGTCCCAGGATATTGCGCTGGTCACACAACCCATGAATGTACTCAGCAAAGCTTTGGGCGATGGCCTGGTAGCCTGACACCAAATCCCCATGGCCATCTCATATCAATGGTACCCGGGGGCGCCACAGCTGCTGCTTGGCAAAGTTGATGCTGCATCTTGCTGGATTTGCCTCCACATTGATATATACAGCTCTGTGAAGCCTGCCATATATGATTAGCGTCATCTAGTAGCAGTTGGTGATATTGCTGCTGAATCAGACCTAATTGTCTGCACGCTATTTCATCCTCTCGCTCATGGCCATGTTCCTTGAGTGTATGCATCTGCACCTTGAGGTCTGTCAATGACAGGGTACTATGCCTTCATTCCACCATGCAAAAGCTGATATCAACTCCCCAGAATATCGACTTCATGGCCTCCCACAAGATCGCTTTGGAGGATGCTGTTTCCATAGTAAGAGAAAAATATTCTGTAATTGCCTAGTGTTGAAGTGACCTTGTAAGGAGGACGACGCCGGGGCGGACCGGAAGTGGAGAAATGTTGCGACACTTCCATGCGGACCGGAAGCTGGCAGCGGTCTAGCAGTGAATCAGGCGAGTGGGGAGGAGACCGTGACGAAGGCAGAAGAGGGCTGCACAAAAGACGCGGAGGAGCAGGAGACGAAAGGAGGTATCGGAGGAAGAGGGACGGAGAGCGTGAAGGAGAGCGGTAAAGCGGAGGAAGGCGAGAGCGAGGAGGAAGGCGAGAGCGAGGAGGAGCAGACGAGACGAGGACAGAGGAGTATATCGTACACCTCTAACAAACCCGGTGGGCCGGAGGAAGGAGAAGATGCCCCGGGTCCCGCTGCCACGGTCCCGGAGACGGGCCGTGGCCCAAGGCAAGTGGCCCTCCGGGGATCGTTCTGGTGGGGGAGGTGGGGAGGTATGGGGAGGTAGGGCACTGAAGTGGTGAGGGTCCCCTTTGATAGAAAAAAACCCACACGAACCCTCCCTGCACATACGACTTGGTGACTGTAGCACAAACCCAAACCTACACAAGCACAGTTATTGACCCCGACCTGTTTTGTGTTCTTTTCTTTCCCCGCCCTCCGAGTGAGTCCAAGCAAGGTGAAAGAAACCCAGGAGGACCCCGGCCCATCCAACCCCGACATCCCGGAACCAGAGACTGAAAAGAGAGACTGCCTCTAACCTTTTTTATTTTGTGTTGACAACCCTCACCCACGTAACGCCTGAAGAAAGATAAATAAAGACCTCATGTACACCATAATACGGCATCTTGTGGTCTCTCACACCCCGGCGACGCTAACACACCTACAATTGGTGTCAGAAGTGGGATCCTCTCCTCTGGTGTCGAACCCTGACACAGCCCGCGCCTGTAACCATGGAAAGCATTATCACTCAGCTTGCGGAGGGGCAACGGCACCTGCAACTGGTGTTTGAACAGCAGGCCCATACTGCCCTGAAAGACCGGGAAGCACTACAGGACGCCCTAAGGGACCAAGCAGCTCTTCTCACGTCAAACCAACAGGTACAAGACACGGCCATACTCCGGCTTACGGATGCCATTGTTAGTACCCGAGTGCGCCCAAACGTCCCTGGCTCCGTCCTGCAGAAGTTTCAGGAGGGGGATCACCCTGACTATTTCTTCATTAACTTTGAAAGGGTCGCGACTACAGCTGCCTGGCCCCAAGAAAGGTGGGGCCAATATATTGCCCCTCTCTTGTCAGGGGAATTACAAGCAGCCTATCAGGCCGCCAACCCCGCCGGTACAACACCCTATGCGGATGTGAAGAGGAGCATATTGGAACGATTGGGGTGTGATCAGGACTATTATAGAGCCAAATTCAGGAAAGAGAGGTGGACCACCGGGGACAACCCGCGTGCACTGTATTGCAGGATTAAGGACCTGGGAAATCGTTGGATGACACCCCAAACCTCCAGTATGGAAGAAGTGACAGAAAAAGTGTTCATGGAGCAGTTTCTGGATGCCCTACCAGCAACAACCCGTTCCTGGGTAAAACAACATCCCAACCTCACCTCTGCAACGGCTGTGGACTTGGCTTGTGCTTTTCACAGATCCCCAGAGTTCAAGGCTGGTGTATCACGGACCCCTTTATTTGCCCCAAGAACCACACACAGACCCGATACAAAACCCCAACCAGTACCCCGTGCAATCCCCAGACCAGTACAACCCATCCCAGGTCCAGGCGGGCAGGGTCCTCAATGTTACCACTGTGCAGAGTGGGGACACATAGCCCGGAGGTGTCCCCACCGACTCCCAGCAACAGAACCAATGGACGTGGGGTACTCTAGGGGGCAAATCTATGTGACCGGCAAGGGTCCCCAACAATACAGGAAGGAAGTATTGCTAAATGGGAAAAAGCACCAGGCGCTTTTGGACACTGGGTGTCAAGTGACAGTGGTAGACCGAGCCCTAGTGTCCCGACCCCAAATACGAGAGACAGAAAAGGTAAACGTCACCTGTGTCCACGGGGACACTAAATCCTACCCCGTGGTGGAGGTCCTGCTGGACGTATCAAACGACCCACAAGTGCGAAAGGTGGGGGTTATACCCTCACTTCCGGAGGCAGTCATTATTGGCACGGACCACCCCAGGTTTGAGCAGTATTTGGATGAGACAAAGGGGGAGGGCTTACCCTGGTTACATGAAGCCCCTTTCAGAGACAGTGACTTGGAGGACACAGCAGGAAAGAATAGGAAGAGCAGGAGTGAAAGACGGAGGGAGAAACGGCTACATACGCAAACACAGACATCACGCCATGCTTTTCCTCTCTCCCTTACAGACCCGGTTGAGACAGCCCCGGTTAGTTTTCGATCAGCTCAGAGGGAAGACAACACCCTTTTCCATGCCTGGGAACAGGTGCAGGAACAGGAGCCCGACAAGGTAGGACCATACTTCTTCATAAAAAGGGGTTTGCTATATAGAGCCATAAAAGGGGGAGAAAACATCAACACACAGCTCACTGTACCCCTTCCTTTCCGTGACCACGTGTTGCAGCTAGCTCACAACCACACAGGGGGCAGGCACTATGGAAAAGAAAACACGCTGAAATACCTTTTGAACAAGTTCTACTGGCCAGGGGTATACAGGGACGTGGCGAAGCATTGTGCGGCCTGTGTGAGGTGTCAATATACCAACCCCGAAGGGATAAGAAAGGCCCCTTTGTTCCCCTTGCCCATCATAGACATCCCATTCAAGCGTGTCGGTATGGACCTGGTGGGTCCCCTGCCTCTCTCAGCCAGAGGCCATCAGTACATCCTGGTCGTAGTAGACTACGCGAGCAGGTACCCGGAGGCTTTTCCTTTGTCGTCCATGACCACCCCTAATATAGCCAGGGCCATGGTTGCTTTGTTTTCCAGGGTGGGGTTCCCATCAGAAGTACTCACTGACCAAGGGACCCCTTTTATGTCCCGTCTCATGGCACAGGTCTGTAAGATACTAGGTATCCGTCAGATCCGAACTTCCGTTTACCATCCCCAAACAGATGGCCTTGTGGAGCGTTACAACAAAACCATCAAGAACATGCTCCGCAAGGTCATCTCAGAGACCGGAAGGGACTGGGACCAGAAACTGCCCCTTATCCTCTTTGCTATACGAACACATGAGCAGAGGTCACCAGGATATTCTCCGTTCGAGTTATTGTTCGGGAGAAAACCCCGAACATTACTAGATATGGCAGTAGAACAGTGGGAAGAGGAAGAAGAGGAAGGACAACCCCTACCGAAGTATGCAGCTGACTTGAAGTCAGCGGTCTCTAGGATATGGGGCTTGGTACACGAGAACATGGAAAAAGCCCAAAATGTACAAAAACACTACTACGATCGAAACAGTCAGCTGAGAGAATTCACACCAGGGGAAAAGGTACTCCTCCTACTCCCGTCAACAGAGAACAAGCTTTTAATGAAATGACAAGGTCCTTATGTTATTGAAAAGAGAATAACCCCAGTCACGTATAGCGTTTTGCAACCCCTGCGGGTTGGTGGAAAACAGATATACCATGTCAATCTGTTGAAAAAATGGGAAGAACCAGCTGTGTCCACTGCTACAGGACAGTCGGCATTGCTTGTGAATACCGAGAGACCCCTGGAGATTTCTACAGCAGACACCCAGGGAGAACCGAATGAGAAAGCCCCAATCGGGGACATACTGTCCCCGGAACAACAGACCCAACTGAGTGCCATGTTGGAACAATTCCCTAACCTCTTTTCCTCCATACCGGGGTTGACCACCATGGTCCAACATAATATCGTTTCCTTAGACCAGACCGTCATTAAGCAGAAACCCTATCGAATCCCGGCAGCCAGAAGGGAAGCGGTGGAGAAAGAAGTAACTGCTATGCTACAGGCACGTATCATAGAACCCTCCTCGAGCAACTGGTGCTCCCCAATTGTGATTGTGCCAAAACACCATCTCTTTATTCCCCAGGGACACTACATGAAGCGCTATCTGTTCTTCAAAGCTAACTGGAACTATATTCTCCCTGAGCGCTACACTTGCCAACCCAAGTGCCTGTCCACCGGTGGGTCGCTATGCCCTCTTTGGACCTTTAGAGTCACCCTTAGAGTGCCTATACATCTAGCACTTAGTACATTGAAGTACAAACCTCCTTGTCTGCTTATCATAGAATCCCTTCTTATTAGGATCAGACTGGGACTGGTTACCACTACTCCATTGTGAATTATTTTGAGGGCCTTAGGAGAACTCCTTATTTTTAAGTCCCCTCTCTCCTTCTTTTGGTTGGAACTCTGACCACCTTTGTGGAAGGCCCCCTCAGACACCTTTTTGGACATTCTGGTGCAAGCCTCAGCAACTTTCCTTGGGTCAGTCAGCTTACTGTCAACTAGGTGCTGGCACAACTCTGCAAAACAAATCCTGAGCATGTGGTCTCTCATAATCAGATTGTACAACCCATTATAATCATTTACTTTGCTGCCATGCACCTAACCATTCAGTGCCTTGTTGAAGAAATCCACATAATCTACCCAAGACTGGTTGGGGAGCTTCTGGCTGTCCTTGAACCTTTGGCAGGGCTCATCCCACACTTTCCAATTAACATGGCTTTCATGAGAGTGTACCTGGCTTGGTCCCCAACCTCTAGTATTAGAAGTGTGTCACGCCCCACAGTATGCACATGTTTCCATAGCCTACCCCCCAATTCAGGGACCTTGAGTACCCTCATGGCTACCTTTTTGGCAGAAAAACCTTTGTCTATGTTGTGTCCCACCACATAACTGGGTACCAGAGCCTTAGGTATGCAAATTCTTTTGTCTCCCCATGTACTGCGGGTATGCTGCCACCATCACTGTTAGATCGGCTTGTCTGGCTTTGATGTCCAGCTCTTTCTAACTCAGTTCACGAGCCAGAAGAATTTTCTTCTCTTCCAAGGCACTTTCAGCCTTTTTCTCCTCCATTTTAAATTAGCCATTTGCAGTTTAAACTCTGTCCTCTCCACCAGTTCTTCTGGAGATAGGCCATGGGAACAGACACTGCTCCTTCCCTGGCAAGGAGTTCCATTCTAGGGGTCAAATGCTCCCCTTCTGCTTCAGGTGGTTCCTCCACCTCCTCATCCTCTCCTGTGGTCTCACCCAGTATGGTGTGAGCTTCTGCCCAGGCCTTCAGTGCCTTTTGCACTTTCACCTTCCGGATGGTGCTCTTGGTAGAAAGTCTAAACTCCTTGAGCTGGGCTACAGTATATAGCTCCATGTTAGCCAACTCAAATCCCATGCCTGCGGGTGTGGTTTCAAATCCAACAGACAGAGACATGATTTTGGAAAATCAAAAATGCCAGTCAGGGAGAATGTAAAATTTGAATTGGTCTTGGATATGGGACGGTAGGTACACCAAATCACTGTATGGTACTGCACAAAATACGAGATGAAGATGCGTGGGATCCACTGGCAAGCACCTTAGGTTCACTTCCAAGGGTCCAGGACTGGTTCCATACCACTTGGCAGGGTAGACTCACAGATGGCAGAGTCCAGGTGCAGGAGTTATAAGCCTGTTATGTCTCTGAGGCTTCAGATCAGGAGGCCAGCCAACTAGCCCTAGGAGTCACTTTGGGTTCTGGGGTCAAGTGATGCAGGTCCAGTCGTTCTCACCCAGGCAGGAGGGCAGCAGGCCAGCAGGTCAGCACAGCATAGCAAAGCAGGAGAGTAGCAGTCCAGCAGTCCTTCAGCAGCACAGCAGTCCTTCTTCCTGTCAGAGTATCCACAGGTGCAGAAGTGTACTGTCTTAGTGGTGTCTGAGGTCCAGTACTTATACCCATTGGTGCCTTTGAAGTGGGGGAGACTTCAAAGACATGTCTTTTAAAGTGCACAGAGGTCCTCCCTCCTGCCCTTGCTCCAGACTCACTACAGGGGGTATGCAGCTCTTTGCGTGTAGACAGGACATACCCTATTCAGGTGTAAGTGAGACTGTGCCCAGCTTCTCCTTCCCATCCTGCTTCAGATGGCCCATTGAGACACACCTAAGCTTCCATTGTGTGTGGCTGTCTAGGAGGAATACTTAAAGCCCAACTGCCAACTATACCCAACCATGTGATAAGAGACAGGGTATAGGAACCACATGGCTAAAGCAAGAAAGTGCCAACTTTCTAAAAGTGGCATTTTCAGAAACGCAATTTGAAATCCAACTTCAACATAAATTTGGATTTTAAATTGTGATTCCAGATTCACCACACTTGAAGGGTTTAACTCATCCTAATTAGAAATTACACTTATAAAATGTAATAAGGATTTCCCAATGTTATTCCATTGAAGAGATAGGCTTTGCAGAAGCGGAAAATGAATGTGAGAGTTTTTCACTACCAGGACATGCAAAACTTAAAAGTACATGTCCTACCTTTTAAGTACATTGCACCCTGCCCTCTGAGTTGTCCAGGGCCTACCTTAGGGATGAGTTTTAAGTATAAAAAGGGAAGGTTTGGGCCAGGCAAAAGGTTTATTTGCCAGGTCGGAATGGCAGTGTAAACTGCACACACAGGCTCAGCAATAGCAGGCCTGAGACATGGTTAGAAGGCTACTTATGTGGGTTGCACAAGCAGTGATGCAGACCCATGGGTGGCCAGTTATGGTTTGCATGGCTGTTGTGTGAATTATGGATTGTGAAAATAATCATGCAAAACACTAGTTTGGAAATACCGTTCATTTAGTTTGCAGGCCCTGGGCACATGTAGGGCACTTCACTAGGGACTTATAAGTAAACTAAATATGCCAATTGGGTATGAGCTAATATTTCTGTGTTTAGGGGGAAGGCAAAACATTGGGGGAAGACCAGCCTAAGGCCATCAGGTCTCTCACTTTGACACCATCTTTCCAATAATAAACTTTGCTTTTACATACCATTGTCATCTGCTGCGTTGGTTCAGTTGGCTCAATCAAAAATTAAGCAAGGCTATAGTTCCCAAAATGCACTGGGATATTGTTAGATTTGGGGGTCTCTAGTTGGCATAGGTAGGTACCTGTGACAAATAGGGACCCTTGCGTCTAGTCAGGGTGAGGGGCTACACTCCTAAAATAACCCCTGCTCACCCCCTTGGTAGCTTGGCACGAGCAGGCAGGCTTATCTCAGAGGCAGTGTGTAAAGCATTTGTGAACACATACAGTAATACAGTGACAACACTACAGATGGACACCACACAGGTTGTATTATAAAAATAGTATTTTTATATAGACTTAACACAAGACCAAACAACAAAAATCCACAATACTGTACTCAAAAATAGACTTGAAAAGGTTATAAAATAGTTCAGTTTTCTCAAGTTGTAGATGCGACACTTTACTCTCAATGTACCTTGAATGCGTAACGCAAAGAAAACAAAAGGGTCGCAGGGAAGGTGATGCGTCGGTTCCGTACACTCAGGGGAGTGGATGCGTCGGTTCCTTACTGCTGCGCAGGGGAGTTGATGCTCGCTTCCTTACTGTGTGGGAGTTGATGCGTCGGTTTCTTACTGCTCTCCGGTGCGATGCGACAGATGGCACCTCGATGCGATACTCTTCTCCGGTGCGATGCGATAAAAATGGCGTCTTGGCTGCGATGCGACAACGTTGGTGCGATGCGTGCACGCCCGACGGCCGTGCGGCGACTCGATGATCTTGGGAGCCGCGACAGGCCCTGTGACGCGCTTCTCCGGTGATGCGACGATGTCCTCTGTGGCAGCGTCCCGCTTCTCCGGCGATGCGCCGCGCTTCGGCGATGCGATGATGACAGCGGCAGCGGCGTCTCGCTTCCTCGGCGATTCGATGACAGCGGCTGCAGCGGTGACACGCTTCTCGTTGTTGCGTCACGCTTCCAGCTCCCAGCGACACGCAGTCTCTCAGAAGACCCAGCACAGCAGCAGGCACTTCAATTCCCAGCAAGGGAATTCAGGGGGGAGCTGGTTGGTGAAGTCTTGTATCCCTGAGACTTCAGGCAGGAGGCAAGCTCTAGTTCAAGCCCTTGGAGATTCTTCTTCAAGTTGATAGAAAGCAAACTCAGGCCTTTTCTCCTTTCTTTGGCAATGAAGCGACCACTGCAGGCCAACCCCCAAACACACAGCACAGGGGTAGTCTCCTCCTTTAGCTTCCTGGTTCTTCTCCTCAGCAAAGGTTCGTCTTGATTCCCAGAAGTGATCTAAAGTTCTTGGGTCTGGGTCCCAATATTTATACTACTGTTCTCTTTGTTCTCTGAAGGCAGAGAGGCCTTTGCCTAGTCCAAAACCAGTTCTGGTCAGTCCTGGAGCACTTTGTTTTTCTGACTCCTTCTTTCCTTTCACAATGTAGGCCAGGGACATCAGACACACCACAGGAGGTGGAGCCAGCATTGTGGAGGAAAGGCACAGCCCTATTCAGGTCCCAGGTGCAACTCCTCCCTCCTATCTGCATGCAGATCTCTCTATTCAGCCCTGTGCTGACTCACCCTGTCTCCTGGAAGCCCCCAGCCCCTGTCACTCAAACTCCAGACAAGGAATACACAACCTAGCAGAGGCAGGCTTGGATAGTTAGGCAAGAAAATACCTACTTTCTAAAAGTGGTATTTTCAAACACAGAATGTTAAAACCAACTTCACTAAAAGATGTATTTTATCATTCTGAGTTCAGGCGTACTAAACTCGAATTTCTACCTGGTTCCCTGAGTCAGTTAGGATTATAAGATGTAATAATCTAACTGCCCATTCTGGCCTATGGGGAACAGGTAGCCTTGCAATAGTGAAAAACGAAAATGGCTATAATTCACTATTAGGACATGCCACACACACCAGGGCATGTCCTACCTTTTACCTACAATGCACCCTGCCCTTGGGCCTACCTTAGGGGTGACTAATATGTATAAAAGGGAAGGTTTAGGGACTGGCAAGTGGGTACACTTGCCCAGTCAACATGGCAGTACCAGACTGCCCACAGGCTCTGCAATGGCAGGCCTGAGACACACTTTACAAGCTGCTCCGGTGGGTGGCACAACCAGTGCTGCAAGCCCACCAGCAGCATTTGATTTACAAGCCCTGGGCACACGCAGTGCACTGTACTAGGGTCTGACAGTAAGCCAAACAAGCCAATCATGGAGTCACTAATCCATACATCAATTTACCATAGGGAGCACTTGCACTGTGGCACTGAACAGCAGTGGCACAGTGCCCAAAAGCATCTAAAACCAGCAAAAACATAAGAGGCAACAGCAAAAAAATGGAAGGGAGACCCACGCCAATGGTGCCAGGTCTAACACGTGTCCCATCCAGCTGAAATGTGGGGAGAACTACCCTACCTCCGGGGAGTTCTCATCACTAAGGCGGAAAAATCTGGACAGACCATCAGCATTGCCGTGTTCTGTACCAGGGCGGTGTTCCACCGTAAAGTCCATCCCCTGTAGGGATATGGACAACCCTCAAAAGCTTTGGATTCTCACCCCTCATCTGCATCAGCCATCTGAGGGGCCTGTGGTCTGTCTGAACCCGGAAGTGAGTCCCAAACAAGTATGGTCTCAACTTCTTCAGTGCCCAGACCACAGCAAATGCCTCACGCTCAATTGCACTCCACCTCTGTTCCCGTGGAAGTAACCTCCTACTGATGAAGGCTACAGGTTGGTCTAGGCCCTCCTCATTAATCTGTGATAGAACAGCCCCCACACCATGCTCTGAAGCGTCTGTTTGCACAATAAACTCTTTTGAGAAGTTGGGTGCCAGGAGCACGGGCGCCGTGCACATGGCAGTCTTCAGGGCATCAAAAGCTCTCTGACAGGTATCAGTCCAAATCACTCTCTTGGGCTGCTTCCTGGAAGTCAGCTCTGTCAAGGGTGCAACAATGCTGCCATACCCCTTGACAAACCTCCTGTAATACCCGGTGAGTCCTAAAAAGGCTCTCACCTCTGTCTGGGTCTTGGGGGGTTCCCAAGTCAGTATGGTCTCAATCTTGGGTTGTAGGGGCGCCACCTGGCCGCTCCCAACCTGGTGTCCCAAGTACACCACGGAACCCTGCCTGATCTGGCACTTACTCGCCTTGATCGTGAGGCCTGCTCTCCGCAGCGCCATCAACACTTCCCAGAGGTGGCGCAGATGTTCTTCCCAACTGGCGCTGAACACTGCAATGTCATCCAGGTAGGCGGCACTGAACTCTTCCAGTCCAGCCAACACCTGGTTGACCAACCTCTGAAAGGTGGCAGGGGCATTCTTCATCCCAAAGGGCATAACCCGGAATTGGTAGTGCCCATCTGGTGTGGAGAATGCTGACCTCTCTCTTGCCCCATCAGTCAAGGCGATCTGCCAGTACCCAGACGTTAAATCAAACGTGCTGAGGTACCGGGCAGCCCCTAACCGATCAATGAGCTCATCAGCTCTGGGGATGGGGTGCGCGTCAGTCCTGGTGACTGAATTGAGCCCTCAGTAGTCCACACAGAACCGCAGTTCTGGTGAGACACCCGGTGCGGCAGCCTTTGGGACCAAGACCACTGGGCTGGCCCAAGGACTGTTAGAGGACTCAATCACCCCCAACGCAAGCATCTTGGAGACCTCCTCCTTGATGCAAGCTCTCACCCTGTCAGTCACCCTGTAAGTTTTGTGCTTGACAGGAGGACTGTCCCCAGTGTCTACATCATGGACGCACCAATCAGTGACACTGGGAATCAGGGAGAACAGGTCAGAAAACTGTCCCAGCAACTGGTGACAGTCATTCTGCTGCTCAGGGGTCAGGGTGGAAGAGAGGTTCACTCCATCCACTGACCCATCTTGCTCTGTTGGAGACAGGAGGTCAGGAAGAGGTTCAGTCTCCTCCTCCATTCCAGCATCTGTTGCTAGGAGCATGCCCACTTCGGACCTCTCTAAGTGGGGCTTCAGGCGGTTGACATGCAGGACCCGCAAGGGGTTCCTGGGAGACCGCAAGTCCACCAAGTAGGTAACCGGACTCTTGCGCTCCACCACCTCAAATGGTCCGGTCCACTTATCCTGGAGCGCACAGGGCTCCACTGGGGCCATGACCCACACTTTCTGACCAGGCTGAAGCTCAACCAGAGTGGCATTCTGGTCGTACCACTGCTTCATCTCCTCCTGGTTGGCTTCCAGATTCGCCTCAGTGAGTTTTCTGAATCGCCTAGTTTGGTTCCTAAAGGCCAGCATGTAGCTATATACATCCTGGGGAGGTTTCGTGGGAGATTGCTCCCAAACTTCCTTGACCAAACTCAAAGGTCCTCTCACTGGGTGTCCATAGAGAAGCTCAAAGGGACTGAACCCTAGAGATTTCTGTGGCACCTCACGGTAAGCAAAGAGAAGGCATGGTAAGAGGACGTCCCACTTACGCCTCATGGGTTCCTCAAGACCCATAATCATGCCTTTGAGGATTCGGTTGAATCTCTCAACCAACCCTTTACCTTGGGGGTGGTAAGGAGTGGTGAACTTGTAGGTTACACCACACTCCTGCCACAGGGACTTCATATACTTGGAAATGAAGTTGGTACCTCGGTCTGACACCACCTCTCTGGGAAACCCCACGCAGGAGAAAATCCCCATCAGTGCACGTCCCACCACGGGGGCCGTCACTGTCCTGAGAGGGATGGCTTCCGGGTACCGGGTGGCATGGTCCACCAAGACGAGGATGAACCTGTTGCCCATGGCTGTCTTGGGATCCAGAGGCCCCACAATGTCAATGCCCACCCTTTCAAAGGGGGTGCTGACCACAGGGAATGGCTGGAGAGGAGCCTTGCGCTTCCTCCCACTCTTTCCACTTGCCTGGCAAGTCTGATAGGTCCTGCAATGAGTGTCTGAACTCTTGCGCATTTGGGGCCAATAAAAATGGGTGACAAGCCTTTCAAAGGTCTTGCCCTGCCCCAAATGTCCTGCTAAAGGCACATCATGAGCCAGCCCCAGTAGGAAGGCTCTGAAGCGCTGGGGTACCACCAGCACACGGGCTGACCCAGGCTCAGCAACCTTAGGCTCACTATACAGGAGACCATTCTCCCAGTAGATCCAATGTGATCCAGACTGATCACCTGCTGCCTGGTTTGCAGCCTGCTGCCGCAAACCCACAAGAGAAGGGCACTTGTTCTGCTCCTCACAGAACTCTTCCCTGGAGGGACCTCCTTCCTGCTGCCAATGGGTCAGCTCAGGCAGGTCTCCCAGTTCAGCAATCTCTTCCCCAGTAGGCTCCAGGGCATCCCCCTCAGGGTCCGCCTCCTCCTGGGCCGTGGGAAACTCAGGGGCCGGTTTCCCGGGCCCCCTACCTCTTCTCTTTAAGGCAGGCACCTGGGCCATTTTCTCAGGCTCCAGGTCCTCTTGAACACCCTTACTGGCTGCCATAGACCGAGTGGTCACGCAGGCCCACTCAGGCAAACCCAACATCTCTAAATGAGCTCTCCGCTCCACCTTAGCCCAAGGGGAGCTCTCCAAATCGTTACCTAACAGACATTCAACAGGCATGGCTGGCCTCACAGCTACTTGAAGAGTCCCTGAGACCCCCCCACTCAAAGGGAACCTGTGCCACCTTGCAGTGGCTCTCTGTGTTGTCAGCGGCAACAACTGGGTAAAATGCATTTGGGACTACCTGCTCTTCAGACACCAACCGACAACTGACAGCTGTCACACTGGCTCCGGTGTCTCTAAGAGCTTCCACCCTCTTGCCATTGATGGTCACCCACTGCCTGTATTTTTTATTGTTATCAGGCAGTTGGGTCCTGGGGACCACCTCACAGTCTCCTAAAGAGACAAGGGACATCTCTGCGGGACCCCACCCACCTTGGGCACCCATCTCCTCCCCCAGGGCTACACTAGCCAACTGCCGGGGTGGTGCACCAGTGGGTGCTGTCTTCCCATACAAGGGACATCTAGCATCATAAGAACAGTGGCCTACTAGACCACACTTAAAACAGGTCTTGGGCCCCTTGTGAACAGGCTTATCTGTCGGGGCCACTACCTTCTTCTCAGGGGAGGCTGGGAACCTTTCCCTTGGTTCCCTTGGGGATTACTTTGGGGCCCTTTCTGGAACTCCCTCTGTTTACCCTTGTCCCCCCACTCTTCTGCTGGGGACCCTGCCCACCTTTGGCGAAGTCTCCCACATGACCCTTCTGGACCCGGGTGCTCACCCAGCGGTCCGCCTCCTCAGCAAGCTTCCTAGGGTTAGTCAGCTTGCTATCAATAAGATGCTGGCGTAGCTCTGGAAAACAGTTATTTGACAAGTGCTCCCATGCAAGCAAATCATAGAGCGCCTCAAAATTATCCACTTTGCTACCCTTCACCCAACCATCCAATGCTCTGCAAAAGAAAGACACATATTCCAGCCAAGTGGTAGACTCCAGTTTTCTGCAATTTCTAAACCTTTGTCTATATAGCTCTGGGGTCAAACCAAATCTGGACATTAGGGCTCCCTTCATGTGGGTATAGGACATCTGCTCCTCTGTAGGCAAATCCAACAAAGTGTCCCTCCCATCACTAACAAAGCGGCCCCACAACCCCGCTCCCCAATCCTTCTCAGGGACCCATTGGGCCAACATTGCAGCTTCATAAGCCCTAAACCACTGACCAATATCCTCATTCTTGTGGAAATCTTTAACTACATCTTTGGGAATGTAGGTTCTTGCTTCTACATGCACTGGCGGTGTGCTGCCACCAGAGGGAGGAACCTCTAACTTCTTGGCCTTGAGTTCCAATTCCTCAATCCTCTCTCATGCTCAAAATGCATTCTCTTTTCCTCTAAGGCTAACTTCTTCATTTCTAACTCAATCCCAAGCTCTATTTTCTTGCTCTCTATGTCTTTCTGACCATCCATTTTGAGCCTAGCTAGCTCCAATTTATGCATCCTCTCCCTTGCTCTGTCCTCCAGCTCTCCTGGGGACAACCCTTTGGAAGAAACACTGCTGCCCGCCCCTGAAGGTGCTTTCCCTCCAGTTGGGCCCACTGGCCCCTCAAGGTGCTCATTTAAATCCTCTGCCTCCATTACTGGCTCCTCAGGATGCTCACTGGCATTCCTAGATTCTAGACGTCTTGGCTGATGCCCAGTGGAGCCGCTTGGTTCGGCTATCGAGGTGTCCGGCCTGGGTTCTCCCGCAGCCGTCACCTACCCAGCTGGACATCGGGGAAAGACATTCCTCGTCCCGCTGCTGCTGCTGTTCTCTCCCTCTGCTTACTGCCTCGGATCGAGTCTCCGCTGATGAATGATAATGGGGCCAGCCTTGGCACAGCTTTGTCTCCATCGGCTGCCTGCCAGTCCTCGCTGCCGCCTCGCTGCCTCCCCATGCTGGCTGTCTACCTGGATATGCTCTGCCTCGTCCCCGATTCCTGAGACCCGAGAGAACTTTTTCCAGGTATGGGGGCGCGGGAGCCACGACCGGCAGATTGTCTACACCGATGCCCCAGTGGGCCCGAGCCTGCACGCCTCTTCTCCCTTCCTCCCCACCTTTGTCTTTGGAACTACGTACCCCCCCTTGACTTCTTTTTTGCACTTTAATTCACGCTCCCTGGGTCACTTCCATGGACTTTATGACTTTTTGTCTTTTGCCATGCCTGCCATTTTGTTGCTGATCTCCGCCGATTCCTCCGGACCCAGACCCGCCATCTTGCTGAACCTTTGTCCTTTCCCCTTTTCCCTCGTTCCCCCCCTGACGATCCTCAAACGTTTCTCCCTCTTTCTGATTTGCCTTTTCTCCATCCCCTCTTATCCACGCACCCTCTCTCATAACACTACTTTTGTCCCCCTCTACCTTCTCTCCCCCCCTTTTGATTCTCCCACTACCCCTGTTAATTTCCATGCAATTGTCTTTTATTTACTGTACCTTGACTGTACTCTTGTCGTTTCTATGTAATCATTATGTAACTTATTTAAACTCGTAACTTGCAACTCGCTGTGCCTTATGTAAAGCGCTCTGATACCTCCGGGTCTAGCCAGCGCTATATAAAACTCATGATAAATAAATAAATAAATAAATAAATAAATAAATAAATAAATACCCAGGCCCTCAGCGCCTTTTGGTATTCCTCTTTCCTGGTGAGGCCTTTCACAGAGATTTTAAATTTCTTGCACAAAGCTTTGAGATAAGGCACAGTGTAAGTATCAATTCTCTCTTCTTCCAAAACAATGTCTACAGATACTATGGATGCTGTCTTGCTCATGGTAGCAAAAAGACTGGCAGTTCTCATGAATCAAAAATAGAAAAGAAGTTCCAAGGAAATAAATTCTCAAAAAGTATGTGGTTGCGTTATGGTCTGCACTCACTATTAGTGTACACCAATCACTGTATATGAATCACAAATGCAAGTCCAAATCCCCACCGCTGACCACCAATGTTAGATTTGGGGGTCTCTAGTTGGCATAGGTAGGTACCTGTGACAAATAGGGACCCTTGCGTCTAGTCAGGGTGAGGGGCTACACTCCTAAAATAACCCCTGCTCACCCCCTTGGTAGCTTGGCACGAGCAGGCAGGCTTATCTCAGAGGCAGTGTGTAAAGCATTTGTGAACACATACAGTAATACAGTGACAACACTACAGATGGACACCACACAGGTTGTATTATAAAAATAGTATTTTTATATAGACTTAACACAAGACCAAACGACAAAAATCCACAATACTGTACTTAAAAATAGACTTGAAAAGGTTATAAAATAGTTCAGTTCTCTCAAGTTGTAGATGCGACACTTTACTCTCAATGTACCTTGAATGCGTAACGCAAAGAAAACAAAAGGGTCGCAGGGAAGGTGATGCGTCGGTTCCGTACACTCAGGGGAGTGGATGCGTCGGTTCCTTACTGCTGTGCAGGGGAGTTGATGCTCGCTTCCTTACTGTGTGGGGAGTTGATGCGTCGGTTTCTTACTGCTCTCCGGTGTGATGCGACAGATGGCACCTCGATGCGATACTCTTCTCCGGTGCGATGCGATAAAAATGGCGTCTTGGCTGCGATGCGACAACGTTGGTGCGATGCGTTCACGCCCGACGGCCGTGCGGCGACTCGATGATCTTGGGAGCCGCGACAGGCCCTGCGACGCGCTTCTCCGGTGATGCGACGATGTCCTCTGTGGCAGCGTCCCGCTTCTCCGGCGATGCGCCGCGCTTCGGCGATGCGATGATGACAGCGGCAGCGGCGTCTCGCTTCCTCGGCGATGACAGCGGCTGCAGCGGCGACACGCTTCTCGTTGTTGCGTCGCGCTTCCAGCTCCCAGCGACACGCAGTCTCTCAGAAGGCCCAGCACAGCAGCAGGCACTTCAATTCCCAGAAAGGGAATTCAGGGGGGAGCTGGTTGGTGAAGTCTTGTATCCCTGAGACTTCAGGCAGGAGGCAAGCTCTTGTTCAAGCCCTTGGAGATTCTTCTTCAAGTTGATAGAAAGCACACTCAGTCCTTTTCTCCTTTCTTTGGCAATGAAGCAACCACTGCAGGCCAACCCCCAAACACACAGCACAGGGGTAGTCTCCTCCTTCAGCTTCCTGGTTCTTCTCCTCAGCAAAGGTTCTGTCTTGATTCCCAGAAGTGATCTAAAGTTCTTGGGTCTGGGTCCCAATATTTATACTACTGTTCTCTTTGTTCTCTGAAGGCAGAGAGGCCTTTGCCTAGTCCAAAACCAGTTCTGGTCAGTCCTGGAGCACTTTGTTTTTCTGACTCCTTCTTTCCTTTCACAGTGTAGGCCAGGGACATCAGACACACCACAGGAGGTGGAGCCAGCATTGTGGAGGAAAGGCACAGCCCTATTCAGGTCCCAGGTGCAACTCCTCCCTCCTATCTGCATGCAGATCTCTCTATTCAGCCCTGTGCTGACTCACCCTGTCTCCTGGAAGCCCCCAGCCCCTGTCACTCAAACTCCAGACAAGGAATACACAACCTAGCAGAGGCAGGCTTGGATAGTTAGGCAAGAAAATACCTACTTTCTAAAAGTGGTATTTTCAAACACAGAATGTTAAAACCAACTTCACTAAAAGATGTATTTTATCATTCTGAGTTCAGGCGTACTAAACTCGAATTTCTACCTGGTCCCTGAGTCAGTTAGGATTATAAGATGTAATAATCTAACTGCCCATTC
The DNA here is from genome assembly GCA_963921515.1 of Calotriton arnoldi. Lineage (NCBI taxonomy): Eukaryota > Metazoa > Chordata > Amphibia > Caudata > Salamandridae > Calotriton > Calotriton arnoldi. The sequence goes on along the minus strand of CAWUFW010005009.1, from coordinate 871,229 downwards.
TGGCCTATGGGGAACAGGTAGCCTTGCAATAGTGAAAAACGAAAATGGCTGTAATTCACTATTAGGACATGCCACACACACCAGGGCATGTCCTACCTTTTACCTACAATGCACCCTGCCCTTGGGCCTACCTTAGGGGTGACTAATATGTATAAAAGGGAAGGTTTAGGGACTGGCAAGTGGGTACACTTGCCCAGTCAACATGGCAGTACCAGACTGCCCACAGGCTCTGCAATGGCAGGCCTGAGACACACTTTACAAGCTGCTCCGGTGGGTGGCACAACCAGTGCTGCAAGCCCACCAGCAGCATTTGATTTACAAGCCCTTGGCGCACGCAGTGCACTGTACTAGGGTCTGACAGTAAGCCAAACAAGCCAATCATGGAGTCACTAATCCATACATCAATTTACCATAGGGAGCACTTGCACTGTGGCACTGAACAACAGTGGCACAGTGCCCAAAAGCATCTAAAACCAGCAAAAACATAAGAGGCAACAGCAAAAAAATGGAGGGAGACCCACGCCAATGGTGCCAGGTCTAACAGATATGTAGACACAGTTCGGGGATGGAGGGGTGGTGTCCCTGCGGCATAGACCCCTCTGGTCAACCTAATCAGATGTCAACATTAAAAGAGCATTTTCAGACAACACATTACACAGAAAAAAACTACCCCCATCAACCTTTGTCCCATCTCTCCTCTGTGACACAACTAATCCACAACAAAAAAAAGTACTAATTACTAATCTACTAACTATTAAACTCTAATCTTGGGTTTCAAAGCAGCATACTATTCGCCACAAAGCACTACAATGCCTCGTCAGGGGTAGTAAGGTCATACAAATACAGTTTGTAATTCATATGACCATATGAACAGGCCTATCATAGTAAGTGAAGACCTACATGGTGGACGTGTATGAGATCAAGGGTCACCCTACTCACATGGAACCAGGGTATCTATTATATAACAAGAAACAGCAGTTCCTGTGGACAATGTATGTAAAATCTGATAGTATATAGCTCAATGGCAGTGTACATGGGTATAGAGATGTCAGAGAGAGAGAGAAACCATATACAACAAGACAAATTATGAATATTAGCAATTTATGTAAATGCTTAGTCAAATTATTCATAAGAGGTGTCATAGTGTCCCAAGTGAACATAGAACCTACATATCAAAAATAGTGACAATTTGTGACATAAAAATAGGTTTCAAGAGTATAAAAATGACCATAGCATAAATATTCAATAGTTAGTCACAGCCTTCTAGTACATTGTTAGACGCTGGAAAATGGTTTGTTTTAGAGTCTTGTCTACAGCGTTTCGACCCCACCATCAATAGCATTTACATAAATTGCTAATATTCATAATCTGTCTTATTGTGTATGGTTTCTCTCTCTCTCTGACATCTCTACATGGTGGAGGCATGTAGTTGACCAATGCTCCATGACTTTTTTAGTCCAACCATGGTGGTGTGATTCTATGTTGTGCAAATGTCATGTAAAGTATGCACACCTACCTTGCTGTCTTAGAGGCCAGTCTTTAGCAGAGGTGCTAGCAGTGCCTGATCTTTTCTGATGGACTTACAACAATGTACCTGCAAGCATATCAGGATACACATTCTGTTGGATGTCTTTCTATACAGATGGAGCTATTACCTACCTGTATTCATACTAGTATTCTGGATATGAACACACAATAGTAATAAAGACAAGTTACCATCCAAATACATGTCTGTTATTTTTGTATAAAGTCTTCAATAGTTATGCAGCAAATCAAATTCCTTAGTGCAGTCTTGTTCACTCTCATCACTCTGGGTTGTATACTTTAAACTCCAGTCCAAGTTCAGGAAATAACAAGCATTTGCAATGCAATAGGTCTTGCATTTGCGAGACTTACAGCTATTGGCTGTGTCAACAGAAAACCAGTTGCCATGCTAAAAAATAAAGCGAAGCACCCGTGTTGTAAAGATGAAAGCGGGTGCCATACTGAACCATAAAGCACGGCGCTCGTGCACATAAAAGTTATGCGCATGGCAGCCAGTGAAGCTGGCACCACGGCAATAAAAAAAAGGCAAATTAAAAAAAAGCAAAACGATCTGGTCTTTAAATGAACAGCCCCCCGCCATGTGTTCCTGCACGATGCTCTTCACTGCTGGCAGGCAGACTGTGTATGAGAGCTGCAGGCATGTTGTAGGAGCACGAACAAAAGAGGGAGTGGGGTACAAGTGAGGAGGCAACAGATGGCCAAAGATGGCCAACCAAAAAAAAACAATTGGTGATATCCGCTGGGAGGGAATCAAGCATGCAAAGGCGGGACAGATGGACAGTTTTGATCAACCAGATTAAAGGATCTTAGAAAGGCAGGCCAACTAACCAACCAGAAGTGCTGGGCATGGTGAATGCCCATATCCTGAATGCAGCATGTCTCGAAAAGACAGTGCAAGTGCTGCCTAGGCGAGACCTAAAACAAATCATGACTGATGTCGTGGAGGAAAAGACAAAAGAAATCCTGCTGGTTTGGCTGATCAGCAGTCAGGGGCAGTCTTTATATATTGGGCAAAAATCTAAATATTTGGGCATTCAAAACATTTCACCACATATGAGTCATCTTTGAATGCTTCACTTGGACCAAATACTCCCCACTGTTCAGGGATGCATGTTTATATGGATGCATGGGGAATGCGTTCTTGCGTAGCCAAGGTCACATACAAGTAAATACCCTGATTTGAACCTTTACCTTTGCCATTTATCTTGTAGGGCAAGAATTAATTGTCCTATAGCTTCTACCTGAAACCTTATGCACCCAATACAGTACATTTTTGCTAAGTATGTGTGTTTGCTACTAATCCCCTCTCAAGAAGAAAGTATGCTAATTTGCTTTCTTTGTGATGTTCATTTCAGGCTCCGTGCTCACTATCTTGATGCAAGTCTATGGTTTGGTTGAGGCTGCTGTGTGCTACCTAGAAGCTTCAATTTTCAGAATTTTGTGATTCAGGGCATATGTCCTAAAATAGTTGGGAGTTAGGGACTAATAAATAAAAGCAATGTGCAGTGGTGTCTTGTGAGAGATGTCATAGGGGGCCATGCAGCAGGTGAACTGTGCAAAAAAAGTATGGAACTGTAATCCTGAGTGCAATGGGGTCGAGGACAGCGTGTTTGGGGCTTGGCCAAAGAGTGTCTTAAAATAAGAAAGTGTTCTGCAACTATTTTATTGGCCTATCACCTGCAGGTAAATGCATATAAAATAAAATACACACACACACACTTTAAATGGAAAATAAATGCACGTTAATGTAATCTTTGGAAAATGATGGTATCAAGGCTAATATGGTTAATGCGATCATGGCAGATGTCTGTGTTTAACCAGACAGCCAAATAAATGAATCCTGCTGGCTGCAGTTGAAAATACTGACGTATTTGCAGGGCTACGAGGTCCCAGCCTACGGCTGAAAGCACTGTAAATATGCAAGTCATTGTTTTAAAATTGTATTACACACAGTATAAGATAGGCTGCCGCAAATTGTGCAAAAAGATCTACTGTTTGTTAAAACACATGCTTATAATATATATATTTTTTAGAATACGCAGTCGAACTGCACCCAGTGCAAACCATTTTTATAAGTTTAAATTCAGAAGGACACAGCTGGTAACTCCCTTACATTACCTCTCAAAAATAATGCATCTTTGTTACCTGAAGCTTCAAATAAGTCCAACAATTAAAGTAATATAGTGTCATCTAGGGAGCCTTTAGATTTGCTGATTAATCAATTGCACACATTTACATGTTTTTCAGGTGACTGGCACCCTGGCAAGAAGGCTTGTTGTTTTTTAGTGGACTGCCTCTCCCTTGTCTTCACAGTAGAGGAGATCCCCCTCCCTGCCCTCCCTACCCTTTCATCTAGAGGCACCTCAAAGCCAGCATTAAGCATTCAGGAACTTGTTTTTATAACAAAAAGCAAGGGAGCTGTTTTTGTAAATAGATATGAAACATTGTTCCCAATCGATACCACTCACTTCAACCACTGGGGCCCTGTCACAGAAAGTAATGTCACTGTTCTATGAAATCATTCACTTTAGAGGGAATGGGTTCATTTAACTGGCAAAGTTCAAAAACAGTCTTAAAATTAGGGGACATTCACTTCAAAAACTACAATTAAATTGAAGTTATAGTTATGATTGGTTAAAAAACCTTAACGTATGTTTACAAAAATTACTGAAATCCACTTTAAAAAACACAGTTAAAATGAAGTTACGTTTACAAAACAAAACCTAAACAAAAGACAGGATAACCCTACCCCCATTTACCTGGACTGAGAGTCCAGATCTCTGCCTCCCGGGGCGCCTTACCCCGTCCCTAGCTGTTACTAATCTCAAAAATAATAAGCAAACAGCTAAAAATCAGCTAATTCTAGTGTTGTGACCCCCATGTAATTTAGTTTAGTTTAGCTAATTGCTAACCCTGATTACCTCATAACTATCTTCAAAAGTGTAAAGGTTAAAGGTTTGAAGGTGTATTTATCATAAACGACTCTTCCCTAATGAGCCTAGAAGTGAATAATGGATAGTGAATATGTGTTATGACATTCCAATTAAGGCTACTTGGGGACTTTAGCTAAATTTCCCAAGAGCTCCTCCGCCTCCTGCACTGTTTTCAAGTTATACATTTTATTGTTGTGCATAATTTTTAGTTGTGCAGGAAATTTTAATTGGACAACCGCCCCCAATTTCTTAAAGTCATCCATTTTTCTGCCTAGCTCCCATTGTCGGTCTAAAGTGACTCAAGCTAAGTCCGGACGTATTTCAAAAGCGAAGTCTCTGGGTTTCAGTGATTTTTGTTTTAAAGCAGAGTTTAATATCTTCTCTTTCAAGGAGAAAGTGAGAAAGTTTATTAAATCTTTCTTGGTTTGGTCCAGTTTGGGTTCCTCCTGAAGAGGTCCCTGTGAATCCTTTGTATATCCCTCATCAGATCTTCTTCCGACTCTTCAATCTGGACCGATTCTTTTATGAGGGCAACGATAAAGGTTTTAAGATCTTCCCCTCCTTTCCTTCTGGGACATTCAGAAGGCGCAGATTATTGCGCCGGGAGTTGTTTTCTAACATTTCTAATCTGTCCCGGAGTACTGGGGAAGGGGAGCCAGGCTGGTATATTTGTATTTGGACACCTATGAAAATAAAGGATTGTTTAAGACAACTCTAACAAAACTATACGAACTAGTGACTTATTTGATTAACAACCTTTTTAATATCGAGCGGTGCACCACTCCAACAATCTGGATTTTATTGGTGCTATTGACCTGGCCTCAACTTTTTCTTTACCTTTAGCAGCAATGACATTAGATGCTACCAAAGCATTTGACAGGGTCAACTGGAACTACTTAATGGCTGTGTTAGAGAAGTTTAATTTTGGGACAAAATTTTGTCGAGCTATAAAGCTCATATATAGTGACCCTTCGGCCAGGCTTTTGGTAAATGGGAGTTTGACCAAATCATTCAGGATTAAAAGAGGAACCAGACAGGGTTGACCCCTCTCCCCGCTCTTGTTCAACATGTATATAGAGCCTTTTGCTCAACGTCTTAGGGAGGAGACGGGTATTATGCCATTTAAATTTGGAACATGGGAGAAGAAGGTAGCCCTGTACGCGGATGACGTTTTAATTCTTACATCTGACTTGGAGTCGGCTTTCCCGCACGTCATCCGGTTAGCACAGGACTTTGGCCTAGTCTCGGGTTATGAGATCAATGCAGGAAAAACTGAAATCATGTCATGGAATATGCCAGAGTGTCGATACCAAACCAAGAGTGAGATGAGATGTCTGGGGATTAAGATTGTCCCAAATATAGATAAGATCTTGCAAATGTCTCAAAGGAGTGTCAGAAACTCATGAAATCTTGGGCCCATCTTCCTCTGACTATCTTGGGTAGAATCAATTTAATTAAGATGATAAATTTGCCAAAAGTGAAAATTCTTTTTAATACTATCCACCTATATTTTGAGAAGCAGGCAATGGATAAGTTCCAGCAAGCTATTAATTCATTTGTGTGGGCCTATAAAGCTACGAGGATATCCTGGAAAAAGTTGAGGCGGAGGAGGGAAAAAGGGGGCCTCGCACTACCAGACCTCCAATATTATGCATGGGCCATTCAGCTGACACACTCAAGAATGCTGCTCAAATCCCTAGATTCATCAGAGAGAGGGATAATGTTTTTGACCATGTTAGATGGAGTGGGTCTGTCTCATGAGGGTTTTCTTTTAAATATGGAGACCAAAACTTTTTTTAAAAATCATGCTGAAAGTTCTATTGTGTATGGCTCGTATATGGGCCAGAATTAAACAATGCACTGGCTTAGATTACTTTTCAAGGCTGGCGCCACTGTGGGATTCCCCAGGGGTTCCAGACTGTTTGAAGGACAAACTTGCAGTCCCCCTAAAAACAGCGGGGTTCATGGTGTGGGGGGATCTGGCCGATGAAGGTTCCCTCCTGCCTTGGTCGTTTCTAGATGACAAACTTGAGGGTGGTCTGTCTAGATTTAAATACTTACAACTGAAGAGCTGGTCCCAGAGTCTTAAAAAACCTATAGGCAAAGGGAATAAGCTGGAAGAGCAGTTAGTACAGAGGCCGACAGGGAAGAAAGAAGTATCCTTTTTTTATTGGTCTATCCAGGAAGTTATTGATGGGGATTTTAGACTGGCCGAAGAATTGTGGGGAGCTCTTATACCAGATATTGATTGGGTAGACCTGTGGGAAACCTCTTTTAACACCTTGTTTACAGTTGTAAAGCCAGCTTGGTTTAGGAGAAACCATTACTTTACCACACACAGGGCCTAACTATCTCCGGCTAGACTCTCTAAAATAGCTAAGGGTCTCCCTGTCAGTTGTAAGAAATGTGACATTGTGAACGCCTCCGATACGCATATGTTTTGGGATTGTCCAGCTATTTCTGAATTCTGAGAGAGATTAGGAAATTCCTAGCTGACATTCTGGGAACCCCAATTCATATTTCTCTTAGTCTTATTATCTTTGGCATAACAAGCGGAGTAACAGGCTTGAGTCGGGTTTTTTATTTTACTCTATCTTGCTGGCCAGACGAGAGATATGTAGACGATGGGTTGAGGCTATACCCCCACACATTCAGATTGGTTATCCTCCTTGTATAAAACCTCTAAGACTGACTTAGCCAGAATGAAGAGTAATAGAAAGAAAGCAATTTGGGATTGCTTGATAAATTGGTCTCCGGGGTAAATTACTATTGTTACTATTTTGGACAATATTTTTGGTTCCTATGATTATGCCTCATGGAAAGCTCTCCGACTGCGATGGGCCTCGCCTTTCTTTCGTCTCCAATTCCTGCTGGGTGAGCCGCCACCAACAGTCACTGGTTAGGAATAATCAGAAGAGAGTGCGACCACCCTCTCTTTGACAACGAGAGGTCAGCAACATGAAGTGGGTTTGTTTGCTACTGGTAGGCGGGCGATATCTGCTGGGTTTCCACCTTGACGGCCTACATCTCTAGAAATAGAATAACGGTAGCGACATCTCATCTCTCTAGTTGTCTGGGGTCGGAGGCGAATGAGGAATTAAAAAAAAAAAAAAAAAGACAGGATTGGCCTGTTATAGTTAGCTCCACAGTCCATAACTTATACAACAGCCATGCAAACCATAACTCACACAGCAAATGCAATTCTTTTGACCTCAGCCTTGATGTGATTGATGCAATCACAAATGCTGTAGATAGTTTACAGATCAGATTACATACCTCATTACCATTAACACCATGAGAGAGATGACTATGTATGTGGTATGATTTATTAGTGTGAGATTATGTTTTAATCTTTAATCTTTAATTACACTGTGGTTTTAAGTTTTATTACTTACTGGTATAGGTATATTGTGGTCATAAGCATTGCATTTGACGGCCAGTTATTGTTTGCATGACTGTTATGTGAGTTAGGGATTGTGGAGATAACCTTGCAAAACACTAGTATGGAAATCTGGTGGTTGCGAGGCTTTAGGTGGAGAGTTGGTTCTTTTTGTAGTGAATTCTTGATTTTTCTGATGATATACAAATACAACTTCTTTGAATTCACTGCCTACTCTGTTGCACACAGCCTTTGGAAGTGGGTAGAGGGAGTTGGATGCTCATGCATCTACTCCGCGGTGGGTGGTCAACTCTCACTTCATAAAGCCTTCAGCCAAGAGCAGTGAGGCTTGATTGTAAGGCCAGACCTGAAGTCAACCGAATATGGATGGCCTTGCAAGACCTAGTCATTTCCAGAGACAGGACCTTTTTTTTTGTTTTTTTGGGTCGTTCTAAAAAACATTTTGGAGGAGGTGAATTTTGTGGTTCTTTTGTGTTTTACTGAATTTGCAACTTTGGTTACAAACAATTCTCTTATAAACTTTTTAACTAGTTTTCATTCTTCATTCTTTCTTTACTGATGGAACTTCCAAAAAATGCTCCTCCATTTTCCCATTCCCAGTCCTGGGATTCTTTTCCACATATCACATATTTATTTTGCACTCTAAGCAGTAGAGTGCAAAGATGCTGAGGTAAGGAATGGAGGGCAACATAGGACTTTGATGAGGAAGAACCTGAACTCAGAGTAATGAAGATTCCTGGTAAGTAACCAGTATTATGTGTTGGTTACTTACTGCTACCAGTAATGGTTACTTACCTCGCCCATCTTCCTTGGCCAAATCCTTAATGCATGAGATATAACCCAAGCAGATTCCACAACCAGAAAATTGCTCTAGACAAACCTTTGTGTTACCCTAAAAGAATAAAAAAAAGGATAAACATCATTCAAGTAGAATGCACAGCTGCATTCAGAACTCTTTCCCTAAACATAGGAGAAACTTCACCTTCTGAATGTATGTGGTGATGCCCAGGTGGCGACCATATAAACCTGTCTCATAGAGGCCCCTTTTAACATGGCCCATTATGCAGACATGCCCCAAGTTTTTTTTTCTTAAACATATTTTATTGTTTTTTTGTGCAGCTCACGTTCAATACCATTTCAGGTTCAACAAAAATTTAGATTCACTTTCAGTCCTCCCACTTTAAGAAACAATGCCTGCCCCCTCCCCCTTTGAGTCAGTACTAAGTCCTATATACATCATATCTTGTGTCCTGTTCTAATACTCTGCTGTAGGGTGCTAGGAGACAGGTGGGCCACGGTGCACTATGAGAGGAACATGTTCCTCCAGTCCTCTGTAAAATCTCAGGACAACCTTAGGTGTGCAAATGGTACCCCTGGGAGGCTGTTGTTGGTGATCCTGTGGGGGATGCAGTGGTAATGTCAGATTCGGGATTAGTGAAACTGTCTACCAGTGAGTCCCAAGCTTGAGCTGCATCGATGGTGCCCACTCCGCGTCTGGCTTCCCGCAAGAGTAACCTCCCCTCACAGCCCGCCCACTTCTCCATCTCTCTTCCCCATGTTACTATTCCGGGTCCCCTCGATACCTTCCAGTGCCTCAGAATTTCTCTCTTGGCCAGGATAAAAGCCAGGTCTTGAAATTTGTTTGTAATCTTAGCTCTGGCTGTGTGCGTGAACCATCCCAATAGGCAGTGGCCCGGGGAATTGGGGACCTCTTTTTCTATAACCGTTGCGACAGTGGTCATACCTTCCTTCCAGAAAGCACTGAGCGATTTTCAGACGAAGACTTTGTCTCTCTGGTAGGCAACCAGTCCCGGTTTGATAATTCAAATAGTCAGACCACTGTGGGTAATGAAGACATACAAAAACTTACCACCTTAAATATAAAGATTAAAAAGATAGAGCTACATGGGCATTTTATGCTTGAATATCTAAAAGCAGGAGTAATACCTCAAGGACTCAGAGTCAGAAACATACCTGGACTTATTGTCCAAATACGTAAGTTCCTAGAATGATGGTCCATGATAGCAAACCGCTGTTCACGAGATCTGATGATCCTTATAGTGGAAACGGCAAAATAACTGGTCCAAACCCTCTTGGAAGAAATGCAAGAAATAGAAAACAAGATCAAAAACAGTCAGGCACTGGAAGAAGTGAAAAAGAAACTTGAAGAAGTTGAAAAAGATATGGCCTCTTACAACGACAACCTGATGAAGAGAAAAATAGACAAACTTAAAGAGGACATTAGGTTTGCCACCAAAGAAAAAGTATATCCCTACTTAGCAGAAAATTACCATCATCAGGGAGAGACACAATACGAGACAGATCAACTACCATATAATAGACCACCACGTAAAATCACCACCTTCTCAGACACCTCAGATTCAGACGGTGAAGGGAATCCATACTGTTAAGATCAGGGAAGCAATGCCGCCAGGACCTAGTGGAGATCAGCCTTTTTTAACCAGGCGAGGGAACCAAAGAAATCAATGGAGATCGCGGTATCAACTCAGATACAGAGGGAATTACCAACAACATCACAACCAATACCAACAAGGGCACAACCAGTATCAGAACCACAACCAGTACTTGGTCATGAGAAATGGCCAACATTGGCAGGATTAAAACAAATACTGATCTTTAACCTAAGTTCACCCACTTTGGAACCCTCTATACAATCGCTACTGACAAAAGGATTATACTTTGTTCCACATACAAGGATAAACCAATTTGAGATATTTCAAGATCTTATGGCCTTTTTTAGGAAGATTAGGTTATGCACATATTTTGAGGGTCAGTCGGAACATCTCCCTATGCCCACCAATTGATCAGGTTTGGCTCCCCATCTATTTTTTTACCCTCCCTTGATCAAGTGGGCCCTGAGGTTGCAATTTTTGAACATCTGGTATATAAAAAATTAAGGCAGCAATGAGGTTTATCCCAACTCCGACTTACAACCTAAATCGGTTGGAACACACAACGCTACAAGAGCTAAGGCAAGATAAATCTCTTACGATCAAAAACTGTGATAAAGGTGGAGGGATAGTCATACTGGACACTCCCCAATATGTTGCAAAAATGCATGAAATGCTGCACAATCCAGATCACTAAATACCAATTGCCATTGACCCTACCACACGTATTAAGAAAACTATTTAAGAAATTACCACCATAGCATAGAGACAAAACCACATATGTGACAAGGAATGGCAATTCCTCAATGTCACCAAGCCCAAAATGGCGGCTATTTATGGGGTCCCAAAAATTCACAAGAATAGTGTAGATCCACCCTACAGACCCATAGTTACTACTATAGGGTCAGTTACGGAACCCCTATCCAAGTATGTGGATTCCATACTCCACCCACAGGTCCCAAAAATTAAGTCATACATCCAAGATAGACACGGGACATTATAAATAAAGTAGAACAATTGACATTCAATGCAATGAGAGATACGATGGTCACTATGGACATAGAGGCTTTATATAACAACATCCCTCAAGAAGACACCATAGATGCAGTAGAATGGTTTATCCAGGAGTTCCAGATAGAATGCCCCACGGCATTCATCATAGACTGTCTACGTATTATCTAACAGGAAAATACATTCAAATTCAATGGCTCATTATACAAACAAACCAAGGGCGTAAGTATGGGGGCATCTTGTGCCCCCATAATAGCCAATATATATATGGCCAAATATGAGTCCAAATACATCTACAATGAAATTGCCCCCTTCTATGAATCCATCACCAACTGGCCTAGATATATAGACAATATTTTCTTTATATGGACAGGAAACCAAGAAGATCTACCAGAATATGTGATGTGGCTCAACTTATGTGATATTAACATGCATTTCACTGAATCCATCAGTAATAACCAAGTAGAATTTCTAGACATCATCATCATCAAACATAACCAACAACACCTAGAGGTTGATCTGTATGTTAAACCTACATCTAGAAACACTCTATTACACGTTGAGAGTTTCCACCCATAATCACAAAAAAACAGCATCCCTTTTGGCCAATTCCTGCGCCTCCGCAGGAATTGTGCCAATTTAGTGGATTTTGGCTTGCGGGCTACAGACATGAAAGAGAAATTCATAACAAGAGGGTACCCAAAGCGGTTAATACGTGAGTCTAATAAAAGAGCACGGTATTATGACAGACAGCACCTGATAAGTAATCGGGACCCTAAACAGACATCTAACTTGGTATTTGTCACAGGCCATTCTACCATGAATGAGAAGATACACCAAATTATCAACTCCCATTGGCATATCCTAAATGAAGAAAGAGAGAGAGAGAGAGTACCATATACCTAGACCTTTATTTGCCTATAAGAGGAATAAAAATCTCAAGTACTATGTTGTTAGATCACGCATGACAAAAAGGAAGCCTGCTATTCAAACCACCATAGATAACAGTACTCCCCCTATAGGAAACTTCAAATGTACGTCATGCAAAGCAAGCGATTTTGCCATTGAAACAACCACATGGAGCATCAATGGTGTGAATGTCTCATTGAAAAGCCTAACTAATTGCAAAACCAGTAACATCATATATCTGTTACTGTGCCCATGTAAATTAGGATACGTGGAGGAAACTTCACACACCATGGCCACAAGACTGACGGAACATCGGTCAGCCATACGTACAAAAAAATCAGCGGCACCTTTGGTTAAACATTATATAGAGGCACAACACCCCCCCCAATGATTTACAATGGTTAATCCTGGAAAAAATCCACACGAATACAGGAGGCTTAAGTACAGAGATCACAAAACAAAGAGAAATTTATTGGATTTTTTAATTGGATACCTACAAAAGAGGCCTGAACAGTGAAATCCCATGGGAACAGGCAATCAGGTACAATTCCAAATGACCCCACTATAGTTATCTCGACCTATAACCTTTCTGTAGCTCTGTTTTACAACAATGAGTCTCACTGCAGTAATTCTCCAGCCGTGGGACATGAACATATTACGGACCTTGGGGGACCCTTAGTATAGTTTTACTCACTGCATAGCATGACAACATCAACATAGATTGCTATTAAAAGCCTGAATACAAACTCAAACTCTTACTCTAGGAGACTCATACCTACATGTCTGAATCGCTTGCATATACCATTCATCATTTTGAGGAATTTAGGTTCCGCCTGTTCCTAAGTACAACACAATAATATCCAGCCAGCACTGATATTCTAAGCTCCCATAAGAACCTAGAATATACCTTTTGTTATTTTATACGTGCCAGTATCTATTCTATGTACATCATTGACACTGGAGAACTTTCCATCTCTAAATCACATAAGACTATCTATGGGATTGTCCCATAATTTTGGCTGTGAGCAAAGTTCTGGGTACAATAAAGTTTATTTAAACACAGCCGCCATCATTTAATGGTCGATAGATTGATTCCATTTTGAGTATAGTGTCTGGATTATAGTCAATCTTATAGTCGCACATTAATAAAATAATATGTTCTGTATTTGTTTGATTAGCATCATCACATATAGTTAATACTCCTTTAAGATTGATTAGGTTCTATCCCCTTTTTTTTACCGCAATACACCATTCCAACATGGCCGACGTGATTTTGTTTTTAAACAGCCAGTCCAGCTTTCTGCTGCTAAATCACACACCTGATGGTTCCTAAATTATGGCCGTGCACACAGCCTTTGCGCTTACTTAAGCCATGCAGGTCTCAGTCATTTTAGGACAACGTGCTACTGATACGCTAGAGTGCACCGTGACTAGGTGCCTCTTACTCCGGATGGATTTTTAAGTGGCGGAACCAACAGGGAGACCGCATTGGCTGCGCCACCGTGCAACGATTCCCATATATTGGTCTGGGATCCCGATACGCAGTGTAACTCTTCCCTTTTCCTTTCTGGGACACTCAAGATTCAAATACCTTCCCTTTGAGACACTCAGTATGAGCTCCCTGCAGAACTAAACAACGATTTGTAGGTAAGAGACCTACACGCCTCTAATCAGGCGCGCAACGCCCATTGGGCTCAAAGGGCCCCCCCCATCGTGTGTGGCAGCCCAGGCTGAGACAGCTTCCCGGGCACACACACAACCGCACGAGTACTTCATAGGTCTTTAAAAGACCATTTGCTTGTTAATGAGGCTTTGTTGTTTTTTCACCCCTTCTTAGAGCCCCTGCATCTCCACTCTGCCTATTGCTGGAAAAATTAGCCCCCCCAAATTTTTCCTTACCCCCCCGAAATTTGTCTCTAGTTGCGCCTCTGCCTCTAATCAAATGGAAAGTGAAAGTAACAAACTCCTCCTTCACTATATGGGACCCCGAGTACCTTGTGTCTTTTTGTCTTCTTATTTTCCATTACTTCAGAACGTGTTGTATTGAGCTCCACTATGAACACACCCTGCTTAGCATAGCATAGGGTAAGTGTATATCAAAATGGGAACATGATGGTATTCACATTAATGGGAAACTCCAAATCTCCTTCCTCCTCACACACTTTTACAACTTGTGGGGAGGAACGTTTTTAATGTATCCTTTGTTTGCTTTTATTAAAATATTGGTCCTGTTTGCCACAGATGCTCCATTTAAGATTGTCTATTACCTGGAAATGCTGCAAATTGCCAGGTAAATCCGACTTTTAACTTCCCAAGCCGCAGATTTTGCATGGCTGAAATAAGTCTTTGTTACTCGTTAGCTCGACACCCTTAAGCCTTGTCACCACATAAATTGAATCAATATAGAATATACCATCATCAAGTCATCAATCTGCTGTCTATGATTGTTTTATAAGCCGGGAAGCTCTCTGCACTCATGGCTCCATTCTTTTTCAAGTTGAGAAGCATATTTCATGCACAGCTTTAATCTTCTGTTCAAAAACTTTATAGCTATCTTTCTGGTTTTTCGTTTTTAATCTCTACTGCTTACACATGTGGAGTTGGATCTATCAATAACTGTGAAGCGGTCTCACTGCAAATTTGGGATATAAGGTAGCACACATATAGTAGAAGTTGTGTCTGATCACATTATTGATCATCTATTCACAATGATGGGACAACAGGTGGCACATCTGATTTGTGACGCACTCACTAAACTATGTAGACTAAGGAAATCCGTTGGAGGGCTTATAGACTTGATCCAGCGCGAACCCAATAAATTGATCAGGGATAAATATTCAATAATTCATATACTTTGGCCCATATTCATTCACCCAAATCCCTGATGCGCTGGGGTCAATTTTGTTAACTTTGCCTCAATTTTAATCTCACTATTCAAGTTAAATCTTAAACATTGTATATTTGCGTAATCTGAATAATCTTAATCGACTTTTCATCTACTCGGTCGATGGACCAATTAGTTGAAGAGTTGATGGCAATGGAATTTCTAAAGAAATATCCAATCAATGTAACTGACTAAATAACCACAGACTCTCGATGAAATTTAACAAATTTTATCTAGTAATTAGAATTGCTCATCGATTATTACATAAACTCAAATACTGGAAACCGCGTGAGAGAGAGAGTAAAACTTTATTAACATAATAACGAAACTGTCATTTCAAATATATGTTGCAAAGGAGTGGACAGATGAAGAGACATCAGATACAAGTAAAATATGTCATTAAACTTTCAATTAGGAGGGATAGATGAAGAGACAAAGGAACAGAGACAAGAAATATGACTGCAAAATGGTTTCTGCGATGCTAGATTAAGATCATATACAAACCCAAAGGATCTGTAAGGAAAAACTACCACCCAGGCCTAGGTAGTAGTGGGGACCCCCGGGACCTAGAGTCGGGGATCAAAGACTCAGGAATCAGGACAGGGACAGGACAGGAACAGCTAGGCCTCTCTGAAACCCAACGAACAGCAGCGCACCCCTCACTCGCACACCTTCAGCCTATGCAACCTGTAGCAGCTTCCCACCACACCCCCAATGCACCTATTCTTATACCCAAAAAACTACATGCCCGTCCCACAGAAGTTGCTATATCCGTACCTTCTAGCTAAGGGATTGGTTAAGTTCTGGGGGTGGGATGTCACCCCATGGTGAAATCATTCTACTCTTGACTACACTATTGTTCTAGACAATTTTTTATACAGTCCTCAATTTCAGTTTTTCTCTCACGGGTACATATGCAACATTTTATTTTACAGTTAATATTTTCAACAACTTGATTTCCGTTCACACGAAGACACTGGCTTTGGCTGCTTGACAAATGTTCCGTCCTTCACCAGGTCACGCTTTCTCAGCTTGTTCAGCAGCTCAGTCATGTGTTCATATGGTTCCTTCGCGCACACAATTCCACCCACCCATTATGTGGTCAACTTAGTAATATGGAGGATTTGTCCATTACTGAAAGAACGGAAAACAGGCATTTATTAATTATGCGATAATGTATTGTTCACTGTTTACCACCCACCTTAGCTCTACTTCATGTTATCGGTTTTCCTAGCATAGCATAAGCAGGAAAGCAGCACTATTTATTAGGATAAAGCAGCATATCCATGCAGCCTTGCCATGCAAAACCTTCTTAATTCATACTATACACAGGATTATTACATTTCCGGTTATTTACACATTAATTCCGGTTAGTTCATGCATTTTGCAAAGCATAGCTTCCCATGTGTAGTGTATTTGTGTGCGTTAATCAATTTACCACTACTGACTGTTAGTACGTGTTATAGGGGTGTTCAATCGAGCAGGTTTCTTTCGTGAAATCCTGCTCCATCAGACTCTAACCCAGATGTTTTTCAACATATACATTTTTATAGGTTTTCAATATACATGGCTTCCTGATGAAGACTGTTAAGCTGAAACGCGCGTAGTGTGATGGAAACAAAAAAGCCATGAGTAGTGTGATGAGAACAAAGAAGTCATGATGAAGATGAAAAATCAGCTCTAAACAATTCTTACAGTTGACAAAACAACCGATTTTTTACTGCCAACAAGTTTATAAAAATATTGCCACTTCATCAGAAAAAATATTATCACAAGTATATGAATATATAGAAGAAAATATCCTCCATGTGAGACATAAATAAGAACATTCCACAGATTTTTGAATTCATTGTTATAATGATGCAATACTGAATCCTATAGTCAGCTTAATAACAGTGAAGGATGAATGAAGAAGTATGAATGAACGATAGGGTTGTTACGTCACATAGCAATAATTAAGAATTTTTTTAAACTAATTTGTATGATATACAGGTTGAAATGTATGTATTTATGATCCTTTTCTATTCTCTTTTTGATATAATTTAAATATTCTATTTTGATTTGTGATCTGGGTTCTTGTATTTATACTGTGGTGCCCCCATTCTATGCAGTTGTCTAAGTAATTTTTCATACAATTGTTGCCGTATCCCTGATTTAGGAACCCTAGTAAGTAACAGGGGAACCCCTATATTTACTTATTATATACTTTTTGAGTGAAAGCATGTCCAGAACATATGTAAAAATGGTACTCCATGTTCCCCACATCGGGGGCAAGCTGCATCTGCTGTATGAAAATACCTCCTAATGCACTCTGGGGTTAAGTATGATCTGTGGAGGACATAATAATTGATAAGCTTGAAGCACACATTTCTGGATACCTTCAGGGTTCTCTCAAGGATATTGTCCCATTGTTTAGCCTCAATAGGGTTTCCCAGGTCTTCCCCCTATCGCAAGCGCAGGTGCTCTAGTGGGTCCTGAAGGTCCTCCTGTATACAAGCACGAGACCGCCTTTATTGTGCCTGTGGAAAGAACCATATAATGGCAGCTCTGATGGGCACTTAGTTCAGAAGGGCCAGTGCCTCAATGCCGTCGTAATCGCCTTGTGGAGGAGGAAGTGGCCCTTCCGCCAGACTCCTCAAATAGGAGTATTTCAAAGTCTCTAAACAGGTCCCCCACACTCATCACCCCAACTTCTATCTACTGGTCCGGTCCCCCCGATTCTCCACCATGGGGTAATTCTCATAGCATGGCAAGGGGAATATCTGAGGAGTGTGGTACCTTGCTATGCATTTTTTGTAGGCAGCGATTCCAACATCTAGCATTCACCTGGAACTCCTGGCGTCTCCGGCGTGATGCGTCGCACCCTAAGGAACACCTTAATGAGATCAGTGAAGGGTGGTGCACGCGAGTTCTGGGGTCTGGTTGGGTCCCTCCTGCTCGCCATCCATTGTAGCAGCCATTGCACTTGTGCTGCAATGTAATAAGTCTCGAAGTCAGGGACTGCCAGTCCCCCAGTTGTATTTGAGCGCTGCAGTGTTGTCAAAGCTACCCGTCTGCGGCCCATCCTCCATATGAAGATGACTATTAAGGAGTCGAGGTCTTTGAATAATGCCCGCAGAATCCAGATCGGGAGTGTATTAAAGAAGTATAAGAGGCAAGGCAGCATCACCATCTTTAACAGAGCTAGTCGGCCTGCCATGGAAAGCGGTAGTGTCTTCCAGAACTCCATATGGGACCGGAGGGATCGGATGGCCCATCCTATGTTACCCTCTAGGAGATCCTGGCGATCATGATATATCTTGACCGCCAGGTATGTCAGACATTGAGGCTCCGATTACAATATCTCCAGCCCCTCCGGTGGGGCCCCATGTGGCTCCACAGGAAAGAGCCTGGATTTCTGCCAGTTCACTTTTGAACCAGATAGGACCCAGAAATGGTCCAGCATGCATCTAGCCCCCTTCAAATCTCCTCTGTATCCCGAAGGAAGCTCAGGAGGTGATCTGCATATAGCGCTATAAGGTGCGAATGTCCCTGAGCGGCAAGTCCCTGGTATGCTTATACCAATCGTGCATAGCTAGCCAAAAGTTCCATGGCCAGAGCAAAAAGTAAGGGGGACAAGGGGCATCCCTATATCGTGCATCGTCACATGGGGTGTCTTCCCGATATGATCTTTCCCGTACAGACCCTAGCAGTTGGGTCGGTGTAAAGCAGTTCCGCCCAAGCAAGGAAGTTCCGGCCCAGGCCCATGTGGTGTATTACCTCATAGAGATAGTGCCATTCCTGGCTGTGGAATGCTTTTCTATGTCGACAGCAAATACTGCAGCATTTTCTGCATGGTGCGAGCCAGCTTCTCGTATGGCCAGAAGCCTCCTGATATTGGTGGCAGTATTATGCCCAGGTATGAAGCCTGCCTGGTCTTTGTGCATTAATTTAGTCATGTACGGTAGCAACCTAGACGGACGCTAGTATCCGACTAAGTATCTTATAACCTATATTTAACATTGACAGCAGCCTATACGCTGTTCGATCTGTTGCCGGCTTCTACGGCTTCAGAATGGGTACTATAAGCACTTCGCAGGTGGTATCTGGCAGGTGCCCACCTTCCCTGGCTGCAGCATAGAGGGCCACCAGTTTAGGTGTTAATTCCTCAGAGTAGGTGGTATAAAACTCCGCTGGAAATCCATCTGTTCCAGAAGTCTTATTCCGTACCATGGTTTTGATGGCGCTCTTTATCTCCTGAGGTGTTATTTCCCTGCCTAGTTCCTCCCTCTCCCTCTCCTCAAGGTGTGGCAGATTCAAGTCACTTAGATAGGCCTGTGTCTCTGAAGAGTTGTGTGGTGTTGCACTATTGTAGAGGGTCGAGCCGTAATAGGCAAAGTGAGCCTTAATCTCCTCCTGGGAGTATACTGTGTGCCTGTTAGAACTGGGGGTCTCTAATTGGCAAAGGTAGGCACCTTTGTCCAAGTAGAGACCCTTGCTTCTAGTCAGGGTAAGGGGGATACACACTCTAGATAACCCCTGCTCACCCCCTTGGTAGCTTGGCATAAGCAGACAGGCTTATTCCAAAGGCAATGTGTAAAGTATTTTCACTCAAAACACACAGTAGCACAGTGATAACACCACAAATGGACACCACCCAGTTTAGAAAAATAAAGTATCTTTATATAAAATCAACAAGACCAAAACAACAAAAGTCCCACATACAGGTAGTAAAATAGCACTAAAAAACAGTTACTTCCAAAATAAAGCTTGTAGAAAACAAATACCTCCTCCTGGGGCTATTACAACGTCGTGACAGCAACAAATCCAAAGTACGGCACCAACCATGAGGTGCACAGCATCGGGCACGGAGTCACATGGACCCCCAAACAAATAGTACCTTGGAACACGAAGTCTATGACGATGCATGGTGTCGTGGAGCTGAGGCATCGGTGCCGAGGTTGAGGCCGGCTCCTTGGCTGTCACAGGGGAGGCGAGGCGACATGACTGCGAAGAGGCGACGTGTCGAATCCAGGACAGGGGAAGTGGGTTGCGTCGGCAGTGAGGCGTCGGTTTCTGTGAGGTGATGTGAAGTCGGCGAGTTCGCGGAGTCACCCTCGGCGGTTATCGGCGCCGCGATAACAGGATGCAGGTGCTGGCGATGATGGAGTCGATGCAAGTACGGGCTTTGGGAAGGCCGATAACTGCAGTCGTCGGCAGGTGTCGAAGGGCGTCGGAGCTGCTGTGCAGGCCGGGCGGTGCGTCGTGCACTTCATGAGCAGTGCCCCTGGCCTCGGTGCAGGTCGCGGCTTCACGACAGCATCGCTGATGGCGTCGGAGATTGCTTTTCTTGCTTCTTTCAAGTTGCTTCCAGCTCCCAACAGCAGGTACAACCTCCTGAGGCTCAAAACTGGAATAGGCACCTGGCAGGTCAGAACTCTCAGCAATAGAGTTCAGGGGAGTTGGGGGTGAAGAATTTGTGTTCCTGAGACTTCATAACAGGAGGCCATCACACACAGGCCCTTGGAGATTCTTCTTCATGCAGGTTTCTCAGCAAAGTTCTAATCTTTGCCCCTTCCTTGGCAGAAGCAGCAACTGCAGGCCAACCCCACATAGCACACAGTAAAAGGGGCAGTACTACGCCTCACAGCTCTCCAGCTCTTCTCTTTGGCAAAGGTTCCTCTTGAGTCCAGAAGTGATCTTAAGTTCTGGGGTTCGAGGTCCACTACTTATACCCCATTTTGTCTTTGTTCTTCTTTGTGCAAGGGTCTCTGAGTCCAGTCCAAACCAGTTCTGTCCTCACTGGTGCAGTATGAGCACAGGGGGTGGAGACAGCATTGTGCAAGGGAGACAGGCCCTATTCAGGTGCAAGGAAAACTCCTCCCAATACTCTAAATGCAGCCAAGGTCTATTCAGCTCAGCTCTGAGTCATCCAGGAAAGACCAGGCGCACAGGGGGTGGAGACAGCATTGTGCAAGGGAGACAGGCCCTATTCAGGTGCAAGGAAAACTCCTCCCAATACTCTAAATGCAGCCAAGGTCTATTCAGCTCAGCTCTGAGTCATCCAGGAAATACCAGGCACACCTCCCCCTCCCCCTCAGTGGCTGTCTACAGTGAATGCACATCCCCAGCCCCTGTCACTCCAAAACCAGACAGTCAATCCACAAACAGGCAGAGGCACACAGAATGGTTAAGCAAGAAAATGCCTACTTTCTAAAAGTGGCATTTACAAACACATAATTTAAAAAACATCTTTACTAAAATATGTATTATTACATTCTGAGTTCATCAAGCCTAAACTTTATTCCTCTATGTTGTCCCAATGGGAAGTTATACTTGTAATATGTTACAAGGTATCTCCCGTGCTATCGTATGGGACTGATAGCCTTTCAATAGTGAAAAACAAAATTGGCTGTATTTCACTATCAGGACATGTCTCACACACCAGCATATGTCCAACTTCTCACATACACTGCACCCTGCCCAGGGGGGTATCTTGGGCCTGCCATAGGGGTGCTTTACATGTAGGAAAAGGGAAGGTTAGGGCCTGGCAAGTGGATACACTAGCCAGGTTGGCATGGCAGTTTAAAACTGCGCATAGACACTGAAGTGTCAGGTCTGAGTTACATTTGCAGGGCTACTTAGGTCGTTGGTACAATCAGTGCTGCAGGCCCACTAGTAGCATTTGATTTACAGGCCCTGGCACACTCAGTATATTTTACTAGGGACTTACCAGTAAATCAAATATGCCAATCGGGGAGAATGAATTGTAATGACAATTTACACAGGGAGCACTTGCACTTTCACACTAATCAGCAGTGGCACAGTGCCCAAAGCATCTAAGCCAGCAAAAATGAAATCCAGCACAGCATCAAAAATACAGGAGTTGGAGGCAAAAAGTCAGGGGAAATCACACCAAAGATGCCAAGTCTAACACGTGTACCTGAAGGAAGTGGCCCAACTAGGGTCACCCAGGTCACTCTCGACCTCCTCTTGCCTTCCAAAAAATGAAGAGTCGATGACGCAGTAGAGAATGCATTCAAACTGGTTTATTCACAAAGTACACTGCAGTGGAGTCCAGTCTGATCAGCCCAGTAAGATGGCTGTCGAGGGACTGCCTTTCCCCAGCATAAAGGTAACAATTATACATTTCTACAACTGGGCGTGACACGCCCACTCTGTAACTTTCCACAGGGAGACAACTTAAACAAAGGGGCACACAAAGATAAGCTAAGAGTCTGAGACCGGGCACACACTATCTCTCTGGCAAGGTCATACAGTCTGTGCTGGCAGCTGGAATAGTGGGAGCACCCTCTATCTCAGGGAAAGGTATGCGTTAACAAGCAACTTTCTCATGCTTCAGTGAGGCCTAACCTTGGAGATGCAAATGCATCCCAGCAGCTTTCTGCTAAGACAAGCAACATGAGACAAGAGCTTAGTTTCAATCATAGGGCGAAATGGAGGCTGCATGAGAGAAAACGGCGGCACAGATGCCAACCTAAGAACATAACATCTATACTTATTAATTGCGTGCGCATACAACATGAAGAAAAATAAGATAGCTACATAAATGCTAACATAATATCAGGTATAATATGAACAATATGGCAGTGAGGCATTTCAATTCTAACAGATCCTCCTTTTAGCATTAAAAAGCTAATTTTATTTGCGCTATCAGGTTAGGGTCTTTACAATTCTAAAGGTAGAAAAAACCGGCTACTGTTGCTAACTTATGAACTATCCTTCTGAACTAAATATTCTATGAGGCTAAACACACGTGGTGTCAGCATTGATACACAGCAGGCACAACAGGCTGGGAGAGAGTGTATACAGGGACATATTCTACGTGTCAGCAACCCTTTAGGCTCAAGACTGAAACATACTTTCACGTGGTAGCTAATAAAATGTATGATACATAGACAAGGCAACAAATATTATGTAAAAAGGGAAGAGGCAACATCTGTCAGACCATTCCCTCATTGGCAAAACATAAATGTGAAAGTAAACATTATGAAGTAAGATCCAAGGCAAACTTGTTGTCAAGCAAGCTATAAGTGAAGTCCCATGTGCTCTTACCCATCTTAGTCTCCCTCGCCCCCTGGATACAAAACGAACTACCATATTAACCATTATTATAGACATTTGCCCAATGTACACATTCATTTGCAGTGCAAAGATCAATAAATGTCATATCTGGAACAGGGGAAAAGGAATCGAATGTGCACCAATTGAAACAATTAAATTGTCAGTGTATGTCTTTCTGTGCTCCCCTCTGTGAGGAGCCAAAATATCAAACGTGTTCAGAGGGAACAGACGTCACAGCAATAGCAAAAATGCACAGAGTATCTTAACAGACCACTATGACCAAACAGGCTCATTTCTTTTTTTCGGCACGAGGGCTGCAGAGAACTGCTCTTCCTCCCTAATGGACAACCAAATGGGTACACATTTCTCTGTTATATATTTTTTTCATCAGAGGAAAGGACATGCAATAGGGCCAATGGGGGTAAAACAAGAAAACGGGACAATGTAGGCGCTATTGAGCACCGGCGGTGGAGCTGTACGTTGAGCTCAGATTCAGATCCCACGTTGCAAGGCAAAGCATCTTCTCTTCAGAAACACTGTTCTTTTTGCCCTGTTCGGAGACTGTCCAAATAACGCACCTATCTCCCTTTCCCTACGCTATAGTTGGTACCACGGACAGGGTACATTCACCCTACTTCTTCAACAATGCAATCTACCCCTACTAATCTGACTGTCCCTTTGGTGCACTTCTTCTCCATCGGAGCGTAAATGGTATCTTATCACTCCAAAAATAGAGGGGTCAAGGAAAAGGGGGTCAAACTCAAGGAACCAAGGGGCAGGGGTTCAATGGGCTGGGACTTAATCACAGGTGGACAAACAAACTGGGGCTCCTGGATAGATAGCCCCTCTTTCTTTCCTTTCTTTTGGTGGTCCTGCCTCGTCCAGCACTTCTTTGCTCTGCAGCTCCGCCTCAATCTTATTCAATTATTTCAATTATTTTATTTTATTATGATTTAGAATTCCGCAGAATTCCACATAAAGGTACATCTTAAAAACACATTTCATTCCACAAAAATTTCCAATGTAAATTCAAGTTAACATTTTCATCTAAAAGCACGAATATACATAGCAAAAGCAGTCGGTCTTGGAGTTTTCAATGCAAGAAGGGGTGAACCTTAACTAATCGAATTATCATACATGTATTCTTACAGATGTATACACATTACTAATCTAATACTATCATAAAACATTCAGTGATAAAACTTATTATAAAATACAAAAATTTAAAATTCACTATACAGTACAAATTTAGTAAAGTGCTTGGGATCCTAAAAATGAGTGACTAGCAGCGAAGAACGTAAAAAGATTTTTTTTATTTTTATTTTTAAAAGTGCATGCTTAATTGCAAACATAATAAATCAGTCATAAAGGCCGGAAGGTTGAGAAAAAGTGCAAGTGCTCTGTACATACATATTAAGAAGGTCTTTACTAACGAGTAACTAGCAGCAGAAAAGGTTTGTAAAAGTGCACATACTCAGTTGTAAACATAACTAATCGGTCATAAAGACCGAGAGATCGAAATAAAGTGCAAGTGCTCTAAACATTTATATTAAGAAGATCTTGCCGACCTTAATATATGTTTAAAAATTGTTTAAAAAAGCTAAAAATTTTAAAACACATCAGTTCGGATGGGGGGACAGCAGACAATTTCGGGCCTGTTCTGCTGTAGTGATATTATACTTTAAAAAACAATTCCTTAAATATCTACGACGCATTGATTGTAATGCGGGACAAACAAATAAAACATGATTCAAATCTTGTATACAGGAATTACATAAATGACAATACCTCTCATGTCTTGGAATACCCTCCCAAGATCCTATTACAATTCTTAGGGGGAGTAAATTCAATCTCAATAGCAAAATCACCCTACGAACTCCGTGTTTAAGATTCCATAAGACATAAGGTTGGGGATTTTTGACAATACTACTCCCCGCAATACAATCCATGTTTCTGTTCTCTGAACACATTTTAATATCTCTTTCACGAGAAACCCCGTAGATTGTTCTCTTAATTATACTTTTCAAGGCCCTTTTACAAAGAACCGCCACCCCATCCATATCTAAACCAAACATTGATAATGCTTTTAAATTATTCCTAAAAATAGCACTTTTTTCCTTCATATTTACAAATATTTCTCTGTACAGCGCCACCCTTAGCAAATTCTCGGAGCTATTTATCAGTGTATTACACCATCTTAAGCACGCGGCCATTGATAGCACATATGTAGAAAGAAGACCAAATTCGAGCCTAAGCGCTGCAATCGGTGCTGCGCGATTCAAATTACATATTTGGCGCCAGATTTTACCTTCCACTGTCTCGAATCTGGCCCACTCTTGTGCATCAATTGTTTCACTGGCGTAGCTCAGGGTTGGTGGAATCTTTATTTTATAGACCGAAATAATGTGTGAAAAATGTCTTTTCCCACAGTGTGTATACAGACGATTAATTGCAAAGGCTTGTGAAATCGCTTTACCTTTGCAATGGCCCATATGTCTAGTAGCTGAGCACCTATTTGTAAATATTTTTCCTAGGTATGGGTAAAATTTTACTACTTCCAATTTTTCTTTTCCCAGGAACCAATTCAAATTTTTTCTAACCTTACAACCTTGATAACTAAAAATCATAACTTTACTTTTTAAAATATTTATTTTTAGATAATACTCTTCTGTGTACCTAATTAACTCAGCAAGTCGTCTTTGCAGTCCAATTGGAGTTAAATCCATTATTATTGCGTCATCTGCGTATAGCAGACAGCTCAACTCTAAGTTTCCTAATTTAGGGGGATCCCCTTTACTAAGGCCCACTCTTCTTGGCAGATCATTAATGTAAATAGAGAAGAGTAAAGGGGCCAAAAGGCACCCCTGCTTCAACCCATTGTTGGTTACTATTTTCTTCGAGAGACCTTGTGTTCCCCCCAATAATACCTTAGTCCATGTAGAAGAGTGGAGAGCAATTATTAATCTTAAAAGATTCCCTGGAATCCCCATAATAACCAATTTCCTCCACAGCTTCCCCCGATCTACCCTATCGAATGCTGTGGAGAAGTCTATAAAAGCCGAGTATAACGGCACACCCCGACATACTGGATATTTTTCAGTTAAAGTTTGCAAAATAGAGATATTATCCAGTGTGCCACTATTCTTACGGAATCCTGTTTGTTCCAAAGGAATATAGTTATTTCCAAATGCCCACTCTTGAAGATGAGTGAGAATACTCTTTGCAAACAGTTTCCCGGTTGCATCCAGGAGCGAAATCTGTCTAAAACTGGCCGGGGAATTTTTTGGACCCTTTTTATACAACGGAACAAGTATACTTCCCTTCCAGGATTGTGGGATATCCCCATAGGTATAACAATGGACAAACAACGGATGCAAAAATTTTGCCCATTCTTCACAATCCTGTTTTATTATGGCTACTGGTACATCATCTGGGCCCATTGCGCTCGAATGTCTTGCCCCTTTAATGTAACCCTCAATCTCCATACATGATGGTGCACCATAATCGCCCCCGTAGTTGGAGTAGTGCTAACCTCTTGAATCTGTCCAACTATGAGATTTAAAGCATAAAGCTGGGAAATATATATGGACCATTCTGCTTCTGGGATTAAAATGGGTTTTGACTTCTCTCTCCCATCACAGAATTTTGCAATCAATGCCCAATATTTCCTAGTATCCCCGGAAAGAGCCACCTCTCGAAGTCTAACCCATTTTTCGTCTTCAGCTCTCCTTCGATCCGATGATATTTTCCTTCTCCGTACCTGTTTTAGCCTACTTATTTCTCTCTGCCTTTGTGTCGTGGGCACCCTAAATTGGACTCTAATTAAACCATTCATTTCCCGATTCAGGTTTTTAATTTCCCATGGTATTATTACTAATGGAGTAGAACTAAAACTTGCTTCTTTCTTCCGAAAGTTCTAATTGCAGCCAAGACTCTCTCGAACCTCTGAACTGGTGTTTCTTGCTTGGGAATAAAGGCGGTATTCTCAAAGACCCTCTTAAAATTTGGAAGCAAATTATTTGACCAGCAAGTACGCCCATTATTACGATTATAAGAGACATTTTCATCCCTCTGATTCCAAAATTCAGGCTTCTCGATTTCTATGTCCATTTTTACAACTAGAATATTATGGTCACTCATATTTGTAGTAGATACCTTGAATTGTGTACATGCATTAAATAATTGAAAAGAAACTGCCATATAATCAATTAAAGAGTGACCATGTGCCCCACAAAAGGTGTGAGCTGCGGGGGAGTCCTCCGAGAATCTACCGTTTAACGTTACAAGGTCTAAACTTCTAAAATTTTGCAAGAGTAACAGACCACGTTTATCCGACTTTAAATGGACCGGCAGTACAGAATCTGGGATAGCCCATACTTCCTCTAGTTCCGGATTAGAAAAAAACGTGACTGCACTATTGGATAATTTGGCGTTAAAGTCACCTACCATCATTATACGTGAGCATTCTTCGTTGTTACTTAACCTTTGCACAAAAGTACAGACAGAGTCGACCAGTACGTTTGACGCTCTCCCCGGGGGAATATACACATTTACCAGTAAAAGAAAAATCGCTTGCCCCAAGTTATCTTCACCTATCCTCAACTTTACTCCAATACAGCATTTTGATGGGTGCATATAGATCACAGGTTCCCATACTATGTCACAGCTAAGTAAAATAGCCAAACCTCCACTTGCATGCCCTTTTACGGATTTTTTTGCTGTACTACAGTACACATAAAAATTCTCAAACTGAAACTCTTCCCCCATCCACGTTTCCTGGAGGCAAATTATTTTGGGGTCTAATTCTAATAATGATTTAAGCTTATAACTCGATTTTCCTACCCCCGCCACGGTCCAGGATATGATGTTACCCAATTGGCTACCCCCGCAATATAGGCTTTGTGGTAGTTGTTTTTGACCCGTTCAATGTACCTGCCACCCAACTCCACTTTGCTACCTCATCCTCCCCATTAGCACTAGGGGGCCATCGGACTTCAGGTGCTAAAATGTTAAATTCTCTATCTCCTAGGTTTCTTCCTACTGTTATTTCTATATCTTTAAGATTTATGGGGATATTTGCACCCCTATTATTAGGGAATCCATTCCCTTGCATCTGATGAATCGTTCCTAAGCTTTCTGATGGAACTCGGCAATGGGGTACACTAGGGATCACATCTATACCCCTTTATCTAAAGCAGTCCGCATTAGCTATAACCAGTGCTGACACTACCCCTGATGAAAATGTAGCTCTAGTGCTTGGGGGAGCACTCCTCCCGTCTAAGTGGACCAACTCAATATCTTTACTAGTTATTAATCCCAAATCCTTTATTTCTATTAATAACTGTAGGAGGGCACTTCTATTCAATAACATTGGTTCAGTTTCAAACAGAGAGACAAAAATTAAAGTCCTGCACACTTGCCCGACTCCTGGTCCAGTATTCTTTATTGATCTAATACCAGGCTGCCCTAAAACTGAGTCTCTCTCTAACTTGCCCCCTTTACTATTCAGAACTGAAAACAGGTTCCCCACCCCAACTGACCCCTGGCTGGAATCAAACCTCGCTGAAAAGTGTCCTGCCCACAAGTATCGAGTGCGGCACCTCCTGAGGCTACGTTCTGAACTATTACCGGTTCACTTAATTTTTCCGTTACACTTCCTAATATGGGGTCTCGGCTTATCTCATAGTTTATCGCACTTTCTTCCTGACCCTCTTGACACGATGGGGCAATCAACACCAGGTTCGAACAGATCGACTGATTATCATTTTCTTGCCCAATCTTTCGACCCGTATTCAATGTGAATTGCCCCAAGGTCCCTGTATCCTTTCTACTAGGCGAAGATTTTGTACTATTTTCTTCCTCACATACTGGAAGGAACCGCAATTTTTTATGTTTTCGTTTAGGGAAACGTCGATGCCTCATCTTCTTCTTCCCCCACCGACCAGTTCTGAGGTTGCCTTCACTCAATACTGGGACCTCCCCTAAGGGTACACTATCTGAGGTATTTGCTAATTCTTCAGTTACTTGCAGGCTTAGGTTATTTGAATTACTTTTTTTAAATATAGGGTAAACTCGTAATGGGGGAGGTACTGGGGATACTTTTGAATTTAATTTTTTCCCTTGGCTGGTAAGCTGTACACTCTCATGGGGTTTAACTGGGGGTAAACTTATAATTGGACTACCTCTAAGCGAGACACTTTTAGATCCCACATTCGTTTCTTTCATTTCCCCGTCCACAAATTTAGTATCACTTTTTAACATCTTGTTACAAATTTGACATAAATGACTGGGTACTTCAGGGACCTTTTCCAAATTCTTTATGGCTTGCTTAATCTGATTAAGTTCTTGGACCCCTATCAGTATGGGCGAGAGAACTTCCAATATATGATCAGTATTTATAGTACTTTTTTCTAGCAAAGATAAAATTGCGGAGAGGATTCTCTCTAATGCGTAAAAAATCTCCAGAGTTCCCCCATCCGCACATTCTCAATTGAATTCATACTGTTCTCTACCCCCTTATCCATTGATACTCCTGATATCCTTCCAACCGAAAGTTCTAATAAATCAGCACCATGGGAAGAACTTGTAGGTGTGCTACTATACAGGGCAGGCATATGTGGTTGACCAGCTATTAAAACCGGAGACAGTTCTGGATCCATCTCCAAGGCACCTGTCTTTTTCAGCTGTGCCGTTAGTTCTTCATTCTTCTCCATTTGCTTAGCAATATCCGGTAGAGTATAATCCTCCACTTTCACCTGCCCAGAGCTAAAGCTACGTTCTATCCGCTGTGGCACTTTTAATGACAGTTCACTCAATTTAGTCCGCAAGAAACCAGGCTCAAATTCATTCATACTTCTTGAATAAACTTGAGAATTGTCAAAGAGGGATACCAGTCCTGCCAATGGAGATAAAGTGGTGAGTCCTTTTCTTATCACATTATTATCCGGGGGCCTTCTACTTTGCCCACCGACAAATCCATTTCCATTTCCATTTCCAGATTGCTACCCACCCCTCCTAATTGTAAAACAGCAGTTTCACCTGATGGCTGTACTGGTTTTCCACTATTATTGTTCTGTTGAATAATTACAGCAGGGTAAAAAGGTACCTTAACTTCTAAATTAGTGGACTGACTGTCCTTCTCATTCTCTGCTGTTACATGAGTGTCCATCACCTCATCTTCCTGGGTCTCCTTTAGCCCCTTCCCACGCTTAGAGCTCCTTACACCTTTTGTAAACATTGACATCACCGATGGGTACGTTTTCAAATGCGAAAGGTGATCCCTATTTCTCCTGCGCCGAATGGGTTTCTGGAGTTTAAGCGGACTCCTCTGGCTCGGATAACAACTTTCTAAGCCTGCTACTGTTTTCGCTTTTACGTTTGAGCGCAAACACCTAGATGGCATTACAAAATAAGATTTTCTTACTGCTTACTAGGCTGCTTTAAGGAATGGAACTGCTTGAAGTACTGGAGGTGAAGAATTCAGTGCACTCTGGCTCGCAGTTGACTTTAACTGTTCAGTCCTTTAATGGCCTTCACAAATCTTTACTAAAAAGTCCTGGAATATATACCGTCTATGCCACAAACCCAGGGCATAAGACCTGGAGCAATTCCTGTCGCAGGGGACTAGCAAAGATACGAGCACAGGTGCAAGTGCAATGGCACTGATGCAAGCACTGGTACAGGAACGCTTACAGACACTCAATTTGGGAAGCCGTGGGAGGTGCGGAAGCCGCGGGAGTGGGGACACGGGAGTTCTGGGCCGCTCCACCTGTATTACGAAATCCGCGGGAGCGGGGACAGAAACACAACTCCCGCTCAACCCGACTTATCTCCGCTCTGCCCCAGCTCCTCTGGCCGCTAGCTCTTGTCCGGATCCGGTACAGCTCCACAGCTCTGCTCAGCTCCGCTCAAGCTGCAGAGTACACTGCAAACTGGGGTCACTGCCCACGCCTTGATGTCCCACGGGAAAGGAGTAAAGCAGGACAGGGGGAGCAGCGCGGGGCGGTGCAGCGTAGTGAGGCGTGGAAGGTTCCCAGCGCAACACTGCTTACGGGCACCTGATGATCTTGCAGTCCCGAAATGCGCTAGGATAACACAGTCCACACCCCCCCTCACCCACCCCTCACCGCCACTGCCTGCACTCGGCTCCGCTCTCACCGCCGGACCTGCTCGCACTCACAAGGAGAGGAAATGGTCAGCGAGCGTAGGGGGCCGAGAGCGGGGGAGCAAAAGGGACTGTCACCGCACCACCTGCGCAGCTTGACCCTGCTCAACCCCTCTGCTCTTCCAAACGCCGAACCCAATCGTCGGTTCTGCTCCACTCCGTCTATGCTCCGTCTCTGCTCCGTCTATACAGACTGACTGACTGCTCTGGCTGCACGGGACTCCTCCTCCACCTGACGTGCCTCAATCTTATTCAAGTGGATAGTCCATAATGAGCAGCCAGGCTATGCATCACTTCCGGGCCCCTTTGATGTGACTGCAGGGCGTCCTGGACCTATTAATAGGATGAAAACTTTCAGTTAACTGGCAAGGATAAAACTTTATATAATTGTTTCAATCAGGACATCCTTTAAATTACTATATCTGTCCATTCCTATATTATTCGTCTAAAAAAATCTCAAAAAGGAAAAATGTGTGGTGCAAAATTACCAGGGGCATCTGGATACCCCTTCCAGAATTGTGCGTCAATCGCACCATACGGTTTGAGCAATATCTCATCATACCCACAAGAATACATATGCATCTGGCAACATTCTTATTCCTTCCCTGCCCTATTAATTCACCACCCCTCGTCCCTTCAAATGTGCCATACTTTCAACTTAGACATCATGACTTCCGGTACCCACCCAGCAGGGCCTGCTACAAACATTCTTTCATTTCATTTTGATCATTTTCTGCAAACGCTTTATCCCTTCCCACATCATCAGTTACTTTCCAGTGGGCACTACACTTACTTACAATTCACAACCCAATTACTTGGACTAACTAATAAAGGACTCGTGGTGTCTCTGCAACAGTATGTAATGTTGCAGTAACATAAGCAATAGTGGTGGTGCCACCTGGGAATTTAAACAAGAGCCACCGACATATAGTTCCCCTTAAAGATCAGATAAGAGAACATCAGTCCAGTCTACCCGTCCTTTCATCTCCCTTTCAATTCCATCATTTGGCAGAAAGGAGGGGCAGTAATATGGCTGACTTCAAGGTGACACGTCTTTTTAATCACAATATTTTTGCGAATAATGTCAATTTATAGCCAGTTAGACGTGCACTGGTAAGGTGCTATGTCTCTCTTTTTTTTTTTTTTATTTATTCAAGGGCGTGGTCGGGGTCACCACATCTGTGAAATCAGCGGCCAGAACGAGTCCAATCGATTGTCCCATGGAGATGGCCACTGTCATGACCGCCCCATTGGCAGCTCAAAAGGGCTCTTGCGGTAGCATCACAGACAAAAAGCACACAACAAGCCGTCTTGTGTACTTACAACACAAAACGGCACGCGACAATATATGTACCAAGCACAAAAACTGATGAAAGCGCAGTTTGTTAGTTGTCCATGTGTCAGTTGCTCAAAAGACTGCTTCAAACAATTAAAAATAAAGGCTCATGCATTTCATGCACTTCTTTAATGTGTTAGTTCGCCAAGGAGCTAATCTCCTACCCCCCTTCGACAGTAGGTGACCTAAGCAGGTGACCTCCTGTCGACAATACTTACCTTTTGAAAAGCATTCTTCATTGGCATTAGAAGCCCAACGCAATAACTATGCAACTGCACCGACCCTACATCTGTGACCCCTGTCTGAAATTGAAATAAATAATACTACCAAAAAAAATGTATGGTATATTAGCGACAGGAAAACATTGCGCAGCAAGAGGAAACATAGCAGTGACTAGAACAGCAGAAAGGTAGGGAACCACATTCTCATTTATTGCACACCATTCAGTCACAAAATTGTAGACACAATCAAAATAATGGGGCTATTACCATTCAACAGTCATCTCCTCAACCACGCCTTTCTCAACCAAACCCTGCAACATACACAACAAGGCTCGCTGCCCCGCCCACTGTATCCAACAATAAGGGATACAAGGCAACGTAGCATTGCCTATTCCTTATATCCAAACCGGAGATATCCATAGCAATCCCACCACTGCATCGCCCGCTGCCCACAAAGTGAACGGCGCATCTGCAAAACGCAAGGGTGGGACCAAACACTATGTACTACTTACATTAAGGCCCAGCATCAGACATTCACCTGCCGAAAGGCAATAATAGTAAGATACCAAACCCATCACAATCTCACCACAATTAGACATTAGCACAAACGGAAAATCCACAGTAAAAAGGACCAATAATCAGAGCAAGAGGGCGCAAAACATGTGCTACATCTAATGCGCCTGAAACGCCCACCAAAACACTCATAACACTGTGCTATGTTAAATACGTAACAAAAAGAGGCAATGTAGACCAAATACTCTCAAATATCTACAACCAAGTCACTATTGCAAAAAACACAATAAAAACGAATTTGCAAACAATCAAATCCCCTTTTAAGACAAAATTCCTGCCCACTAAAATCTAGAAACACCTCCACTCTCTCATATTTTCCCTGGCGGCAGCAACTGAAATAGCTGGTTCCCTCTTCTCTGTACTTCCCACCTCAAATCACTCACGTTCCTCCATTTGCATCCAGTCTCTATCCTCAAATCCACATACCTGTGTCCCAGTACTCACTAATATCGGGGGATGAAAAACCACAGTGGAAATAGCAGCAGAAATAACAGACATTATCATCACTGCTGCAACAGGGCAGGAGCAGAAACAGCAGCAGGAGCAGAAACAGCAGAAATAGAAACAACAGCTCAACTATGCTCTCTCAAAGCATATTGTACACAAAGTACCCCATAAAGGAAGGGAAACCTATTTTCTATGGAAAATGAGACATAAGAGACAGAGCTCTGAAAGTACTCATGAAATATAATGCAAGGGTGTGTTCAACATATAGCTAGATCCATTTTTAATTATTGCAAAATCTCCCATGAAGAGAAATAAAGGCATAAGACAAATGAAAACTTTACAAAGCCTGTTAGTCAAAACATAAAACTTAGACTGCTAGCATCTAATTCTGTCCTCATTGCGCACTTCGCATCACAGCAGCCTCTCTGTGCTTAGCCCCCACAACACAGCTAGCAACCAATATTCCAACAAAAAATATTAATCGTGCAGAAACAGAGAATACATATTATAATAATCAAAAAGAAAAAATTGTGCTTTGCAGTTTTCACTTTACTTTATGAAGTGAAGTAACCTTTGTTTAAACAAACTGCAAACTGACAAAAGTTAGTCACAAACGTGAATTATAAGAAAGGTCTTTTCATCAAGGTGGGAGGAACAGGGAGAAAATTCCATTCCTTATCTCAAGGCCAAATGCCGCAGTAAGCCTGCCAAAACAGACTGTGTATTTCAACTTTGAAAATCCCTTTTATTCAGCATAAATACACGCTGCCTGAAATGCTTGAAATACCTTTTCCAAATTAAATACACGTTATATTGCGAGGTCAAATCCAAATTAAACACACTCACTAAAATCAATCATGAATTAATTACTTGAGCATTCCTTACACTACTCATCAGAACAAAAAGCATCAGCATCTGAGCAGGGTTCATTCATTCATTTTTACTTGCATGTGTCACTTTTAAAAATGCAACTTCATGTCTGTAGCTCAAAACAGCTTTTATCATTTTGCAATGTCCAAAAAGCTAAATGTGGGATCTGGGCGCCGTCAGCACACCCCTGCTTTTCTCTTTTTTTATTTTTATTAATACATCATGCTCTTTAACTGTCTTATTTCACATTCTCCCCCCATTACACATTCCTTCGTCCTTTCTCAAACCATTCATCCTATGCAAAAACAAACATATATATATATATTATTACTATGTTCTTTTTTTGTTTTTTTTTACTCAAAAAGCCCACGTA
The DNA here is from genome assembly GCA_963921515.1 of Calotriton arnoldi. Taxonomy (NCBI): domain Eukaryota; kingdom Metazoa; phylum Chordata; class Amphibia; order Caudata; family Salamandridae; genus Calotriton; species Calotriton arnoldi. The sequence goes on along the minus strand of CAWUFW010005009.1, from coordinate 836,088 downwards.
ACAGTGCCTCCTGGAGGCGCCAGCTGATCTTCTTCCAATGGGCATCTACAAAGCAACAACGACCACAAGAGAACAATTTAAGCTCATTCCAGGCATTTTCAAGAAAGGGTCCAAATGCATTATTTTGCCTGGCAAAGGAATTACAAGTACTTTTTCCCAAAAGACAGTCCTCAGACCGTACCAAAAACAAACTGATGGTGCAGCATATTCAGAAACAAATTTAAGCGCTTGTTCCAAAGACGATCCTCAGACCGTGTCAAGCAAAGGAAACCACAAGTCAGTCCTCAGACTGCACCAAGACAAGACAGTTCTCAGACTGTACCAAGACAATAGAGGCTCTAGCCCCAGGACTTTTCAAGAATAAGCCAAATCAACAAGTGGCCTGGCAGAACATTCAAAAACGCTCCGTATCACAAGGGTACGCAGACCCACCAAGTTAACCAAGACGGCGCCGCACTTACCAAAAATCAAGATGAACTCACCTGGTGCACACAGGTCAAGCAAGATTATTCTCCACTGCCGACTCTTCGGACCAAACTGTCAGAACCAAGGGTTTCGCCTTTTCAGGACCCCAGCCAAGATGACCACTAGACGAGGAGCCGCACGATCAGACAGGAGGGGCAGCCACGAGAACCAGGCTCTGTCATGTGGGGATCCCCGATCCGACCGGACGCAACCCCAACCTCCTCAACCCGACTACGGGCGGGATGGGTCACCTGGTGGAGTCCCTGTTCGGGCACCAACTGAAAGAAGTGGCCCAACTAGGGTCACCCGGGTCACTCTCGACCTCCTCTTGCCTTCCAAGAAATGAAGAGTCGATGACGCAGTAGAGAATGCAATCAAACTGGTTTATTCACAAAGTACACTGCAATGGAGTCCAGGCTTCCGGTTCACCCTTACTCGAGAACACTTTGGGACGCACTGGTGTACTCGCCTTGTGACAATACTGCACACCAGACGGCTTATCTCGCTACTTTATCTGTCTTAGTCAGCACTCGGACTATGAGCACGATTTGAAGTTTTGATCAAAGGAATACAGACTAGATTATTTTTAGAGCCGGAGAATTTTCAGATTGGAGAATTAATTTTTGTATATGATTAGAAGACAGCTATATACCCAACCGGGTTGGAATTATCACCGGTGGAGAGATTGGGAGTTTTGATATGAATGCAGAAAAGCCCTGAAGAAGTCAAGGGTTTTTTTACCCACTGACGAAACGCGCGTTGGCTGGTCATGGAAGAAAATCCACATTAAATGAACTACAACGTTGCCAAGATTTGTTTCTCTTCTATGAAATTTAAGAACAGAGCTATATATCTGTTTTACTGATTGCGTGTGCATAGGAACTTTATGTGACCAGCCCAGTAAGATGGCTGTTGAAGGACTGCCTTTCCCCAGCATAAAGGTAACAATTATACATTTCTACAACTGGGCAGTGACATGCCCACTCTGTAACTTTCCACAGGGAGACAACTTAAACAAAAGGGCACACAAAGATGAGCTAAGAGTCTGAGACTGGGCACACACTATCTCTCTGGCAAGGTCATACAGTCTGTGCTGGCAGCTAGAATAGTGGGAGCACCCTCTATCTCAGGGAAAGGTATGCGTTAACAAGCAACTTTCTCATGCTTCAGTGAGGCCAAACCTTGGAGATGCAAATGCATCCCAGCAGCTTTCTGCTGAGACAAGCAACATGAGACAAAAGCTTAGTTTCAATCATAGGGCGAAATGGAGGCTGCATGAGAGAAAATGGCGGCACAGATGCCAAACTAACATACATAACATCTATACTTATTAATTGCGTGCGCATACAACATGAAGAAAAATAAAATGGCTACATAAATGCTAACATAATATCAGGTATAATATGAACAATATGGCAGTGAGGCATTTCAATTCTAACACACCCTCCAGCTGAAAAGTGGGGAGAACTACCCACCCTTTTGGGAGTTCTCATCACTTAGGCAGAAGAATCGTGAAAGACCATCAGCATTGGCGTGTTCTATATCAGGGCGGTGTTCCACTGTAAAGTTCATTCCTTGTAAGGAAATGGACCACCTAAACAGTTTTGGGTTCTCACCCCTCATTTGCATCAACCATCTGAGGGGCCTGTGGTCTGTCTGGATCCGGAAGTGAGTCCCAAACAAGTAGGGTCTTAGCTTCTTTAGCGCCCAGACCACAGCAAAAGCTTCTCTTTCAATTGCACTTCACCTCTGTTCCCTGGGAAGTAGCCTCCTACTGATGAAAGCTATTGGTTGGTCCAAGCCCTCGTTGTTCAACTGTGAGAGTACTGCTCTCACACCATGCTCTGAAGCATCTGTCTCCACAACAAATTCTTGGGAGAAGTTTGGTGCCTTGTGCACGGGCACCGTGCACATGGCAGATATCAGGGCATCAAAAGCGGTCTGACAGGCATCAGTCCAGATCACTTTCCTTGGCTGCTTCCGTGAAGTAAGCTTTGTCAAAGGGGTAACAATTGTGCCATATCCCTTGACAAACGGTCTGTAGCACCCGGTGAGACCTAAAAAGGCTCTCCCATCTGTATGGGTCTTGAGGGGATTCCCAAGCCAGAATGGTGTTGATCTTAGGCTGTACGGGCACCACCTGGCAGATTCCTACCTGGTGTCCTAGGTACACCACAGATCCCTGCCCTATCTGGCACTTACTGGCCTTGATAGTGAGGCCTGCCTTCTGCAGAGCCTTCAACACTTCGCAGAGGTGTTGTAAGTGTTCCTCCCAGCTGGAGCTGAACACAGCAATGTCATCAAGGTAGACGGCACTGAATTCTTCCAGCCCAGACACTACCTGGTTGACCGTTTTCTGGAATGTGGCGGGGGCATTTTTCAACCCAAAGGGCATGACACGGAACTGGTAGTGCCCCTCTGGCATTGAAAATGCAGGCCTCTCTCTTGCCCCGGCAGTCAAGGCAATCTGCCAGTACCCAGACATTAGATCAAACATACTGAGGTCTGGGGACGGGCTGCACGTCAGTCCTGGTGATGGCATTGAGCCAAAAGTAGTCCACACAGAACCGGAGTTCAGGAGTGGCATCGGGGGCAGCAGCTTTTGGAACCAAGACCACTAGGCTAGCCCAGGTGCTGTTGGAGGGCTCCATCACCCCTAACGCCAACATCTTGGAAACTTCTTCCTTAATGCTGGCTCTGACTTTGTCAGTTACTCTGTAAATTTTGTGTTTAACAGGTAAACTGTCCCCAGTGTCCACATCAAGGACACACCAATTGGTAATTTCTGGAGTCAGGGCAAACAAGGAGGCAAACCATCCCAGCACCTGGAGACAGTCCCTCTGCTGCTCTAGGGTCTGGGTGGGAGAGAGGTTCACTTTATCCACTGCCCCATCATGTTCCGTGGCAGACAGGAGGTGAGGAAGAGGCTCACTCATCTTCCATTCCATCATCTGTAGCCAGGAGCATTGTCAAAGGGTTCCTAGGAGTCTGCAAGTTCACCAAGTAGGTTACTTCACACTTTTGCTTCACCACCTCAAATGGCCCAGTCCACCTGTCTTGGAGTAGAAAAAGGCTCCACTGGTGCCTTCACCTACACTTTTTGGCCAGGCTGAAACTCAACCAGAGTGGCACTCTGGTCGTACCATCATTTCATCTCTTCCTGGCTGGCTTCCAGGTTCGCCTGGGTGAACTTCCTGAAGCGCTGAGTCTGGTTCCTGAAGGGCAGCATATAGCTGAACACATCTTGGAGGGGGTCTTACCAGGAGTTTTCTCCCAGCCCCCTTTCACCAGACTGAGAGGCCCTCTCACAGGGTGCCCATACAGCTATTCAAAGGGACTAAACCCTAAGGATTTCTACGGTGCCACCCTGTTGGCAAACAGGCATGGTAAGAAGACGTCCCACTTACGTCTCATGGGCTCTGTAAGACCCTTTATCATGCCTTTCAGGGTTCGATTGAATCTCTCAACCAACCCATTTCCTTGGGGATGGTAAGGAGGGGTGAATTTGTACATTACATCGCACTCCTCCCACAATGATGTCATATACCTAGATATGAAGTTTGTACCATGTCAGAGACCACCTCTCTGGGGAACCCCACCAAGCAAAAGATTCCCATCAATGCACGGCTCTCCACAGGGGCCATGATTGTCCTGAGAGGGACATCTTCCGGGTACCGGGTGGCATGGTCCACCAAGACCAAGATATACTTGTTGCCTAAGGCTGTCTTGGGTTCCAGGGGCATCACAATGTCAATGCCCACCCGCTCGAAAGGGGTGCTCACCACAGGAAAGGGTTAGAGGGGAGCCTTACACTTCCCTCCACTCTTGCCACTTGCCTGGCAAGTCTTGCAAGTCCTCCAATGTGTGTCAGTGCTCTTCCACATTTCAGGCCAAAAGAAGTGGGTGACAAGCCTGTGAAAGTTCTTGCCACGCCCCATATGTCCTGCTAAAGGCACATCATGAGCTAGACCCAGTAGGAAGGTCCTGAAGCACTGGTGTACCACCACACGGGATGGCCCAGATTCAGCAACCTTAAGCTCACTGTATAGGAGACCATTCTCAATAAATCCAATGTGATCCGGTCTGATCACCTGCTGCCTGGTTTGCAGCCTGCTGCCACAAACCCTCAAGAGTAGGGCACTCCATCTGCGCCTTGTAGAATTCCTCCCTGGTGAGACCTCCTTCCTGCTGCCAATGGGTCAGCTCAGGCAGGTTTCCCAGTTCGGCCACCTGCTCCACTGTAGGTTCCAGGGCATGCCACTGAAGGTCTGCCTCCTCCTGGACTATGGGAATTTCTGGTGCGGGATTCCCGTGCCCCTCTTTCTGGCAGGCACCTGGGCCACTGTTTCAGGCTCCAGGTCCTCTTAATTACCCCTATTGGCTGCCATTGCCTGAGTGGTCACACATGCCCACTCAGGCAGACCCAGCATCTCCAAATGAGCCCGGCATTCCACTTCATTCCAAGGTGAACTCTCCAGCTCATTGCCAAGCGGACAGCCAACAGGCATGGATGGACTCACAATGACCTTCGAAGGACCTGAGACCCCCCCCACTCAAAGGGAACCTGTGCCACCTTACACAGGCGCTTAGAGTTGTCTGCAGAAACTACATAGTGAAGTACATTGGAAATGTCCTGCTCCTCAGACACCCATTGACACCTGACAGATGTCACTCTGGCTCTTGTGTCTCTCAGAGCTTCCACCCTCCTTCCATTGATGGTCACCCACTGCAGGTACTTTTTAGTATTATCTGGCAGGCAGGTTTCCTGGACCATGTCTCTATCTCCTAATGAGATATGGGTCATCACAGCTGGCTCTTCACCCTCACTAGGAACCAACTTCTCCCCCAGCACTACATTAACTAACCCAGGTAACGTTAGCTCTCCAGCTACCTCAGAGTAGCCCACCTGTGTGCAGTCCAGCTTATTAAATTAGAAAGTTTTTGCTAGGTTGAAGTATGATACTTAAAAAAAAATGAAATTATACAACACTAATAATATTAGTAGCTGTAAATGCGTTTCATTGAACATGAGTAGCTCTCAATACAGAAAAGGTTGGAGACCCCTGCGACTAGTGGGTGCTGGTGGTGCCTTGGGCACTTGGGATCATTCTGCATGTGACCCTCCTGACCACATGCATAACACTTGCGGGGCCCCCGGCTATATGGCCTACCCCAAAGGGGGCCATGGCTTCTTACGACTGGGGGGCTGGGAATCTTTACCCTGGGAACTATTTTGGGGCCCTTTAGAGAACTCCTTTTGGTAACCCTTGTCCTCCAGAATCTTCTGCTGGGGACCCTGCCCACCTTTGGCTGGGTTTCCCACATACCCCTTGTGGACCCTGGTACTCGTTCAGCGGTCCGCCTCCTGAGCAAGCTTCCTGGGGTCAGTCAGATTGTACAACCCCTGGTAATCAGTTACCTTGCTGCCCTTTATCCAACCATCCAGTGCTCTGCAATAAAGATTCACACATTCCACCCATGTAATGCAGTCAAGCTTTTTAAGAGACCTACATTCTTCCCTGTACTGCTGAGGTGTGAGCCCATACCTGAGGCATTAAGCCTCCTTCATATTGGGGTAGGTCACAGCACCCGCCTCCTCCAAAGGTGTCGGGGTGTTCCTCCCATTGGCCTCAAAGTGTTTCCACAGGCCTGCCCCCCAATTCTTCTCAGGGACCTCATTCATAAGCAGTGCTGCCTCATAAGATGCAAACAAAGCATAAATATCCTCCACCTTCTGGCAATTCTGCACTAGGTCTTTGGGAATGTGTACCTTACCCCCTTGCACTGGCTGTACGCTGCCACCATTTGCACTGGACTCTGCCTGTTTGGCCTTGAGGTCCAGCTCTCTCCTGCTCAATTCATGTGCCAAAAGCAACTTCCTTTCTTCCAAGTCACAAGCATTCATGCTCTCCTCTGCCTTTAGTCTCATGACCTCCAGTTCATGATCCATGGCCCTTTGCCTTTCCTCCATTTACTCTGGAGACAAATTCCTAGAAGAATGATTGCTTGCTGACAGCCACAGAGGCTGCTCTTCCAACAGGCAAATCCTGGGATCTGAAGTTGCCCTCTGGCACACCCCCATCCACATCTGCATCATCTGTCTCCCCAGCTTCTCTGGCCTCCCACCAGGCACTCAAGGCCTTCTGCAGCTACTTTTTCCTAGAGGTGCTTTTAAATTGGGCATCCAAAGTTTTTGCAAAATCTACTTTTTAGGTATGCAATATTTCAATGCTAAACTCCAATTCTGCTTCCTCTGCTGGTTTACCAATTAGAGACATGTGTGGATATTTCAAGGGTCAGATCAAAAATAAAACCAAAAACACAGTATGTGGTTGCGTAGTACTCTGCACTCAACTAGTGATGCACACCAATCACTGTGGGTCAAGTACAAATACAAGTTCAATCCTCACCACTGACCACCAGTGTTAGAACTGTGGGTCTCTAATTGGCAGAGGTAGGTACCTTTGTCCAAGTAGGGACCCTTGATTCTAGTCAGGGTAAGGGGGATAAACACTTTAGATAACCCCTGCTCACCCCCTTGGGAGCTTGGCACGAGCAGACAGGCTTATTCCAAAGGCAATTTCTAAAGTTAAGAAAAATAAAGTATCTTTATCTAAACTCAACAAGACCAAATCGACAAAAATCCAGCATACAGGTAGTAAAATAGCACTTAAAAACATTTACTTAAAAATAAAGCTTGTAGAAAACAAATAGCTGAACCTGGGTCTATTACGACATGGTGACTGCAATAAATCCAAAGTACAGCACCGACCGCGAGGTGCGCGGCATTTGGCACAGAGTCCCACAGACCCCCAAACAAACAGTACCTTGGAACACTAAGTCTATGACAATGCATGGCGTCGTGGAGGTGAGGCGACGGTGCCGAGGTCCAGACCGGCTCCCAGGCTGCCACGAGAGAAGCGAGGCGTCGTGTCCGCGAGGAGGCGACGTGTCAAATCCAGGACAGGGTAATTCGGTTGCGACGGCGGTGAGGCATCTGTTCCGGTGAGGCGGTGCAAAGTCGGCGAGTTCATGCAGTCACCCTCGGCAGTTATCGGCGCTGCGATAACAGGATGCAGGCACTGGCGATGACGGAATCGATGCGAGTGCAGGCATCGGAAAGACCGATAACTGCAGGCGTCGAAGGGCGTCGGAGCTGCGGTGCAGGCTGTGCGGTGCATCGTGCACGTCACAAGCAGTGCCCCTGGCCTTGGTGCAGGTCACAGCATAACGACAGCGGCGCTGACGGCATAGGAGATTGCTTTTCCTGCTTCTTTCAAGTTGCTTCCGGCTCCCAACAGCAGGAACAACCTCCAGAGGCCCAAAACTGGAATAGGCACCTCCTGGCAGGTCAGAACTCTCAGCAATAGAGTTCAGGGGAGCTAGGGGTAAAGTCTTTGTGTCCCTGAGACTTCAGAATAGGAGGTCAGCATACACAGGCCCTTGGAGGTTCTTCTTCAATCAGGTTTTTCAGCAAAGTTCCAGTCTTTGTCATTTCCTTAGCAGAAGCAGCAACTGCAGGCCAACCCCACACAGCACACAGCAAAAGGGGCTGTACTCCGCCTCACAGATCTCCAGCTCTTCTCCTTGGCAAAGGTTCCTCTTGAGTCCAGAAGGGATCTAAAGTTCTGGGGTTTAAGGCCCACTACTTACCTCATGTTGTCTTTGTTCTTCTTTGTGCAAGGGTCTCTGAGCCCAGTCCAAACCAGTTCTGTCCTCAGTGGTGCAGTATGACCACAGGTGGTGGAGACAGCATTGTGCATGGGAGACGAGCCCTATTCAGGTGCAAGGAAAACTCCTCCCACTACTCTAAATGCAGCCAAGGTCTATTCAGCTCAGGAAGGACCAGGAAGACCTCAAACCCCCAGTGGCTGTCTACAGTGAATGCACATCCCCAGCCCCTGTCACTCCAAAACCAGACAGTCAATCCACAAATAGGCAGAGGCACACAGAATGGTTAAACAAGAAAATGCCTACTTTCTAAAAGTGCCATTTTCAAGCACCTAATGTAAAAACTATCTTTACAAAAAGAGATGGTATTAAATTCTGAGTTCAGAGACCCTAAACTTTATTCCTCTATCTTGTCCCAATGGTAAGTTATTCTTGTAAGATGTTACAAAGTATCTCCCATGCAATACTATGGGACAGATACCCTATCTATGGTGAAAAACGAAATTGGCAGTATTTTACTATCAGGTCATGTCACACACACCAGTGCATGTCATACCTTTCACATATGCTGCACCCTGCCCATGGGGCAGCACAGCATCAAAAATACAGGAGGTAGAGGCAAAAAGTCAGGGTAAACCACACCAAAGATACCAAGTCTAACAGTCCCCTCCCTCCGTTTCCAGCTCCATTATGGGTGATCCCCGTTTAGTCGGATTGGCCAGCCAGGCCAAGAGGGATCCCGATTTGTCTGGCTCATCATATGTTCTGTTCAAGTATTGCCTAAAATCAAAGCACCTGAGCCACTCCATCTGGGTAGCCAGGGCCTCCTTAGCCTCCAAAAGATCAGGTTGTAACTCTGGAGGCCCCAGCCTGTGCCTTTATAGGTCTCTCAGGTGTTCCTCTGCCGCCCTAACCTCCCCCTGAAAAGTGTGGCAGATGCCCCTTGATTCTGCAATACAGTAACCGCGTAGGACTATGTTAAAGGTGTCCCACTCCACCTGTAGTGAGGATGCTGTGCCATCATTATCATCAAAGTATTGAGTTAGTTTGGTTCTAATTGTTTCGCGGAATACCAGATCTTCTAATGATTCGGATTTTAGTGGACAAGTGGGGATGGAAGGGAGGACGCAGGTCCATTGGATATGCAATAGCACAGGGTTATGGTCTGAGATTGTGCGGGCCAAGTATTCCACAAGACATACTGATCTGTGAGCATTGAGGGTACAAAGAAATGTATCAAGCCTATCCTGACCCTCATGAACACCAGAGAAAAAGGAATAGTCCCATTCATGTGGGTGCATCTGCCTACAGGAGTCAATAAGTCCCCAGTGTTGCTGCCATTGCGTGAACACTCTAGCCGTGCGGTTAGCTGGGAGTCTCGTAGTGGTGGGTGTTCGCCACAAAGTTAAAGTCTCCTCCCAGGATGGTTGACCCAGTTAGGTGTGGTACAAAGGGCCTCGACAAACCTTCTAGGAAGGTGCTCTGATCTATGTTTGGTAGCAAAGAAATAATGGCTCCTGTGGATTAATAAAGATTATTCTTAATAAAATATGCACAATGGCAATATACTGGATTACAATGATGTCAGAAAGAGAGCAAGCCACATACACAATGGATACGATCAGTTTATAGAAATGTTTATGCAATAAGAAAGTAAAGTCAACAATACAAAAATAATCGTAATTAAACATTAGTGAATTGTGTCCCAGTGAAAAACGGTAGGAACCTAAGCTAATGGTGACATATTTGGTGACATATGTACAAGGTTTCCTTTCAAAACATTTAAGCGACCATTAAAAAATACATTCGGTTGAACAGCACTCTATATAATAATAGGTGCTGAATGATGGTTCGCTTTTGTAAACAGTCGACGGCGTTTCGACCCTGTGTATGATGTAGGGTCTCTTCAGGACCTAAGAATGTAGGGACACCTGAAAGTAATCTGACTTTGCCTAATGTGGAGAACAGTGTCACCGTGAGTAGAGTGAAGAAAAAACTCACAGGGAACCCAGCCGGGTGCCCATATGAGGGTAGTGGTAGGCAGGCAGAAAGAATAACACGACCGGGAACTCCTCAGCGATAATGAAGGTACTGGACATGTAGAACTGACGAGCGCCGTGTGGGTATGGCTGAGCGCTGTAGGCAAGGAGCAGGACCGAGCACTGAAAATGTGCGTGGCTACACGGGCATTAGCTCCGTTTCAACGTTTAAATAGATAGCTACCGTCTGTCAATCAGGATCTAGATAGGGCTTGGATAATGATATGCCTACTCCCAGGGTACTTCGGAACAGAAACTCGTCTGTTTCTCTGTCCGGTGCGATGACCGTGGCAAGTCATCGCACCGGACAGAGAAACAGGCGAGTTTCTGTTCAGCACCTGGGAGCAGGCATATCATTATCCAAGCCTATCTAGATCCTGATTGACAGACGGTAGCTATCTATTTAAACGTTGAAACAGAGCTAATGCCCGTGTAGCCACGCACATTTTCAGACCTCGGTCCTGCTCCTTGCCTACAGCGCTCAGACATACCCACACGGCGCTCGTCAGTTCTACTTGTCCAGTGCCTTCATTATCGCCGAGGAGTTCCTGTCGTGTTATTCTTTCTGCCTGCCTACCACTACCTCATATGGGCACCCGGCTGGGTTCCTGTGAGTTTTTCTTCACTCTACTCACGGTGACACTGTTCTCCACATTAGGCAAAGTCAGATAACTTTCAGGTGTCCCTACATTCTTAGGTCCTGAAGAGACCCTACATCATACACAGAGTCGAAGCGCCGTCGACTGTTTACAAGCGAACCATCATTCAGCACCTATTATTATATAGAGTGCTGTTCAACCGAATGTATTTTACAATGGTCGCTTAAATGTTTTGAAAGAGCCTTGTACATATGTCACCAATATGTCACCATTAGCTTAGGTTCCACCGTTTTCACTGGGACACAATTCACTAATGTTTAATTACGATTATTTTGTATTGTTGACTTTACTTCTTATTGCATAAACATTTCTATAAACTGATCGTATCCATTGTGTATGTGGCTAGCTCTCTTTCTGACATCATTGTAATCCAGTATATTGCCATTGTGCATATTTTATTAAGAATAATCTTTATTAATCCACAGGAGCCATTGTTTCTTTGCTAAAATACGTACCCAGGCTCTGTGTGAGTAGGGTTTCCTTGTCCTTTGTTCCCTGATCTATGTTTGGGGCATTTATATTCGCATATATATTCGCAATGGTGAGGTCCCGGCTCACCAAGCGTCCCCATACCACCACATATCTAACCTCCGGGTCTATCAAGGTGCAAAGACATTAAAACAGGACCCCTGCTCTAATCCAAATCAGGACCCCTCTTGCCTAAGCTGAGTATGTGGTGAAATATACTTAACCTCTCCAGCGATGCTGGAGTGCCCTTCCCTCCTGCTCTGTTAAGTGCGTTTCCTGTAGTAGTGCAATTTGGACACCCCTCCTGTTCAGATAAGAAAGCGCTTTGTAGTGCTTAGACATTGTGTGCATACCACAAATGTTCCAGGAGAGGCATTTATAGACTAAAGGGGTTACTATGGGAGGACAGGTCGAGTGTGTTAAATCGTGTGCTCGCATTCTCCGTAACCCCCCTCTCCCCCAATGCCTCCATATGCATTTAAGCATCATAGTACGACTCAAAGATCCCCAACAATTCAACCTGTAACAATTACCCCAACTCCCACACCCCAGGACAAGCAGGTAGCTACCCCCATCTAAACAAATAATTTGAACAACAAAGTACGGGTGGATCCCCGCAGATATCTGGTAGGGGCTGGTCAATAGTTCCTCCCCGGCAGTGATCCCTCCGCAGTAGTGGCCCGTGGCGGGAGTGCTGCCGGGCAGTGACGTGGGGCGGGGGGTAGTAAAGTATCGAATATGGCCGTATAGAGGTAAGTAGACATATAAATAAATAAAACGAATTTCGTTCGCGCGCTGCATTGCCAAATACGATGCAGCGCGCGCAGCGAAGCTCGTTTTATTTATTTATATGTCTACTTACCTCTATACGGCCGTATTCCATACTTTACTACCCCCTGCCCCGCCCCACGTCACCGCCCGGCAGCACTCCCACCACGGGCCGCTACTGTCCCTCTGTCCAGCGCAGAGGCTACAAATATCATTTCCAGCCCTGGGAAGGTCCAGAATTACATCTCTCAGGTCTCTTCAGTGCACCAGCAGTGCTTTCCCTGCTATGCTATCATATCATTGTGCGCTGAGTGTTATATGATGTCATCTGACAATCTTGGGGTTACTTTGAGTAACAGAACACTTGAGGCTGTGGATACCACAGAGCTGCGATCAGAGTCCGAGTCCCTTGCAACACTCTCCCTGTCAGGCATGAGGGGTCCTTGCCCACCACCACTCAGCAATGCCACCACTTCCATGGCTTGTTGTTCCAACAGCGTTTCTGCCTGAGATGGAGCAGCAGAGCTACGCGGCGAGTTCCTTCTTCTAAAGCGGGATCTGTGCTCTTGCCACGCTCATGGACTTTGAGCGGCCCCCAGCTGTGGCTGCTGATCTAACCAGTTCCAGATCTCCTTTGGGGAGTGAATGAACTTGGCTCCTTCAGGCGTTGCCACTCTCAGGCGGGCTAGGAATTGCATCAAATAGGCGAGTCCTAACTGTCGTAGCCTCTTTTTTGTATCTTGAAAGCAGGCCCTCCGCCTTTGCACCTCCATTGAAACATTTGGAAAGATCCTTATTATTGCTTTTTCCACTCAGAGCTCTCCCTTGCATCAGGCTTGCATTAGGATATGGTGCCGATCTTTGTAATATAATAGGCGGGCCACCACCGGCCTCTGGGGTTTCCCTGTAGTGGCGGCTTGGTTGACCCTCGATGAGCCCTCTCGAGCGTAAAGAAGGCAGAGAGCCCCTCCATTGCGACCTCCTCTTTCAACCACTTTTTTAGGTAGTCCACCATGCTGGGGCCTTCGATTCTCTCTGGCAAACCCACCACCCTTATGTTGTTGGAGTGAGAGCAATTTTCAGCATCCTCTGCCTGCAGTTCAAGTATGCAGATTTTAGATTCCATGGTAGTCATCCTCTCAGTGGTTGAGTGCCGACGGTACTTGTCCTATTGTTCGCTCAGTTGTGGTGACTCTCTCCGCAAGGTGCCTATGGTCGTCAAGTAATGAGCCCAAGTCAGATCATAGGGTATCCATTTTAGCCTCTAGTGCCTCATGAGAGGAAGTGATGGCCAAGATAACGTCCTAGAGCATAAGGCTCCTAGCTGGCCCTAGTGCCTGCATCAGTGGTTCTGCATCATTCGCATGTCCCAGTGCACCTCCAGGATCTTGGTCTTTTTTTCTGAGTGGATTTGCCCATTGTCTCTGCAGATAAGGCAGGCCATGTGGTGTGTGGTGCTATGTGTCAGGAGTTGGATGCACCGAGAGTTGCGGTGGAGCAGCGCAGGGGTCCGCAGCATGAGTAGCGGGTTATGGTAGTAGATCCTTGAGACACTGCAGGAAAGTGACGTCACAGATCATCAAAGGTCCACTGACACAGATATCATTCACCGTACCAGCAGATTGAAATGGGTCATCTCACAACCCCCTCATAGTGCTCAACCAGTGCCCTCCGGGTTGCCCCTGTTGTTCAACTTCCAGTGCCCCTCCTAGTTCTCATCCAGTAGGTTCAGCGTCCTCCACCTCCAGAGTCAAGGTAGTTTTCCCCAGTCGGGGTAGGGCAAAGGTCCGGGTGGCAGCAGACCATCCAAGCTGTAAGGATCAAGGACACCCAGCTCCTCCAGTGCCAGGCTCTCAGGCAATAGCCACGGTCCCAACTGACCTCGGACACATACAGGATGCCCGCTCTGAACAGGGGTCGGTAGATCCCCGAACTCAACTATGTATTCAGGTCTCTCCAGCCAACTCAATAGAGGTGGATTTTGCAGGCAGACCTCCATGGAGGAGAATCAATTCCCTGGTGGGGGAGGGGGGTAGGCTACTCACTTGCTGATTCTTGTGGCCACCAGCTCTTCTCCCGTGGACCAAGCCCACTACCAGTCACCCGGAGCGGTGCTGCCACATGCTGGGCGAGTCAGACGCTCGCTGATACACGGCCCCATATTGGCAGACGGCCGTCTGTTCCCGCCGTTCCACCCACAAGGACGACAGCACTAGGCCTTCGCCGCCACCTCCTTGGAGTGTCAGCCGGACAGTCTGGTCCCATGATTCAGCCTCCTCAGCTTATCTCTCAGTCTCTCAACCCTCCGCGCAAGTCCTCCTCAGGCCAAGCGGAGCAGCACCGGGGCGCGCTGAGCAGGTCAGATGCTCACCGAAGTGCGGGCCGATCAGGCCAGATCAGTTGTCTGCCTCAGCTGCTCCTCTCACCAGGCAGACAAAGTCAGGCTGCCATCTTCTTGTGGGGGCAGCACACCTGTCCCGGGCCTCTCCCAGCCCACCGTTGCAGGTTCAGTGTGTAGGCGAAGACGGCCAAGGCTTCCAGCGCCACCGCTTGGTCAGGGTCTCAAGCGCCGCAGGCAGGGTCCAGAAAGGGAGCCACCAGGGATCCCCTCTCACCCTTGGGCCACTGCTCCACTCTTCTCCCTCTCAGCAAACGGGCCAGCTCTCTCCTCTACACCCCGACTCACCGCAACAGGGCTATCGCAGGCCGAGGGCAGCGCCTCACTCCAGGGCTCCGTCTGCTCCCTTACTCACTAGCAGCTCCACTCTTGCCCTTCCCGGACTAGCAACAGGAGCACAATGGGTAAGGCTCTCCAGGGCTCTGGGGAGCGTCGCTAGTCAGATTCCCTTCAACGCCTCCATCTCGGGGCTGCACCCACCGGGGCAACATCTCAGCCTGACACTTCCCTCCTAGGCCTCCGTCGCCATCTTAGGTCTCCGCCTCATGGTGCCGGCACAGTTCAGGCAGAGATCAGAGGGAAGAGATCCCTCTCTCGTCAGCATTGCCAGCTTCAGCCTCCTCCATTCTCAGGCATGGGGAGGAACACTTCTGGGGTCCTCATGCTGGGCATATAGGGACAGGATGGCACTGGGTGGGGATCGGTTGCACAGAGCTCTGAGCGAATCTGCTTACTCCATCGGCGTCAGACCACGCACACCCAGACATGCCCCAAGGTAATATTCCCAGAACTGCACTCGGCAGCCCTTGATTCTCTTTTGCATTACCAGAATTATGGTCTGATTTAACCATTTCCTCAGGGTGGCAGGTGATGGTTTCAAACTATGACCATACAGTCAAAAAGTTACAAACAGAGATATCACCTTCTTCAAGGCTCTGTGAACATAAAGTGAAAATGCCCTATGTAAATCCAAAGTTTGTAACCCATATCTTCGGTAGAAGTTGGACATGGATAATATACTTGAAGTACCAAGTCCTAGAATGTATGAAAGTCAGGTGGGAATTTGGGTAGACAATACAGCCTTGGTGTCAGAACTACTTTATCTGGAAGAAAGCAAAGTAATGGGTCAGAACATAAAAGAGCCCTCCTTTTCCCAATCCTTCCAGAACAGATAGCTACTACAAAAAGCACTTTCAAAGACAAAGTTCAGAACCATCGAATGCAGAGGTTTGAAAGTTGAAGATTGCAGATATTTCAAAACTAATGGTAAGTCCGGGGATGGAATAAGAGAATGTATTACTGACCTTTTCAGAAAACAACTCCTAAGGAGCCTAGAAACAAGAGACTCTATACCTCACACATCACCTTCCCTTAATGCTCTGATTGGAGCCCATTGGCTTCAAACAGTAGAAATAGCCAACTCTAGCGTCAGACTCACAGTTAGATTTGAGCTAGACCTTCCAGGCTGAGGACTGTAGAAAGAAGAGAGCTCCACTGGAAGAGGCTAATGAGGGACTATTGCCAAATGTAGGAGGAGTGGAAACCAAGGATGTCTGGGTCAGTTTGGAACAAGTAACTGAACTGATGCATGCCATGTCTGAATTTTTTGTGACACCTTTGGTATGACAGGTCTCGGTAAACAGATGGAGACTGTAAAACATGGGAACTTGAGCATTCTTGGATGAGAAAAAATTCAACCGTATGGACCCTAGCCTCTGAACTATCTGGAGAAAAACTCTTTGATTCAAGAACAGGCATGATGAGGGACGGAATGAGTGGCTCAAAACATCTGCAAGCACATTCTTCCTTCCCAGAAGATGCACTGCATACAGTGCCTGGAGATGAATCTCTGACCACATGCATTTCTCCTAATGCAGCTGGGCCAGAAATGAGGACTCTGACACCTCCTTGATTTATATATGCCCTGACCACCCAGTTGTCTTACCCAATCATGACCACCTGATCTAACAAATCTAGTTCAAAATGTAGCAAAGCTAGATGGACTGCCTTTAGCTCCTTCTAATTGAGGATTTCAACAGGCTTTGAAGATCTCACTCACCCTGGACCTATCTGCCTTCCAAAAAACTCCCCATCCTTACTGCTGGCATCAGTTGATAGCACCTGTGGTGTGGAGAGAAGAAAGGGAGACCCCCTTGGCCAAGGACTGAGGTAGAAGCCACCACTGGAGTTCCTGCACTACCTGAGGTAGGACAGGGACCATACCTTTGAACTCTTTAGAAGCCAGATTCCAGTGGTTGAGAAGGTGATGCACCAATGGTTACAGGTGAATGCCCAGCCAGAGGGACAACTGTGAGTGTAAAAGTCATACCCCCCTAGAACACGAACCACACTCTGAGTAATGTTTGGGATATTGACAGGACATTTGACAAATAAGTGTAGAGTCTCCACTTTCTGTACTTGGGAAGAATAGCCTAGCCCAGAGAAGTATCAAATATGTCGGGACTGGACTTGACTTCTCGAGGAGATTTGGAAGCTCAGGTCTGAAAGCAACTTTGATAAAGCCTGGAAATCCTTTGTTAACCTAAAAAAAGAGGGAGAAGCAATTAGCCAGTCATCCAAATAGGGAAAAACTCTCAAAGCTTCTGTAGGAATTTTACCCACCACCGGATCTAGTAATTTTATAAAAGATCCTTGGAGCCGATGGCAGCCCAAACAGAAGAACCTGGAATTGATCATGAATTTCCTGAAAACAGAAGCATAAAACCTCTGGGATTCTTTGTGCAAGTGCAGGTGGACATTCTTGAAGCCTATTGGATAGGAAGTTGCCAATCTTCAACAGTGGTACCATTGATTTTAAGGTCAGCATTTTGAACCTTTTATAAGGGACAAATGTTTACAGTCTTGAGGTCGAGAACTGGACTAACTGCCCTGATGTTTTTAAACAAGGAAAACGATTAAATAACATGCCTTTCCTTTCTCTTCCTCCGGCACTCAAATAATAGGCGCTTTGTTGTTCAACTTTTAAATCTCATCCAAGAGTGCTTTCTGGTGAGCCTTATCACTTGGAAGAGGAGTGCGACAGAAAATTGCTTGAGGAGGAAAAGAGAAATTCACTCTGTAGCCTTCTCAAGCAGTGTCTACTACCTATTTGTCAGGACTTGACGATAACCAGGTTTTTGCACAACTTCTGAAATAACCCCTGCTTGAGAAGTTGGCGGAATCAGATAATCATGCTATTGGGGTCTGCGATGAGCAGGCTGGAAGAGATGGCTGAAACCAGAATTTATCACCCCCCAAAAGTGAAAGGGCAGAGCACCTCTGGATGATGATGCTGGGCCAATTGCTCTCTAATAGCCAAAACTCCGTCCTCTTGGCTCATATTTTACTAGGGCCAAAGCTTTATGTCCTCTGCCAATTTCTTCACCATTTCCTCTACCTGATTGCCAAACAGCTTAACCCTGGAGAAAGGAAGATGCATCAACATGCTCTTTTGTGTTGAGGCCACTTTCTATGAGCGCATCTAGAGGTGCCTTCTGCCTACTATGGATGCTCCTGAATCTGCCACTGCTTCACCCAAAGCATCAAACAAGATGTCTAAAAGAAAGGGGAACTGTTGCTCCATTATTAAGAGTGTCCGTAAATGCAAACCTTGGTGAATTTGTTCAGCCAGGGGCTGAAAGTCGTTTAAAAGAGACTGAATGGTATAGTTGGAATAAGTAGAGGTTCTGATGGAGACATTAGCTTCTGTGTAAGCTCTCTTAGCTACTACCTATAACTTCTGGTCCACTGCATCAGATGGCGTAGCCTCCTCAGATATGATGACACCCTGCGAGGATGATCCTGCCATTAAAGTATCCGCCATCACAATTAGTGAAAGTCCCTCAGAAAATGTATGAAGAGAGTAACGTTTCAAGAGAAATCTGAGAAAACTCTGCTTGTTGACCATATCCCATTAATGGAGCAGAACCTTCCTTACTGCTGAATGCAGAGGTAAACTCGCAAGTTCCTTCCTCTGTTACTGGCTGAAGAAATCTTCATCCTCAGCCTGTTCTGAGAAAATAAGCAGTGACAATATTTGTCCCTTAGATCCTCTAAAACCACCTGTCAAATCCTGTGCTTGCTCAAATATACCATAAAACGCATCATCATCATTCTCATCCAGGATGTATGATCTAGGAGTCTCCCTTGCAGCTAAAGCAGCCTCCACTGGACTTTGGATCATTCATTGAATAGGCTCCATAGTAATTATTTTAGTAGCAGCAGGATCGGCCACTGATGCTGTATCAGACTTAGGGTGGTATTTAATATCAGGATCCTTACATTTCACAATGAATTCCAAATAAACAGCTTAAGCATGCAGGAATACATAACCTTTCCATTGCTATGACGTTTATGCAGAACTGGTATTCAGACGCTTCCCCCTTGAAGCATTGCCTGGCAATCAGCCCACGCTCTTCACTCATGATCTTGCAAGAGCATGGTAAAGAAGAGACACTGCTGAATCTGCCCACACATACAGGCTGAAGGCTGCGTCTCACAAGGATGAACTACAAGAGCAGGTCCAAGGGGCAAGGATTTGCGATTAGGACCACTAAAACAGGCCCACCGCCTCGGAGAGGAGTTGGCCTACCGGCTAGGGCGTCCGACCTCGAACCTGGGGAACTGGGTTCGAGTCTCGGCAATGACGCTGAACATCCTGTGATTCTGGGCAAATCACTTAATCTCCCCGTGCCTAACAAAAATGAATGTGTCCTCATGTAACGTAACTGGTGCTATGTAAAGCGCTCTGATACCCGATTCGGGTCAAGTTCGTGGAGTATAAAACTGCAACAAAAAAAAACGTTGAAGCAGGTTGGAATGATCCACTGACACTGCAGCGCGGCTAAGCCGGAATGATTTTACTAACAAACGCTCATTGAAGTGAGACTTGAGTGTAAAAAAAAAAGTGAATACATGCACTTATCTGCGCTCTATCCTGTCTGGTCAGGAAGCAGAAGTTGGCCATTTTTGCAGTTTTATTCAATTGACTTTGTTAGGTAAACCATTCTTCCCTCAGAGATAGTATGTCAAACAATATCGACTGCGACAAGGAAGACAGAGAAAGAGGTAATGCTTATGTGTTGCTCCTGCCCACCACCCCATCTGCCAGGGTTTTAACCTGCATCATGGAACAGAAGCATCACATCATAGCTGCCAAGGTTTCAGATTGCTTATGTGTGACATTTCCATGATTTCAGTGTGTGTACGAGTGATATTTTACTTCTTGGGGAGCCTGTTTTCCTCCATATGTCGGTAAATCAAATCTCGCCTTGGAAAATCTCCATGGCACATGTGCATGCTACACAGACCTTTTCAGGCACCCTTCAGGCCAATATCACATAAAAAAATTCAAGCAAATCCAGTACCACAACAATATGAAGAAACACAAAGCTTTAATTACGTGTTCACAAACACTGGGTTTAACTGCAAGTTATTACAATATGTATATCAACAATAATGTAGTGATCATATCACCTACATAAAGTTACAAAACACTTATTACAGAAAAAAGTGTGAATGCTACATTAAAAAAACACAATTCGGCA
Organism: Calotriton arnoldi; assembly: GCA_963921515.1. Classification (NCBI taxonomy): domain Eukaryota; kingdom Metazoa; phylum Chordata; class Amphibia; order Caudata; family Salamandridae; genus Calotriton; species Calotriton arnoldi. The sequence goes on along the minus strand of CAWUFW010005009.1, from coordinate 816,074 downwards.
CAAAAATAATAGACAAATTTAAATAAAAAGGGAGAGACAAAGAAGACAACAAACATTTGTCTATTTTAATAGTCCGGATCTGGTCAATCATTATAGATGATACTACATGTTTGTGAACACATCGTTAAAGCTTTGTGTTTCTTCATATTGTTGTGGTACTGGATTTGCTTGAATTTTATTTTGTATGTGATATTGGCCTGAAGGGCGCCTGAAAAGGTGTGTGTAGCATATGCATGTGGTATGGTGATTTCCCAAAGGGAGGTTTGATTTTACTGTTTAAAACGGTGCTCCATCCCCTTGTTAATTAATAATTATTCCTCCACATGTCACCCTGCGCAAGTCTCTAAGGGCCTGATTATGAGTCTGCTGTTCCTTGGACCACCAGACTCGCTGGGCATGGCGGTGGCAGTCCTTCGACCGCCCTATTAGAACGAGAGCGGTCAGACCACCATTGCACCGATGCAAGAGATCCCTGGAGGTTGCGCTGCGGTCTTGAGGTGGCAGTATGCTTTGTCGGACCGCCGCGGTCTGCCAAGCATATTACGAGTTTCCTCTCTGCCACGGTTTTCATGGCGGTTCCTCCTCCATGAAAACCATGGTGGTGAGTAAACAAAGGGGTTCCTACAGGGCTCCCTGTTGCCTCAGGGGCATGGGGTGCATGCAGGGGGGCACATGGTGTGCCCCCCTTTGTGCATGCACCCCAGTACATGCATGGCATGGACTGCACCAGTCCATACCGTGCAGGTACTGTAGTGTAGCTCCTATTTCCCTAATAGGCTCTGCGCATTGGAATAATATACCCTATAGGTTTGACATAGGACTTAATTACTTGTGCCAGCTAGCTCAGAGGCCACTAGAAACTCCTTAATAAACAAGAAGGGAGTAGTTTCTGGCAGCCGCAAAACATGACAACTTTGTTTCCCTTTTAGAATCAGAACGTGTCCCAGAGTCGTGGAAACAATAGATAACCGTTTCACTCAGCTCAATCGTGCATGCTTAGTTTTCCTCACAGTTACACAGGAAGAATAGACGGGCGTTTCAATAAAAGATTTATTGAACAGTCTTGTTTCTCGTGTAAGTAATATGTGCTGTTATGATCACAAGACAATATGCAAGATAAATAATGTACACTGTAAGAAGTAGAAATAAATAATACTGCGCTAGCATGATCTTTAGTAAATATTCATTTACATAAATAACATAGACTAAAAATGCGAGTACTCATACGATGCGTTTCTAAGCTAGTTCTACCCCAATGTACCTAACCTAACCTAGGTGTACGGAGAGGTATGAAGTAGGTGGAGTATTCCTTACTATGGTATACTAAGAGTATGTTACGCCTAGTATGCCTAGTATGCCAAGAGTCCCTCTAGGTTTCTAGTCGGCTCCATACCTTAAGAATGAGAGAGGTGGGAATCTCTTGCCAGACTCCAACTCCAACACCCCGCGAGGGAAGTCAGATCACTGGAAGCTGGACTCTCTGCGTGCAGGGATGACAGCGTCTTCTCAGTGCGTCAGGCCGGGAAACAGGCTCCTCTGAAGTCGAGGTCTCCTCTGATTTTCAAGGGCTAGGGAAGGTATATTTGTACCTGAGAGGTACCTCAGAATGTTAGCATTGACGTGAATCGGACAGCGGAAGAAGTCATGAATGAACCTTCAAGGTATAACGGTTCATGCATAATAGATGAGTCCTTGAAGAAATCAATAGTCCTGTGCTAGGGAAACTCCCGAAGCCTAAAGGTCTGTTCTTCAAGAACTCGTTTTGACGTTAGGGTGGACGGATGTCAGAGACCATGCCTGTATTTGGAGTGCACGGTTTAATGCCTAAATAAGGACTGGGATTTTATGCCTATATAAGGGCAGGGCGAATTGTGCCTATATAAGGACATGATACAGGAAAACCCATGTACGGACACCCTAAGAGGAATACAACACCCACTCCACTTTCGTGTGTACGATAATAATAAAATGCTAAACATTTAATATGCTAAACATAAAATGGAGTACCGCATATTGCTAAGAATATTTCTTAAAAGCATTAAAAAGCATTTAAAAACCTATTAAAATGCAAAAGGTACTGTACATTTCAAGCATTGCTTTTCATTACATGCATATATTTGGAAATAAAATGCAATTTGAAATGAAAATAAGCAGTAATATTTACATGTGACAGAAAATGATCGATAAGTTGTTCAAAAATCAAAGTCATTTCATGTCATGAAAATTAATGAACTTTTTAGACAAATAAGATGACAAAGTGTCTGAGGAAGTACCGCGAAGTCCATACTATAAGACTAGTTCTACTTCAAGCAGATTGAATTGCCATTGAGTTGGAAAAAAGTTCAATTTGGGAAGAGTTCCAAGTTTTTAAAATATGAAAGCCAAATTTTACTGCGTCTCTGGTACACTGTGAGTTGAATCAGAGTCAGTGTACGGGTCTGGTGTAAACATGAGATCATCTATTTCTCTAGACAAAATATCGTCCACTGAAGTTGGTGTCAGTTGGAACACCTCGTGTAGTAGATTAATTGCACAGAGATGTGAAGCATCGCTTTCAGCATAGGATGCCGCAGCAATGTTCGCGTCCGTTGTTACCTGTGTGCCTGTAGATCCATCTCGTACCTCAGCAGCAGCTGGAAGCGTCTGTGAGATCTCAATGAATGCCGTCATCAGGATTGGTAGCCTCTGGGGACAACACAGAGCATGGGCCGTTATCGGGTCCAGCAGAGTATCGATATCCGTTGGCGTTGCTGATGGAAATGTTAGACAGGTGTCTAACACGCATTCTTCACCGCATAGCAGGCATCGTAGAACAGGTAAGATGCAATCTTGCCAGATTGGTCTGAATGACAGAAACCACGTGGTATTAAGTTCCCGTAGACGAGTCTTGCCCAAAAGCTGTACTATTCGCTCACGGCACTTTCGTTCAAGGAGAGCTTTCTCCACTTCGCTTGGAGTGATGTCTGCGAATAGGCTGGCCATAGCGTAATAGCAGGAAGAGAAATAGAATTCCGGCAACAAGTGCTAGAATTAATGGTATGCCACCAAACACTGAATGTGCAAAGTTCGGGATGATTCTGAGTATTGCCTGGAAAGGTGCTAACAGACAGGAACAGATGCTCTTAAATACATGTACAATTCCGCTTGTATCAGACATGTTAAAGATACGTCCTATCATTTCCACGAAATGTATAGGGCAGTTTGTACGTATTAAAGTCTGTATCTCAGCTGAAGTCCTTGCTACTTGTAGATCATAGGTTTCTTTGGCCGAGGTCAAAGGCACGGTTTGTTGCAAAAGCATGGCTTTCATTCTGCTTAAAGTATCAAATCTTATAAAAGAGACGTTCAGCGAAGGCCACTAAGGCGACTCCCTGACTGTGTCTATTGGGGCAAACAATACTTGCATACAGCAAGTGACCCTGGAGTTGACCGTTACTAGATATGGGATGCCTGGCAACATGCCGCAGCAACTCTGATCATTCAACATGAGGTAACTCCCATTAGAAAGTTGTCCAAACGTTGGATTAATCACAGCAGCTGGTGTACCCTGCTGATGGCAAGACAAATTTGCCACAGAACCATTGCAAGCCCCGTGTAAAGAAATGTCCTGACATATAAGTGAACCGCTCAGTGCACTTTTACACTGTGTACCGCTCAAAAACACTTCACGATCCCCACTCCAACATCTATATGTATACGGTAAATTCCAAGATGTCTTAATGTATTCCTTACCCAACCTTTCATATTTGCCTGCTTGCATTTGTTTGAGGCAATACTGAAACTGAAAAGTAGTCACAGGTAGTGTGATTTTGCCATGAATGAGCCATTCTGTAGCTGGTTTTTCTGCCACTGTGAATGGTAACTTTTCCAGTTTTTCAATGCCCAGCACTGTATACTTTGCTTCGCGCCAGTTCGATCTGTTTATCAGTTAGATTGTATTCTGCAAACAGAGCCGACGTGTTGATGAAACGCCAAGGCACATAGCCTGCACGCAAAGATTGCAGCGTCCAGCTTAATAACACAATAGAACGTAATTGAGATTGGCCTTGTTGTAACATCGCCAAATCGTGTTCTAGTATGTCGATAGCAGAGGATACAATGTTGTCCAATGAATATATTCTGGAGGACAAAGTTGTTAACCCATTGTCGACCACAGTGAGTGTTTTCTCTAAATTAATACGATCAAGTTCACGTATTCGTTCTGCGGCCCCCATCTGTGACACTTTCCATGCTTCATTATAGGCAGCATAAATGCCGGCATATATGAAACGTTTTTGACGCGGTTTTCTTGGTCCAAGCAAGAATTCCCTAAGGTCTGCGTCTTCTTTAAGTAAGGATAAGTGTTGTTTCACATCCTGTAGTGTAGATTTCTGCAGCCAATCAAGGCATAATTTTCCTACACTGTATGTTGTTACTACCCCCGGATGCTGTCTTTGGACGTATCTTGGGTCTGGCCTATAAATAGTAAAGCCCTGAGTTTTATTCAGGAATCTTTCCTGACAGCTATTCGTGTCTGTGGGCCAGATCATCCATTTTCTCCAATCAGGATTAGATCTGTTGAGTTGTAGTATTTTGTCAACTGTAACCGCTGCCTGTGTATTGTTATCACTTGCAGGTGTTGGTACAGAAGGTGTTTTCATCTCTTTTATCTTGGCTAGTCCAAGACAAGATGTTTGTTGGACAGTTTCATTCAAAAACATTATTTGTTCAGGGATGATACAGGCTCTAAATAACGCTTCTATCCCCTGCACTTGCCAATCTTTAGTACCCCAGACAGTTTTTGTGACTATTGTGTCTTTCCATAAGTCGAAACCCTGTCTAGACAGTTGGGCAATAAATGCTGCAGAGTAAATCTGTTTTGTATTAGTTAACATAATTTTCAGTCCTGTTTTGTTTACATTTTTATAGTAAAACGTTTCTGGATCAGATGTATTGTAACCTGAAAAATATGGAAACTTGTTAGCAAATGTTTTTGAACTACCTTTTGGTGGTGTAGGACAATGCTCCCATTGGTTAAACATAAACACATTTCTAGGGTTTGCAGATTTATGCAAATAATGATGATCATAGTGGTTATAGCAATACAGCTGTTCATAGTCTGATGAACCCTCTAAATATTCATTTTTAGAAAATGCAGCAGATTTTTCTAGGTCAAACATTATGTCGTTAACAGTCTCAAAGTCCCAATCATCAGAATAGGTACTGGATGAAATGAGATCACTTAGTGAAATTTTAAACAAATGTGGAATGTTCAATTGTTCCGTCGGGCCAAAAATATCAAAATCTGTTTTGTCCCACACTATACCATCCTGTATAGGAACGGCTGTGATGTTCACTGTTGACAAGTCTCTTGCTTCACAATGGGAAGATTTATGAGGTTTCAAAAGTACGTTCACATCTTTTCCTTCAGTGTTCACATGGATGTATCTGCCATTTATAAGCATGCTCATAGTCATAACCAAAGCTAGCCAAAGCAGGAAAACAAATATTCCAGAAATAATCCAGAGTTCAATCCATGGGGAAACCAGATAAGTCTTTTTCAGAAAGTGAAGAAAGTCTTGTACTTGCTGCTTGAATGTTAATGATGCTGGCGTCGTTTCAGGTTCACTCGGATCTTCTGAGAACGTATCAAAGTTACTGAAATAGCCAGAAGCAGTTCTGTCAATTGTTGAAATTGCATCAGGATTTGTAGAAATCGCTGGAACCAGTTGATCACTTGCTACATTGGTGTAGACCAGTGTATTTGGACAAACTGTTACTTGATTTTCAAGAGGGATGAGTTCCATTGCATTGTTGCCTAGTCCTTCATCTGTTACTGCTGAATTCTCGATGGTTATCAGTCTTTCAGTCTGAACCTCTTGGATAGTAGCGAGAGGAGTGCGTCTGCTACTAGGTCGGAGTCCACGAGGCCTACTATTTAGTATTGGCCACATACTGTGGTTTGATGAGGTCGATGGACACAAATCTTTTCTCCTTTTTTCCAGTAAGGGGCGGCAGAAGTACTGTTCTTGGTCCTTGAACTGCTAGGACAGGTACTGGTTGTCTGTAAGAAGGTCCAAATTCCTTCTTATCCGCAATCTTTTCTCTGACTAGATCCCCAACTTTTGGAATCCAGACAGGCTTTGCTGGGACCGCCGGTTTTTCCCCAGTGGTGGTTGGCTGCAGGAATACGTTGCCAAACGATCTTTGATATCAAACGGTATATTTTCCACCACTGTGCCTACGTGATCGAGGTCTGGTACACACATTCTTGTCCCAAATAGGACCTCATATGGAGTGACCCCCCCTAGAGAACTTCTTGGCAGGTTATTTAATGAGCGTTGGACCCCATAAAGATGCTTGACCCACCCATCACCCGAACCTAATACCCTAGCTGTTATAGACTGCTTTATATCCCGGTTTTTCCTTTCCACAACCGAATTTCCCTCCGGATGGAATGGAGAGGAGTACCGCAATGCAACGCCCAGACTGGCCATGGCTTCTTTGTAAGCCCGAGAGCTAAACGCAGGGCCCTGGTCAGAATGTAGCGTGCCTATTGCGTATGTGCCGATAAAGACACGCAAATCTTTTATAACAGTTCGAGCGTCAGCCGAGCGCTGAGGCCATATCCATAGGAACCTAGAGCATGAATCCACTGCAACCATGATATATTTATAGTTACCGTCCCTTTGCAAGGGACCGCAATGGTCCAGGTAAACACAAGCTAATGGTTTGTCTGAAATTAACAGGGGTGTCTGCGCAGGACGTTTTACTGTTCAGACTTTCATCTGTTGGCAAATATCACATTCTAAAACATAGTTCTTGGTTTGTTTCCGAATGCCAGGCCACCAATATCTTTGCTTAAGTAAAGATACTGTTGCAGAAACACCTGCATGGGCAGAAGCTATCCCCTCGTGTGCTGCTAGGATTAGTCCTAATCTACGTTCCTTGTTTGGAATTACCCTATCCCCCACTTCAGGGATTCGAGCAAAAGGAACGTTGTTTGCATCAATTACATAAGAGTACTTGAGTGGAAACTTTTTTGGTAACGCTGCACCACTGCCTTTGCTTGTAGCATTGACAGCCAACATTATCTCACTGTCTATTTTCGTTTTTGAACGAGTGATCGCAGCTACGGAAGCCGTCTGAACAGCCCCCTTTGCGGCTTCGTCAGGCAATGAATTCCCTGCAACGTGAACGCCATCACGTTGATGACTCAGTGTGTGGATCACGTGAGACTTTGGTAATTCGTTTTTCAACTGAACTACTTGTTCCCAAAGCGTTTTGTGCTTTATTGTGCCACCTTTTGCATCTTTGAACCCATTTTCAAGCCAGTTTTGTATATATTCATTAAACGACTGAACACAGTAAAAGGAATCGCACACTATTAGTGTGGGGAATTCTCGATCTGTACTTTCAAGTGCCAGTTTGAATGCTTGTAGTTCAGCTCGCTGAGCTGTACAATCTCCTAGAGATTGAGTTTTTGTGACCATAGGTCTGAAGATGCCATCTCGCATGCAACCTTTAACGATTGCACACGCTGCACTGTAAGCTTGCTTACCCCCTATTGCGGGCTGTGCGGATCCGTCAGTGTAAATTATGAATTCGTACTGATCGAGAGGCAGAATCTCAGTGGGCAGAGGACATTCTTGTTCATATTGCAGGAACGCTTGTGTTTTTAAATCAGGATCAAAAACATATTCAACATCTGTTGCAGCAAGAGAATTAACCCATTGTATCCATCTTGGATGTAATGCTTTAGCATTTGGAATGCTTGCTTTTGTGACCGCTTCTAAAGCTGGTACTGGGGTTACGACAATAATGCGTTTCCCTTGGGCTAGGGCTCTTTCTTTTGCTACAGCGGTTTGAACTGCTGTCAGAATTTTTCAGTTGAAGTGAAACGCATTTCTGCTTGTGTATACAAATGAGATTTGTATGCGATTGGTATTTTTCACCCTCATTAAATGTTAAGTAGGTGAATTCGCATTGACCCGAAATTATTCGGATCACCAGGTTGCGTTGACTTACGCGTGTTTCTAAGTGATTTGTTGCTAACATGTTAGCTTGGAGTGAACGCAAGATTTCTGTGTGTTCTTGTGTCCATTTTTTGATTGGAAAATCAGGTTTGATTAATGCGTAGAGAGGTTTAACCCTTTCTGCGTAATTTAGAATGTAAGTTCTTCCAAAATTTAGGAAACCCAGGATGGATTGTAAATTTGTCAGCGTTTGTGGAGGTTGGAGCAGCGCACATTTCTCTAGAAAGTTAGCTGCCAAGCTCTTGCCTTCACTTGAAAGCTCATATCCTAGAAATAGGACATTGAGATGGGCAATTCTGGACTTTTTGAAGTTGAATTTGTAGCCCTCAGAGGCGAAGCCCAGTATAATGGTGCTCACCCTGTTCAAGTGTTTTTCCAGGTCATCGTCTGTCAGATAGATGTCATCGACATATGACAATGCCTCATTATCATAAATTAGTAGTAACTCCCATTACCCTTGCTGAGAATAACCCTGGGCTGTTCTTGATCCCTTGTGGGAGTCGACAAAATTGACGCTGGGTCCCCATTATGGAGAAAGCTGTTAAGTACCTGCTTTCAGGTGCTATGTTTTGACAAAAGAAACTATTTGAGATGTCTAATGTGGTTTTATATTTTTTACCCACAATGTTATTCATTAATGCTGTGCTATGTGCATTTTGCACTGCAAAAGTTTTAGAACAAGTGTTTAAATGTCTGTAATCCAAAACTAGACGATAGGTGTTGTCTGGTTTGGAGACAGGAAACAAAGGATTGTTCATTGAGGAGGTGCATGTTTCAATCACCCCTTGGTATTCAAGTTGATCTAAGATCTCCCTGACCTGTTTTTTAGCTTCTTGCTTTATTGGGTACTGCCTTTGTGCAGTTGGTTCATGTTTCAGATGTATTTATGGTGAGGTGAGTCCTCAATCCCATCCTACATGATTTTTATATAATGCTGGGGCCTGGGCTACTGCCCATTTCCTGGCATATGTATATTTTAGGTGAATTGGAATATGGTTAGAGAAGGCAGGCATAATAATGTCCTCGCCGTGTGGGCACTCCCTGACAAATTGTGGTGGCCAGTCTTTTTCTGCTAGAAGTATGTCATAGCCCCTTGAAAGTTATTCCCAAAAAAGTGCTTTCACCTGTCTAGGTATGTCTCCCGCCATCCGGAGTGTTATTTCATATAACTTTTGTGGAGTACTAACCCTGGTGTCTACAGTCTCAACTGTAATGTACTCATTCAAGTCCACTATCTCCAGAAGTTCCTTCAGGTTCTGGCGAGCTATTGTGACTTCTGCTGCACTGTCCAGCATTGTCGGAGCCCATTCTCCGTTCTTGAGTTGTGTTCTCAGTATTCTCGGCATGTCTGATCTTTAGACCTGCTACTTTCTTTTTGGAGAATTGAGGTTTTGATTTGTTTTTCGGAACGTGTTTGTCGTCTTTCGATTTCACGCGTTCTTCTCTATGTTCTGACCGTCCTCTTCTTTCCGAACTCTGTGATGAGATCTGAAAGGTACGAGAGGAACGTGTATCAGTATCTTGATACCTGTCAGGTTTTCTCAAATTATCCCTGTTCCTGAGGTTATACCTCCTTTCAGAGGGCTCCTTTTGAGGAGACCTACCTCTGGATTGAGAACGTTTCTCGTTTGAATTTTGTTTATTAGTCTCCCACTTCTTTTTAGAAGATGTAGGAGTTTGTTTAATAGAGTCCTTCTCAGGACTTTCAGATAGTTTTGGCTTCACTGGTCTTCCACCCAAACTATCTCTGCCTAATTCTGCATAAGATTGTTCTATTATTCTGGGTAGTTCAGTTTGTTGTTCTGTGACATCAAATTCCCTTAATCGTTGGCGGATCGCCACTGCTGCTGCCTCCCCTTTAATATTAGATAATATTATTGTTGAGACCTGGTCGAAATTTTTCAGTAATTTCATACCTAAATTTAGAGCAGGCTCTGCCCCGTATTCGTTTTGAATTTGTTTCAGGACATCAGGTATTACCGCAATTGACAGAATGCCATGTGTTTTAGTATAGATGGCAGCAAAGACTGAGCCCCAAGTGGTGCAGTCTTCCAGTTGTGGTGTGATCCCCATTGGTAAACTGATTGTTAGGATTCTGTGTTTCTCATACGGGCTAGTATTTGGAAATACTGCTTCGATTTGAGTAATTTTTGAGCTATCCAGAATGGAATTTGCTCACGTTTTGTGGGCATTTTACCCATGACTGCGAATAAAGTCTGTGGTGTAATTTTTAGTGCAGTCCCGGTTGAGGGGTCTGATTTGGAATGGTTAATGGTGGTTGGACTGTGAAAGTCCGCATGACATATTGGACCAATTGTCTGTAGATTTTTATTAACTCTGTTATTTGAGTAAGTAACTCCTCATCTGACATTATATCAAGTTCAGGATGAGGTGTGTAGCCGGCTAGAATCTGCAGTGTTGCTCCTGGTCTACCTAGTGGACCGAGCCTGGTAATGTTTCTGTGATGTTTTGGGGCGCCTTTAAACCAGAGCTGATGCTCCTGGTATGTTAGTGGAATTTCAATATCCTCGAAAGGAATATATTCCTCTGGTGGATCATCTTCTTTGTATAAGTGAAACAGTCTTGTAACTGGATTGGATTCAGGAAATATTACCCATGAATAGAATACCTCTGTCTGAAATGATTTGTGTGCCTCTATCACGAAAACTGCTCTACCGCCTCTTGGTGGTAGGCCGTGTTTTATGAGTTTTAGAGTGATGGCTCTTCTTAAGTTTGGATTGATGTCTATGACTCCCTCCTCGGTTCCATCTAAACCTGTAATGTTTAAAGCTCTTAAAGCTGGTTGACCCGCAACTTCATCGTTGTCAAAGTCAGGCATTTTTTTTTTTTTTTTTGGGGAAAAATGTAGAACAAGTTTCAAGGAAACAAAGATAAGGTGCACAATATTTTGGAACACTGTATCCTTCAACGTTGAGCAAACCAAACAGCTAATATATAGGGTGCTTCCCTATGTAGCCGTGGCGGATACTTAACCCTGCCCACTCCAGACGTCTTTTGGAGTATATGGGTAGGGGTCTCTGAGAGAAAAGGCACGGCTGAGTTACTCAGTATCTAGCGTTAAATTACCGCCTTACCAAACCGTTGGGCGCCATGTAGTGTAGCTCCTATTTCCCTAATAGGCTCTGCGCATTGGAATAATATACCCTATAGGTTTGACATAGGACTAAAGTCAATATGTCCCTATCGAGTATATTAAACTTAATTACTTGTGCCAGCTAGCTCAGAGGCCACTAGAAACTCCTTGATAAACAAGAAGGGAGTAGTTTCTGGCAGCCGCAAAACATGACAACTTTGTTTCCCTTTTAGAATCAGAACGTGTCCCAGAGTCGTGGAAACAATAGATAACCGTTTCACTCAGCTCAATCGTGCATGCTTAGTTTTCCTCAAAGTTACACAGGAAGAATAGACGGGCGTTTCAATAAAAGATTTATTGAACAGTCTTGTTCCTCGTGTAAGTAATATGTGCTGCTATGATCTCAAGACAATATGCAAGATAAATAATGTACAGCGTAAGCAGTAGAAATAAATAATACTGCTTTAGCATGATCTTTAGTAGATATTCATTTACATAAATAACATAGACTAAAAATGTGAGTACTCATACGATGCGTTTCTAAGCTAGTTCTACCCCAATGTACCTAACCTAACCTAGGTGTAGGGAGAGGTATGAAGTAGGTGGAGTATTCCTTACTATGGTATACTAAGAGTATGTTACGCCTAGTATGCCTAGTATGCCAAGAGTCCCTCTAGGTTTCTAGTCAGCTCCATACCTTAAGAATGAGAGAGGTGGGAATCTCTTGCCAGACTCGAACTCCAACACCCTGCGAGGGAAGTCAGATCACTGGAAGCTGGACTCTCTGCGTGCAGGGATGACAGCGTCTTCTCAGTGAGTCAGGCCGGGAAACGGGCTCCTCTAAAGTCGAGGTCTCCTCTGATTTACAAGGGCTAGGGAAGGTATATTTATACCTGAGAGGTACCTCAGAATGTTAGCATTGACGTGAATTGGACAGCGGAAGACGTCATGAATGAACCCTCAAGGTATAACGGTTCATGCATAATAGACGAGTCCTTGAAGAAATCAATAGTCCTGTGCTAGGGAAACTCCCGAAGCCTAAGGGTCTGTTCTTCAAGAACTCGTTGTAACGTTAGGGTGGACGGATGTCGGAGACCATGCCTGTATTTGGAGTGCACGGTTTAATGCCTAAATAAGGACTGGGATTTTATGCCTATATAAGGGTAGGGCGAATTGTGCCTATATAAGGACATGATACAGGAAAACCCATGTACGGACACCCTAAGAGGAATACAACAGTACTGCCTTTGACATTTCCATGGTGGTGCCTATTCCATAGGCACCGCCATGGGAATGCCAAAGAACTGCCTGCTAGTAACTTAAAAAGTCATATTATGGCGGGCGGTACGCACACAGGTTTGGCGGTGCGGCACCACCAAACTCGTAATCAGGCCCTTAGTATTCTTTTATTCCTTCACTTTCTATCTTTGCCCACATGCAGGAACTGATGTCCAGTGTACAGGAGGGCAAGGTGAAGGTCCAGTGGTTCCTTCTACTTAATTGTCCTTTCTACTCGACATCGAGCACCTGACATTAGGTCACAACCTACTAGATAAAGATTTTGCATACATACATGTTATCTATCTGAGAAACTTACAGTTTTTTGCTGTGAGTGAGCCTTCCATAGATTAAACACACTGCACCTTTAGGCTTCAGGCTTTTAGCAACAGCGCATCTTACCTCTTCCCTCTTCTGCTACATAAACCCCCTCATATCCATTGATTTGTCGCTCCATCACGGTGCACAGCTGATCGTGCCTCATCCACGCAGTAGATATCACCCTGCTCATTCTGGGGCACTTGTTGTAGCTTGGTGTCTATTAGCTTACATACGGCAATACTACTGTGTTATGTGTCCCCTCGTTATGTTTCTTTCTTTAAAGATACTTTTACTTGCTACAAACGTGTTTATATGGATTTATTCACTGCCTGAAGCAATGATGACTGTGGTATGTATTGCAACCCCAGGCCCAGCTTTGGACACCTGGCACCTGGTACAGACCTCGTTGTTCCACTACCACAGCGCTGAGTAAGCAGTGCACAAAGCACTTTGAGCAATGCACCATGGAGCTATTACTTGACAACTCATTACTTCCTCAACCCATTTTCTCGTACCACTATTTACTGTATGATGTGCATAACCTCTAGTCTCTCTACCCAGGCACCATATGAACCAGCTGGATCAATCAAGTAGCATAGAAAAAAGCACACTCTGTCCCTCCTTTATGCCCCTCCCATTAACTTGGTAATTAAGGTAGTCCGATCCCACAACACTTCCTGTTTCTTTCGTCTGCCTCAGACATCAGATGACCTTTGAAACGCGTACGAACTTCTCAGAGATAAACTTTGGAGAGCTGGGCCTCTTGGAGAAAAGAAGTTCCAGCTTTTTTCCTTGGCTCCTGGCAAGTAGGACACTGTGCTGGGCACTTTGGAGTGTAAGAATATATATCTTCTTCCTTAGGATGCACTCTGTATTTTCTATACTTGCTTCCTATATCATTAGCTTTAACAGTGGCTGTGCTCCTGTTAAGCTTAATGACATTCATTTATATTGCCCTGGCCATCCCTACCTAGCTGGTCTGATTTCAGTGGCATTGGTGCATGCTGTAGTCATCGACCCATTCTTCCTGTTCAAGCTGTTTGAGTTGTATCTCTGGAAGAACTTGATCATAGTCGAGTGTTGTGGAAGTATTTCGGGCTGCTTCTGGAAAATACCATGCTCTGGGGAGTCTTGTTTTCCGTGTTTTCATACTGAGTAATAAAGCAATGAGTGGGTACGAGCGCTTCCTTTATTGTTTTCTTAGCGCACCTTCCTGGGTGTTGAGGGGAAGCGCAGGCTCTGAGAAAGGCGTTTTCAGGGCGAAGCCTACCAAGCAGCACAGCTGTCTGGTTTGCTACAGACATCTTGGGGACATATAGAAAGCTTCCTTGGGAATGCATTCCGTCCGTTGCATACCACTGGCTTTGTGGTTTGTAATTAACAATCTTTCTGTTTGCTGGCTTTATTTGTTTAAGGTTGTCTATGTGGAGTTCGTCCTTCGCTTCCCAAGGAGCAAAGCCTTTCCACACCAACTCCCCTTATATTCTTCCACCAGTGCTCCTTTCTGCAAACAGGCCTATAAATCTTGTTCTTATCTTGTCACATTTGCTGTGCATTCAAAGACAGAGGTCAAATGTCGGGCTCAGACTTCCGAGGGAGCTTGGTGTTTACTTTTCTGTCTCAGACTTCAACATGAGAGGATTTATATGACAATCTTGCTGGATGCTGGTGGTTGGAAATGATTTTCGCTAGCACACAGCAACATTTAAATGAACTGTGCAAGTATTTCAGACTATAGCAGAATTAGGAATACATATGAAACACATTTTTTGTTAAGTCTGAAGTGTGTTAGAAACAAATAATTTAATATGATCAAAACAAATCAATACATTAGGTGATGCCATTTCCACACATCCGTTGTGCACTGTATAGTTTTATTAGTAAAACTGTATGTCTGTGCAAATGTAATGGTCACTTCAATTGAAAATGTGTTGTCTGTAATGGCAGTGTGCTACCACACCATGCATACTCCACTCTACGCCACTCCACTGTGCTCTGCACCACTCTACGCCACTGCACTCTATGCCAATGCACTCTACACCACTTCACTCTACGCCTGTCTACTCTACTCTGCACCACTGTACTCTATGCCAATGCACTCTACACTACTGCACTCTACACAACTCCAATCTAGGCCACTCCAATCTACTCTTCACAACTCCACTCTATGCCACTCTGCACCACTGCACTCTTTGCCACTGCACTCTACACTACTCCAGTCTAGGCCACTCCACTCTACTCTACACAACTCCACTCTACGCCACTCCACTCTATACCACTGTGCAAGACTGCACTCTACGCCACTGCACTCTGTCAAGACTCTCCACCAATGCACTCCACTCTATACCACTCCACTGTATGCCCCTGCACTCTACGCCATTCCACTGTACGCCATCCTAATCTACTCTGCACCACTGCACTCCATGCCACTGCACTCTACACCACTTTACGCCATTATACTGTATGCCACTCTATTCTATGCCACTGCACTCTACCCTGCACCACTCCACTCTATGCCCCTTCACTCTACTCAAACAATCTGCTCTATGTCAACACACTCTATGCCACTCTGCAACACTCCACTCTATGCCATTGAACTCTACACCACTGTACTCTGCACCACTGTACTCTGCACCACTGTACTCTGCACCACTGTACTCTGCGCCACTGTACTCTGCGCTACTGTACTCTGCGCCACTGCACTCTGCGCCACTGCACTCTGCACCACTGCACTCTGCGCCACTGCACTCTGCGCCACTGCACTCTATGACACTCTACTCTGCAACACTGCATTCTATGCCAATGCACTTTATGCCACTCTACTCTGCATCACTGCACTCTACACCACTGCACTCTGGGTCACTCCACTCTTTGCCACTGCACTCTACGCCACTCCAGCCTACACCATTACACTCTCTGCCACTCTATACTGCACTTTACACCACTGCACTCTATGCCCCTCCACTCTGTGCCACTCTACTCTGCACCACTCCACTCTGCACGACTGCAAACTATGCTGCTGCACTCTAATCTACACCACTGCATTCTACAACACTGCATTGCATGCCACAGAATTGCACTCTACATCAGTTCTCACTCTACTTTACTGTACGCCACTCCACACCACTGCACTCTAATCTTCTCCACTGTGTGCCACTTCACTCTACACCACTGCACTCTACTTCACCACTGTAATCAACACCACTCTACTCTATGCCTCTGCAATCTACGCCAATGCACTCTACACCATTCTACAGCACTGCACTCTACTCTCCAACACAGCACTTTATGCCACTCCACTCTGCACTACTGAATTCTATGCCACTGCACTCTACGCCACTGCACTCTACGCCACTGCACTCTACGCCACTGCACTCTACGCCACTGCACTCTGCGGCATTGTACTCTGCATTACTTCACTCTATGCCATTGCACTCTGCAGCACTCCACTCTACACCACTACATTCTGTGCCACTATACTCTACTCTGCACAACTGCACTCTACGCCACTCTACTCTATGCTGCACAACTCCACCCTCCACCACTGCACTCTACGCCACTACACTCTGCTATTTAATACTCTAATCTATGCCACAGCATTCTACGAGGCTGTATTGTACGCTGCTGAATTCTATGCCGCTGCACTCTACTCCACTATACTCTGCAACATTCTACGCTGATGCACTCTACACCAGTGATCTCTACTCTACACCACTCCACTGTACGCCACTGTACGTGACTCCACTCTATGCAACTCCAATACATGACACTCTATGCCGCTCCACTCTGACACTCTACTCCACTCTTCCCCATTCCACTCTACGGCACTCCACTCCACTCCCCTCTATGCCACTAACTTTTAGCCATGCTGAACAGCAGCTACGCTAGTGTACACTATGGCTAAAACACATTGGCAAAGCCAATATCTCTGGCATAGGTGAGACCTATTGGCTTTGCCAATGCTTGTTCTCTCTTCGAGCCTGTAAGTGGTTACTCGACTGCCTGTTGTAGTGCATGCCTCACTCCCTTTACGGAGCATGCAGTTAGAGACCTATGGAGGCAGCTTAATTAATTGAGCTTCTATAGCTCTGGGTATTTTTACACAGCTTCTCATTTTCTGGGTCAGGGGTATAAGTCTCCAATATGGTACCCTGGATTTATTTTCCTTTTTCTTAAAAAAACAAATTCTTTAAAAATTCGGCCTTCTCTTTGGACCAACTAGGGGTCCGTATAAGAGGGCTATATAAAGACACTTGTAAGCCACTATTGTTTTCTTCACTATGGAGCAGAAGAAGCATTCCTCCAAGCAACACCATTGTTCCAGAGGCAATGAGTCTGAGGGAAAGATGCCTAAACAGGAAAAGACCTCTCCTGTCCTCCCTTCTGGGGATTTGCAGCTGTCTATGGAACATATGCAGTATTTAATTGCCTCTCGGTCTCAGGCTCTTCAAAAATCTACGGACAAATCCAGTGTTTATTATTCCCCTTCTTCCCCAACCTCTTCTGTGTCTTCATTGAAGATTTCCTCAACTTCCTCTATTTCTTCATGGCCTTCTCCTAAAGATGAGGAAATGGAGATACGAGTTCCTGACTCACCCATAAGAGTAAGTTCCTTTAGAAATCTGAACTTTCTTCCTTTTTTAGGTATTTGGATGATAACTTGCTGATCCCCATAGAGGATAAGTAGCCACACGCTACTGCCAAACTGTTTAATCAGTTACAGTCACATTCTCTGACTTTTTTGGCCATAATTGAGGGTATAATGGATTTACTTTTGAGAGAATGCTGACCTTCCAAATTTTTTGACAGAGATGTACCCTTTAGATAAGGGGGATATTGAGATTCCTTCCTTGATCCAAATTTATTCAAGGCTTGCGGGTCGTTCTACTGTGATAATTGAAGAAGTCTCAGTCAAGGAGTTTGTGGATCAGAAGGTGGAAAGTTCACTAACGAAAGGCTATACAGGGTTACATCTCACATTAGGAGAGTAATCTATGTGGTATGTGTCACAGTCTCTAGTAAAGGACTTTCAGTCATTTACCTTAGCCATACAGAATGGTACTGAATGTTCAGAATTGTTTTCTAACATGGAGCTTCAAGCCAAATTCCTTTCTGACTTTTCTTGTAATATTTTGGAAATGTCTGCCTCTTTTATGGCCTCTAACATTGCTGCCAGTCATCACATTTGTTTGAGGGACTGGAAGGCGGAAGGTACTCAGAAAGCAGGTTTACTCAACATGTCTTTCTCTGAAAGTAGATTATTCAGAGATCAGTGTGAAGATATGCTTCAGTGAGCTTTTAAAAATCAAAAGCATGCTCAGTTGTTCAAAGTTCAGGCTAAACCGGATCCCCCTTTAAGGGTGGCGAAGAGAAGATGTCAAAGGTTTCAGTTACATTTTCAGACGAGGAAGGGGAAGGCATTTACTCTGTCAAGGGTTGGAGTTCTAGGCCCCTCCATCGAGTTACAGAAAGCGTTCCTGACTAAGCTGAGCTGTAAGTAGGGGGGTGACTGTCCTTTTTTATACAAAAATGGCAAGAAAATGTGTCAGATGCTTGAGTTTGTCAAGTGGTATAAAAAGGGTATGCCTTGGAGTGCGAAGAATTTCCTCCTCACACAGGTCCAGTACATTTTTCATCCCAAGAGGATCCAGAGAGATCTTTGACTTTGCCTCAAATCATTTTGGAACTGTTACTGAAAAATGAGATTTGCTCAGTCCCAGTGAATCAAACAGGAAAATGATTTTGTTCCACTGTCTTCCTGGTACAAAAGTCTTCGGGGATGTACAGGTTGATAGTCAACCTGAAGAAATTGAATGTGATGCTCAAAAAGACTTGGTTCGAGGTGGAAACGCTTCAGAGAATAATTCCTCTGGTAGAGTAGATGACAGCTCTGGAATTGAGAGATGCATACTTGCACATCCCGATTTAGCGGAAAGATAATATTCTGCCACACAGGGTTTTTCCTCTGATCACAACATTTGTCTAGTTTCCCATCTTTTCAAGTAAATATGTCACAGGTTTAGAACTTCTCTGCTAGATCTCTTTACCAGTGTACAAAATTCTCTTCTTCCAACATTTCTGTCCAGATTTCCGGAGCAGAGTTGTTGGGAAGTAGATGCTCTGGCTTGTTTATGGCCCCAGATTCTATTGTCTGCTTTTCCTCCATTTCCTCTAATTCCCAGACTCCTGGCCAGATTGAGGAAAGAGAGACTAGACCTTATTTTGGTTGCCCTATTTTGGCCTAGAATGGGGTGGTTCCCTCTACTAAAGTTAACCCCTTCGCTGCTAGGCCTCCCCCCCCTGTGCTAAGCCTTTTTTTGGCTATTTGGGGTAGTTCGCGCTTAGGCCCCTGTAACATTTTGACCACATAAGGTATCCACGCCAAATTTTCGTCCTTTTCTTCCAACATCATGGGGATTCTAAAGGTACCCATGGTTTGTGGATTCCCTTGGAGGGGACCCAGAAATTAGCCAAAATACAGCTACATTTTGTTTTTTTTGGGAAAAATGGGAAAAAAGTGCTGCAAGTGAAAGCATCTGGTTTTTTCCCTGCAAATGGTATCAAAAAAGGGTTTGTGGGGCTGAAATCACCATTTTCCCAGCTTTTAGGGAATGACAGACTTTTGTCAGAAAACCCAAAATTTTTACACAGTTTTGGCATTTTTCTGGGACATAGCCTATTTTTGCTATTTTTTTGTGCTTTCAACCTCCTTCCAGTTAATGGTAGAAATGGGTATGAAAGCAATAATGGATCCTGGACAGCTATACATTTTAGAAAAGTAGACAAAATTCTGAATTCAGCAAGGGGTCATTTTGTAGATCCTTCAAGGTTTCTTTATAGAAACTAACAGTTAAATATAGGAAAAATTGAAAATTAGTTGAAAAAAACAGCCATTTGTGTCAACATTTTCACCTGTAACTTCTTCCAATTATGACAGCTCTTTGAAAGCAATATACTGTTACATCCGCTGGACCTTACTGGTTGTGGGGATATATAGGACTTGTAGGTTCACCAAGAACGCGACGAACCCAGAGCCAAAAACTGAGCAGAGACTTGCAATGGTTTTTTTATTATGTACCTGGTATATAGAAATTATTCTGGGAAAATGTATACATGGAAAAATCGGTATGAAAGACACCTATGTATTTCTGAAATGGGAACAAAATATAGAGTTTAGAAACAGTAGATATTTGCACATTTCCGAAATTGGGAATACTCATACTAGCATGAGAAATATCGGTCATTTTTCAAAATGACATCTTTTTTACACATTGTCTTTCATTTGGAAAGCAGAAATGCATCGAAAGTCAATAGGTAATAACAGTTGCTCTACAAATCTGAATTACCCTAAGTCTCCCAATAAAAATGGTACCTCACTTGTGTGGGTAGGCCTAGTGCCCACGACAGGAAACGGCTCAAAACGCAACGTGAACACACCACATTTTCACAATGAAAAATGACCCTTTTTTTGAAAAGTGCCTAGCTGTAGTTTTTGAACCCTAGCTCTGCCGGCACCTAGGGAAACCTAGCAAACCTATACATTTTTTAAAACTAGACACCCAGGGGAATCCAGGATGGGGTGACTTGACTGGCTCTCACCAGGTTCTGTTACCCAGAATCCCTTGCAAACCTAAAACATTGTCAAAAAACACATTTTCCTCACATTTCTGTGGTGGAAAGTTCTGGAATCTGCGTGAATCCACAAAATTCCACCCTCCCCGCATTCCCCAAAGTCTTCCGAGAAAAATGGTACCTCACTTGTGTGGGTAGGCCTAGTGCCCGCGACAGGAAATGGCGCAAAACGCAACGTGGACACACCACAATTTCACAGTGAAAAATGACCCTTTTTTTGAAAAGTGCCTAGCTGTAGTTTTTGAACCCTAGTTCTGCCGGAACCTAGGGAAACCTAGCAAACCTATACATTTTTGAAAACTAGACACCCAGGGGAATCCAGGATGGGGTGACTTGACTGGCTCTCACCAGATTCTGTTACCTAGAATCCCTTGCAAACCTAAAGAATTGTAAAAGAAACACATTTTCCTAATATTTCTGTGGTGGAAAGTTCTGGAATCTGCGTGGATCCACAAATTTCCACCCACCCTGCGTTCCCCAAAGTCTTCCAAGAAAAATGGTACCTCACTTGTGTGGGTAGGCCTAGTGCCCGCGACAGGAAACGGCGCAAAACGCAACGTGGACACACCACAATTTCACAGTGAAAAATGACCCTTTTTTGAAAAGTGCCTAGCTGTAGTTCATGAAGACTAGTGATGGAGCAAGGACTCATAAATGAGACTTGCTCGTACGCAATCTCCTCATAGTATTAACTTATTAAATTTGTATTGTTTATACTAACCTTTGCATACACGACATGAAAGGAAAGGATGCTTGCCTATGTGTTTTACTAATGAATAACGCTTGTCTGTAATCCAAAATGGCCGCTAAAGCGCGGGAAGCTATCTGCGCATGTCTCAACCATATCACGTGTTGTGACGTCTCTCTTTGCTTGGTGGGAAACTTCTGCTTCTGCGCAGTGTGCATTAAAATGGCTGCTTGATGTTTTCACATGCTTCAGCTTGCTCTCATGTCATTATTAAATTGTCGTTTTCTTAACGCTACTAATGCGGGACAGTATTATAATTAAATGGGAATAGAGTAGAAAAAGTGGGCATACAGTGAAACATTTTATTTGTGATTTTAATATTTTCTTCTTTGATTTTTATTAGTTCTTAAACTTGGGCCTGGGTTGGTGACCTGAAACTCGAGAGGCAAATGGTTCTGCGCATGTGTCCTGTGTGTCTGCCAAATGAAGTCAACCTGGACGTCGTCCAAGGCCACGACCTAATAGCCGAAGATGCTGTACTCTTGCCTTTCCTGTTACACATTGATACTTTGTAAAAGAAGAATGTATAAAATTTGTCGTGAGACGGGTGGGAAATAAAGCAAATGTATTAAATTGAATGGGTGGGAATTTAGAGACAATAGGCTTTACAATTTAGGCCAAATCAATATGGTGCGAGAATCCACCCCCTGTCCCTGTCCAATCAGAAGTAGTGGTCCCATATTTTAGCAACATTAAGGGGTGGTACATGGGCGTAGAAGGGTATAATAGAATATAGCATTAGTTATTTAGCTGGCTTGACTTAGCAGAGAACGGGCGTCCATGCTGTCAGAGCGCTCTTAGCTTCAGACTGCCAAGCTGATCGGTTGCTGACTGAATCCCTGTCCTGAAGAGGTTCTGAGGAGGGGCGGCGGAGTCCATTAGAAGGAAGGCACGGGAGAATCGAGGAGAAGCCGAGTATCAGAGAGGGGAACGACGCAGGCGTCGTTGTAGAGAGGTCACCGGTCCTGTCCTGATCCTGGAGGAAGTTTTTGCTCTTCATCCTTCCTGGGTCCTATTCTTTCCAACTCATTGGCTAAGGGGTTTGGTTCTCGCACTTAGGTAAATATAATGCAACCTTTAGTTGCGCTGCTGTCTCTATCCTCTCCTTTCCTGAGGGACCGTCATTGATTAGCAATAATTATTCTATGCTTCATCTTGGGTATTGCGATTAAGTACCATGTGTTTTCTGTAATTTACTCTGCTAAAATTTAGATAAACATTTTAAAACTTCCTGACTCAGTGTTTATTTCAGGATTTATGTATTATAATGAATGTCACTCATTTTAAACTTCCCAATTAGCAAAGGATTCATTGGTAAGTCATTACTCTTCATTCGGAAGGTAATTGGTAGCAGGGATTTTGATAAAGAGTAACAACTGATAAAACCCAGCGTAAGTATTAGCGTAGTATGAATGTATGGGCCCAAGTGAGTATCTGGTGTATGAATGCTGTTTGCTAATATCGCGCTGGATCAGTTTTCTGGTAATCAGAGGATGGTTACTCTTTGTTAATTGGGTAATGAGAATTTTATTTTTATGAACTAACATCCGTGTATTCAAAGTTTTGTTTTATGTTGTCCAGAATACCCCGGGGTAAAAAGAATAGCGGATGGTAAGTGGAAGCCATACTGCAGTGAGGTTATCTGCCAGGCAGAAATAGTACTGAAAAGTTAAGCAGGACTTTCAGTACTCGTTAGGGACTCTATGCATGTGAGTAATAGCAAAAGAGTACGCTGGTGAAAATTTGATGTTATATCACCTAGAAAGGGTAACATTGAAGAAGTAACAGGTATTTCTGGAGCTTGTGTGAAGAGTAAACGGAAGGGTTTTTACTCGTAGTGTATGTTTAGTAAACGGAAAGGTTTTACTAAGTGTGAAAGAGACTATCTTTTTCGAATTTAGAAGAAACTGGCACGATAGCGAATGTTTTATGTTGTTACTGAAATTAAGAATTGTAGAGAAAATAAGTTTGCGTACATTTTTGTAAAGGGAGGGTCAGTTGCCGGAGAGGGAGCTGACGTCACAAAACGCCGCGCTAGGATTGGTTGAATCAGCGGGTGTGGAGAGACTCTTGTAAAGGAGGGGTCAGTAGTTAGGAGCAATACTGACGTCACAGGTTCCTCGCTGGGATTGGTTGAAACAGCGAGGGACAGAAAAGCGCAGACTGTAAAGGAGGGGTTGACAGACAAACGTCACCAAAAGGCAGCGCAAGGATTGGCTCGGAAATAAAAGATAGCAGACATTTGATTGGACGAAAATATAGAAGCGAAATTCTTAGTGGATAAAGGATTGCATGTTAAAACGCGATCCGACTTTAACAGGAACTCGTCCGGATAGGAGATATTTAGGCTTTGCAGAATATAATTTTATACATCGGTACTTACCCAAGATGTACGGAGAAAAGAGAAAAATGTCATTTTTACAAAAGATTAAGAATTATTTTAGAATGGACAAACCAATCAAAACTAGAGAAGGAATTATTATTCCACCAGCTAAAACGCCCGCTTCATTCATGATGATGGAGAGAGGTTATCATACTTGTGTATGGATGGAGAATTGGATAGAATATACCAAAAATGATGGAATACTAGCATTTCCCGAGAATGGCACGTTCAATGGGCGAATTCTGCAAAACTTGAGTGAGGATGAATGACTTAGAACCCAGACCTAGATTAACTCAGTACGAAGCTCTAGAGGAATGGGAAACCGAGGCATTTGAGCGGGACCGATCTAGGAGTAATAGGGGTTATCGAGGAATTTTTCCCCGATACCTACATGAGTCTAGGGACGGTCAGATGAAACAATGGAGAAGGGCAATGATTACAGAAGGATTATATCCATTGTTAACAGCAGAGGAGAAATTAGGAAGTAAATGCACAGAAAAGACAAAACATTTAATGAGAAGTGACGATTCTGAAGACGAATTTATGGAGGAAATGTTAAGAAACCCCCCACCATATCAGGAAGGAACAAGTGGATGCACCCCAAGTGCACCACCCATAAAAACTCCATTAGTGCCACAGGTAATGCATGAATTCACCCCTAGTAGAATACTTCATGACACAGAAAAAGAAGCCCTAGAAAAGACCAGAGCAGAATTAATACAGAAAATAACACAGATAAAAGTACACCCTGATTCATTGACCATACCTGTAACAATTGGTCCAGTAGTTCCATTATATGGTACTCAAGGAAATTGTCCTCCACCGATACTTGCACCTACTCCTGTAAACACCACAAAACCTGAAGCTGCAGTAATAGTTGAGGATCAATTTAGTGACTGTGAATCCACAATATCACTCATGAACTTGCCTATTCGAGGTTCTGTAAATAGCACTCCCAGAAAAGATGTACCTGGATGTTCAAAAGATGTAAGTCTAATAACTTCATCGGGAGCAAAAAGTGCCACCATAGTAACACCTGAAGATTTAGAAAAATGGGTACAAGGGTCAGTTAAACAGTGCACACCTCCGAAAATAATGAACATTCATAAATTGAAAGTCGAATTAGAAGAAATAATAGCAGGAAATGTAGGACTAGATCGCTTAAATACCTATGATGATGAAGAATTATTGTTCATGTGCAGGAGTATCACAAGAAATGTAAAGTTATTCCATGAAAAAATATCTAATTTAGCACTACAGATGGGAATAGAAATAGGGAGATCAAAAGTACTACAGAAACCCTATAGAGCAGAATTTTCCGACAAAGATTTAGAAAATATGAATGCCTCTGGAAGAAGATTACAAATAAGAGAATTAATGATAGTTTTGCAAAAATGGGGAGACCTAGATAAATGGAGAACTAGGTGGGCCAAGAAAAAGGAAGAAGCACGAACAAGTAGAACAGCATCTGAATATGTGATGAAGGAGACAGGGAAAGCAGACCAAATGTATCCAATGCGAGAAGTTGCGGGAGGAGGATATGTACATGTCCCATGGAGCAGACAGGATATTTTGTCATTTACGAATGATTTTCCAAAGTTGAGAGAAATACCAATTGAATGGTACAAGCAGGTTGACAGGTTTGTGAAGGTGTCGAAGGTATTGTTGAAGGATTTGGATGGTTTGTTTGACATAGTGGTACCTGCCGATTTATGGACAGATTGCAAAATCACAGTGGATTGGCCAAGTGACGAATATCCTAGAGATCCGAAAACAGGTGCCCCGTCAAATGAGGTGATGAAAAAGTATCAGCAGGTGATAACTTACATGAAAGGGAAAATACCACCGAAAGAAACAGATTGGGTAAAAATAGATCGAACTACCCAAGAAGCTAATGAATCGGTACATTCATACTATGAGCGTCTATTGCAGGTATTTAAACAGTATAGTGGATTTGAGGACATTGGAGACAAGAACATGAGTCAGTTTGTGTATCGATTTGTTTACGGTTTGAAGCCAGAGATTTGCCAGAAGATTAAACAGCATATGCTGTGTTGGCAAGGGAAGCCGATTGATGAAATCTTGAAGTATGCAAAATATTGTGGAGACGATATTGAGGATAGACACAAGAAATTGCAGGAAAAAGTGATGTGGGCTCAGGTGAAAATGGCTGAGAAACAGGGAATCAATTTGGAAAATCCGAGTGAAAATCAAGGAAAAGATTCTGGAACGAATGGTGATACTGGGAATGGTGGAAAATTTAGAGGACGAATGAGTAGAGAAGAAGCTAAAAAGAAATTTCCTTGTCATGGATGCGGAAAATTGGGGCATTGGAAGGATGAATGTAAAAAGATCCGGAATAATAATGGCCCAAATCAAAATTTAAATCCACAGACGCAGAATGACTCACAGCAGGGTGTAAACCCTCAGAGTCAGTTGCCACCTGCACCTATTCAGGGTAATGTAAGCAGAGCAAAGCACGGTACAGACTTCAGATATCAAGGAGGAAGTGGTAAGAATGATTATATAACATCACAGTGTCTTTTTCAGGACGATTTCTGTCAAAACATTTCATGACGGTGACTAGGAGAGGGGGAGAAGGAGTGCGTACTTGGTGCATCCCTACCGGTAGACCAGTCAGGTCCATATGTTGAAGGAAATGTGAAAGGTAATGATATTACTTTTCTTTTGGACACTGGTGCTACCCGGTCTACTGTAAGAACAGCAGACATTCAAGACCTTCCTCTCTCTGGTGAAAATATCCAAGTAGTAGGGGTAGCTAATCAGAGGATTAGAACACCTCTTACCGAACCAATGGAAGTTAAAATCGGAAATTTCAGAGAAATGCATCAATTTGTAGTGTGTGATTCTAGTCCAGTAAACTTATTAGGTAGGGATTTGTTGTGCAAGATGAATTGTACAATTTTCTGCACACCGGATGGTGTGGCAGTTCAGACACCAGATGAAGACCATGTATATAAAATTATGATTGCAAAACAGGGTACAGAAGTAGATGAGATGTTTTCATTAATAACAAAAGTCGAGTTGCCAGAAGAATTAAAAGGTACAGTAAACCCCATAGTTTGGGATTTCACAGGAAAAGAAGTAGGACTTATGGCTAAAATAGACCCAGTTAAAATTACTGTAAAGGAAGGTGCAATTTTCCCAAATACCAGACAGTACAGAATGAGTGCAGAAGTAAAAGCAGGAGTCATTGAAGAAATCGATCGAATGGTTGAACAAAACATACTAAAAGAAGTAATGAGTAGCCCATGTAATTCACCAATAATGGGATTAAAGAAACCTAGTGGAAAATATAGGATTGTTCAGGACCTGAGGAAAATAAATAAGATTGTAGAACCATGTTGTCCTATAGTGCCAAATCCTGCAGTAATCCTATACCAGATTCCGTGGAGTGCAGGATGGTTCACAGTAATCGATTTGTGTCAAGCGTTCTTTTCAATACCATTGCATCCAGATAGCCAGTATCTTTTCTCATTTAAATTTGAAAACAAAGTCTATGTATGGAATCGTGTTCCTCAGGGGTACACAGAAAGTCCTTCCATTTTCAATCAGATATTGAAAAAGTGCCTTGAGAAATTAGTGATGCCAGGAAGCTCAGTCCTAGTGCAATATATCGACGACTTATTGGTGGCATCGAACACCAGAGAGGACTGTGTTGTTGATTCCATAGCATTATTAAATCTTTTGGCAGAAGAAGGGCATAAAGTCTCACCTGAAAAGTTGCAGTTTTGTACAACAGCTGTTAAGTATCTGGGACACCAAATTGAGAGGGGAAAAAGAAGAGTAACCTCTGAAAGAGTAAAATTAATAAAGAAAATGCAAATGCCTGTGACCCAAAGACAAGTAAGAATGTTCCTAGGAATAGTAGGTTACTGTCGGCAATGGATACCAGGATTTTCCCTACTAGCTAAATCTTTAATTAACATGACGAAAAAGAAAGCAAAGGATCCTGTTGAGTGGGATGATGAAAGTGTAGGAGCTTTTGTAAAATTGAGAAATGCTCTGTGCTCAGCACCTGCCCTAGGCATGCCGGATTATAAAAGAGAATTTGCATTATTCTGTCATGAAAGAGAAAATTGTGCACTTTCTGTCCTAACTCAAAGACACGGATTAGACAGACGTCCTATAGCATATTTTTCTGCTACATTGGACCCAGTAGCAGCCGCGTTGCCAGGATGCTTAAAAGCAGTGGCGGCTACTTGTTTGAGCATTGAACAAAGTGAGTCAATTGTGATGGGACATCCTGTAAAAGTGTATGTTCCACATGCGGTTGTGATTCTGTTGACAAGAACACGAACTCAGCATCTTACTCCTA
This sequence comes from Calotriton arnoldi, assembly GCA_963921515.1. NCBI lineage: Eukaryota > Metazoa > Chordata > Amphibia > Caudata > Salamandridae > Calotriton > Calotriton arnoldi. The sequence continues at coordinate 788,264 of CAWUFW010005009.1, read as the reverse complement.
GTCGGCTGACTAAATACGAAAGAATAATAATGGGTGCTGAAAATGTGACCATGGTAAGGTGTACTATAATAAATCCAGCAACCTTACTACCAGACCCATATCATGAGAGAATTAAAGATGACGAAGAAGATGAACATGATTGTTTACAGATTACAGAATTATGCACAAAACCACGCCCAGATATTGAGGAACAGCCTCTTAAAAAGCCAGACAGGGAGCTATTTGTTGATGGTTCATGTCAAAGACATGAAGACGGTAAACTAACTGCTGCCTATGCGGTATGTGAATTAACTGGAATAGTTGAAGCATCCTATTTACCAGGAGTCAAATCTGCACAAGTAGCTGAATTGATTGCATTGATAAAAGCCTGCAAAATTGGGAGGAATCAAAAAGTAACTATATTTACAGATAGCCAATATGGTTACGGGGTTGTGCATGATTTTGGCCAATTATGGATGCAGAGGGATTTCCTGACTTCTTCAGGATCCCCCATTAAAAATGGACAGTTTGTAAAGGAATTGCTGGAAGCAATACAATCACCAAAAGAATTGGCTGTGGTGAAATGTGCCGCACATCAGTCAGGAGATGACTGGGTGGTAGTCGGCAACAGATACGCAGATCTGGTGGCTCAACATTGTGCCAAAAATAGATTGTCAGTCAATAAGAGGGTGGAAAGAATGGGAATCAGCTGCCAACTTATGCTGTATATGCCGCCTGAAACATGGAATGATGTTAAAAGACTGCAAGATGAAGTGGATGAAAGTGAAAAGAATTTGTGGATCAAAGTAGGTTGTTCCCAGAGACGAGATGATGAAGTGTGGATCAGTGCTGATGGCAGACCAGTCATGCCAGATTGTCTACTCTCACAAATGGCCAGAATGTATCATGGAGACACACACATAGGGAGAGATGCAATGATTAGGCTCTTCAGACAAAACTGGTATAATCCTAAATTCAGGACTGTTGCAGAGAGTCTTTGCCAAAGGTGTTTAACTTGCCAGATGCACAATCCAGGGAGGAAGACAATAATTGGGTTTGGAAAGATTGGAAAAGCAGAAGGACCATTTATAAGACTTCAATTTGACTTTCATACAGTTACCACCATGCAGAGGGCTGAAATATGTACTGGTCATAGTATGTCTGTTTTCAAAGTAGGTGGAGGCTTACCCTACCAGGAGAAATGATAGCATTACAGTCGCAAAACTGTTGCTACGAGAACTCATTCCTAGGTTTGGTTTCCCAGTAACTTTGGAATCAGATAGAGGAAAACATTTTAACAGTGAAGTGATCAAACTAATCTGTGAAGCATTCCAAATCCAACAGAAACTGCACTGTGCATATCGTCCAGAAGCTTCTGGAGTGGTTGAACAATTGAATGGCACTATAAAGTCAAGATTGGGAAAAATGTGTGCATCAACATCATTAGAATGGCCAGATGCATTGCCACTTGTTTTAATGGGACTCAGAAGCATACCTGACAGAAACACAGGATTGAGCCCCCACGAAATAATGATGGGAAGAGCAATGAGACAAACACATGTTCCCACAAACAAACTACTGAATATATCTGATGATATGGTTCTGGACTATTGCAAAGGACTGGCTGACCTAGTGCGTTCTGTCTCTCACCAGGTTGGAGAAGACGCAGTTTCCAGGCAGCCTGAACAGGAACATGATCTGAATCCTGGTGACTGGGTGGTAGTGAAGAATCACACCAGAGAAACGTGTCTATCACCCAGATGGAGCAGTCCTTGTCAAGTCATACTAACCACAAACACAGCAGTGAAGTGTGCAAGATTTCCTAATTGGATTCACGTAAGCCACACCAAAAGAGTACCAGATCCTGAAGAAGAAAATCCTCAGACAGCATCAATCACTGAGGAAGCTGAAGGTTGCCCAGCTGAGGAATCTCAGGCTCGAGATTCAAGAGAAGCTGAAGAAGAACAACCGAGCACAAGTCAGGACTGGATACCGGTGGTAGAAGTTTCTGAAGTTTACCACAGAACAAGAAGTCAAACAAAATAGGAAGAAATTGAAGAAGATCAGATAGGTGAAGAAGAAGTAGTTCAGGGACAAGAAGAAGAGACAATAAGAGAACCTGAACAAGATCAGATAGGGAAAGGAAACTGGGCTCAAAGCAACGAAGATCTGATAGATTTTGAGCAGGGACAGACAGGTTTAGAAGAATCCGGTCAGGCTGCAGAAGTTCACAGTGCAATAAGCCCTGATCAGAACAAGTTAGATCAAGAAGAGTGCACAGAAGAAGAAAACCTTGAAAAACATGAACTTGAAGAAATAAATAAAGAACAAGGTCAGTTATTGGAAACTCACAGTGGAGCTGTTACAGAGAAACCAATCAGACCTGAAAAAGAGCAAACAAGAAACACAGTAATTGCAGAACACGAAACAGTACTAAGCAGTGAAATTAAAAGGATTTCTGAAGACAAAGATAAAGAAACAGTGCAAACAAAGAAAACAAGAAAAGGAGATCATTGGCCGAGTGTCATTAAAAGAGTAAAATACCACATAACAACCAGAAGTGAAGATCCAGATCAAGTGAATGAAGTAACAAGTCAAACTGAACAAGAAAATAAAACTGAGAAAAGAAGAAGTAAAAGACTGAAACTTGTGAATAACAAATTCAAGGGTCCTGATTGGACTTACATCATTCTTGAAGATTACGAAAGCTCAGAGTCAAGTGAAAGTGGTGACGAAGGAACAAGTGCAGAACTGACGTACGAAAAAGAAACAAGACCACCTTGACTAAGCAAAAGAGACATATAAAGAAAAGAGGAAATAGATAAGAAGAGCGATCTTCCTTGTCGAAAATGCCTGACGATAGAGTTGCTGGGAGACCAAAACAGAGATGTTGTAGAAGATGCTGTGCAATATGCATATGTAGTCTAGTAATGGTGCTTATAGTATGGTTAGTCCTGATTGTAGCAGTTCCTTACCTTATGATAATAGATAAAAAGATTAATAATGAAACTAAGGAGAGGACAGCAAACATGAAGGGCAATAGAGTAGAACTAATGGCAGAGAATGAACCAGAAATTCATCATGAAATAGCTGACAACGACACTAGTTTAAACGTTTTCACAAAGTTATTGTTTCAATATGTAGACACAATGGAAGTTAGTAATTGTTATGTCTGTATGAAGTTACCTGAATCAGTAGCAGAAGGATTAACATACCATCACTTACCACTGACATATGGCATATCATGTAGTGTTTTGTCTAGTTTATTTTATAGAACAGGGAGACTTCAGTATTATTATTCAAACCTAGATGTGATATTTTCTGAGGTTCCGATTCGCAAGAGTATGAACCCAGTGCTTAGTAGTCAAGACGCACAGTTTATGGGAGAATTTTTCTTAACAATGAAATCAATAGACATAACACATGCACATAGACACAATCTAACATGTTCTTTACTTGAAGAAGAAAAGATATTTTTGAATTTAGTAGAAGATAGAAGACAAGATTTTCAAAAGAAAGCTTCTGAGCATAAGGCTCATTTGCCACCTTGGGCGGAGAAAGAAGGGAGTTACACACCTGGCAAGGCTCAAGCTGCTATGGCTCTGGATTTTGTAAAAACAGGGAAAATTTGTCTTCATAGGTTAAAGACTGATTATAACAATGTTTTCATCGGTACCAGTGAGTGTGAACACAATTTCTTAATTCTTGGAGGTTGGGGAATCAAAGGAGGAACAGATTCAGTTTTTCCTGGAATCTATTATGTGTGTGGGAATAAGGCTTACTTTAGGCTTCCTGCACGGTGGTATGGAAGTTGTTATTTTGGAATAGTATTTCCAAAGATATACCACGTAAAAAGAAACACTGGGAGCAATGAAAACAATAGTGAATTAATACGTAGTAAAAGAGCTAGTTTTTCAGAAATTGTAGGTGATATATTTGGTGCATTGATACCTTCAGTGGGAATAATTCTGAACTCAAGGAAAATATGTAAATTGTCTACAGTGGTTGATCGTTTATCAATGGATACTGCTGGAGGTTTTCTAATGCTTAATGCGGAAATGGTTGCGATTAGATCTATGGTTATGCAAAATCGACTTGCTCTTGATATTATATTGGCAAAAGAGGGCGGAGTCTGTAAATTATTGAAGACGAAACATTGTTGCACTTATATTCCTGATAAGAGTGCAGAAATTGGAACGTATATACAGAATATAACTAAACTTGAGAAGGAACTTAAACCACTGGAAGTTGATAGTGTATGGGAAAGATTGACAAGTAGTATTGCGTCAATTGGTACCTGGTTTGCTAATGTAGGAAAAGGACTTATAGGTCAAATATTAGTACCCTTAGCAGGGATAGCAATAATAATATTGGCAATAACAATATGGTGCAAATGTTGTAGAAAGAATGGAACATATAAAGTGACAGGTAGAGGAAAGAAGCGAAAAATTGATGAAATAGAACTTGAAGAGTGGAGAAGTGAATTATGTAAGAAATTGAAAGGGGATGGCAAAAATGGAAAGAGTAAAAATGAGAATGAAGTAATTTGCTAGAAGTTGGCATCTGATTGTGGGTAGTATTTTGATGGCTCAGAAACGGCATCAGAGAGGGGATTGATGGATTAAGGACTCATAAATGAGACTTGCTCGTTCGCAATCTCCTCATAGTATTAACTTATTAAATTTGTATTGTTTATACTAACCTTTGCATACACAACACGAAAGGAAAGGATGCTTGCCTATGTGTTTTACTAATGAATAACGCTTGTCTGTAATCCAAAATGGCCGCTAAAGCGCGGGAAGCTATCTGCGCATGTCTCAACCATATCACGTGTTGTGACGTCTCTCTTTGCTTGGTGGGAAACTTCTGCTTCTGCGCAGTGTGCATTAAAATGGCTGCTTGATGTTTTCACATGCTTCAGCTTGCTCTCATGTCATTATTAAATTGTCGTTTTCTTAACGCTACTAATGCGGGACAGTATTATAATTAAATGGGAATAGAGTAGAAAAAGTGGGCATACAGTGAAACATTTTATTTGTGATTTTAATATTTTCTTCTTTGATTTTTATTAGTTCTTAAACTTGGGCCTGGGTTGGTGACCTGAAACTCGAGAGGCAAATGGTTCTGCGCATGTGTCCTGTGTGTCTGCCAAATGAAGTCAACCTGGACGTCGTCCAAGGCCACGACCTAATGGCCGAAGATGCTGTACTCTTGCCTTTCCTGTTACACATTGATACTTTGTAAAAGAAGAATGTATAAAATTTGTCGTGAGACGGGTGGGAAATAAAGCAAATGTATTAAATTGAATGGGTGGGAATTTAGAGACAATAGGCTTTACAATTTAGGCCAAATCAATATGGTGCGAGAATCCACCCCCTGTCCCTGTCCAATCAGAAGTAGTGGTCCCATATTTTAGCAACATTAAGGGGAGGTACATGGGCGTAGAAGGGTATAATAGAATATAGCATTAGTTATTTAGCTGGCTTGACTTAGCAGAGAACAGGCGTCCATGCTGTCAGAGCGCTCTTAGCTCCAGACTGCCAAGCTGATCGGTTGCTGACTGAATCCCTGTCCTGAAGAGGTCCTGAGGAGGGGGCGGCGGAGTCCATTAGAAGGAAGGCACGGGAGAATCGAGGAGAAGCCGAGTATCAGAGAGGGGAACGACGCAGGCGTCGTTGTAGAGAGGTCACCGGTCCTGTCCTGATCCTGGAGGAAGTCTTTGCTCTTCATCCTTCCTGGGTCCTATTCTTTCCAACTCCTTGGCTAAGGGGTTTGGTTCTCGCACTTAGGTAAATATAATGCAACCTTTAGTTGCGCTGCTGTCTCTATCCTCTCCTTTCCTGAGGGACCGTCATTGATTAGCAATAATTATTCTATGCTTCATCTTGGGTATTGCGATTAAGTACCATGTGTTTTCTGTAATTTACTCTGCTAAATCTTTAGATAAACATTTTAAAACTTCCTGACTCAGTGGTTATTTCAGGATTTATGTATTATAATGAATGTCACTCATTTTAAACTTCCCAATTAGCAAAGGATTCATTGGTAAGTCATTACTCTTCATTCGGAAGGTAATTGGTAGCAGGGATTTTTGATAAAGAGTAACAACTGATAAAACCCAGCGTAAGTATTAGCGTAGTATGAATGTATGGGCCCAAGTGAGTATCTGGTGTATGAATGCTGTTTGCTAATATCGCGCTGGATCAGTTTTCTGGTAATCAGAGGATGGTTACTCTTTGTTAATTGGGTAATGAGAATTTTATTTTTATGAACTAACATCCGTGTATTCAAAGTTTTGTTTTATGTTGTCCAGAATACCCCGGGGTAAAAAGAATAGCGGATGGTAAGTGGAAGCCATACTGCAGTGAGGTTATCTGCCAGGCAGAAATAGTACTGAAAAGTTAAGCAGGACTTTCAGTACTCGTTAGGTACTCTATGCGTGTGAGTAATAGCAAATGAGTACGCTGGTGAAAATTTGATGTTATATCACCTAGAAAGGGTAACATTGAAGAAGTAACAGGTATTTCTGGAGCTTGTGTGAAGAGTAAACGGAAGGGTTTTTACTCGTAGTGTATGTTTAGTAAACGGAAAGGTTTTACTAAGTGTGAAAGAGACTATCTTTTTCGAATTTAGAAGAAACTGGCACGATAGCGAATGTTTTATGTTGTTACTGAAATTACGAATTGTAGAGAAAATAAGTTTGCGTACATTTTTGTAAAGGGAGGGTCAGTTGCCGGAGAGGGAGCTGACGTCACAAAACGCCGCGCTAGGATTGGTTGAATCAGCGGGTGTGGAGAGACTCTTGTAAAGGAGGGGTCAGTAGTTAGGAGCAATACTGACGTCACAGGTACCGCGCTGGGATTGGTTGAAACAGCGAGGGACAGAAAAGCGCAGACTGTAAAGGAGGGGTTGACAAACAAACGTCACCAAAAGGCCGCGCAAGGATTGGCTCGGAAATAAAAGATAGCAGACATTTGATTGGACGAAAATATAGAAGAGAAATTCTTAGTGGATAAAGGATTGCATGTTAAAACGCGATCCGACTTTAAGAGGAACTCGTCCGGATAGGAGATATTTAGGCTTTGCAGAATATAATTTTATACATCAGTACTTACCCAAGATGTACTGGAGAAAAGAGAAAAATGTCATTTTTACAAAAGATTAAGAATTATTTTAGAAAGGACAAACCAATCAAAACTAGAGAAGGAATTATTATTCCACCAGCTAAAACGCCCGCTTCATTCATGATGATGGAGAGAGGTTATCATACTTGTGTATGGATGGAGAATTGGATAGAATATACCAAAAATGATGGAATACTAGCATTTCCCGAGAATGGCACGTTCAATGGGCGAATTCTGCAAAACTTGAGATTGAGGATGAATGACTTAGAACCCAGACCTAGATTAACTCAGTACGAAGCTCTAGAGGAATGGGAAAGCGAGGCATTTGAGCGGGACCGATCTAGGAGTAATAGGGGTTATCGAGGATTTTTTCCCCGATACCTACATGAGTCTAGGGATGGTCAGATGAAACAATGGAGAAGGGCAATGACTACAGAAGGATTATATCCATTGTTAACAGCAGAGGAGAAATTAGGAAGTAAATGCACAGAAAAGACAAAACATTTAATGAGAAGTGACGATTCTGAAGACGAATTTATGGAGGAAATGTTAAGAAACCCCCCACCATATCAGGAAGGAACAAGTGGATGCACCCCAAGTGCACCACCGATTTAAAAACTCCATTAGTGCCACAGGTAATGCATGAATTCACCCCTAGTAGAATACTTCATGACAAAGAAAAAGAAGCCCTAGAAAAGACCAGAGCAGAATTAATACAGAAAATAACACAGATAAAAGTACACCCTGATTCATTGACCATACCTGTAACAATTGGTCCAGTAGTTCCATTATATGGTACTCAAGGAAATTGTCCTCCACCGATACTTGCACCTACTCCTGTAAACACCACAAAACCTGAAGCTGCAGTAATAGTTGAGGATCAATTTAGTGACTGTGAATCCACAATATCACTCATGGACTTGCCTATTCGAGGTTCTGTAAATAGCACTCCCAGAAAAGATGTACCTGGATGTTCAAAAGATGTAAGTCTAATAACTTCATCGGGAGCAAAAAGTGCCACCATAGTAACACCTGAAGATTTAGAAAAATGGGTACAAGGGTCAGTTAAACAGTGCACACCTCCGAAAATAATGAACATTCATAAATTGAAAGTCGAATTAGAAGAAATAATAGCAGGAAATGTAGGACTAGATCGCTTAAATACCTATGATGATGAAGAATTATTGTTCATGTGCAGGAGTATCACAAGAAATGTAAGGTTATTCCATGAAAAATTATCTAATTTAGCACTACAGATGGGAATAGAAATAGGGAGATCAAAAGTACTACAGAAACCCTATAGAGCAGAATTTTCAGACAAAGATTTAGAAAATATGAATGCCTCTGGAAGAAGATTACAAATAAGAGAATTAATGATAGTTTTGCAAAAATGGGGAGACCTAGATAAATGGAGAACTAGGTGGGCCAAGAAAAAGGAAGAAGCACGAACAAGTAGAACAGCATCTGAATATGTGATGAAGGAGACAGGGAAAGCAGACCAAATGTATCCAATGCGAGAAGTTGCGGGAGGAGGATATGTACATGTCCCATGGAGCAGACAGGATATTTAGTCATTTACGAATGATTTTCCAAAGTTGAGAGAAATACCAATTGAATGGTACAAGCAGGTTGACAGGTTTGTGAAGGTGTCGAAGGTATTGTTGAAGGATTTGGATGGTTTGTTTGACATAGTGGTACCTGCCGATTTATGGACAGATTGCAAAATCACAGTGGATTGGCCAAGTGACGAATATCCTAGAGATCCGAAAACAGGTGCCCTGTCAAATGAGGTGATGAAAAAGTATCAGCAGTAATAACTTACATGAAAGGGAAAATACCACCGAAAGAAACAGATTGGGTAAAAATAGATCGAACTACCCAAGAAGCTAATGAATCGGTACATTCATACTATGAGCGTCTATTGCAGGTATTTAAACAGTATAGTAGATTTGAGGACATTGGAGACAAGAACATGAGTCAGTTTGTGTATCGATTTGTTTACGGTTTGAAGCCAGAGATTTGTCAGATGATTAAACAGCATATGCTGTGTTGGCAAGGGAAGCCGGTTGATGAAATCTTGAAGTATGCAAAATATTGTGGAGACGATATTGAGGATAGACACAAGAAATTGCAGGAAAAAGTGATGTGGGCTCAGGTGAAAATGGCTGAGAAACAGGGAATCAATTTGGAAAATCCGAGTGAAAATCAAGGAAACGATTCTGGAACGAATGGTGATACTGGGAATGGTGGAAAATTTAGAGGACGAATGAGTAGAGAAGAAGCTAAAAAGAAATTTCCTTGTCATGGATGCGGAAAATTGGGGCATTGGAAGGATGAATGTAAAAAGATCCGGAATAATAATGGCCCAAATCAAAATTTAAATCCACAGACACAGAATGACTCACAGCAGGGTGTAAACCCTCAGAGTCAGTTGCCACCTGCACCTATTCAGGGTAATGTAAGCAGAGCAAAGCACGGTACAGACATCGGATATCAAGGAGGAAGTGGTAAGAATGATTATATAACATCACAGTTTCTTTTTCAGGACGATTTCTGTCAAAACAGTTTATGACGGTGCCTAGGAGAGGGGGAGAAGGAGTGCGTACTTGGCGCATCCCTACCGGTAGACCAGTCAGGTCCATATGTTGAAGGAAATGTGAAAGGTAATGATATTACTTTTATTTTGGACACTGGTGCTACCCGGTCTACTGTAAGAACAGCAGACATTCCAGACCTTCCTCTCTCTGGTGAAAATATCCAAGTAGTAGGGGTAGCTAATCAGTGGATTAGAACACCTCTTACCGAACCAATGGAAGTTAAAATCGGAAATTTCAGAGAAATGCATCAATTTGTAGTGTGTGATTCTAGTCCAGTAAACTTATTAGGTAGGGATTTGTTGTGCAAGATGAATTGTACAATTTTCTGCACACCGGATGGTGTGGCAGTTCAGACACCAGATGAAGACCATGTATATAAAATTATGATTGCAAAACAGGGTACAGAAGTAGATGAGATGTTTTCATTAATAACAAAAGTCGAGTTGCCAGAAGAATTCAAAGGTACAGTACACCCCATAGTTTGGGATTTCACAGGAAAAGAAGTAGGACTTATGGCTAAAATAGACCCAGTTAAAATTACTGTAAAGGAAGGTGCAATTTTCCCAAATACCAGACAGTACAGAATGAGTGCAGAAGTAAAAGCAGGAGTCATTGAAGAAATCGATCGAATGGTTGAACAAAACATACTAAAAGAAGTAATGAGTAGCCCATGTAATTCACCAATAATGGGATTAAAGAAACCTAGTGGAAAATATAGGATTGTTCAGGACCTGAGGAAAATAAATAAGATTGTAGAACCATGTTGTCCTATAGTGCCAAATCCTGCAGTAATCCTATACCAGATTCCGTGGAGTGCAGAATGGTTCACAGTAATCGATTTGTGTCAAGCGTTCTTTTCAATACCATTGCATCCAGATAGCCAGTATCTTTTCTCATTTAAATTTGAAAACAAAGTCTATGTATGGAATCGTGTTCCTCAGGGGTACACAGAAAGTCCTTCCATTTTCAATCAGATATTGAAAAAGTGCCTTGAGAAATGAGTGATGCCAGGAAGCTCAGTCCTAGTGCAATATATCGACGACTTATTGGTGGCATCGAACATGGATGACTGTGTTGTTGATTCCATAGCATTATTAAATCTTTTGGCAGAAGAAGGGCATAAAGTCTCACCTGAAAAGTTGCAGTTTTGTACAACAGCTGTTAAGTATCTAGGACACCAAATTGAGAGGGGAAAAAGAAGAGTAACCTCTGAAAGAGTAAAATTAATAAAGAAAATGCAAATGCCTGTGACCCAAAGACAAGTAAGAATGTTCCTAGGAATAGTAGGTTACTGTCGGCAATGGATACCAGGATTTTCCTTACTAGCTAAATCATTAATTAACATGACGAAAAAGAAAGCAAAGGATCCTGTTGAGTGGGATGATGAAAGTGTAGGAGCTTTTGTAAAATTGAGAAATGCTCTGTGCTCAGCACCGGCCCTAGGCATGCCGGATTATAAAAGAGAATTTGCATTATTCTGTCATGAAAGAGAAAATTGTGCACTTTCTGTCCTAACTCAAAGACACGGATTAGACAGACGTCCTATAGCATATTTTTCTGCTTCATTGGACCCAGTAGCAGCCGCGTTGCCAGGATACTTAAAAGCAGTGGCGGCTACTTGTTTGAGCATTGAACAAAGTGAGTCAATTGTGATGGGACATCCTGTAAAAGTGTATGTTCCACATGCGGTTGTGATTCTTTTGACAAGAACACGAACTCAGCATCTTACTCCTAGTCGGCTGACTAAATACGAAAGAATAATAATGGGTGCTGAAAATGTGACCATGGTAAGGTGTACTATAATAAATCCAGCAACCTTACTACCAGACCCATATCATAAGAGAATTAAAGATGATGAAGAAGATGAACATGATTGTTTACAGATTACAGAATTATGCACAAAACCACGCCCAGATATTGAGGAACAGCCTCTTAAAAAGCCAGACAGGGAGCTATTTGTTGATGGTTCATGTCAAAGACATGAAGACAGTAAATTAACTGCTGCCTATACGGTATGTGAATAAACTGGAATAGTTGAAGCATCCTATTTAACAGGAGTCAAATCTGCACAAGTAGCTGAATTGATTGCATTGATAAAAGCCTGCAAAATTGGGAGGAATCAATATAGCCAATATGGTTACGGGGTTGTGCATGATTTTGGCCAATTATGGATGCAGAGGGATTTCCTGACTTCTTCAGGATCCCTCATTAAAAATGGACAGTTTGTAAAGGAATTGCTGGAAGCAATACAATCACCAAAAGAATTGGCTGTGGTGAAATGTGCCGCACATCAGTCAGGAGATGACTGGGTGGTAGTCGGCAACAGATACGCAGATCTGATGGCTCAACATTGTGCCAAAAATAGATTGTCAGTCAATAAGAGGGTGGAAAGAATGGGAATCAGCTGCCAACTTATGCTGTATATGCCGCCTGAAACATGGAATGATGTTAAAAGACTACAAGATGAAGTGGATGAAAGTGAAAAGAATTTGTGGATCAAAGTAGGTTGTTCCCAGAGATGAGATGATGAAGTGTGGATCAGTGCTGATGGCAGACCAGTCATGCCAGATAGTCTACTCTCACAAATGGCCAGAATGTATCATGGAGACACACACATAGGGAGAGATGCAATGATTAGGCTCTTCAGACAAAACTGGTAAAATCCTAAGTTCAGGGCTGTTGTAGAGAGTCTTTGCCAAAGGTGTTTAACTTGTCAGATGCACAATCCAGGGAGGAAGACAATAATTGGGTTTGGAAAGATTGGAAAAGCAGAAGGACCATTTATAAGACTTCAATTTGATTTCATACAGTTACCACCATGCAGAGGGCTGAAATATGTACTGGTCATAGTATGTCTGTTTTCAAAGTGGGTGGAGGCTTACCCTACCAGGAGAAATGATAGCATTACAGTCGCAAAACTGTTGCTACGAGAACTCATTCCTAGGTTTGGTTTCCCAGTAACTTTGGAATCAGATAGAGGAAAACATTTTAACAGTGAAGTGATCAAACTAATCTGTGAAGCATTCCAAATCCAACAGAAACTGCACTGTGCATATCGTCCAGAAGCTTCTGGAGTGGTTGAACAATTGAATGGCACTATAAAGTCAAGATTGGGAAAAATGTGTTCATCAACATCATTAGAATGGCCAGATGCATTGCCACTTGTTTTCATGGGACTCAGAAGCATACCTGACAGAAACACAGGATTGAGCCCCCACGAAATAATGATGGGAAGAGCAATGAGACAAACACATGTTCCCACAAACAAACTACTGAATATATCTGATGATATGGTTCTGGACTATTGCAAAGGACTGGCTGACCTAGTGCGTTCTGTCTCTCACCAGGTTGGAGAAGACGCAGTTTCCAGGCAGCCTGAACTAGAACATGATCTGAATCCTGGTGACTGGGTGGTAGTGAAGAATCACACCAGAGAAACGTGTCTATCACCCAGATGGAGCAGTCCTTGTCAAGTCATACTAACCACAAACACAGCAGTGAAGTGTGCAAGATTTCCTAATTGGATTCACGTAAGCCACACCAAAAGAGTACCAGATCCTGAAGAAGAAAATCCTCAGACAGCATCAATCACTGAGGAAGCTGAAGGTTGCCCAGCTGAGGAATCTCAGGCTCGAGATTCAAGAGAAGCTGAAGAAGAACAACCGAGCACAAGTCAGGACTGGATACCGGTGGTAGAAGTTTCTGAAGTTTACCACAGAACAAGAAGTCAAACAAAATAGGAAGAAATTGAAGAAGATCAGATAGGTGAAGAAGAAGTAGTTCAGGGACAAGAAGAAGAGACAATAAGAGAACCTGAACAAGATCAGATAGGGAAAGGAAACTGGGCTCAAAGCAACGAAGATCTGATAGATTTTGAGCAGGGACAGACCGGTTTAGAAGAATCCGGTCAGGCTGCAGAAGTTCACAGTGCAATAAGCCCTGATCAGAACAAGTTAGATCAAGAAGAGTGCACAGAAGAAGAAAACCTTGAAAAACATGAACTTGAAGAAATAAATAAAGAACAAGGTCAGTTATTGGAAACTCACAGTGGAGCTGTTACAGAGAAACCAATCAGACCTGAAAAGGAGCAAACAAGAAACACAGTAATTGCAGAACACGAAACAGTACTAAGCAGTGAAATTAAAAGGATTTCTGAAGACAAAGATAAAGAAACAGTGCAAACAAAGAAAACAAGAAAAGGAGATCATTGGCCGAGTGTCATTAAAAGAGTAAAATACCACATAACAACCAGAAGTGAAGATCCAGATCAAGTGAATGAAGTAACAAGTCAAACTGAACAAGAAAATAAAACTGAGAAAAGAAGAAGTAAAAGACTGAAACTTGTGAATAACAAATTCAAGGGTCCTGATTGGACTTACATCATTCTTGAAGATTACGAAAGCTCAGAGTCAAGTGAAAGTGGTGACGAAGGAACAAGTGCAGAACTGACGTACGAAAAAGAAACAAGACCACCTTGACTAAGCAAAAGAGACATATAAAGAAAAAGAGGAAATAGATAAGAAGAGCGATCTTCCTTGTCGAAAATGCCTGATGATAGAGTTGCTGGGAGACCAAAACAGAGATGTTGTAGAAGATGCTGTGCAATATGCATATGTAGTGTAGTAATGGTGCTTATAGTATGGTTAGTCCTGATTGTAGCAGTTCCTTACCTTATGATAATAGATAAAAAGATTAATAATGAAACTAAGGAGAGGACAGCAAACATGAAGGGCAATAGAGTAGAACTAATGGCAGAGAGTGAACCAGAATTTCATCATGAAATAGCTGACAACGACACTAGTTTAAACGTTTTCACAAAGTTATTGTTTCAATATGTAGACACAATGGAAGTTAGTAATTGTTATGTCTGTATGAAGTTACCTGAATCAGTAGCAGAAGGATTAACATACCATCACTTACCACTGACATATGGCATATCATGTAGTGTTTTGTCTAGTTTATTTTATAGAATAGGGAGACTTCAGTATTATTATTCAAACCTAGATGTGATATTTTCTGAGGTTCCGATTCGCAAGAGTATGAACCCAGTGCTTAGTAGTCAAGACGCACAGTTTATGGGAGAATTTTTCTTAACAATGAAATCAATAGACATAACACATGCACATAGACACAATCTAACATGTTCTTTACTTGAAGAAGAAAAGATATTTTTGAATTTAGTAGAAGATAGAAGACAAGATTTTCAAAAGAAAGCTTCTGAGCATAAGGCTCATTTGCCACCTTGGGCGGAGAAAGAAGGGAGTTACACACCTGGCAAGGCTCAAGCTGCTATGGCTCTGGAATTTGTAAAAACAGGGAAAATTTGTCTTCATAGGTTAAAGACTGATTATAACAATGTTTTCATCGGTACCAGTGAGTGTGAACACAATTTCTTAATTCTTGGAGGTTGGGGAATCAAAGGAGGAACAGATTCAGTTTTTCCTGGAATCTATTATGTGTGTGGGAATAAGGCTTACTTTAGGCTTCCTGCACGGTGGTATGGAAGTTGTTATTTTGGAATAGTATTTCCAAAGATATACCACGTAAAAAGAAACACTGGGAGCAATGAAAACAATAGTGAATTAATACGTAGTAAAAGAGCTAGTTTTTCAGAAATTGTAGGTGATATATTTGGTGCATTGATACCTTCAGTGGGAATAATTCTGAACTCAAGGAAAATATGTAAATTTTCTACAGTGGTTGATCGTTTATCAACGGATACTGCTGGAGGTTTTCTAATGATTAATGCGGAAATGGTTGCGATTAGATCTATGGTTATGCAAAATCGACTTGCTCTTGATATTATATTGGCAAAAGAGGGCGGAGTCTGTAAATTATTGAAGACGAAACATTGTTGCACTTATATTCCTGATAAGAGTGCAGAAATTGGAACGTATATACAGAATATAACTAAACTTGAGAAGGAACTTAAACCACTGGAAGTTGATAGTGTGTGGGAAAGATTGACAAGTAGTATTGCGTCAATTGGTACCTGGTTTGCTAATGTAGGAAAAGGACTTATAGGTCAAATATTAGTACCCTTAGCAGGGATAGCAATAATAATATTGGCAATAACAATATGGTGCAAATGTTGTAGAAAGAATGGAACATATAAAGTGACAGGTAGAGGAAAGAAGCGAAAAATTGATGAAATAGAACTTGGAGTGGAGAAGTGAATTATATAAGAAATTGAAAGGGGATGGCAAAAATGGAAAGAGAAAAAATGAGAATGAAGTAATTTGCTAGAAGTTGGCATCTGATTGTGGGTAGTATTTTGATGGCTCCGAAACGCCATCAGAGAGGTGATTGATGGAGCAAGGACTCATAAATGAGACTTGCTCGTACGCAATCTCCTCATAGTATTAACTTATTACATTTGTATTGTTTATACTAACCTTTGCATACACAACACGAAAGGAAAGGATGCGTGCCTATGTGTTTTACTAATGAATAACGCTTGTCTGTAATCCAAAATGGCCGCTAAAGCGTGGGAAGCTATCTGCGCATGTCTCAACCATATCACGTGTTGTGACGTCTCTCTTTGCTTGGTGGGAAACTTCTGCTTCTGCGCAGTGTGCATTAAAATGGCTGCTTGATGTTTTCACATGCTTCAGCTTGCTCTCATGTCATTATTAAATTGTTGTTTTCTTGACGCTACTAATGAGGGACAGTATTATAATTAAATGGGAATAGAGTAGAAAAAGTGGGCATACAGTGAAACATTTTATTTGTGATTTTAATATTTTCTTCTTGCACTTTTAGTAATTCGTAAACTTGGGCCTGGGTTGGTGTCTTGAAACTCGAGAGACAGATGGTTCTGCGCATGTGTCCTGTATGCCTGCCAAGTGAAGTCAACTTGGACGTCTCCCAAGGCCACGACCTATTGGCCGATGATGATGTACCCAATGTTTCCGGTGGACAAAATGTTACTCTTCTCCTGTAAAATGTATAACATTTGTCGTGAGACGGGTGGGAAATAAAGTGAATGTATTAATTTGAAGGGGCGGGAAGTTAAATACAATAGGCTTCACAATTTAGGCCAAAATTGACATGGTACGAGAATCCACCCCCTGTCCCTGCCCAATCAGAAGTAGTGGTCCCATATTTTAGCAACATTAAGGGGAGGTACATGGGCGTAGAAGGGTATAATAGAATATAGCATTAGTTAATTAGTCAGAGCATGCGTTCACGAAGAACAGGCGTCCATACTGCCAGAGCGCTCTTAACTCCAGACTGCCCAGCTGATCGGTTGCTGACTGAATTCCTGTCCGGAAGAGGTCCTGAGGAGGGGGTGGCGGAGTCCATTAGACGGGAGAATCGCGGAGAAGTCGAGTGCCAGAGAGGGGAACGGCGCAGGCGTCGTTATAGAGAGGTCACCAGTCCTGTCCTGATCCTGAAGGAAGTCTTTGCTCTTCATCCTTCCAGGGTCCTATCTTTTCCAACTCCTTGGCTAAGGGTCTTGGTTCTCGTATTTAGGTAACTATACTGCAACCTTTAGTTGCGCTGCTGTCTCTATCCTCTCTTATTTCCTTAAACACTGTCATTTATTAGCAAAATCATTTCTATGCTTTTTCTTGGGTATTACAATCAAGTACCGTGTTTCTGTAATTTACTCTGCTAAAACTTTAGATAAACATTTTAAAACTTCCTGACTCAGTGATTATTTCAGGATTATGTATTATAGTGAATGTCACTCATTTTAAATTTCCCAATTAGCAAAGGATCCATTGGTAAGTTATTACTCTTCAATCAGAAGGTAATTGGTAGCAGGGACTTTGATAAAAGAGTAAATCTGACACCCAGCGTAAGTATTAGTGTAGTATGAATGTATGGGCCCAAGTGAGTATATGGTGTATGAATGTTGTTGGCTAATATTGCGCTGGATCAGTTTTCTGGTAAGCAGAGGACGGTTGTTGTTACTCTTTGTTAATTGGGTAATGAGAATTTTATTTGTAATTTTTATATAAACTAACATCTGCTTATTTTTGAGTTTTTGTTATATGTTGTCCAGAATACCCCGGGGTAGGTAAAAAGAATAGTGGGTGGTAAGTGGAAGCCATACTGCAGTGAGGTTATCTGTCAGGCAGAAATAGTACTGAGAAGTTAAGCAGGACTTCAAGTACTCGTTAGGGACTCTATGCGTGTGAGTAATAGCAAAAGGGTACGCTGATAAAAATTTGATGTTATATCACCTAGTAAGGGTAACATTGGAGAAGTAACAGGTACTTCTGGAGCTTGTGTGAAGAGTAGACGGAAGTGTTTTACTCGTAGTGTATGCATTAGTAAACGGAAAGGTTTTACTAAAGTGTGGAAGAAACTATCTTTTTCGAAATTAGTGGAAACTGGCACGATAGCGAATGTTTTATTTTGTTACTGAAATTTAATTAAGATTTATAGAGAAAATAAGTTTGCGTCATTTTGTAAAGGGAGGGTCAGTTGCCGGAGAGGGAGCTGATGTCACAAAACGCCGCGCTGTGATAGGTTGAAATAGCGGGTGTGGAGAGACTCTTGTAAAGGAGGGGTCAGTAGTCAGGAGTAGTGCTGACGTCACAGGTGCCGCGCTGGGATTGGTTAAACCAGCGAGAACAGAAAAGAGCAGATTGTAAAGGAGGGGTTGACAGAGAAAAGTCACCAAAAGGCCGCGCAAGGATTGGCTAGGAAATAAAAGGTAGCAGACATTTGATTGGTCGAAATTATAGAAGCAAAATTCTTAGTGGATAAGGATTGCATGTTAAAACGCGATCCAACTTTAACAGGAACTCGTCCGGATAGGAGATTCCTAGGTTTTGCAGAATATAATTTTGTACACCGAAGATTAGATAGAATGTACGGAGAAAGGAGAAAAATGTCATTCTTACAAAAGATTAAGAATTATTTTAAAAAGGACAAACCAATCAAAACTAGAGAAGGAATTATTATTCCACCAGCTAAACCGCCAGCATCGTTTATGATGATGGAGAGAGGCTATCATACTTGTGTATGGATGGAGAATTGGATAGAATATACCAAAAATTATGGAGTATTAGCATTTCCTGAAAATGGCACTTTCAATGGACAAATTCTTCAAAACTTGAGATTGAGGATGAATGATTTAGAACCCAGACCTAGATTAACCCAGTACGAAGCCCTAGAAGAATGGGAAACCGAGGCATTTGAACGGGATAGATCTAGAAGTAATAGAAGTTACCTAGGATTTTACCCCAGATATTTACGTGAGTCAAGAGAGGGTCAGATGAAACAATGGAGAAGGGCAATGATTACAGAGGGACTGTATCCATTATTCACAGAAGGAGAAAAATCAGGAGGCAAATGTACAGAAAAAGACAAAACATTTAATAAGAAATGAGGATTCAGAAGACGAATTTATGGAAGAAATGTTAAGAAATCCACCACCATATCAGGAAGGGACAAGTGGATGCCCTCCTAGTGCACCACCACAAACTCCAATGGTACCAAAGGTAATGCATGAATTCACCCGACTAGAATATTTCATGACAAAGAAAAGGAAGCTTTAGAAAAGACTAGAGCAGAATTAGTACGGAAAATAACTCAGATAAAAGTACATCCTGATTCATTGACTATTCCTGTAACAATTGGTCCAGTAGTTCCATTATATGGTACTCAAGGAAACTGCCCTCCATTGATACCTGTACCCACTCCTATGAATACTCCTGTGAGTAACCCCAAACCTGAAGCTCCAGTTATAATTGAGGATCAATTTAGTGATTGTGAATCCACAATATCACTCATGGATTTACCTATTCGAGGTTCTGTAAATAATACTCCAAGAAGAGATGTACCTGGAGGTTCAAAAGATGTAAGTTTAGTAACTTCATCAGGAGCAAAAAGTGCTACCATAGTAACACCTGAAGATCTAGAAAGATGGGTACAAGGGTCAGTTAAACAGTGCACACCTCCAAAAGTACTGGATATCCATAAATTAAAAGTTGAATTAGAAGAAACAATCGCAGGAAATGTAGGAGTAGAACGCTTGAATACCTATGATGAAGAAGAATTATTGTTCCTGTGCAGAAGTATCACTAGAAATGTGAGGGTATTTCATGAAAAATTGTCCAATCTAGCACTACAGATGGGAATTGAAATAGGGAGATCAAAAGTACTACAGAAACCCTATAGAGCAGAATTTTCAGACAAAGATTTAGAAAATATGAATGCATCTGGAAGAAGACTGCAAATAAGAGAATTAATGTTAGTTTTACAAAAATGGGGAGATCTAGATAAATGGAGATCTAGGTGGGCCAAGAAAAAGGAAGAGGCATGAACAAGTAGAACAGCATCTGAATATGTAATAAAAGAAGCAGGAAAAGCAGATCAAATGTATCCAATGCGAGAAGTTGCGGGAGGAGGATATGTACATGTCCCATGGAGCAGACAGGATATTTTATCATTTACGAATGATTTTCCAAAGCTGAGGGAAAAGCCAATTGAATGGTACAAGCAGGTTGAAAGGTTTGTGAAGGTGTCAAAGGTATTGTTGAAGGATTTGGATGGTCTGTTTGACATAGTGGTACCTGCCGATTTATGGACAGATTGTAAGATCACAGTGGATTGGCCTAGTGATGAGTATCCCAGAGATCCGAAGACAGGTGCCCCGTCAAGTGACATGATGAAAAAGTATCAGCAGGTGATAACATGCCTGAAAGGGAAAATACCCCCGAAAGAAACAGATTGGGTGAAAATAGATCGAACCACCCAAGAAGCCAGTGAAACAGTACATTCTTACTATGAGCACCTATTACAGGTGTTTAAACAGTATAGTGGATTTGAGGACATTGGAGACAAGAATATGAGTCAGTTTGTGTATCGGTTTGTTTATGGTCTGAAGCCAGAGATTTGCCAGATGATTAAACAACACATGCTGTGTTGGCAGGGAAAGTCCATAGATGAAATTTTAAAGTATGCAAAATATTGTGGAGACGATATTGAGGATAGACACAAGAAATTGCAGGAAAAAGTGATGTGGGCACAGGTGAAAATGGCTGAGAAACAGGGAATTAATTTGGAAAATCCGAGTGAAAATCCAGGAAAAGATTCTGGAACGAGTGGTGATACGGGAAATGGTGGAAAATTTAGAGGACGAATGAGTAGAGAAGAAGCTAAAAAGAAGTTTCCTTGTCATGGATGCGGAAAATTGGGGCATTGGAAGGACGAGTGTAAAAAGATTCGGAATAATAATGGCCCAAATCAAAACTTAAATCCACAGATGCAGAATGATTCACAGCAGGGTGTAAATCCCCAGAATCAATTACCACCTCCACCTGTTCAGGGTAATATAAGCATAGCACAGACATCGGATACTCAGGAGGAAGTGGTAAGAATGATTATATGACATCACAATTTCTTTTGCAGGACAATTTCAGTGAATTCGACTCATGACGGTGCCTAGGAGAGGGGAAGAAGGAGTGCGTACTTGGCGCATCCTTACAGGTAGATCAGTCTGGTCCATATGTTGAAGGAAATGTGAAAGGTAATGATATTACTTTCCTTTTGGACACTGGTGCAACAAGGTCTACTGTGAGATCAGCAGACATCCCAGACCTTCCTCTCTCTGGTGAAGATATCCAAGTAGTGGGTGTAGCTAATCAAAGAATTAGAACACCTCTTACAGAACCAATGGAAGTTAAAATTGGAAACTTCAGAGAAATGCATCAATTTGTAGTGTGCGATTTTAGCCCAGTGAATTTATTAGGTAGAGACTTATTGTGCAAAATGAACTGTACAATTTTCTGCACGCCGGATGGTGTGGCAGTTCAGACACCAGATGAGGACCATGTATATAAAATTATGGTTGCAAAACAAGGTACAGAAATAGATGAAATGTTTTCGTTGATAACAAAAGATGAGTTGCCAGAAGAATTAAAAGGTACAGTAAACCAAATAGTATGGGATTTCACCGGAAAAGAAGCAGGACTTATGGCAAAAATAGATCCAGTTCAAATTACTGTAAAAGAAGGTGCGATTTTCCCAAATACTAAACAATACAAAATGAGTGCAGAAGTAAAAGCAGGAGTCATTGAAGAAATCAATCGAATGGTAAAACAAAACATTCTAAAAGAAGTAATGAGTAGCCCATGTAATTCACCTATAATGGGACTAAAGAAACCTAGTGGAAAATATAGGATTGTTCAGGACCTGAGGAAAATAAATAAGATTGTAGAACCATGTTGTCCTATAGTACCAAATCCTGCAGTAATACTATATCAGATTCCTTGGAATGCAGGATGGTTCACAGTAATTGACTTGTGTCAAGCATTCTTTTCAATACCATTGCATCCAGACAGCCAGTATCTTTTCTCATTTAAATTTGAGAATAAAGTATATGTGTGGAATCGTGTTCCTCAGGGATACACAGAAAGTCCTTCCATTTTCAACCAGATACTGAAAAAGTGCCTTGAAAAACTAGTGATGCCAGGAAGCTCAGTTTTAGTTCAATATATCGACGACTTATTAGTAGCGTCGACCACCAGAGAAGACTGTGTTGTTGATTCCATAGCATTATTAAATCTGTTGGCTGAGGAAGGGCATAAAGTCTCACCTGAAAAGTTACAGTTTTGCAGGACAGCAGTTAAATATCTGGGACACCAAATTGAGAGGGGAACAAGAAGAATAACATCTGAAAGAGTAGAATTAATAAAGAGAATGCAAATGCCTGTAACCCAAAGATAAGTGCGAATGTTCCTAGGAATAGTAGGATACTGTCGACAATGGATACCAAATTTTTCCATGTTGGCTAAGCCCTTAATTAACATGACTAAAAAGAAAGCAAAGGACCCTGTTGAGTGGGAGGATGAAAGTGTAGAAGCTTTTGTAAAATTGAGAAACGCACTTTGTTCAGCACCTGCCTTAGGCATGCTTGATTATAAAAGAGAATTTGCATTATTCTGTCAAGAGAGAGAAAATTGTGCACTTTCTGTCCTAACTCAGAGACATGGACTAGACAGACGTCCTATAGCATATTTTTCTGCTACATTGGACCCAGTAGCAGCCGCGTTGCCAGGATGCTTAAAAGCAGTAGCAGCAACTTGTTTGAGCATTGAACAAAGTGAGTCAATTGTGATGGGACATCCTGTAAAAGTGTATGTTCCACATGCAGTTGTGATTCTGTTGACAAGAACCCGAACTCAGCATCTTACTCCTAGTCGGCTGACTAAATATGAGAGAATAATAATGGGTGCTGAAAATGTGACCATGGTAAGGTGTACAATAATAAATCCAGCAACTTTATTGCCAGATCCATATCATGAAACAAATAAAGATGACGAAGAAGATGAACATGATTGTGTACAGATTACAGAATTATGTACAAAACCACGCCCAGATATAGAGGAACAGCCTCTTAAAAAGCCAGACAGGGAGCTATTTGTCGATGGTTCATGTCAAAGACATGAAGATGGTAAACTAGTTAGTCTGCCTATGCAGTATGTGAATTAACTGGAATAGTTGAAGCATCCTATTTACCAGGAGTGAAATCTGCACAAGTAGCTGAATTGATTGCTTTAATAAAAGCTTGCAAAATTGGGAGGAATCAGAGAGTGACCATATTTACAGATAGTCAATATGGTTACGGGGTTGTGCACGATTTTGGCCAACTGTGGATGCAGAGGGATTTCATGACTTCTTCAGGATCCCCCATTAAAAATGGACAATTTGTAAGGGAATTGCTAGAAGCAATACAATCACCAAAAGAATTGGCTGTGGTGAAATGTGCCGCACATCAGTCAGGAGATGACTGGGTGGTAGTCGGCAACAGATATGCAGACCTGGTGGCTCAACATTGTGCCAAAACCAGAACGTCAGTAAATAAGAGGGTGGAAAGAATGGGAATCAGCTGCCAACTTATGCTGTATATGCCACCAGAAACGTGGAATGAAGTAAAGAAATTGCAAGATGAGGTTGAGGAAAGTGAAAAGAATTTGTGGATTAAAGTAGGTTGTTCCCAAAGAGGAGATGATGAAGTGTGGATCAGTGCAGATGGCAGACCAGTCATGCCAGACTGTTTACTCTCACAAATGGCTAGAATGCATCATGGAGACACACACATAGAGAGAGATGCAATGATTAGGCTGTTCAGACAAAATTGGTACAATCCCAAGTTCAGGGCTGTTGCAGAGAGTCTTTGCCAGAGATGTCTAACTTGCCAAATGCACAATCCAGGCAGGAAAACGATAATTGGGTTTGGAAAGATTGGAAAGGCAGAAGGCCCATTTATAAGACTCCAGTTTGACTTCATACAGTTACCACCATGTAGAGGGCTGAAATACGTACTAGTCATAGTCTGCCTGTTTTCAAAGTGGGTGGAGGCTTACCCTACTAGAAGAAATGACGGCATTACAGTCGCAAAACTGTTGCTACGAGAGCTCATACCAAGATTTGGTTTTCCAGTATCTTTGGAATCAGATAGAGGAAAACACTTTAACAGTGAAGTAATCAAACTAATCTGTGAAGCATTTCAAATCAAACAGAAATTGCACTGTGCATATCGCCCAGAGACTTCTGGAGTGGTAGAACAATTGAATGGCACTATAAAGTCAAGATTGGGAAAAATGTGTGCATCAACATCATTAGAGTGGCCAGACGCATTGCCACTTGTCTTGATGGGAATAAGAAGCATACCGGACAAAACGACAGGATTGAGCCCACATGAAATAATGATGGGAAGAGCAATGAGACAAACACATGTTCCCACAAACAAATTAGTAAATATCTCTGATGATATGATTTTGGATTATTGCAAAGGATTGGCTGACCTCGTGCGTTCTGTGTCTCATCAGGTTGGAGAAGACGCAGGGGCATATTAGCAAGAAGAGGCGATAATCATCGCTAACCCTGCTTAGCGTGATTATTTTTGTCGCCGGCTATCGCTGGAATATATCGCCACGCTAACGCTGTATTAGCAACGATTAGCGCTATGGCGATGAATATTCCAGCGATAGCGGGGAAATGGGCCAACATCGCTGAAAAACAGCGATGTTGCATGGAGAAGGGAGAACACCTTGCTGATACGACCCTGTGGTCGTATCAGCATAATCCACCCCCCATGTTAGGTATGGCTAACACCTGCTAATTGCAGGTGTTAAATAAATGGCGATGACCCGGTTAGCGCGACTTTTCACGTCGCTAACTGGGGCCATGGCCACCTTGCTAATAGGCGATAGGCCTGTTAGCGGGTGTTTCCCAGGTTTGTTCGTCGGAACGCTCACTTTGCATGTCATTAGCGATAAATATCGCTGACATGCAAAGCGGTAAAAACGGGCGCTAATGCCCGCAAACTGTCGCTAACTGCTGTTAGAGACAGTTTGCTGATAGGGCGATATGAATATCGCCGCTTTAGCGGCAAAAAGTGCCGCTAAAGCGGCGATAGTGCCCTTGCTAATATGCCCCGCAGTTTCCAGGCAGCCTGAACTAGAACATGATCTGAATCCTGGTGATTGGGTGGTAGTGAAGAATCACACCAGAGAAACGTGTCTATCACCCAGGTGGAGCAGACCTTGTCAAGTCATATTGACCACCAATACAGCAGTGAAGTGTGCAAGATTTCCTAATTGGATTCACGTAAGCCACACCAAAAGAGTACCAGAACCTGAAGAAGAGAATCTACAGACAACGCCAATCACTGAAGAAGCTGAAGGTTGCCCAGCTGAGGAATCTCAAGATAGAGGTTTGAGAGAAGCTGACGAAGAACAACCGAGCACAAGTCAGGATTGGATACCAGTGATAGAAGTGCCTGAAGTATACCACAGAACGAGAAATCAAACTAAATTGGAAGAAATTAAAGAAGATCAGATAGGTGAAGAAGAAACAGTTCGGGATCAAGAAGACAAGACAGTAAAAGATCCTGAACTAAATCAGATAGGGAAAGAAAATTGGACTAAAAACAGTGAAGATTTAATAAACTTTGAAGAGGGACAGACAGGTCTAGAAGAAGCAGGTCAGGCTGCAGAAGTTCACAGTGCAATAAGCCCTGATCAGAAGCAGATAGATCAAGAAGAATTCACTAAAGAAAAAGGGGTTAATAAAAATGAACATAAAGAAATAAAAAGGGAACAAGGTCAACATCTTGAAAGTCATTGTGGAGCTACAGAAGAGAAACCAATTAGACCTGAAAAAGAACAAACAAAAGAAGCAGTAATCAAAGAAAACAAAACAGTATTGAGCAGTGAAAATAACGAGATTTCTGAAGACGTAAACTGAGAAACAGTACCAACCAAGAAGACAAGAAAAGGAGATCATTGGCCAAGTGTCATCAAAAGAGTAAAATACCACATACCAACCAGAAGTGAAGATCCAGAACAAGTACCTGAAGTGACAAGTCAAACTGAACAAGAGAAAAAGTCAGGAAAAAGAAAAAGTAAAAGACTGAGACTTGTGAATAATAAATTCAAGGGTCCTGACTGGACTTATATTATTCTCGAAGATTTTGAAAGCTCAGAGTCAAGTGACAGTGGTGGCGAAGGAACAAGTGCAGAACTTACATACGAAAAAGAAACAAGACCACCCTGACTAAACAAAAGAATCCTCTAAAGAAAAGAAGAAGAGATAAGAAGAGCAATCTTCCTTGTCGAAAAATGCCTGATGATAGAGTTACTGGGAGACCAAAACGAAATTGTTGTAGGAGATGCTGTGCAATCTGCATATGTAGTCTAGTATTGGTACTTATAGTATGGCTAGTACTGATTGTAGCAGTTCCTTACCTTATGATAATAGATAAGAAGATTAATAACGACATGAAGGGTAATAGAGTAGAACTAATGGCAGAAGATGAGGCAGAAATTCATCATGAAGTAGCTGACAACGACACTAGTTTAAATGTTTTCACAAAGTTATTGTTTCAGTATGTAGACACAATGGAAGTTAGTAATTGTTATGTCTGTATGAAGTTACCTGAATCAGTAGCGGAAGGATTAACATACCATCATTTACCACTGACATATGGCATCTCATGTAGTGTATTAACAAGTTTATTTTATAAAACAGGTAGACTGCAATATTATTATTCAAACCTAGATGTAATATTTTCTGAAGTTCCGATTCGCAATAGTATGAACCCAGTGCTTAGTAGTAAAGACGCACAGTTTATGGGTGAATTTTTCTTAACAATGAAATCAATAGACATAACACATGCACATAGACACAATCTAACATGTTCTTTACTAGAAGAAGAAAAGATATTTTTGAATTTAGTAGAAGATAGAAGACATGATTTTCAAAAGAAAGCTTCAGAGCATAAGGCTCAATTGCCACCTTGGGCGGAGAAAGAAGGGAGTTATACACCTGGCAAAGCTCAAGCTGCAATGGCTCTGGATTTCGTAAAGACAGGGAAAATTTGTCTTCATAGGTTAAAGACTGATTATAACAATATTTTCATCGGTACCAGTGAATGTGAACACAATTTTTTAATTCTTGGAGGTTGGGGACTCAAAGGAGGAACAGATTCAGTTTTTCCTGGAATTTATTATGTATGCGGGAATAAGGCTTACTTTAGGCTTCCTGCACGGTGGTATGGAAGTTGTTATTTTGGAATAGTTTTTCCAAAAATATACCATGTAAAAAGAAACACTGGAAGCAATGAAAACAATAATGAATTAATACGTAGAAAAAGAGCTAGTTTTTCAGAAATTGTAGGTGATATATTTGGTGCATTGATACCTTCAGTGGGAATAATTCTGAACTCAAGGAAAATATGTAAATTGTCTACAGTGGTTGATCGTTTATCAACGGATACTGCTGGAGGTTTTCTAATGATTAATGCGGAAATGGTTGCGATTAGATCTATGGTGATGCAAAATAGACTTGCTCTTGACATTCTATTGGCAAAAGAGGGAGGAGTCTGTAAATTACTGAAGACGAAACATTGTTGCACTTATATTCCTGATAAGAGTGCAGAAATTGGAACGTATATTCAGAACATAACTAAACTTAAGAAAGAACTTAAACCACTGGGAGTTGATAGTGTATGGGAAAGATTAACAAATAGTATCTCGTCAATTGGAACCTGGTTTGCTAATGTAGGAAAAGGACTTATAGGTCAAATATTAGTACCCTTAGCAGGGATAGCAATAATAATTTTAGCAATAACAATATGGTGCAAATGCTGTAGAAAGAATGAAACATATAAAGTGACAGGAAAAGGAAAGAAGAAGTGATTTATACAAGAAATTAAAAGGAGACTGTAAGAATAGAAAAAGTAAAAATGAGAATGAAACGATTTGCTAGAAGTTGGCATCTGATTGAGGGTAGTATTTTTGATGGCTCAGAAACGCCATCAGAGAGGGGATTGATGGAGCAAGGTTTCAAAAATGAAACTTGCTTGTATGCAATCCTCCTCATAGTATTAATTTATTAAACTTGTACTGTCAATACTAATCTTTGCATTCACAAACACAAAAGGGATAGACGCTTGCCTATGTGTTTTACTAATGAATAACGCTTGTCTATAAAACAAGATGGCCGCTAAAAGCGCGGGACTTCATTGCGCATGTCGCAACCTGATCACATGGTGTGACGTCTTTCTTTACTTGGTGGGAAACTTCTGCTTCTGCGCAGTGTGCACTAAAATGGCCGCTAAATGTTTTCACATGCTTAAGCTTGCTCTCATGTCATTATTAAATTGTCGTTTTCTTAACGCTACTAATGCAGGATAGTATTATAATTAAATGGGAATAGAGTAGGGAACGTGGGTATACAGTGAAACATTTTATTTGTGATTTTAATATTTTCTTCTTGCACTTTTAGTAATTCGTAAACTTGGGCCTGGGTTGGTGTCTTGAAACTCGAGAGACAGATGGTTCTGCGCATGTGTCCTGTATGCCTGCCAAGTGAAGTCAACTTGGACGTCTCCCAAGGCCACGACCTATTGGCCGAAGATGATGTACCCAATGTTTCCGGCGGACAAAATGTTACTCTTCTCCTGTAAAATGTATAACATTTGTCGTGAGACGGGTGGGAAATAAAGTGAATGTATTAATTTGAAGGGGCGGGAAGTTAAATACAATAGGCTTCACAATTTAGGCCAAAATTGACATGGTACGAGAATCCACCCCTGTCCCTGCCCAATCAGAAGTAGTGGTCCCATATTTTAGCAACATTAAGGGGCGGTACAAGGGCGTAGAAGGGTATAATAGAATATAGCATTAGTTAATTAGTCAGAGCATGCGTTCACGAAGAACAGGCGTCCATACTGCCAGAGCGCTCTTAACTCCAGACTGCCCAGCTGATCGGTTGCTGACTGAATTCCTGTCCGGAAGAGGTCCTGAGGAGGGGGCGGCGGAGTCCATTAGATGGGAGAATCGAGGAGAAGTCGAGTGCCAGAGAGGGGAACGGCGCAGGCATCGTTATAGAGAGGTCACCAGTCCTGTCCTGATCCTGAAGGAAGTCTTTGCTCTTCATCCTTCCAGGGTCCTATCTTTTCCAACTCCTTGGCTAAGGGGCTTGGTTCTCGTATTTAGGTAACTATACTGCAACCTTTAGTTGCGCTGCTGTCTCTATCCTCTCTTATTTCCTTAAACACTGTCATTTATTAGCAAAATCATTTCTATGCTTTTTCTTGGGTATTACAATCAAGTACCGTGTTTCTGTAATTTACTCTGCTAAAACTTTAGATAAACATTTTAAAACTTCCTGACTCAGTGATTATTTCAGGATTATGTATTATAGTGAATGTCACTCATTTTAAATTTCCCAATTAGCAAAGGATCCATTGGTAAGTTATTACTCTTCAATCAGAAGGTAATTGGTAGCAGGGACTTTGATAAAAGAGTAAATCTGACAGCCAGCGTAAGTATTAGTGTAGTATGAATGTATGGGCCCAAGTGAGTATATGGTGTATGAATGTTGTTGGCTAATATTGCGCTGGATCACTAGCTTTGCCGGCACCTAGGGAAACCTAGCAAACCTATACATTTTTGAAAACTAGACACCCAGGGAAATCCAGGATGGGGTGACTTGACTGGCTCTCACCAGGTTCTGTAACCCAGAATCCCTTGCAAACCTAAACAATTGTCAAAAAAACACATTTTTCTCACATTTCTGTGGTGGAAAGTTCTGGAATCTGCGTGGATCCACAAATTTCCACTCACCCCGCGTTCCCCAAAGTCTTCCGAGAAAAATAGTACCTCACTTGTGTGGGTAGGCCTAGTGCCCACGACAGGAAACGGCGCAAAATGCAACGAGGACACACCACAATTTCACAGTGAAAAATGACCCTTTTTTTTCAAAGTGCCTAGCTGTAGTTTTTGAACCCTAGCTCTGCCGGCACCTAGGGAAACCTAGCAAACCTATACATTTTTGAAAACTAGACACCCAGGGAAATCCAGGATGGGGTGACTTGACTGGCTCTCACCAGGTTCTGTAACCCAGAATCCCTTGCAAACCTAAAAAAGTGTCCAAAAACCCACATTTTCCTCACATTTCTGTGGTGGAAAGTTCTGGAATCTGCATGGATCCACAAATTTCCATGCACCCTGCGTTCCCCAAAGTCTTCCAAGAAAAATGGTACCTCACTTGTGTGGGTAGGCCTAGTGCCCGCAACAGGAAACGGCGCAAAACACAACGTGGACACTCAACAATTTCACAGTGAAAAATGACCCTTTTTTTGCAAAGTGCCTAGCTGTAGTTTTTGAACCCTAGCTCTGCCGGGAACTAGGGAAACCTAGCAAACCTATACATTTTTGAAAACTAGACACCCAGGGGAATCCAGTATGGGGTGACGTGACTGGCTCTCACCAGGTTCTGTTACCCAGAATCCCTTGCAAACCTAAATCCTAAAAAATTGTCAAAAAAACCAAATTTTCCTCACATTTCTGTGGTGGAAAATTCTGGAATCTGCGTGGATCCAGGAATTTCCACCCACCCTGCGTTCCCCAAAGTCTTCCAAGAAAAATGGTACCTCACTTGTGTGGGTAGACCTTGTGCCCGCAACAGGAAACGGCGCAAAACGCAACGTGGACACACCACAATTTCACAGTGAAAAATGACCCTTTTTTTGCAAAGTGCCTAGCTGTAGTTTTTGAACCCTAGCTCTGCCGGAACCTAGGGAAACCAAGCAAACCTAGCAAACATATACATTTTTGAAAACTAGACACGCAGGGGAATCCAGGATGGGGTGACCTGACTGGCTCTCAACAGGTTCTGTTACCCAGAATCCCTTGCAAACCTAAAACATTGTCAAAAAAACACATTTTTCTCACATTTCTGTGGTGGAAAGTTCTGGAATCTGCGTGGATCCACAAATTTCCACTCACCCCTCGTTCCCCAAAGTCTTCCGAGAAAAATAGTACCTCACTTGTGTGGGTAGGCCTAGTGCCCACGACAGGAAACGGCGCAAAATGCAACGAGGACACACCACAATTTCACAGTGAAAAATGACCCTTTTTTTTCAAAGTGCCTAGCTGTAGTTTTTGAACCCTATCTCTGCCGGCACCTAGGGAAACCTAGCAAACCTATACATTTTTGAAAACTAGACACCCAGGGAAATCCAGGATGGGGTGACTTGACTGGCTCTCACCAGGTTCTGTAACCCAGAATCCCTCGCAAACCTAAACAATTGTCAAAAAACCACATTTTCTCACATTTCTGTGGTGGAATGTTCTGGAATCTGCGTGGATCCACAAATTTCCACTCACCCCGCGTTCCCCAAAGTCGTCTGAGAAAAATAGTACCTCACTTGTGTGGGTAGGCCTAGTGCCCACGACAGGAAACGGCGTAAAATGCAACGACGACACACCACAATTTCACAGTGAAAAATGACCCTTTTTTTTCAAAGTGCCTAGCTGTAGTTTTTGAACCCTAGCTCTGCCGGCACCTAGGGAAACCTAGCAAACCTATACATTTGTGAAAACTAGACACCCAGGGAAATCCAGGATGGGGTGACTTGACTGGCTCTCACCAGGTTCTGTAACCCAGAATCCCTTGCAAACCTAAAAAAGTGTCAAAAAAACCACATTTTCCTCACATTTCTGTGGTGGAAAGTTCTGGAATCTGCATGGATCCACAAATTTCCACACACCCCGCGTTCCCCAAAGTCTTCCGTGAAAAATGGTACCTCACTTGTGTGGGTAGGCCTAGTTCCCGCGACAGAAAACGGCGCGAAACGCAACGTGGACACACCACAATTTTACAGTGAAAAATGATTCTTTTTTTGCAAAGTGCCTAGCTGTAGTTTTTGAACCCTAGCTCTGCCGGCACCTAGGGAAACCTGGCAAACCTATACATTTTTGAAAACTAGACACCCAGGGGAATCCAGGATGGGGTGACTTGACTGGCTTTCACCAGGTTCTGTTACCCAGAATCCCTTGCAAACCTAACAAATTGTCAAAAAAAAACACATTTTCCTCACATTTCTGTGGTGGAAAGTTCTGGAATCTGCGTGGATCCACAAATTTCCACCCACCCCGCGTTCCCCAAAGTCTTCCGAGAAAAATAGTACCTCACTTGTGTGGGTAGGCCTAGTGCCCGCGACAGGAAACGGCACAAAACACAACGTGGACACACCACAATTTCACAGTGAAAAATGACCCTTTTTTTGCAAAGTGCCTAGCTGTAGTTTTTGTACCCTAGCTCTGCCGGAACCTAGGGAAACCTAGCAAACCTAGCAAACCTATACATTTTTGAAAACTAGACACTCAGGGGAATCTAGGATGGGGTGACCTGACTGGCTCTCACCAGGTTCTGTTACCCAGAATCACTTGCAAACCTAAAACATTGTCTAAAAACACATTTTCCTCACATTTCTGTGGTGGAAAGCTCTGGAATCTGCGTGGATCCACAAATTTCCACCCACCCCGCGTTCCCCAAAGTCTTCGGAGAAAAATAGTACCTCACTTGTGTGGGTAGGCCTAGTGCCCACGACAGGAAACGGCGCAAAATGCAACGACGACACACCACAATTTCAAAGTGAAAAATGACCCTTTTTTTTCAAAGTGCCTAGCTGTAGTTTTTGAACCCTAGCTCTGCCGGCACCTAGGGAAACCTAGCAAACCTATACACTTGTGAAAACTAGACACCCAGGGAAATCCAGGATGGGGTGACTTGACTGGCTCTCACCAGGTTCTGTAACCCAGAATCCCTTGCAAACCTAAAAAGTGTCAAAAAACACATTTTCCTCACATTTCTGTGGTGGAAAGTTCTGGAATCTGCATGGATCCACAAATTTCCACACACCCCGCGTTCCCCACAGTCTTCCGTGAAAAATGGTACCTCACTTGTGTGGGTAGGCCTAGTTCCCGCGACAGGAAACGGCGCGAAACGCAACGTGGACACACCACAATTTTACAGTGAAAAATGACCCTTTTTTTGCAAAGTGCCTAGCTGTAGTTTTTGAACCCTAGCTCTGCCGGCACCTAGGGAAACCTAGCAAACCTATACATTTTTGAAAACTAGACACGCAGGGGAATCCAGGATGGGGTGACTTGACTGGCTTTCACCAGGTTCTGTTACCCATAATCCCTTGCAAACCTAACAAATTGTCAAAAAAAAAACATTTTGCTCACATTTCTGTGGTGGAAAGTACTAGAATCTGCGTGGATCCACAAATTTCCACCCACCCCGCGTTCCCCAAAGTCTTCCGAGAAAAATAGTACCTCACTTGTGTGGGTAGGCCTAGTGCCCGCGACAGGAAACGGCGCAAAACGCAACGTGGACACACCACAATTTCACAGTGAAAAATGACCCTTTTTTGGGAAAGTGCCTAGCTGTAGTTTTTGTACCCTAGCTCTGCCGGAACCTAGGGAAACCTAGCAAACCTAGCAAACCTATACATTTTTGAAAACTAGACACCCAGGGGAATCCAGGATGGGGTGACCTGACTGGCTCTCACCAGGTTCTGTTACCCAGAATCACTTGCAAACCTAAAACATTGTCTAAAAACACATTTTCCTCACATTTCTGTGGTAGAAAGCTCTGGAATCTGTGTGGATCCACAAATTTCCACCCACCCCGCGTTCCCCAAAGTCTTCCGAGAAAAATGGTACCTCACTTGTGTGGGTAGGCCTAGTGCCCGCGACAGGAAACGGCAAAAAACGCAATGTGGACACACCACAATTTCACAGTGAAAAATGACCCTTTTTTGCAAAGTGCCTAGCTGTAGTTTATGAACCCTAGCTCTCCCGGCACCTAGGGAAACCTAGCAGACCTACACATTTCTGAAAACTAGACACCCAGGGGAATCCAGGATGGGGTGACTTGTCTGGCTCTCCCCAGATTCCTGGGGAGAGCCAGACAAGTCACCCCATCCTGGATTCCCCTGGGTGTCTAGTTTTCAGAAATGTGTTACCCAGAATCCCTTGCAATCCTAAAAAATTGTCAAAAAAAGCAAATTTTTCACACATTTCTGTGGTGGAAAGTTCTGGAATCTGCGTGGATCCACAAATTTCCACCCACCCCGCGTTCCCCAAAGTCTTCCAAAAAAAATGGTAGCTCACTTGTGTGGGTAGACCTAGTGCCCGCGA
The DNA here is from genome assembly GCA_963921515.1 of Calotriton arnoldi. Lineage (NCBI taxonomy): Eukaryota > Metazoa > Chordata > Amphibia > Caudata > Salamandridae > Calotriton > Calotriton arnoldi. The sequence continues at coordinate 754,100 of CAWUFW010005009.1, read as the reverse complement.
CAGGAAACGGCGCAAAACGCGACGTGGACACACCACAATTTCACAGTGAAAAATGACCCTTTTTTTGCAAAGTGCCTAGCAGTAGTCTTTGAACCCTAGCTCTGCCGGCACCTAGGGAAACCTAGCAAACCTATACATTTTTGAAAACTAGACACCCAGGGAATCCAGGATGGGGTGACTTGACTGGCTCTCACCAGGTTCTGTTACCCAGAATCCCTTGCAAACCTAAAGAATTGTCAAAAAAACCACATTTTCCTCATATTTCTGTGGTGGAAAGTTCTGGACTCTGCGTGGATCCACATATTTCCACCCACCCTGCGTTCCCCAAAGTCTTCCAAGAAAAATTGTACATTCACTTGTGTGGGTAGGTCTAGTGCCCGCAACAGGAAACGGCGCAAAATGCAACGTGGACACGCCACATTTTCACAGTGAAAAATGACCCTTTTTTTGCAAAGTGCCTAGCTGTAGTTTATGAACCCTAGCTCTACCGGCACCTAGGGAAACCTAGCAGACCTATACATTTCTGAAAACTAGACACCAATGGGAATCCAGGATGGGGAGACTTGTCTGGCTCTCACCAGGTTCTGTTACCCAGAATCCCTTGCGAACCTAAAAAATTGTCAAAAAAATCACATTTTTCTCCCATTTCTGTGGTGGAAAGTACTGGAATCTGCGTGATCCACAAATTTCCACCCACCCCGCGTTCCCCAAAGTCTTCCGAGAAAAATAGTACCTCACTTGTGTGTGTAGGCCTAGTGCCCGCGACAGGAAACGGCGCAAAACGCAACGTGGACACACCACAATTTCACAGTGAAAAATGACCCTTTTTTTGCAAAGTGCCTAGCTGTAATTTTTGTACCCTAGCTCTGCCGGAACCTAGGGAAACCTAGCAAACCTATACATTTTTGAAAACTAGACACCCAGGGGAATCTAGGATGGGGTGACCTGACTGGCTCTCACCAGGTTCTGTTACCCAGAATCACTTGCAAACCTAAAACATTGTCTAAAAACACATTTTCCTCACATTTCTGTGGTGGAAAGCTCTGGAATCTGCGTGGATCCACAAATTTCCACCCACCCCGCGTTCCCCAAAGTCTTCCGAGAAAAATAGTACCTCACTTGTGTGGGTAGGCCTATTGCCCGTGACAGGAAACGGCGCAAAATGCAACGAGGACACACCACAATTTCACAGTGAAAAATGACCCTTTTTTTTCAAAGTGCCTAGCTGTAGTTTTTGAACCCTAGCTCTGCTGGCACCTAGGGAAACCTAGCAAACCTATACATTTTTGAAAACTAGACACCCAGGGAAATCCAGGATGGGGTGACTTGACTGGCTCTCACCAGGTTCTGTAACCCAGAATCCCTTGCAAACCTAAACAATTGTCAAAAAAGCACATTTTCTCACATTTCTGTGGTGGAAAGTTCTGGAATCTGCGTGGATCCACAAATTTCCACTCACCCCGCGTTCCCCAAAGTCTTTGGAGAAAAATAGTACCTCACTTGTGTGGGTAGGCCTAGTGCCCACGACAGGAAACGACGCAAAATGCAACGACGACACACCACAATTTCAAAGTGAAAAATGACCCTTTTTTTTTCAAAGTGCCTAGCTGTAGTTTTTGAACCCTAGCTCTGCCGGCACCTAGGGAAACCTAGCAAACCTATACACTTGTGAAAACTAGACACCCAGGGAAATCCAGGATGGGGTGACTTGACTGGCTCTCACCAGGTTCTGTAACCCAGAATCCCTTGCAAACCTAAAAAAGTGTCAAAAAAACCACATTTTCCTCACATTTCTGTGGTGGAAAGTTCTGGAATCTGCATGGATCCACAAATTTCCACACACCCCGCGTTCCCCAAAGTCTTCCGTGAAAAATGGTACCTCACTTGTGTGGGTAGGCCTAGTTCCCGCGACAGGAAACGGCGCAAAACGCAACGTGGACACACCACAATTTTACAGTGAAAAATGACCCTTTTTTTGCCAAGTGCCTAGCTGTAGTTTTTTAACCCTAGCTCTGCCGGCACCTAGGGAAACCTAGCAAACCTATACATTTTTGAAAACTAGACACGCAGGGGAATCCAGGATGGGGTGACTTGACTGGCTTTCACCAGGTTCTGTTACCCATAATCCCTTGCAAACCTAACAAATTGTCAAAAAAAACACATTTTGCTCACATTTCTGTGGTGGAAAGTACTGGAATCTGCGTGGATCCACAAATTTCCACCCACCCCGCGTTCCCCAAAGTCTTCCGAGAAAAATAGTACCTCACTTGTGTGGGTAGGCCTAGTGCCCGCGACAGGAAACGGCGCAAAACGCAACGTGGACACACCACAATTTCACAGTGAAAAATTACCCTTTTTTTGGAAAGTGCCTAGCTGTAGTTTTTGTACCCTAGCTCTGCCGGAACCTAGGGAAACCTAGCAAACCTAGCAAACCTATACATTTTTGAAAACTAGACACCCAGGGGAATCCAGGATGGGGTGACCTGACTGGCTCTCACCAGGTTCTGTTACCCAGAATCACTTGCAAACCTAAAACATTGTCTAAAAACACATTTTCCTCACATTTCTGTGGTGGAAAGCTCTGGAATCTGTGTGGATCCACAAATTTCCACCCACCCCGCGTTCCCCAAAGTCTTCAGAGAAAAATAGTACCTCACTTGTGTGGGTAGGCCTAGTGCCCACGACAGGAAACGGCGCAAAACGCAATGTGGATACACCACAATTTCACAGTGAAAAATGACCCTTTTTTTGCAAAGTGCCTAGCTGTAGTTTATGAACCCTAGCTCTGCCGGCACCTAGGGAAACCTAGCAGACCTACACATTTCTGAAAACTAGACACCCAGGGGAATCCAGGATGGGGTGACTTGTCTGGCTCTCACCAGGTTCTGTTACCCAGAATCCCTTGCAATCCTAAAAAATTGTCAAAAAAAGCAAATTTTTCACACATTTCTGTGGTGGAAAGTTCTGGAATCTGCGTGGATCCACAAATTTCCACCCACCCCGCGTTCCCCAAAGTCTTCCAAAAAAAATGGTAGCTCACTTGTGTGGGTAGACCTAGTGCCCGCGACAGGAAACGGCGATAAACGCGACGTGGACACACCACAATTTCACAGTGAAAAATGACCCTTTTTTTGCAAAGTGCCTAGCAGTAGTTTTTGAACCCTAGCTCTGCCGGCACCTAGGGAAACCTAGCAAACCTATACATTTTTGAAAACTAGACACCCAGGGAATCCAGGATGGGGTGACTTGACTGGCTCTCACCAGGTTCTGTTACCCAGAATCCCTTGCAAACCTAAAGAATTGTCAAAAAAACCAAATTTTCCTCATATTTCTGTGGTGGAAAGTTCTGGACTCTGCGTGGATCCACAAATTTCCACCCACCCTGCGTTCCCCAAAGTCTTCCAAGAAAAATTGTACATTCACTTGTGTGGGTAGGTCTAGTGTCCGCGACAGGAAACGGCGCAAAATGCAACGTGGACACGCCACATTTTCACAGTGAAAAATGACCCTTTTTTTGCAAAGTGCCTAGCTGTAGTTTATGAACCCTAGCTCTACCGGCACCTAGGGAAACCTAGCAGACCTATACATTTCTGAAAACTAGACACCAATGGGAATCCAGGATGGGGAGACTTGTCTGGCTCTCACCAGGTTCTGTTACCCAGAATCCCTTGCGAACCTAAAAAATTGTCCAAAAAATCACATTTTTCTCCCATTTCTGTGGTGGAAAGTACTGGAATCTGCGTGGATCCACAAATTTACACCCACCCCGCGTTCCCCAAAGTCTTCCGAGAAAAATAGTACCTCACTTGTGTGGGTAGGCCTAGTGCCCGCGACAGGAAACGGCGCAAAACGCAACGTGGACACACCACAATTTCACAGTGAAAAATTACCCTTTTTTTGGAAAGTGCCTAGCTGTAGTTTTTGTACCCTAGCTCTGCCGGAACCTAGGGAAACCTAGCAAACCTATCAAACCTATACATTTTTGAAAACTAGACACCCAGGGGAATCCAGGATGGGGTGACCTGACTGGCTCTCACCAGGTTCTGTTACCTAGAATCACTTGCAAACCTAAAACATTGTCTAAAAACACATTTTCCTCACATTTCTGTGGTGGAAAGCTCTGGAATCTGTGTGGATCCACAAATTTCCACCCACCCCGCGTTCCCCAAAGTCTTCCGAGAAAAATAGTACCTCACTTGTTTGGGTAGGCCTAGTGCCCGCGACAGGAAACGGCGCAAAGCGCAATGTGGACACACCACAATTTCACAGTGAAAAATGACCCTTTTTTTGCAAAGTGCCTAGCTGTAGTTTATGAACCCTAGCTCTGCCGGCACCTAGGGAAACCTAGCAGACCTACACATTTCTGAAAACTAGACACCCAGGGGAATCCAGGATGGGGTGACTTGTCTGGCTCTCACCAGGTTCTGTTACCCAGAATCCCTTGCAAACCTAAAAATTGTCAAAAAAGCACATTTTTCACACATTTCTGTGGTGAAAAGTTCTGGAATCAGCGTGGATCCACAAATTTCCACCCACCCCGCGTTCCCCAAAGTCTTCCAAAAAAAATGGTAGCTCACTTGTGTGGGTAGACCTAGTGCCCGCGACAGGAAACGGCGCAAAACGCGACGTGGACACACCACAATTTCACAGTGAAAAATGACCCTTTTTTGCAAAGTGCCTTGCTGTAGTTTATGAACCCTAGCTCTGCCGGCACCTAGGGAAACCTAGCAGACCTATACATTTCTGAAAACTAGACACCAATGGGATTCCAGGATGGGGAGACTTGTCTGGCTCTCACCAGGTTCTGTTACCCAGAATCCTTTGCGAACCTAAAAAATTGTCCAAAAAATCACATTTTTCTCCCATTTCTGTGGTGGAAAGTTCTGGAATCTGCATGGATCCACAAATGTCCACTTACCCCGTGTTCCCCAAAGTCTTCCGAGAAAAATGGTACCTCACTTGTGTGGGTAGGCCTAGTGCCCGCAACAGAAAACGGCGCAAAACGCAATGTGGACACACCACAATTTCACAGTGAAAATGACCCTTTTTTTGCAAAGTGCCTAGCTGTAGTTTTTGAACCCTAGCTCTGCCGGCACCTAGGGAAACCTAGCAAACCTATACATTTTTGAAAAGTAGACACCCAGGGGAATCCAGGATGCGGTGACTTGACTGGCTCTCACCAGGTTCTGTTACCCAGAATCCCTTGCAAACCTAAAATATCGTCAAAAAAACCCATTGTTCTCACATTTCTGTGGTGGAAAGTTCTGGAATCTGCGTGGGTCCACAAATTTCCACCCACCCCGCGTTCCCCAAAGTCTTCCGAGAAAAATAGTACCTCACTTGTGTGGGTAGGCCTAGTGCCCGCGACAGGAAACGGCGCAAAACGCAACGTGGACACACCACAATTTCACAGTAAAAAATGACCTTTTTTTTGGAAAGTGCCTAGCTGTAGTTTTTGTACCCTAGCTCTGCCGGAACCTAGGGAAACCTAGCAAACCTAGCAAACCTATACATTTTTTAAAACTAGACACCCAGGGGAATCCAGGATGGGGTGACCTGACTGGCTCTCACCAGGTTCTGTTACCCAGAATCACTTGCAAACCTAAAACATTGTCTAAAAACACATTTTCCTCACATTTCTGTGGTGGAAAGCTCTGGAATCTGTGTGGATCCACAAATTTCCACCCACCCCGCGTTCCCCAAAGTCTTCCGAGAAAAATAGTACCTCACTTGTGTGGGTAGGCCTAGTGCCCACGACAGGAAACGGCGCAAAACGCAATGTGGACACACCACAATTTCACAGTGAAAAATGACCCTTTTTTTGCAAAGTGCCTAGCTGTAGTTTATGAACCCTAGCTCTGCCGGCACCTAGGGAAACCTAGCAGACCTACACATTTCTGAAAACTAGACACCCAGGGGAATCCAGGATGGGGTGACTTGTCTGGCTCTCCAGGTTCTGTTACCCAGAATCCCTTGCAAACCTAAAAAATTGTCAAAAAAAGCAAATTTTTCACACATTTCTGTGGTGGAAAGTTCTGGAATCTGCGTGGATCCACAAATTTCCACCCACCCCGCGTTCCCCAAAGTCTTCCAAAAAAAATGGTAGCTCACTTGTGTGGGTAGTCCTAGTGCCCGCGACAGGAAACGGCGCAAAACGCGACGTGGACACACCACAATTTCACAGTGAAAAATGACCCTTTTTTTGCAAAGTGCCTTGCTGTAGTTTATGAACCCTAGCTCTGCCGGCACCTAGGGAAACCTAGCAGACCTATACATTTCTGAAAACTAGACACCAATGGGAATCCAGGATGGGGAGACTTGTCTGCCTCTCACCAGGTTCTGTTACCCAGAATCCTTTGCGAACCTAAAAATTGTCAAAAAAATCACATTTTTCTCCCATTTCTGTGGTGGAAAGTTCTGGAATCTGCATGGATCCACAAATGTCCACTTACCCCGTGTTCCCCAAAGTCTTCCGAGAAAAATGGTACCTCACTTGTGTGGGTAGGCCTAGTGCCCGCAACAGAAAACGGCGCAAAACGCAACGTGGACACACCACAATTTCACAGGGAAAATGACCCTTTTTTTGCAAAGTGCCTAGCTGTAGTTTTTGAACCCTAGCTCTGCCGGCACCTAGGGAAACCTAGCAAACCTATACATTTTTGAAAAGTAGACACCCAGGGGAATCCAGGATGGGGTGACTTGACTGGCTCTCACCAGGTTCTGTTACCCAGAATCCCTTGCAAACCTAAAATATCGTCAAAAAACCCATTGTTCTCACATTTCTGTTGTGGAAAGTTCTGGAATCTGCGTGGGTCCACAAATTTCCACCCAACCTGCGTTCCCCAAAGTCTTCCAAGAAAAATGGTACCTCACTTATGTGGGTAGGCCTAGAGCCCGTGACAGGAAACGGCGCAAAACGCAACGTGGACACACCACAATTTCACTGTGAAAAATGACCCTTTTTATGCAAAGTGCCTAGCTGTAGTTTATGAACCCTAGCTCTGCCGGCACCTAGGGAAACCTAGCAAACCTATACATTTCTGAAAACTAGACACCCAGGGGAATCCAGGATGGGGTGACTTGTCTGGCTCTCACCAGGTTCTGTTACCCAGAATCCCTTGCAAACCTAAACAATTGTCAAAAAAACCACATTTTTCACACATTTCTGTGGTGGAAAGTACTGGAATCTGCGTGGATCCACAAATTTCCACCCACCCCGCGTTCCGCAAAGTCTTCCGAGAAAAATGGTACCTCACTTGTGTGGGTAGGCCTAGTGCCCGCGACAGGAAACGGCGCTAAACACAACGTGGACACAACACAATTTCACAGTGAAAAATGACCCTTTTTTTGGAAAGTGCCTAGCTGTAGTTTTTGTACCCTAGCTCTGCCGGAACCTAGGGAAACCTAGCAAACCTAGCAAACCTATACATTTTTGAAAACTAGACACCCAGGGGAATCCAGGATGGGGTGACCTGACTGGCTATCACCAGGTTCTGTTACCCAGAATCACTTGCAAACCTAAAACATTGTCTAAAAACACATTTTCCTCACATTTCTGTGGTGGAAAGCTCTGGAATCTGTGTGGATCCACAAATTTCCACCCACCCCGCGTTCCCCAAAGTCTTCCGAGAAAAATAGTACCTCACTTGTGTGGGTAGGCCTAGTGCCCGCGACAGGAAACGGCGCAAAACGCAATGTGGACACACCACAATTTCACAGTGAAAAATGACCCTTTTTTTGCAAAGTGCCTAGCTGTAGTTTATGAACCCTAGCTCTGCCGGCACCTAGGGAAACCTAGCAGACCTACACATTTCTGAAAACTAGACACCCAGGGGAATCCAGGATGGGGTGACTTGTCTGGCTCTCACCAGGTTCTGTTACCCAGAATCCCTTGCAAACCTAAAAAATTGTCAAAAAAAGCACATTTTTCACACATTTCTGTGGTGAAAAGTTCTGGAATCAGCGTGGATCCACAAATTTCCACCCACCCCGCGTTCCCCAAAGTCTTCCAAAAAAAATGGTAGCTCACTTGTGTGGGTAGACCTAGTGCCCGCGACAGGAAACGGCGCAAAACGCGACGTGGACACACCACAATTTCACAGTGAAAAATGACCCTTTTTTTGCAAAGTGCCTTGCTGTAGTTTATGAACTCCTAGCTCTGCCGGCACCTAGGGAAACCTAGCAGACCTATACATTTCTGAAAACTAGACACCAATGGGATTCCAGGATGGGGAGACTTGTCTGGCTCTCACCAGGTTCTGTTACCCAGAATCCTTTGCGAACCTAAAAAATTGTCCAAAAAAATCACATTTTTCTCCCATTTCTGTGGTGGAAAGTTCTGGAATCTGCATGGATCCACAAATGTCCACTTACCCCGTGTTCCCCAAAGTCTTCCGAGAAAAATGGTACCTCACTTGTGTGGGTAGGCCTAGTGCCCGCAACAGAAAACGGCGCAAAACGCAATGTGGACACACCACAATTTCACAGTGAAAAATGACCTTTTTTTTGCAAAGTGCCTAGCTGTAGTTTATGAACCCTAGCTCTGCCGGCACCTAGGGAAACCTAGCAGACCTACACATTTCTAAAAACTAGACACCCAGGGGAATCCAGGATGGGGTGACTTGTCTGGCTCTCACCAGGTTCTGTTACCCAGAATCCCTTGCAAACCTAAAAAATTGTCAAAAAAAGCAAATTTTTCACACAGTTCTGTGGTGGAAAGTTCTGGAATCTGCGTGGATCCACAAATTTCCACCCACCCCGCGTTCCCCAAAGTCTTCCAAAAAAAATGGTAGCTCACTTGTGTGGGTAGACCTAGTGCCCGCGACAGGAAACGGCGCAAAACGCGACGTGGACACACCACAATTTCACAGTGAAAAATGACCCTTTTTTTGCAAAGTGCCTTGCTGTAGTTTATGAACCCTAGCTCTGCCGGCACCTAGGGAAACCTAGCAGACCTATACATTTCTGAAAACTAGACACCAATGGGAATCCAGGATGGGGAGACTTGTCTGGCTCTCACCAGGTTCTGTTACCCAGAATCCTTTGCGAACCTAAAAAATTGTCAAAAAAAATCAAATTTTTCTCCCATTTCTGTGGTGGAAAGTTCTGGAATCTGCATGGATCCACAAATGTCCACTTACCCCGTGTTCCCCAAAGTCTTCCGAGAAAAATGGTACCTCACTTGTGAGGGTAGGCCTAGTGCCCGCAACAGAAAACGGCGCAAAACGCAACGTGGACACACCACAATTTCACAGTGAAAAATGAGCCTTTTTTTGCAAAGTGCCTAGCTGTAGTTTTTGAACCCTAGCTCTGCCGGCCCCTAGGGAAACCTAGCAAACCTATACATTTTTGAAAAGTAGACACCCAGGGGAATCCAGGATGCGGTGACTTGACTGGCTCTCACCAGGTTCTGTTACCCAGAATCCCTTGCAAACCTAAAATATCGTCAAAAAAACCCATTGTTCTCACATTTCTGTGGTGGAAAGTTCTGGAATCTGCGTGGGTCCACAAATTTCCACCCAACCTGCGTTCCCCAAAGTCTTCCAAGAAAAATGGTACCTCACTTATGTGGGTAGGCCTAGAGCCCGTGACAGGAAACGGCGCAAAACGCAACGTGGACACACCACAATTTCACTGTGAAAAATGACCCTTTTTATGCAAAGTGCCTAGCTGTAGTTTATGAACCCTAGCTCTGCCGGCACCTAGGGAAACCTAGCAAACCTATACATTTCTGAAAACTAGACACCCAGGGGAATCCAGGATGGGGTGACTTGTCTGGCTCTCACCAGGTTCTGTTACCCAGAATCCCTTGCAAACCTAAACAATTGTAAAAAAAAACACATTTTTCTCACATTTCTGTGGTGGAAAGTACTGGAATCTGCGTGGATCCACAAATTTCCACCCACCCCGCGTTCCACAAAGTCTTCCGAGAAAAATGGTACCTCACTTGTGTGGGTAGGCCTAGTGCCCGGGACAGGAAACGGTGCTAATCACAACGTGGACACAACACAATTTCACAGTGAAAAATGACCCTTTTTTTGCAAAGTGCCAAGCTGTATTTTTTTAACCCTAGCTCTGCCGGCACCTAGGGAAACCTAGCAAACCTATACATTTCTGAAAACTAGACACCCAGGGCAATCCAGGATGGGGTGACTTGTCTGGCTCTAACCAGGTTCTGTTACCCAGTATCCCTTGCAAACCTAAACAATTGTCAAAAAAACAACATTTTTCTCACATTTCTGTGGTGGAAAGTTCTGGAATCTGCGTGGATCCACAAATTTCCACTCACCCCGCGTTCCCCAAAGTCTTCTGAGAAAAATGGTACCTCACTTGTGTGGGTAGGCCTAGTGCCCGCGACAGGAAACGGCGCAAACACAAAGCGTCCGCCTCGCCCCCTTCCGATCCAAGGCCACCAAGATCATCTGCGGCGTACCCCAAGGCTCCTCCCTCAGCCCAACGCTGTTCAACATCTACATGGCACCCCTCGCCCACGTCGCCCGACAGCACAACCTCAACATCATCTCCTACGCCGACGACACCCAGCTGATCCTCTCCCCCACCAAAGACCCTCACACCGCCAAAGCCCACCTCCACGAAGGAATGAAGGCCGTCGCCGAATGGATGAGGACCAGCCGCCTGAAGCTGAACTCGGACAAGACGGAGGTCCTCATCCTTGGTTCCAACCCTTCAGCCTGGGATGACTCCTGGTGGCCAACATCACTGGGAACAGCCCCGCCACCCACCGACCACGCACGCAACCTAGGGGTCATCCTCGACCCCACCCTCTCCATGACTAAGCAGGTCAACGCCGTTTCCTCATCCTGCTTCAACATCCTCTGAATGCTCCGCAGGATCTTCAAGTGGATCCCCACCGAAACAAGAAAAACAGTCACCCAGGCCCTCGTCACCAGCAGGCTGGACTACGGAAACGCCCTCTACGCAGGAACGACGGCTAAGCTCCTGAGACGGCTGCAACGCATCCAGAACGCCTCTGCACGTCTTATCCTCGACATCCCCCGACGCAGCCACATCACACCCCACCTGAGAGACCTGCACTGGCTCCCTGTCAACAAGAGGATAACCTTCAAGCTCCTCACCCACGCACACAAAGCACTCCACAACTCCGGACCAGCCTACCTCAACAGACGACTCAGCTTCTACACCCCCACCCGCCAGCTCCGCTCGACCAGCCTCGCCCTCGCCACAGTCCCCCGCATCCGGAAAACGACCGCCGGCGGCAGATCCTTCTCCCACCTCGCCGCCAAGACCTGGAACACCCTCCCCACCAACCTCCGACAGACCCAAGACCTACTGGCCTTCAGAAGACTCCTCAAGACCTGGCTCTTCGATCAGTAGCAGCACCACCCCCCTCTTCCCCCAGCGCCTTGAGACCCTCGCGGGTATGTAGTGTGCTTTATAAGTGACATGATTGATTGATTGATTGAACGTGGACACACCACAATTTCACATTGAAAAAGGACCCTTTTTTTGCAAAGTGCCTAGCTGTAGTTTTTGAACCCTAGCTCTGCCGGCACCTAGGGGAAACCTAGCAAACCTATACATTTTTGAAAACTAGACACCCAGGGGAATCCAGGATGGGGTGACTTGTCTGGCTCTCACCAGGTTCTGTTACCCAGAATCCCTTGCAAACCTAAACAATTGTCAAAAAAAACACATTGTTCTCACATTTCTGTGGTGGAAAGTTCTGGAATCTGCGTGGATCCACAAATTTCCACTCACCCTGCGTTCCCCAAAGTCTTCTGAGAAAAATGGTACCTCACTTGTGTGGGTAGGCCTAGTGCCCGCGATAGGAAACGGCACAAAACGCAACGTGGACACACCACAATTTCACAGTGAAAAATGACCTTTTTTTGCAAAGTGCCTAGCTGTAGTTTATGAACCCTAGCTCTGCCGGCACCTAGGGAAACCTAGCAAACCTATACATTTCTGAAAACTAGACACCCAGAAGAATCCAGGATGGGGTGACTTGTCTGGCTCTCACCAGGTTCTGTTACCCAGAATCCCTTGCAAACCTAAAAAATTGTCCCAAAAAACACATTTTTCTCACATTTCTGTGGTGGAAAGTTCTGGAATCTCCGTGGATCCACAAATTTCCACTCACCCTGCGTTCCCCAAAGTCTTCCGAGAAAAATGGTACCTCACTTGTGTGGGTAGGCCTAGCGCCCGCGACAGGAAACGGAACAAAACGCAACGTGGACACACCACAATTTCACATTGAAAAATTACCCTTTTTTTGCAAAGTGCCTAGATGTAGTTTATGAACTCTAGCTCTGCCGGCACCTAGGGAAACCTAGCAGACCTATATATTTCTGAAAACTAGACACCCAGGGGAATCCAGGAGGGGGTGACTTGTCTGGCTCTCACCAGGTTCTGTTACCCAGAATCCCTTGCAAACCTAAAAAATTGTCCAAAAAAACAAATTTTTCTCACATTTCTGTGGTGGAAAGTTCTGGAATCTGTGTGGATTCACAAATTTCCACTCACCCCGCATTCCCCAAAGTCTTCCGAGAAAAATGGTACCTCACTTGTGTGGGTAGGCCTAGTGCCCGCAACAGGAAAGGGCGCAAATCGCAACGTGGACACACCACAATTTCACAGTGAAAAATGACCCTTTTTTTGCAAAGTGCCTAGCTGTAGTTTTTTAACCCTAGCTGTTGGAAACGGGGTTACCGAGTCCGTTACGGTAGCATGGCGCAAAGCGGGAAAAGGCACGCGAAGGCAATGTGTAAGGCAGTTGTGCAGCACACTCTTACTTCAACTCAGAAATGCGGAGCAATAACCGGACACCACACCAGGCTTGTGTAATTAAAAATCAAGTTCCTTTATGTCAATCAAGGTTGCATTAGATTAGACAGATTATACATTGCATTTCTTTAACTGGTGCACATTCTTTTAAAAAGACCCTCAACGGTTCTGGCCACTAAAAGGCCGCAGAAATCAGCTCCTAGAACACAGCACCAATAATGATCCGGGTGCACTAATAAATTAGGGCCTAGAACATGCACAACACTTTAGGCATATTAAAATCTCTTGCTACTGGGCTCATACTTCTGGCCTAGACAATCAATACAGCCTGTGGTACAATAGGCGGGAGGGAATCCTAGAGGGGACCCCTCAACATGTCCAGCAAACTGGGGCTTCCCTATGATGGGGGATTCTTATGTCTCCCAGGGGAGGTGAGGGTTAAACTAGGCCTGGACCCCTTCTCATCGGGTGCCCTGCCCGGTACAAAATGTCATTGAAGGCTCCTCCCTCCTTAATCCCCTATGCGTTGTGGCCCCCGGCCCCCAGGGGCTTGATCTAGAGCCCTAGGGGCCTCCTGGGCTCACCTGCGGTGCTGTGGCTGGCCTCGTGGCGATCGCGGTGATCTGCTGTGTCCCGCCAAGGCTGTGGAGCCTCTCTCTCACTTTTCGGGTCGTTGGGGGGCCGGTATGGCACTCCTCCGGCCCCCGTGGAGTCAGCGGTTAGTGAGGGTGAAGGGAGCGGGAGCCGGCAGTCCTTTCAGACGGCTCCCCGCGTCCCGACTGAGCACACGGAGTTCTCCCTCCTCCGTACGTGCTGGGGGGCGGGCTCTCGATGCCGCCCAATCCTAGCGCGGCCTTGATTCTTCCGGGGGCTCCCGTTGGCAGTGGAGCCCCTCCGACGTCTTCCTGCTTGGCTCCGGCGGGGCCAATCACGTCACGGCCTTCTCCGGTTGCCGGGCAACGCCTCCCGCCTCCTTCTCCTCGGCTGCTGGCTCCGGCGGGGCCAATCCCGTCGCGGCCTTTTTGGGGGCGCGACCTCTGACGCGGTCGGCGTCTCCGGCCCCACGGCAACGGCGTCCGCGAGCCTGGAGGCCGCGGTGGGCCTCAACTCTCTTCACGCGGCCCTCCTGGGCTGCGGCAGTGTTTTTCTTGGCCGCGCTTGCAGCGGCAGGGGTCTCGGGCCCGGCGGTGATTTCTGTGGGCTTCGGTGAGGGCGCGGACGGCGCACCTCACCACACTCATGAAAGGGGGAGAGGTCTCCCTCACCTTAGCACCTCTCTTCACGCGGCGGCGGCCGCGGCGGCGATCCAGTCACAAGGTCAGTGACTGGGGGTCAAGTTCTCCCACGTGGGGTTGCAGCACGGGGTGCGCTGACAGCCTGATTCATAGGGCTGTGTGGGAAGGGTTCTTGGGGGACAGTCCAGCTGTCGGTCTGGGTAGATAGGGGGTGAAGGTCTAGCGCTTAGGACACAGCGCTTCGCCTCGTGATCCCCATTCGACGATTCAGCTTGGGTTCCAGTTACTCTTTGGTTTCAGGCTCCTGCGAGGAGCTTCTTGTCAGAAAAGTTCTTCTTCTTATGAAAGGGGGGTTGTGAGTTGGTGGTTCTGGGAGTGCTTGATGTTCCTCCCAGCACGCTGAAGGTGGTTCCCTGGGTCCCCTCACACTGGGCAAGGTCAGTGGGTGGTGGGCGTTCCTCAGCTATCTTACTTCAGCAGGGCCTTAGCCCTGTCAGCAGCAGTAGTGTAGGTCTCCCCCCTAGGCCCTAAAGCCTATACTCCGGCGCAGGTTCTCCCAGGTTCAGCGGTGCCTCAACCTAACTGACTAAAAGGTTTTCCCTCCAAGCCTCTTATACCCCTAGGTCAGGTGACCCTCATAAAGGCGGCAAAACTTAACTCCTCCCACAGCCCTTGAAAGTTCTGGAACCTTCCACCTATCTAGCTATGTGGCCCAGAGGCGGGGACGGGATGGATACTGTATCCCTATGTCCCAGCCTGACCCTGGCTACTAGCGTGTATGTGTGGAAGGCCCTTCTGCAGTAGCAGGGGCCTGTGGCAGCCATCTTTAGTGAGAGAGCACCTGCACCTCAGCACTGACCAGCAGTGGCAAGGCGCCCGGAGACCTAGGTCCAGTAAAAATATGGTGGCAAAAATGAGGCGCAAAAAGGGAAAAAAACAGGGCAAGACCACCCTAGGGCTGACAGGTCTAACACGCGTCCCCCCAGCCGAAAGAGGGGAGAGCTTCCCAACCTCTAGGGAGTTCTCTTCGCTAAGGCGGAAAAACCGGGAGAGACCGTCAGCGTTGGCGTGGTCTACACCGGGTCGATGTTCCACCCGAAAGTCCATCCCCTGGAGGGAAATGGACCACCTCAACAATTTGGGGTTTTCGCCTCTCATCTGCATGAGCCAGCGAAGGGGTCTGTGGTCGGTCTGGATCAAGAAGTGACAACCAAAAAGGTATGGCCTCAACTTCTTCACAGCCCAAACCACAGCAAAGGCTTCCCGCTCGATGGTACTCCACCGCTGTTCCCGGGGAGTAGTCTTCGGGAGATAAAGGCCACTGGCTGGTCTTGGCCCTCGTCATTCAGCTGCGAGAGCACAGCTCCTATGCCATGCTCAGAAGCGTCTGTCTGTACGATAAACTCCCGTCCAAAGTCTGGAGTCCTGAGCACCGGTGCGGTGCACATGGCACGTTTAAGGGTCTCAAAGGCTTCCTGGCAGGCAGCCGTCCAGATGACTCTGCGTGGCTGCTTCTTCGAAGTCAATTCCGTCAATGGGCCCACGATGGTTCCATATCCCTTGACGAACCGGCGGTAGTATCCCGTGAGGCCGAGAAAAGCTCGGACCTCTGTTTGGGTCTTGGGGGCTCCCAGGCCATGATGGTCTCAATCTTGGCTTGGAGGGGTTGCACCTTACCTCCGCCCACCAGATGTCCCAGGTACACAACAGATCCCTGTCCAATCTGGCACTTGCTGGCCTTGATGGTTAGACCAGCCCGTTGCAAAGCCTGTAGCACCTCCTGGAGATGCTGCAGATGGTCCTCCCAGCTGCTACTGAAGACAGCTATGTCATCCAGGTAGGCAGCAGAGAAGGCCTCTAGGCCAGACAGCACCTGGTTCACCAACCGCTGGAAAGTGGCTGGAGCATTTTTCAACCCGAAGGGCATCACCTGGAATTGAAAGTGGCCCTCGGGGGTGGAGAACGCAGTCTTCTCCTTTGCTCCTTCCGCCATGGCAATCTGCCAATAGCCTGATGTTAAATCAATGGTACTCAGATACCGGGCTGCTCCCAGCCGGTCAATGAGCTCATCCGCCCGAGGGATCGGGTGAGCGTCGGTCTTGGTGACTGAGTTGAGACCACGATAATCCACACAGAACCGAAGTTCTGGTGTGGTGCCCGGGGGCCGCTTTCGGCACCAACACTACCGGACTAGCCCAAGGGCTACTGGAAGGCTCAATCACCCCCAGTTCTAGCATCTTGACAACCTCACCCTGGATACTAGCCTTGACCTTATCGGACAGCCGGTAAGACTTGTTCTTCACTGGCGGACTGTCCCCTGTGTCCACATCATGGGTACACAGGTGCGTGATTCCAGGCGTGAGGGAAAACAACGAGGCGTACTGCCCCAAGACCTGGCGGCAGTCCCTCTGTTGCTCTGGGGTCAAGGATGGGGCGAGGACTACTCCTCTACCGAACCATCCTTCTCATGGGCCGCCAGAAGGTCTGGCAGAGGCTCACTCTCCTCCTCCTCACTTCCATCCGTTATCATCAAGAGAGTGAGCTCGGAACACTCCTGGTGTGGCTTCAGGCGGTTGACGTGGAGCACCCTGTGGGGTTGACGGGGGTCTTCATGTCGACGACATACGTGGTCTGGCCTTTCCTTTCCAAGATCTCAAACGGCCCAGTCCACCGGTCCTGGAGGGCGCTAAGCTCTCCTGGCTCCATGACCCACACCTTCTGTCCAGCGTCTAACTCTACCGTCCGCGCGTTCCGGTCATACCATTGCTTCATGACGGCCTGACTCGCCTCTAAGTTGTCCGAGGCCTCCTTCCACAGCTTGGCCACTTGGCTGCGGAACGCCAGCATATAGCTGACCACATCACGGGGAAGCTTCGAGGAAGACTTCTCCCACCCCTCTTTGACAAGACTGAGGGGCCCCCGAACGGGGTGGCCATAGAGCAGCTCAAAGGGGCTGAAACCGACCCCCTTCTGCGGCACCTCTCGGTAGGAGAAGAGCAGACAGGGTAAGAGGACGTCCCACTTTCTTCTCAAGTCCTCGGGTAGGCTCCTGTTCATCCCCTTCAAGGTTTTGTTGAAACGCTCCACGAGCCCGTTCGTCTGGGGGTGGTAAGGAGTGGAGAACCGGTAGGTCACTCCACACTCCTTCCACATGGCCTGCATGTAGGCCGACATGAAATTTGTGCCCCTATCTGACACCACGACCTTGGGGAATCCCACTCGGGTAAAAATCCCCATGAGGGCCCGCGCCACCACCGGTGCTGTGATGGTCCTCAGAGGGATTGCCTCTGGGTACCGGGTGGCGTGGTCTACTAGCACCAAAATGAACCTATGCCCAGCAGAAGTCGGCGGATCCAACGGCCCGACAATGTCAATCCCTACTCGCTCAAAAGGGGTATTGACCACTGGGAGAGGTTCTAGAGGGACCTTCACCTTAGTCCCTGTCTTGCCGCTCGCTTGGCAAGTGGTGCAGGTCTTGCAAAACGTGTCAGAAGTGACGCGCATCCTGGGCCAGTAAAAATGTGGGACCAAGCGTGCAAACGTCTTGTCCTGGCCCAGGTGTCCTGCTAGTGGTATCTCATGTGCCAACTCTAGCAGAAAGGCTCGGTAGCATTGGGGGACCACCACGGCCCTTGAGGACCCATGCACCGGAGCCTTAGGCTCACTGTAGAGGAGACCATCCTCCCAGTAGACATGGTAATTACCAGTCTCTGTTCCAGCTGCTTGGGCTTCGGCCTGTTGCCGTATGCCTTCAAGCGTAGGGCACTCCCTCTGTGCCCGGCAAAATTCTTCCCGGGTAGGCCCTCCTTCCACCTGCCACTCTGCAGGGGTCGGCAGGTCCCCCACGGGAAAACCAACCACCTCAGCGGACTCCGGGGTCACCTCCGCGGGCTCCCCATCCATCTCACCGGGTGTCTCCTCCCGGACATCTCCTCGTCCAGCAGTGGGCTGGGCCCTTATTTCAGGCTCCAACCCGGGCTGAGTTCCTTGTCGGGCAGCCATGGACCGCGTGATAACGCAAGTCCATCCTGGTAACCCCAACATCTCAGCATGGGCATTGAACTCTACCTCTCTCCAGGCAGTATGTTCCAAGTCGTTGCCCAGCAGACAGTCAACTGGCATGGCAGGGCTCACCGCAACCTTCATCAGACCTGACACTCCTCCCCACTCAAAGGGAACTTGGGCCACGGGGTAATGACCCAGGCTATTATCAGCCATCACAACCGGGTGGAACTCCTCAGGAATCACCTGCTCTGGGGACACCAGCTGACGTCTCACCATCGTCATGCTGGCACCTGTGTCCCTCAGAGCCTCCACCTCCTCCCCGTTCACCAGGACCCTCTGCCGATACTTGGCAGTGTTCTCGGGTACCTGAACCCTTGGGATGATCTCTCTATCCCCCAGGGAAACTAAGGTCAAGCCTGTCCACTCACCTCCCCTACCAAGGGACAACTCCTCCCCAAGCGCTACACTGGCCACCCCGGGGCTCTTACCTCCTGTGGGGGCTGGGGTTCTCTTGCGACACTGGGGATCCCCCTTGTAGTGTCCAACCTCCCCGCACTCGTAGCACCGGACAGTTCTGGGCTGCTGACTCCTGTCAGGGTAAGTGGGTCTCTGGTATCCAGATTGGGATGGGGAACCTACCCCTCTCCCAGGCGGTCTATTTTGGGGACCTTTAAAGAACTCCCTCTTTTATCTCCCCCTCTTTCTTCTGGGGGAGCCCCTGTCCACCTTTCGGGGGTCCGCCCCGGCTCCCTTGTGGGACACCCGAGTGCTGACCCACGTGTCTGCCTCCTCTGCAAGCTCCCTTGGGTTGGTCAGCTTGCGGTCCACCAAGTACTGGCGCAGCTCCGGAAAACATTTCTCGAGGAGGTGCTCTCTCAAAAACAGGTCGTACAGCCCAGTGTAATTGTCAATGTTGCTGCCACGTACCCACCCCTCCAATGCCTTCCGGGCATAATCATAAAAATCCACCCAGTTTTGTGTGGTGAGCTTGTGGCTGTTGCGGAACTTTTGGCGGTACTTCTCTGGGGTGAGGCCAAACTTCCTGAGCAGGGCCTCCTTCATGATAGGGTAGTTGGTCTGCTCCCCCTTATCTAAAGTTAAAAGTGTGTCCCTTACTGGTGGAGGTATGTACCTGTAGAGACCTCCTCCCCAGTAGCTCTCAGGAACTCTATGGGCCACCAAAGCTACCTCGTACGCCGCCAACCACTTGTCGATGTCATCACCCACACTAAAGCTGGCTATCACCTCCCTGGGTAGATACAATTTGGGCTCCTGTGGAACCCCAGCAGGTACGCTGCCACCATTTCCTTTGCCTTCTATCTCCATCTGCAAGGTTCGGAGCTCTAGTTCTTTCAGGCTAAGCTCATGTGCAAGCCTCCTTTCCTCCATGGCTAGCCTTGCCTGCTCTCCTTCCCTTTCCATCCTAGCCAACTCTAATGTCAATTGCCTCTGCTCCCTCCTGTCCTTGAATTCCTCTGCTGACAAACTCCCCCGTGACGCACTACTGCCTGCCCTGGAACGTCTTCCTGGCAACACATTCTCGCTGACGTCAATGTTCAGTAGGCTCAGTTCTCCTGGGTCGTCTGCCTCCCTCTGCTCCTCATCCCCTCTTCCCTCCGGGTGGGCCATTACCCATGCCCTCAAAGCTTTCTGAAGCACCTCCTTCCTGGCACCTCGCTTGACGGCCACCCCCTCTCTAGGCAGAACTCCTTGAGCTGTGTCACCGTGTACCTCTCTAGGTCGGCTAACTCAAACTCCATCCTCCTAGGTGGGGTCCCAGACAATTTAAGGAAGGGGTTCTAAATTGTAGGTAGCAGGTCTTACGCAGGACTAACACAATCGGCAATCACAAAAGAGTTCCTAGTACTTGCATTTCACTAGGTGTCTAATTGCGGCGCACACTGAGTCACTGTAGGGTGCTGCACAAATACCAGTCCTTATCCCACCGCTGAACACCAATGTTGGAAACGGGGTTACCGAGTCCGTTACGGTAGCATGGCGCAAAGCGGGGAAAGGCACGCGAAGGCAATGTGTAAGGCAGTTGTGCAGCACACTCTTACTTCAACTCAGAAATGCGGAGCAATAACCGGACACCACACCAGGCTTGTGTAATTAAAAATCAAGTTCCTTTATGTCAATCAAGGTTGCATTAGATTAGACAGATTATACATTGCATTTCTTTAACTGGTGCACATTCTTTTAAAAAGACCCTCAACGGTTCTGGCCACTAAAAGGCCGCAGAAATCAGCTCCTAGAACACAGCACCAATAATGATCCGGGTGCACTAATAAATTAGGGCCTAGAACATGCACAACACTTTAGGCATATTAAAATCTCTTGCTACTGGGCTCATACTTCTGGCCTAGACAATCAATACAGCCTGTGGTACAATAGGCGGGAGGGAATCCTAGAGGGGACCCCTCAACATGTCCAGCAAACTGGGGCTTCCCTATGATGGGGGATTCTTATGTCTCCCAGGGGAGGTGAGGGTTAAACTAGGCCTGGACCCCTTCTCATCGGGTGCCCTGCCCGGTACAAAATGTCATTGAAGGCTCCTCCCTCCTTAATCCCCTATGCGTTGTGGCCCCCGGCCCCCAGGGGCTTGATCTAGAGCCCTAGGGGCCTCCTGGGCTCACCTGCGGTGCTGTGGCTGGCCTCGTGGCGATCGCGGTGATCTGCTGTGTCCCGCCGAGGCTGTGGAGCCTCTCTCTCACTTTTCGGGTCGTTGGGGGCCGGTATGGCACTCCTCCGGCCCCCGTGGAGTCAGCGGTTAGTGAGGGTGAAGGGAGCGGGAGCCGGCAGTCCTTTCAGACGGCTCCCCGCGTCCCGACTGAGCACACGGAGTTCTCCCTCCTCCGTACGTGCTGGGGGGCGGGCTCTCGATGCCGCCCAATCCTAGCGCGGCCTTGATTCTTCCGGGGGCTCCCGTTGGCAGTGGAGCCCCTCCGACGTCTTCCTGCTTGGCTCCGGCAGGGCCAATTACGTCGCGGCCTTCTCCGGTTGCCGGGCAACGCCTCCCGCCTCCTTCTCCTCGGCTGCTGGCTCCGGCGGGGCCAATCCCGTCGCGGCCTTTTCGGGGGCGCGACCTCTGACGCGGTCGGCGTCCCCGGCCCCACGGCAACGGCGTCCGCGAGCCTGGAGGCCGCGGTGGGCCTCAACTCTCTTCACGCGGCCCTCCTGGGCTGCGGCGGTGTTTTTCTTGGCCGCGCTTGCAGCGGCAGGGGTCTCGGGCCCGGCGGTGATTTCTGTGGGCTTCGGTGAGGGCGCGGACGGCGCACCTCACCACACTCATGAAAGGGGGAGAGGTCTCCCTCACCTTAGCACCTCTCTTCACGCGGCGGCGGCCGCGGCGGCGATCCAGTCACAAGGTCAGTGACTGGGGTTCAAGTTCTCCCACGTGGGGTTGCAGCGCGGGTGCGCTGACAGCCTGATTCATAGGGCTGTGTGGGAAGGGTTCTTGGGGGACAGTCCAGCTGTCGGTCTGGGTAGATAGGGGGTGAAGGTCTAGCGCTTAGGACACAGCGCTTCGCCTCGTGATCCCCATTCGACGATTCAGCTTGGGTTCCAGTTACTCTTTGGTTTCAGGCTCCTGCGAGGAGCTTCTTGTCAGAAAAGTTCTTCTTCTTATGAAAGGGGGGTTGTGAGTTGGTGGTTCTGGGAGTGCTTGATGTTCCTCCCAGCACGCTGAAGGTGGTTCCCTGGGTCCCCTCACACTGGGCAAGGTCAGTGGGTGGTGGGCGTTCCTCAGCTATCTTACTTCAGCAGGGCCTTAGCCCTGTCAGCAGCAGTAGTGTAGGTCTCCCCCTAGGCCCTAAAGCCTATACTCCGGCGCAGGTTCTCCCAGGTTCAGCGGTGCCTCAACCTAACTGACTAAAAGGTTTTCCCTCCAAGCCTCTTATACCCCTAGGTCAGGTGACCCTCATAAAGGCGGCAAAACTTAACTCCTCCCACAGCCCGGAAGGTTCTGGAACCTTCCACCTATCTAGCTATGTGGCCCAGAGGCGGGGACGGGATGGATACTGTATCCCTATGTCCCAGCCTGACCCTGGCTACTAGCGTGTATGTGTGGAAGGCCCTTCTGCAGTAGCAGGGGCCTGTGGCAGCCATCTTTAGTGAGAGAGCACCTGCACCTCAGCACTGACCAGCAGTGGCAAGGCGCCCGGAGACCTAGGTCCAGTAAAAATATGGTGGCAAAAATGAGGCGCAAAAAGGGAAAAAAACAGGGCAAGACCACCCTAGGGCTGACAGGTCTAACACTAGCTCTGCCGGCACCTAGGGAAACTTAGCAAACCTATATATTTTATAAAACTAGACACCCAGGGGAATCCAGGATGGTGTGACTTGACTGGCTCTCACCATGTTCTGTTACCCAGAATCCCTTGCAAACCTAACATTTGTTTTAAAAAAACAAATTTTCCTTACATTTCTGTGGTGGAAAGTTCTGGAATCTGCGTGGATCCACACATTTCCACCCACCCCCGTTCCACAAAGTCTTCCGAGAAAAGTCTTACCTCACTTGTGTGGGTAGGCCTAGTGCCTGCGATAGGAAACGGCGCAAAACGCAACGTGGACACACCACAATTTCACATTGAAAAATGACCCTTTTTTTGCAAAGTGCCTAGCTGTAGTTTTTGAACCTTAGCTCTGCCGGCACCTAGGGAAACCTAGCAAACCTATACATTTTTGAAAACTAGACACCCAGGGGAATCCAGGATGGGGTGACTTGACTGGCTCTCACCAGGTTCTGTTACCCAGAATCCCTTGCAAACCTAAAACATTGTAAAAAAAAAACACATTTTCCTCACATTTCTGTGGTGGAAAGTTCTGGAATCTGCATGGATACACAAATTTCCACTCACCCCGCGTTCCCCAAAGTCTTCCAAGAAAAATGGTAGCTCACTTGTGTGGGTAGGCCTAGTGCCCATGACAGGAAACGGCGCGAAACGCAACGTGGACACACCACAATTTCACAGTGAAAAATGATCCTTTTTTTGCAAAGTGCCTAGCTGTAGTTTATGAACCCTAGCTCTGCCGGCACCTAGGGAAACCTAGCAAACCTATACATTTTTTAAAACTAGACACCCAGGGGAATCCAGGATGGGGTGACTTGACTGGCTCTCACCAGGTTCTGTTACCCAGAATCCCTGGCAAACCTAAAAAATTGTCCAAACAAACACATTTTCCTCACATTTCTGTGGTGGAAAGTTCTAGAATCTGCGTGGATCCACAAATTTCCACTCACCCCGCGTTCCCCAAGGTCGGCTGAGAAAAATGGTACCTCACTTGTGTGGGTAGGCCTAGTGCCCGCGACAGGAAACGGCGCAAAACGCAATGTGGACACACCACAATTCCACAGTGAAAAATGACCCTTTTTTTGCAAAGTGCCTAGCTGTAGTTTTTGAACCCTAGCTCTGCCGGCACAGAGGGAAACCTAGCAAACCTATACAATTTTGAAAACTAGACACCCAGGGAAATCCAGGCTGGGGTGACTTGACTGGCTCTCACCAGGTTCTTTTACCCAGAATCCCTTGCAAGCCTAACACTATTTCAAAAAAACCACATTTTCCTCACATTTTTGTGGTGGAAACTTCTGGAATCTGCGTGGATCCACAAATTTTCACCCACCCCGCATTTCCCAAAGTCTTCCGAAAAAAATGGTACCTCACTTGTGTGGGTAGGCCTAGTGCCCGCGATAGGAAACGGCGCAAAACCCAACGTGGACACACCACAATTTCACATTGAAAAATGACCCTTTTTTTGCAAAGTGCCTAGCTGTAGTTTATGAACCCTAGCTCTGCCGGCACCTAGGGAAACCTAGCAAACCTATACATTTCTGAAAACTAGACACCCAGGGAAATCCAGGATGGGGTGACTTGTCTGGCTCTCACCAGGTTCTGTTACCCAGAATCCCTTGCAAACCTAAACAATTGTCAAAAAAACCCATTGTTCTCACATTTCTGTGGTGGAAAGTTCTGGAATCTCCGTGGATCCACAAATTTCCACTCACCCCACGTTCCCCAACGTCTTCCGAGAAAAATGGTTCCTCACTTGTGTGGGTAGGCCTAGCGCCCGTGACAGGAAACGGCGCAAAACGCAACGTGGACACACCACAATTTCACATTGAAAAATTACCCTTTTTTTGCAAAGTGCCTAGCTGTAGTTTTAGAACCTTAGCTCTGCCGGCACCTAGGGAAACCTAGCAAACCTATACATTTTTGAAAACTAGACACCCAGGGGATACCAGGATGGGGTGACTTGACTGGCTCTCACCAGGTTCTGTTACCCCGAATCCCTTGCAAACCTAAAACATTGTAAAAAAAAAACACATTTTCCTCACATTTCTGTGGTGGAAAGTTCTGGAATCTGCGTGGATACACAAATTTCCACTCACCCCGCGTTCCCCAAAGTCTTCCGAGAAAATGGTAGCTCACTTGTGTGGGTAGGCCTAGTGCCCGCGACAGGAAACGGCGCGAAACGCAACGTGGACACACCACAATTTCACAGTGAAAAATGACCCTTTTTTTGCAAAGTGCCTAGCTGTAGTTTATGAACCCTAGCTCTGCCGGCACCTAGGGAAACCTAGCAAACCTATACATTTCTGAAAACTAGACACCCAGGGGAATCCAGGATGGGGTGACTTGTCTGGCTCTCACCAGGTTCTGTTACCCAGAATCCCTTGCAAACCTAAACAATTGTAAAACAAAACACATTTTTCTCACATTTCTGTGGTGGAAAGTTCTGGAATCTGCGTGGATCCACAAATTTCCACTCACCCTGCATTCCCCAAAGTCTTCTGAGAAAAATGGTACCTCACTTGTGTGGGTAGGCCTAGTGCCCCCGATAGGAAACGGCGCAAAACGCAACGTGGACACACCACAATTTCACAGTGAAAAATGACCCTTTTTTTGCAAAGTGCCTAGCTGTAGTTTTTTAACCCTAGCTCTGCCGGCACCTAGGGAAACTTAGCAAACCTATATATTTTATAAAACTAGACACCCAGGGGAATCCAGGATGGTGTGACTTGACTGGCTCTCACCATGTTCTGTTACCCAGAATCCCTTGCAAACCTAACATTTGTTTTAAAAAAACACATTTTCCTCACATTTCTGTGGTGGAAAGTTCTGGAATCTGCGTGGATCCACAAATTTCCACCCACCCCCCGTTCCACAAAGTCTTCCGAGAAAAGTGTTACCTCACTTGTGTGGGTAGGCCTAGTGCCCGCGACAGGAAACGGCGCGAAACGCAAGGTGGACACACCACAATTTCACAGTGAAAAATGACCCTTTTTTTGCAAAGTGCCTAGCTGTAGTTTATGAACCCTAGCTCTGCCGGCACCTAGGGAAACCTAGCAAACCTATACATTTCTGAAAACTAGACACCCAGGGGAATCCAGGATGGGGTGACTTGACTGGCTCTCACCAGGTTATTTTACCCAAAATCCCTTGCAAGCCTAACACTTTTTCAAAAAAACCACATTTTCCTCACGTTTCTGTGGTGGAAACTTCTGGAATCTGCGTGGATCCACAAATTTTCACCCACCACGCATTTCCCAAAGTCTTCCGAAAAAAATGGTACCTCACTTGTGTGGGTAGGCCTAGTGCCCGCGATAGGAAACGGCGCAAAACCCAACGTGGACACACCACAATTTCACATTGAAAAATGACCCTTTTTTGCAAAGTGCCTAGCTGTAGTTTATGAACCCTAGCTCTGCCGGCACCTAGGGAAACCTAGCAAACCTATACATTTCTGAAAACTAGACACCCAGGGAAATCCAGGATGGGGTGACTTGTCTGGCTCTCACCAGGTTCTGTTACCCAGAATCCCTTGCAAACCTAAACAATTGTCAAAAAAACCATTGTTCTCACATTTCTGTGGTGGAAAGTTCTGGAATCTCCGTTGATCCACAAATTTCCACTCACCCCGCGTTCCCCAAAGCCTTCCGAGAAAAATGGTACCTCACTTGTGTGGGTAGGCCTAGCGCCCGCGACAGGAAACGGCGCAAAACGCAACGTGGACACACCACAATTTCACATTGAAAAATTACACTTTTTTTGCAAAGTGCCTTGCTGTAGTTTTAGAACCTTAGCTCTGCCGGCACCTAGGGAAACCTAGCAAACATATACATTTTTGAAAACTAGACACCCAGGGGAATCCAGGATGGGGTGACTTGACTGGCTCTCACCAGGTTCTGTTAGCCAGAATCCCTTGCAAACCTAAAACATTGTAAAAAAAAAACACATTTTCCTCACATTTCTGTGGTGGAAAGTTCTGGAATCTGCGTGGATACACAAATTTCCACTCACCCCGCGTTCCCCAAAGTCTTCCGAGAAAAATGGTAGCTCACTTGTGTGGGTAGGCCTAGTGCCCGCGTTAGGAAACGGCGCGAAACGCAACGTGGACAAACCACAATTTCACAGTGAAAAATGACCCTTTTTTTGCAAAGTGCCTAGCTGTAGTTTATGAACCCTAGCTCTGCCGGCACCTAGGGAAACCTAGCAAACCTATACATTTCTGAAAACTAGACACCCAGGGGAATCCAGGATGGAGTGACTTGTCTGGCTCTCACCAGGTTCTGTTACCCAGAATCCCTTGCAAACCTAAACAATTGTAAAAAAAAACACATTTTTCTCACATTTCTGTGGTGGAAAGTTCTGGAATCTGCGTGGATCCACAAATTTCCACTCACCCCGCGTTCCCCAAAGTCTTCTGAGAAAAATGGTACCTCACTTGTGTGGGTAGGCCTAGTGCACCCGATAGGAAACGGCGCAAAACGCAACGTGGACACACCACAATTTCACAGTGAAAAATGACCTTTTTTTGCAAAGTTCCTAGCTGTAGTTTATGAACCCTAGCTCTGCCGGCACCTAGGGAAACCTAGCAAACGTATACATTTCTGAAAACTAGACACCCAGAAGAATCCAGGATGGGGTGACTTGTCTGGCTCTCGCCAGGTTCTGTTACCCAGAATCCCTTGCAAACCTAAACAATTGTAAAAAAACCCACATTTTTCTCACATTTCTGTGGTGGAAAGTTCTGGAATCTCCGTGGATCCACAAATTTCCACTCACCCCGCGTTCCCCAAAGTCTTGCGAGAAAAATGGTACCTCACTTGTGTGGGTAGGCCTAGCGCCCGCGACAGGAAACGGCACAAAACGCAACGTGGACACACCACAATTTCACATTGAAAAATTACCCTTTTTTTGCAAAGTGCCTAGCTGTAGTTTATGAACTCTAGCTCTGCCGGCACCTAGGGAAACCTAGCAGACCTATATATTTCTGAAAACTAGACACCCAGGGGAATCCAGGATGGGGTGACTTGACTGGCTCTCACCAGGTTCTGTTCCCCAGAATACCTTGCAAACCTAAATAATTGTCAAAAAAACTACATTTTCCTCACATTTCTGTGGTGGAAAGTTCTGGAATCTGTGTGGATCCACAAATTTCCACCCACCCCGCGTTCCCCAAAGTCTTCCAAGAAAAATGGTACCTCACTTGTGTGGGCTAGTGCCCGCGACAGGAAACGGCGCTAAACGCAACGTTGACACACCACAATTTCACAGTGAAAAATGATCCTTTTTTTGCAAAGTGCCTAGCTGTAGTTTATGAACCCTAGCTCTGCCGGCACCTAGGGAAACCTAACAAACCTATACATTTTTTAAAACTAGACACCCAGGGGAATCCAGGATGGGGTGACTTGACTGGCTCTCACCAGGTTCTGTTACCCAGAATCCCTTGCAAACCTAAAAAATTGTCCAAAAAACACATTTTCCTCACATTTCTGTGGTGGAAACTTCTGGAATCTGCGTGGATCCACAAATTTCCACTCACCCCACGTTTCCCAAGGTCGTCTGAGAAAAATGGTACCTCACTTGTGTGGGTAGGCCTAGTGCCCGCGACAGGAAACGGCGCAAAACACAACGTGGACACACCACAATTCCACAGTGAAAAATTACCCTTTTTTTGCAAAGTGCTAGGCTGTAGTTTTTGAACCCTAGCTCTGCCGGCACTGAGGGAAACCTAGCAAACCTATACATTTTTGAAAACTAGACACCCAGGGAAATCCAGGATGGGGTGACTTGACTGGCTCTCACCAGGTACTTTTACCCAGAATCCCTTGCAAGCCTAACATTTTTTTAAAAAAAACACATTTTCCTCACATTTCTGTGGTGGAAAGTTCTGGAATCTGCGTGGATACACAAATTTCCACTCACCCCGCGTTCCCCAAAGTCTTCCGAGAAAAATGGTAGCTCACTTGTGTGGGTAGGCCTAGTGCCCGCGACAGGAAACGGCGCGAAACGCAACGTGGACACACCAGAATTTCACAGTGAAAAATGACCCTTTTTTTGCAAAGTGCCTAGCTGTAGTTTATGAACCCTAGCTCTACCGGCGCCTAGGGAAACCTAGCAAACCTATACATTTCTGAAAACTAGACACCCAGGGGAATCCAGGATGGGGTGACTTGTCTGGCTCTCACCAGGTTCTGTTACCCAGAATCCCTTGCAAACCTAAACAATTGTAAAAAAAAACACATTTTTCTCACATTTCTGTGGTGGAAAGTTCTGGAATCTGCGTGGATCCACAAATTTCCACTCACCCCGCGTTCCCCAAAGTCTTCTGAGAAAAATGGTACCTCACTTGTGTGGGTAGGCCTAGTGCCCGCGATAGGAAACGGCGCAAAACGCAAAGTGGACACACCACAATTTCACAGTGAAAAATGACCTTTTTTTGCAAAGTGCCTAGCTGTAGTTTATGAACCCTAGCTCTGCCGGCACCTAAGGAAACCTAGCAAACCTATACATTTCTGAAAACTAGACACCCAGAAGAATCCAGGATGGGGTGACTTGTCTGGCTCTCACCAGGTTCTGTTACCCAGAATCCCTTGCAAACCTAAACAATTGTCCCAAAAAACACATTTTTCTCACATTTCTGTGGTGGAAAGTTCTGGAATCTGTGTGGATTCACAAATTTCCACTCACCCCGCATTCCCCAAAGTCTTCCGAGAAAAATGGTACCTCACTTGTGTGGGTAGGCCTAGCGCCCGCGACAGGAAAGGGCGCAAAACGCAACGTGGACACACCACAATTTCACAGTGAAAAATGACCCTTTTTTTGCAAAGTGCCTAGCTGTAGTTTTTGAACCCTAGCTCTGCCGGCACATAGGGAAACTTAGCAAACCTATATATGTTATAAAACTAGACACCCAGCGGAATCCAGGATGGTGTGACTTGACTGGCTCTCACCAGGTTCTGTTACCCAGAATATCTTGCAAACCTAACATTTGTTTTAAAAAACACATTTTCCTCACATTTCTGTGGTGGAAAGTTCTGGAATCTGCGTGGATCCACAAATTTCCACCCACCCCCGTTCCACAAAGTCTTTCGAGAAAAGTGTTACCTCACTTGTGTGGGTAGGCCTAGTGCCTGCGATAGGAAACGGCGCAAAACGCAACGTGAACACACCACAATTTCACAGTGAAAAATGACCCTTTTTTTGCAAAGTGCCTAGCTGTAGTTTTTGAACGCTAGCTCTGCCGGCACCTAGGGAAACCTAGCAAACCTATACATTTCTGAAAACTAGACACCCAGGGAAATCCAGGATGGGGTGACTTGTCTGGCTCTCACCAGGTTCTGTTACCCAGAATCCCTTGCAAACCTAAACAATTGTTAAAAAACCATTGTTCTCACATTTCTGTGGTGGAAAGTTCTGGAATCTCCGTGGATCCACAAATATCCACTCACCCCGCGTTCCCCAAAGTCTTCTGAGAAAAATGGTACCTCACTTGTGTGGGTAGGCCTAGTGCCCGCGACAGGAAACGGCGCAAAACACAACGTGGACACACCACAATTCCACAGTGAAAAATTACCCTTTTTTTGCAAAGTGCTAGGCTGTAGTTTTTTAACCCTAGCTCTGCCGGCACTGAGGGAAACCTAGCAAACCTATACATTTTTGAAAACTAGACACCCAGGGAAATCCAGGATGGGGTGACTTGACTGGCTCTCACCAGGTACTTTTACCCAGAATCCCTTGCAAGCCTAACATTTTTTCAAAAAAACCAAATTTTCCTCACATTTCTGTGGTGGAAAGTTCTGGAATCTGCGTGGATACACAAATTTCCACTCACCCCGCGTTCCCCAAAGTCTTCCGAGAAAAATGGTAGCTCACTTGTGTGGGTAGGCCTAGTGCCCGCGACAGGAAACGGCGCGAAACGCAACGTGGACACACCACAATTTCACAGTGAAAAATGACCCTTTTTTTGCAAAGTGCCTAGCTGTAGTTTATGAACCCTAGCTCTACCGGCGCCTAGGGAAACCTAGCAAACCTATACATTTCTGAAAACTAGACACCCAGGGGAATCCAGGATGGGGTGACTTGTCTGGCTCTCACCAGGTTCTGTTACCCAGAATCCCTTGCAAACCTAAACAATTGTAAAAAAAACCAAATTTTTCTCACATTTCTGTGGTGGAAAGTTCTGGAATCTGCGTGGATCCACAAATTTCCACTCACCCCGCGTTCCCCAAAGTCTTCTGAGAAAAATGGTACCTCACTTGTGTGGGTAGGCCTAGTGCCCGCGATAGGAAACGGCGCAAAACGCAAAGTGGACACACCACAATTTCACAGTGAAAAATGACCTTTTTTTGCAAAGTGCCTAGCTGTAGTTTATGAACCCTAGCTCTGCCGGCATCTAAGGAAACCTAGCAAACCTATACATTTCTGAAAACTAGACACCCAGAAGAATCCAGGATGGGGTGACTTGTCTGGCTCTCACCAGGTTCTGTTACCCAGAATCCCTTGCAAACCTAAAAATTGTCCCAAAAACACATTTTTCTCACATTTCTGTGGTGGAAAGTTCTGGAATCTGTGTGGATTCACAAATTTCCACTCACCCCGCATTCCCCAAAGTCTTCCGAGAAAAATGGTACCTCACTTGTGTGGGTAGGCCTAGCGCCCGCGACAGGAAAGGGCGCAAAACGCAACGTGGACACACCACAATTTCACAGTGAAAAATGACCCTTTTTTTGCAAAGTGCCTAGCTGTAGTTTTTGAACCCTAGCTCTGCCGGCACATAGGGAAACTTAGCAAACCTATATATGTTATAAAACTAGACACCCAGCGGAATCCAGGATGGTGTGACTTGACTGGCTCTCACCAGGTTCTGTTACCCAGAATATCTTGCAAACCTAACATTTGTTTTAAAAAACACATTTTCCTCACATTTCTGTGGTGGAAAGTTCTGGAATCTGCGTGGATCCACAAATTTCCACCCACCCCCGTTCCACAAAGTCTTTCGAGAAAAGTGTTACCTCACTTGTGTGGGTAGGCCTAGTGCCTGCGATAGGAAACGGCGCAAAACGCAACGTGAACACACCACAATTTCACAGTGAAAAATGACCCTTTTTTTGCAAAGTGCCTAGCTGTAGTTTTTGAACGCTAGCTCTGCCGGCACCTAGGGAAACCTAGCAAACCTATACATTTCTGAAAACTAGACACCCAGGGAAATCCAGGATGGGGTGACTTGTCTGGCTCTCACCAGGTTCTGTTACCCAGAATCCCTTGCAAACCTAAACAATTGTTAAAAAACCATTGTTCTCACATTTCTGTGGTGGAAAGTTCTGGAATCTCCGTGGATCCACAAATATCCACTCACCCCGCGTTCCCCAAAGTCTTCTGAGAAAAATGGTACCTCACTTGTGTGGGTAGGCCTAGTGCCCGCGATAGGAAACGGCGCAAAACGCAAAGTGGACACACCACAATTTCACAGTGAAAAATGACCTTTTTTTGCAAAGTGCCTAGCTGTAGTTTATGAACCCTAGCTCTGCCGGCACCTAGGGAAACCTAGCAAACCTATACATTTCTGAAAACTAGACACCCAGAAGAATCCAGGATGGGGTGACTTGTCTGGCTCTCACCAGGTTCTGTTACCCAGAATCCCTTGCAAACCTAAAAAATTGTCCCAAAAAACACATTTTTCTCACATTTCTGAGGTGGAAAGTTCTGGAATCTGTGTGGATTCACAAATTTCTACTCACCCCGCATTCCCCAAAGTCTTCCGAGAAAAATGGTACCTCACTTGTGTGGGTAGGCCTAGCGCCCGCGACAGGAAAGGGCGCAAAACGCAACGTGGACACACCACAATTTCACAGTGAAAAATGACCCTTTTTTTGCAAAGTGCCTAGCTGTAGTTTTTGAACCCTAGCTCTGCCGGCACATAGGGAAACTTAGCAAACCTATATATGTTATAAAACTAGACACCCAGCGGAATCCAGGATGGTGTGACTTGACTGGCTCTCACCAGGTTCTGTTACCCAGAATATCTTGCAAACCTAATATTTGTTTTAAAAAAACACATTTTCCTCACATTTCTGTGGTGGAAAGTTCTGGAATCTGCGTGGATCCACAAATTTCCACCCACCCCCCGTTCCACAAAGTCTTTCGAGAAAAGTGTTACCTCACTTGTGTGGGTAGGCCTAGTGCCTGCGATAGGAAACGGCGCAAAACGCAACGTGAACACACCACAATTTCACATTGAAAAATGACCCTTTTTTTGCAAAGTGCCTAGCTGTAGTTTTTGAACGCTAGCTCTGCCGGCACCTAGGGAAACCTAGCAAACCTATACATTTCTGAAAACTAGACACCCAGGGAAATCCAGGATGGGGTGACTTGTCTGGCTCTCACCAGGTTCTGTTACCCAGAATCCCTTGCAAACCTAAACAATTGTTAAAAAAACCATTGTTCTCACATTTCTGTGGTGGAAAGTTCTGGAATCTCCGTGGATCCACAAATATCCACTCACCCCGCGTTCCCCAAAGTCTTCCGAGAAAAATGGTACCTCACTTGTGTGGGTAGGCCTAGCGCCCGCGACAGGAAACGGCGCAAAACGCAACGTGGACACACCACAATTTCACATTGAAAAATGACCCTTTTTTTGCAAAGTGCCTAGCTGTAGTTTTTGAACCTTAGCTCTGCCGGCACCTAGGGAAACCTAGCAAACCTATACATTTTTGAAAACTAGACACCCAGGGGAATCCAGGATGGGGTGACATGACTGGCTCTCACCAGGTTCTGTTACCCAGAATCCCTTGCAAACCTAAAACATTGTAAAAAAAAAACAGATTTTCCTCACATTTCTGTGGTGAAAAGTTCTGGAATCTGCGTGGATACACAAATTTCCACTCACCCCGCGTTCCCCAAAGTCTTCCGAGAAAAATGGTAGCTCACTTGTGTGGGTAGGCCTAGTGCCCGCGACAGGAAACGGCGCAAAACGCAACGTGGACACACCACAATTTCACATTGAAAAATGACCCTTTTTTTGCAAAGTGCCTAGCTGTAGTTTTTGAACCTTAGCTCTGCCGGCACCTAGGGAAACCTAGCAAACCTATACATTTCTGAAAACTAGACACCCAGGGGAATCCAGGATAGGGTGACTTGTCTGGCTCTCACCAGGTTCTGTTACCCAGAATCCCTTGCAAACCTAAACAATTGTAAAAAAACCCACATTTTTCTCACATTTGTGTGGTGGAAAGTTCTGGAATCTGCGTGGATCCACAAATTTCCACTCACCCCGCGTTCCCCAAAGTCTTCTGAGAAAAATGGTACCTCACTTGTGTGGGTAGGCCTAGTGCCCGCAACAGGAAACGGCGCAAAACGCAACGTGGACACACCACAATTTCCCAGTGAAAAATGACCCTTTTTTTGCAAAGTGCCTAGCTGTATTTTTTTAACCCTAGCTCTGCCGGCACCTAGGGAAACCTAGCAAACCTATACATTTTTGAAAACTAGACACCCAGGGGAATCCAGGATGGGGTGACTTGACTGTCTCTCACCAGGTTCTGTTACCCAGAATACCTTGCAAACCTAAACAATTGACAAAAAAACTACATTTTTCTAACATTTCTGTGGTGGAAAGTTCTGGAATCTGTGTGGATCCACAAATTTCCACCCACCCCGCGTTCCCCAAAGTCTTCCAAGAAAATTGGTACCTCACTTGTGTGGGTAGGGCTAGTGCCCGCGACAGGAAACGGCGCTAAACGCAACGTGGACACACCACAATTTCACAGTGAAAAATGATCCTTTTTTTGCAAAGTGCCTAGCTGTAGTTTATGAACCCTAGCTCTGCCGGCACATTGGGAAACCTAGCAAACCTATACATTTTTTAAAACTAGACACCCAGGGAAATCCAGGATGGGGTGACTTGACTGGCTCTCACCAGGTTCTGTTACCCAGAATCGCTTACAAACCTAAAAAATTGTCAACAAAAACACATTTTCCTCACATTTCTGTGGTGGAAACTTCTGGAATCTGCGTGGATCCACAAATTTCCACTCACCCCGCGTTTCCCAAGGTCGTCTGAGAAAAATGGTACCTCACTTGTGTGGGTAGTCCTAGTGCCCGCGACAGGAAACTGCGCAAAACGCAATGTGGACACACCACAATTCCACAGTGAAAAATGACCCTTTTTTTGCAAAGTGCCTAGCTGTAGTTTTTGAACCCTAGCTCTGCCGGCACAGAGGGAAACCTAGCAAACCTATACATTTTTGAAAACTAGACACCCAGGGAAATCCAGGATGGGGTGACTTGACTGGCTCTCACCAGGTTCTTTTACCCAGAATCCCTTGCAAACCTAACACTTTTTCAAAAAAACCACATTTTCCTCACATTTCTGTGGTGGAAACTTCTGGAATCTGCGTGGATCCACAAATTTTCACCAACCCCGCATTTCCCAAAGTCTTCCGAAAAAAATGGCACCTCACTTGTGTGGGTAGGCCTAGTGCCCGCGATAGGAAACGGCGCAAAACCCAACGTGGATACACCACAATTTCACAGTGAAAAATGACCTTTTTTTTGCAAAGTGCCTAGCTGTAGTTTATGAACCCTAGCTCTGCCAGCACCTAGGGAAACCTAGCAAACCTATACATTTCTGAAAACTAGACACCCAGGGAAATCCAGGATGGGGTGACTTGTCTGGCTCTCACCAGGTTCTGTTACCCAGAATCCCTTGCAAACCTAAACAATTGTCCAAAAAAAACATTGTTCTCACATTTCTGTGGTGGAAAGTTCTGGAATCTCCGTGGATCCACAAATTTCCACTCACCCCGCGTTCCCCAAAGTCTTCCGAGAAAAATGGTTCCTCACTTGTGTGGGTAGGCCTAACGCCCGCGACAGGAAACGGCGCAAAACGCAACGTGGACACACCACAATTTCACATTGAAAAATTACCCTTTTTTTGCAAAGTGCCTAGCTGTAGTTTTAGAACCTTAGCTCTGCCGGCACCTAGGGAAACCTAGCAAACCTATACATTTTTGAAAACTAGACACCCAGGGGAATCCAGGATGGGGTGACTTGACTGGCTCTCACCAGGTTCTGTTACCCAGAATCCCTTGCAAACCTAAAACATTGTAAAACAAAAACACATTTTCCTCACATTTCTGTGGTGGAAAGTTCTGGAATCTGCGTGGATACACAAATTTCCACTCACCCCGCGTTCCCCAAAGTCTTCCGAGAAAAATGGTAGCTCACTTGTGTGGGTAGGCCTAGTGCCCGCGACAGGAAACGGCGCGAAACGCAACGTGGACACACCACAATTTCACAGTGAAAAATGACCCTTTTTTGCAAAGTGCCTAGCTGTAGTTTATGAACCCTAGCTCTACCGGCGCCTAGGGAAACCTAGCAAACCTATACATTTCTGAAAACTAGACACCCAGGGGAATCCAGGATGGGGTGACTTGTCTGGCTCTCACCAGGTTCTGTTACCCAGAATCCCTTGCAAACCTAAACAATTGTAAAAAAACACATTTTTCTCACATTTCTGTGGTGGAAAGTTCTGGAATCTGCGTGGATCCACAAATTTCCACTCACCCCGCGTTCCCCAAAGTCTTCTCAGAAAAATGGTACCTCACTTGTGTGGGTAGGCCTAGTGCCCGCGATAGGAAACGGCGCAAAACGCAAAGTGGACACACCACAATTTCACAGTGAGAAATGACCTTTTTTTGCAAAGTGCCTAGCTGTAGTTTATGAACCCTAGCTCTGCCGGCACCTAGGGAAACCTAGCAAACCTATACATTTCTGAAAACTAGACACCCAGAAGAATCCAGGATGGGGTGACTTGTCTGGCTCTCACCAGGTTCTGTTACCCAGAATCCCTTGCAAACCTAAAAATTGTCCCAAAAAACACATTTTTCTCACATTTCTGTGGTGGAAAGTTCTGGAATCTGTGTGGATTCACAAATTTCCACTCACCCCGCATTCCCCAAAGTCTTCCGAGAAAAATGGTACCTCACTTGTGTGGGTAGGCCTAGCACCCGCGACAGGAAAGGGCGCAAAACGCAACGTGGACACACCACAATTTCACAGTGAAAAATGACCCTTTTTTTGCAAAGTGCCTAGCTGTAGTTTTTGAACCCTAGCTCTGCCGGCACCTAGGGAAACTTAGCAAACCTATATATGTTATAAAACTAGACACCCAGCGGAATCCAGGATGGTGTGACTTGACTGGCTCTCACCAGGTTCTGTTACCCAGAATATCTTGCAAACCTAACATTTGTTTTAAAAAAACACATTTTCCTCACATTTCTGTGGTGGAAAATTCTGGAATCTGCGTGGATCCACAAATTTCCACCCACCCCCCGTTCCACAAAGTCTTTCGAGAAAAGTGTTACCTCACTTGTGTGGGTAGGCCTAGTGCCTGCGATAGGAAACGGCGCAAAACGCAACGTGGACACACCACAATTTCACAGTGAAAAATGACCCTTTTTTTGCAAAGTGCCTAGCTGTAGTTTTTGAACGCTAGCTCTGCCGGCACCTAGGGAAACCTAGCAAACCTATACATTTCTGAAAACTAGACACCCAGGGAAATCCAGGATGGGGTGACTTGTCTGGCTCTCACCAGGTTCTGTTACCCAGAATCCCTTGCAAACCTAAACAATTGTCAAAAAAACCATTGTTCTCACATTTCTGTGGTGGAAAGTTCTGGAATCTGCGTGGATCCACAAATTTTCACCAACCCCGCATTTCCCAAAGTCTTCCGAAAAAAATGGCACCTCACTTGTGTGGGTAGGCCTAGTGCCCGCGATAGGAAACGGCGCAAAACCCAACGTGGATACACCACAATTTCACAGTGAAAAATGACCCTTTTTTTGCAAAGTGCCTAGCTGTAGTTTATGAACCCTAGCTCTGCCGGCACCTAGGGAAACCTAGCAAACCTATACATTTCTGAAAACTAGACACCCAGGGAAATCCAGGATGGGGTGACTTGTCTGGCTCTCACCAGGTTCTGTTACCCAGAATCCCTTGCAAACCTAAACAATTGTCAAAAAAAAACATTGTTCTCACATTTCTGTGGTGGAAAGTTCTGGAATCTCCGTGGATCCACAAATTTCCACTCACCCCGCGTTCCCCAAAGTCTTCCGAGAAAAATGGTTCCTCACTTGTGTGGGTAGGCCTAGCGCCCGCAACAGGAAACGGCACAAAACGCAACGTGGACACACCACAATTTCACATTGAAAAATTACCCTTTTTTTGCAAAGTGCCTAGCTGTAGTTTTAGAACCTTAGCTCTGCCGGCACCTAGGGAAACCTAGCAAACCTATACATTTTTGAAAACTAGACACCCAGGGGAATCCAGGATGGGGTGACATGACTGGCTCTCACCAGGTTCTGTTACCCAGAATCCCTTGCAAACCTAAAACATTGTAAAACAAAAACACATTTTCCTCACATTTCTGTGGTGGAAAGTTCTGGAATCTGCGTGGATACACAAATTTCCACTCACCCCGCGTTCCCCAAAGTCTTCCGAGAAAAATGGTAGCTCACTTGTGTGGGTAGGCCTAGTGCCCGCAACAGGAAACGGCGCAAAACGCAACGTGGACACACCACAATTTCCCAGTGAAAAATGACCCTTTTTTTGCAAAGTGCCTAGCTGTATTTTTTTAACCCTAGCTCTGCCGGCACATAGGGAAACCTAGCAAAACTATACATTTTTTAAAACTAGACACCCAGGGGAATCCAGGAAGGGGTGACTTGACTGGCTCTCACCAGGTTCTGTTACCCAGAATCGCTTACAAACCTAAAAAATTGTCAACAAAAACACATTTTCCTCACATTTCTGTAGTGGAAACTTCTGGAATCTGCGTGGATCCACAAATTTCCACTCACCCCGCGTTTCCCAAGGTCGTCTGAGAAAAATGGTACCTCACTTGTGTGGGTAGGCCTAGTGCCCGCAACAGGAAACTGCGCAAAACGCAATGTGGACACACCACAATTCCACAGTGAAAAATGACCCTTTTTTTGCAAAGTGCCTAGCTGTAGTTTTTGAACCCTAGCTCTGCCGGCACCGAGGGAAACCTAGCAAACCTATACATTTTTGAAAACTAGACACCCAGGGAAATCCAGGATGGGGTGACTTGACTGGCTCTCACCAGGTTCTTTTACCCAGAATCCCTTGCAAGCCTAACATTTTTTCAAAAAAAACACATTTTCCTCACATTTCTGTGGTGGAAACTTCTGGAATCTGCATGGATCCACAAATTTTCACCCACCCCGCGTTTTCCAAAGTCTTCCGAAAAAAATGGTACCTCACTTGTGTGGGTAGGCCTAGTGCCCGCGATAGGAAACGGCGCAAAACGCAACGTGGACACACCACAATTTCACAGTGAAAAATGACCCTTTTTTTGCAAAGTGCCTAGCTGTAGTTTATGAACCCTAGCTCTGCCGGCGCCTAGGGAAACCTAGCAAAACTATACATTTCTGAAAACTAGACACCCAGGGAAATCCAGGATGGGGTGACTTGTCTGGCTCTCACCAGGTTCTGTTACCCAGAATCCCTTGCAAACCTAAACAATTGTCAAAAAAACCCACTGTTCTCACATTTCTGTGGTGGAAAGTTCTGGAATCTCCGTGGATCCACAAATTTCCACTCACCCCGCGTTCCCCAAAGTCTTCCGAGAAAAATGGTACCTCACTTGTGTGGGTAGGCCTAGCGCCCGCGACAGAAAACGGCGCAAAACGCAACGTGGACACACCACAATTTCACATTGAAAAATTACCCTTTTTTTGCAAAGTGCCTAGCTGTAGTTTTAGAACCTTAGCTCTGCCGGCACCTAGGGAAACCTAGCAAACCTATACATTTTTGGAAACTAGACACCCAGGGGAATCCAGGATGGGGTGACTTGTCTGGCTCTCACCAGGTTCTGTTACCCAGAATCCCTTGCAAACCTAAACAATTGTCAAAAAAAACACATTTTTCTCACATTTCTGTGGTGGAAAGTTCTGGAATCTGCGTGGATCCACAAATTTCCACTCACCCCGCGTTCCCCAATGTCTTCTGAGAAAAATGGTACCTCACTTGTGTGGGTAGGCCTAGTGCCCGAGACAGGAAACGGCGCAAAATGCAACGTTGACACACCACAATTTCACAGTGAAAAATGACCCTTTTTTTGCAAAGTGCCTAGCTGTATTTTTTAACCCTAGCTCTGCCGGCACCTAGGGAAACCTAGCAAACCTATACATTTTTGAAAACTAGACACCCAGGGGAATCCAGGATGGGGTGACTTGACTGGCTCTCACCATGTTCTGTTACCCAGAATACCTTGCAAACCTAAAAATTGTCAAAAAAAACACATTTTCCTCACATTTCTTTGGTGGAAAGTTCTAGAATCTGCGTGGATCCACAAATTTCCACTCACCCCGCGTTCCCCAAGGTCGTCTGAGAAAAATGGTACCTCACTTGTGTGGGTAGGCCTAGTGCCCGCGACAGGAAACGGCGCAAAACGCAACATGGACACACCACAATTCCACAGTGAAAAATGACCCTTTTTTTGCAAAGTGCCTAGCTGTCGTTTTTTAACCCTAGCTCTGCCGGCACCGAGGGAAACCTAGCAAACCTATACATTTTTGAAAACTAGACACCCAGGGAAATCCAGGATGGGGTGACTTGTCTGGCTCTCACCAGGTTCTGTTACCCAGAATCCCTTGCAAACCTAAACAATTGTAAAAAAACCCACATTTTTCTCACATTTGTGTGGTGGAAAGTTCTGGAATCTGCGTGGATACACAAATTTCCACTCACCCCGCGTTCCCCAAAGTCTTCCGAGAAAAATGGTAGCTCACTTGTGTGGGTAGGCCTAGTGCCCGCAACAGGAAACGGCGCAAAACGCAACGTGGACACACCACAATTTCCCAGTGAAAAATGACCCTTTTTTTGCAAAGTGCCTAGCTGTATTTTTTTAACCCTAGCTCTGCCGGCACATAGGGAAACCTAGCAAAACTATACATTTTTTAAAACTAGACACCCAGGGGAATCCAGGAAGGGGTGACTTGACTGGCTCTCACCAGGTTCTGTTACCCAGAATCGCTTACAAACCTAAAAAATTGTCAACAAAAACACATTTTCCTCACATTTCTGTGGTGGAAACTTCTGGAACCTGCGTGGATCCACAAATTTCCACTCACCCCGCGTTTCCCAAGGTCGTCTGAGAAAAATGGTACCTCACTTGTGTGGGTAGGCCTAGTGCCCGCGACAGGAAACTGCGCAAAACGCAATGTGGACACACCACAATTCCACAGTGAAAAATGACCCTTTTTTTGCAAAGTGCCTAGCTGTAGTTTTTGAACCCTACCTCTGCCGGCACCGAGGGAAACCTAGCAAACCTATACATTTTTGAAAACTAGACACCCAGGGAAATCCAGGATGGGGTGACTTGACTGGCTCTCACCAGGTTCTTTTACCCAGAATCCCTTGCAAGCCTAACATTTTTTCAAAAAAAACACATTTTCCTCACATTTCTGTGGTGGAAACTTCTGGAATCTGCATGGATCCACAAATTTTCACCCACCCCGCGTTTCCCAAAGTCTTCCGAAAAAAATGGTACCTCACTTGTGTGGGTAGGCCTAGTGCCCGTGATAGGAAACGGCGCAAAACGCAACGTGGACACACCACAATTTCACAGTGAAAAATGACCCTTTTTTTGCAAAGTGCCTAGCTGTAGTTTATGAACCCTAGCTCTGCCGGCGCCTAGGGAAACCTAGCAAAACTATACATTTCTGAAAACTAGACACCCAGGGAAATCCAGGATGGGGTGACTTGTCTGGCTCTCACCAGGTTCTGTTACCCAGAATCCCTTGCAAACCTAAACAATTGTAAAAAAAAACACATTTTTCTCACATTTCTGTGGTGGAAAGTTCTGGAATCTGCGTGGATCCACAAATTTCCACTCACCCCGCGTTCCCCAATGTCTTCTGAGAAAAATGGTACCTCACTTGTGTGGGTAGGCCTAGTGCCCGAGACAGGAAACGGCGCAAAATGCAACGTGGACACACCACAATTTCACAGTGAAAAATGACCCTTTTTTTGCAAAGTGCCTAGCTGTATTTTTTTAACCCTAGCTCTGCCGGCACCTAGGGAAACCTAGCAAACCTATACATTTTTGAAAACTAGACACCCAGGGGAATCCAGGATGGGGTGACTTGACTGGCTCTCACCATGTTCTGTTACCCAGAATACCTTGCAAACCTAAAAAATTGTCAAAAAAAACACATTTTCCTCACATTTCTTTGGTGGAAAGTTCTAGAATCTGCG
This sequence comes from Calotriton arnoldi, assembly GCA_963921515.1. Taxonomy (NCBI): domain Eukaryota; kingdom Metazoa; phylum Chordata; class Amphibia; order Caudata; family Salamandridae; genus Calotriton; species Calotriton arnoldi. The sequence goes on along the minus strand of CAWUFW010005009.1, from coordinate 712,528 downwards.
TGGATCCACAAATTTCCACTCACCCCGCGTTCCCCAAGGTCGTCTGAGAAAAATGGTACCTCACTTGTGTGGGTAGGCCTAGTGCCCGCGACAGGAAACGGCGCAAAATGCAACATGGACACACCACAATTCCACAGTGAAAAATGACCCTTTTTTTGCAAAGTGCCTAGCTGTAGTTTTTTAACCCTAGCTCTGCCGGCACCGAGGGAAACCTAGCAAACCTATACATTTTTGAAAACTAGACACCCAGGGAAATCCAGGATGGGGTGACTTGACTGGCTCTCACCAGGTTCTTTTACCCAGAATCCCTTGCAAGCCTAACACTTTTTCAAAAAAACCACATTTTCCTCACATTTCTGTGGTGGAAACTTCTGGAATCTGCGTGGATCCACAAATTTTCACCCACCCCGCATTTCCCAAAGTCTTCCGAAAAAAATGGTACCTCACTTGTGTGGGTAGGCCTAGTGCCCGCGATAGGAAACGGCGCAAAACCCAACGTGGACACACCACAATTTCACAGTGAAAAATGA